>NW_027019302.1:644149-1244149 GCF_013076305.1 Rhopilema esculentum | reverse complement strand
TTGATTGGTTCTTACGTAAATTTAAATGTTTGGGTTTGCAGAAATTCTTTTTTGAAAGCTTGTTTGATTATTAGCAAAGGATTCTCCTTCTTTCAGATAATATCAGCAAATATAGCTTTTTTAGGCAGGTCATCAAAGTCTTGTTAGTGAAGGAATGAAACAGGATTTGGTTAAATACTTTGTGCGGTTCATTAAAAAATTCCAACCATAATATGTTTTGACAAGCCTAAGCTATGTGTTTTTGTTAATCTCATACAACCTTATTTAAAAATGCAAACAAAAATGGCCCATTATAATTTGAAGACAGTTGAAATACATCAGCTTTTTAATGAAAAAAGTCAAGATAAACTCATTCATATTTGCTATTTCATTGCTGTCTCTCCACATACTGTAAACCTCATATTTGATGTAACTTAAAATTTGCATTGCTGTGATCTATAAGATTTTTTTTCAACGGCCCACGCATTATGTATATAACAAGATTATGGTGATTTGACAGTATTGATCGTTTAATCAAATGTCAGAAATTGAAAATGAAAACTGCTTTCATTGCCTCACAGTTTTTCTGTATAACGTAAAGTTTATACAGAGTAATGATCTTACTGAAGATCTTAAAGCAGGCATGTTAAGGGAATTGAATAGAAGAAAATCTTTTTATTAAGGTGGAAATATCAGTATCAATTTTTTTGCAATTGTCCAGCCAATACTTTCTGGAATGTATCATTGGTAAAATCACACTGTCTCAGGAGAGGTGCTTTCTAAGGTATTTGCATACGTATGGCAATGAAGCAAGTCAATAGACTGCTATTTAGGCGTTTCCCCCAACCCGAGACGACCAGATTGTCAGGTCCTAGCGAACTTCAAGTCTAATGTTGCGTAGCTTGATTTGCTATTTCTTCCTTCTGATATTGATGGGTTTTGCTTTTTCAGGCTCAAAGTGGCGATACTTCTATAATGATTGATCATTCCTTGCAACATCATACTCGCCTAGGCGGTGCAAATAGAAACATGGATGAAATGCTTGATAATGGCAGCAATATCCTTGCAAATTTGAGAGACCAAAGGATGTCATTAAAGGTAGAGTTTGCCAAAGTCTGTCAGAATAATTTACCTTTACGTGAAAATCTTTACGATGTGCCTGACAAACGCGCTTTCATGTCGTTTGTTGGAAAATTTCTCTTATGGTTATTATGTAGTAGGGTATCGTCTGAATACCGTCTTTTAGTAGGGCCTTGTTCTCTCGTAATTCCTACAGCCCTCTCAGGAGGAGATTCGGTACATAGACATACAAAGGGTGAGTCTGATAATTTTGAGTCAATCTTTTGCCTAAAGTGATATTTTTGTGTCCTGTAGCAGATGTGAGAATGTAGCAGATGTAATTTTAATTTTCTAGGTATCAAATTCAGAGTAACTGATGTATTTAAGGTTTTTACGAGACGTTGACATCTGAATCAACTGTGCTGTACGTTGTCAAATTAGTTTGCTTTGTATCGTATTGCTATTTTGTTCGAAAGATAAATCGTGTTCTAAGCTAAGGCATTGTCATTCAAAATTTCTACATCATGAACACATGCGCATCAAAGTTGTAAAGATGTCTATGCCATGACATTATGTAATTTGGACGGACTTGGATTTGGACTATCAAATTTTAAAGAGAAACTATAATAATATGCATGCGTGCGTGATATCGAAATGTTTCAAAATGAATGATTTGAACCTTTCACAAAAGGTTTTCGAGGTCCAAGCACATCTTTACAACAATGCTCTTCACACCTTTCATGTTATCATAGAATAGTTTTTTTGCTGTGAAAATCGAAATGAAATCGATTCTGAGCTTGCATCAGAATTTTTTTATATTTTGGGTACCTGATACTTGTAGGGCTGAAATATTTGGGTCTTAGTGCAAATGAGCTGATGTTTATGGCTGAACCCTACTCATGTCTATGCTCAAAGTAACTCCCTGGGAACAAGCAGTTGTACTAGACGATTTGAAAATGGCTTTGAAAAAAGCAAACATTTAGTAAACTAAAGCTTTTCGTCTGACACTCTTCAGAGTTTAAAACGTCAGAACAAAGATCGAAAACTCTACGCTAAGAAATATATTTACCCAGTTGTGGATCGAAATAGGCCAAGACGATTTGACAGGAATGATTGAGGCTAAACTTTTAATCTTTTTTCAGGGCATTCAAAAGAGAATATTCGATATTGGTAGTACGCTTGGACTATCAAACACTGTTATGAGGCTGATTGAAAAAAGAGGCACTCAGGTTAGATTTCATTGCAGTTGGAAAGTGAATCGCTCAGCAAACCTTTGAGACTCACTTTTCGTTTTAGCTTTCTTTACAAGTCCTGTTCTTTACAATGTTCTAACAGCGAGCTGTGTTTTCCTACTGCTATAAGCTCTTTACAAAAAGTTTAAGATTAAAAGTGCATCGTAAAGTCTTATAGCAGTAGGAAATCGTATAGCATCGTATAGCATCGTATAGATATTCTGCCAGCGTAGTAAAATAGCCAGACTCAAATTAAAAACTGTTCAGTTAGTACACACCAAAACAGTAGCCAAGCTGTAGTCAAAAAGTTTGCTGATAAATTAAAAAGAAAGACTACTGATTTTTTTATAAATTAAAAAGAAAGACTACTGAATTTTTAGAATTTTATTCTTAAAAATCCACAAATATTCCACCGATATGGAAACGCAAATAATGTTTAATCCAAAAAGATCTTCTATCACCCCTAATATTTTATGTACAATGTTTGCACAAATACAAACCTATTCCGATATCAAGGCGCAGTGGGTTTATTATTAGCTGTGGGCCTAATCCCGAATTCTCAGCTTGCAGATTTTTGATTCCACTAGAGTAAACTGACCTATTAAGGCCGGATTAAGAAATCATCGTGGTAAACAAAGCACGAAAGAAGCTGCCAAATTTGCTGATTATCACGTATATCTGGAAGTTCAATTAAATTTGAAGTCGTCAATTCTTTATCAAAATTTGATTAAATCTGATTTCTGAGTCAACATAACTCTTTAACAGCCTTTTAACAGTTTACATCCTTACATCATTAGTTTTGAATATACTTTAACGTTGATACATTTTATTTTCAGGATAAATGGATTCTATACGGTGGAATGTTAATTACTTTCTTTATTATGTACTTAGCCTTTTCATATTTACGATAGTCAATTATCATTTGTATTTGTACTATTATTTTGAGTATATCATTGTAATTCATCGTTATAAATTCGAACGATGTGCAGAATTGAAAAAATATATATCATCCAAGATATCAAAGCCTTGCATTAAGTGTTTTTCTCCAAGTGATATGAAGCCATAAATAACATCTCTCGAGGGTTGGATTTATACCATTCACTGTGAATATGAAGCTGTTGCCAAAAGTAATGACTTAACATAGTAGTGATCTAGAACTAGGATGATTTGTGATACGAAGCAAACTTGTGACGCGAGGAGAAGGAATATTAGCCGAGCAGTACGAGAGCTGATATTTTCTATTAAAGCCCTTTTTTCAAAACTTAAGGATATTTTAAAAACGTGTAACCATAATTTATGACGTCATCGAACATATTAACTTCCATTGAAAACTAGGAAAGATACTCAAGGGAAACTTTATTGAAATATACAAATACAAATACATGTTCACTTTAAGTTTTATTTACATATTTTAATTAACGGTCGACAATATTTAGTAACTACTTAGCACTTAGCCTTTAATGAATAAAATATCATTTCCGATGCAAATGTTCTTTGTTAACATTGCCTCGTATCAGCTGATTTATACAATATTCGCATTCCTGGCCTACTTCTGTCAGCCTCAAGTCCATGTGTGTCAGCGTTGAGTTTTCTTCCATGCCTTCTTGCAAAGATATGCCACCGTCCTTTGATGGAAATAAAGACAACAGGTTATAATTCATGATTAGGCGCATTTCATTTCAAACGCTAAACAAAGTACCAGGGTAACCGATTTGGTGAAACCTTATCAAATAAGGGAAGCTGAAATATCGAACAAAATAGGAGGATCTTTGAGTTCTTAAAAAGTATACCACTTTGATCAACTCTGAAAGTCCTAGAAAGATTGAAAGCTCTGATACGAAAACTAAACTATTAAATCTTATAAAATCTTTCATACGAGTTTTACTTTTCGTGGTTCCACAATTTCAAATATTTATCATAAAGTAAAAATAAAATTTTGCATAAAGATTTTTTCCAAAGCAGTTTATTATAAAAAAGCTTTTGACTATTTTATAATAAATAAGCCTTTATGATTAGAATAGTGTTTTCGATTGGGAAATTATATTCCTTACCTGTCCGATTTTATTGCAGGAAAGATTCAAACGCTTTATGACTTTGTTCTTGGCTAAAACCTGTGGAGGTAGAGAACATGAAACAAACAGGCGGACTTATAAGCGATTTAAATTTGCACGTTCGCTTGAAATACGATCTTGTGTGGAAATTGGGTTTCAAGCAATTTTGGCATTTATCTTGTCAAGAGCAGTAAAGCGACACAAACTATTAAAGTAATAAAAGTCTTATAGTGAGTTAAGACGGTAAAAGTTAGAAAAATAGGCGATTTGAAGAAAATAGGATGATTATTTTACAAGGCTTGCGTTTACGTTATTTTAAAGAAACAAATTAAATTTCATAATCAAGATTAATATATAATGGGTAGCTATCTAGACAAAGTGATTCATAAAACATGCCTTCTTGTAAAGCGAATTAAAAACAGCACGGAAATGTGGAAACATAGCATACTTAAAGGCATTGAGTCATGGTAAATAGGCTTTCTCTATAGGGGATCATTTGGTTTCGGCGTGATCGCTGCTGTTTCATGTGATATTGGCATCCGTTGTTGACAACTTGCTATTGATGGAAACTGTTATGTTAATCAGTACGAGGTGAGTTTATGTGACCAGTTCAAGGTCAGCCAATAGCATCACAGTCATGGAAATCATGACTCAGCAGATTTTGGCACTTAGGGTATACCCAGTCTATTTATCATGACTCAATGCCTTTAAATAGTTTTGCCTGACAGACCTGACATGTGATCGCCATTTGCTGACATTAATACTTTGAGTAGCGCCAGGCTAAAAGTGCTATGTTCCTGCTTTCCAGTGCTATCTTCAAATTCATAACCTATGTACGCTTATCTCTACTGTTATCAAACACTTGGTAGCTGCAAGGAATACACCAGGTATTGCAAGCTAATGGTCATCAAAGTATGTACACAGGCAAGGGACAAAAGCAGAGCCTAAAAATATTACTGAAGACGTTATGAATTCGCAATACCTTTGACAGTAAGGCGGCAGTGGGTTCGCCAAGGTCGTTGCTTCCAATATCAAGTTCTTTAAGGGTTGTATTCTTCAGCAGCGCCTTGCAAACTGCTTGGCCACCTTCGTCCCCAAGCCTGTAAGCAAAAATCTTTTCAAGAACATTGGTTTTTTCGGTTGAAAAACAAGGCTTGATTCTGAGATGCAGATAAATCCTAAAAGAATTCAGTTCGCTTGACAAGACATTTCTGGTCTCTTCAGAAACATATGTAATATAATCCAGATATGTTCATGAGAAACCTCATCACTTTTCGATGCATTTATCTTCCTTGCACCAAATGATGCAGCATTGAATTTCTGTTGTAAAGCTGATAAACTCCTTTTGGTACTTTAGAATGATGTTTAAGCAGATATAAAAATAGATTTATTGATTTCGTGTTATTTGCAAGACTTGACACGTTTCCATAAGCGCAAAGCAGGCATATTACTTCGACACATCAAGAATCCTGGATTTTTGGATGTTCACTGATGCAGCTGTAAATCATCAGGCCATTATCAATTAAGGCCCAAGATATAACATAAGGTAGAAAATCAGATAGGATTCCTGTTTTCTGGTCCTTTTGTGTGTGCAGATAATTGTTGTGCAGAGAAAAAAATGTTCTAGGCGATGTCTCAAACACAAGCTGCTAAGGACTGTCACAGAATAGAAAATACGCAGAAGGTGAACTCCGGTCATTTCACGGGATGCGCGCGCGAATGAGGCTGCGATTCAGATCGAGTTTAAATAAACTAGAACATTATCGATCGTACAGGAGCCAACCTACACTTTTCTGGAGTAACCTCGTCGATATGACTGGAACCTTAAATATAACTTTGAATAAATTGTTTAATTATGCGGTTGTCATCTTTAAACATTTTCTTTTCCCGCTGGTATAGCAGATAACCTACAAATTTCTGCCAGATCCCGCTCGGTAGGTAAGCTGGGCTAGAAAAAGCCCTTTTAGAATTGATCAACGTAAAAAGTCAGTTCTTATGATAAAGAATTAGAAATAAGAGCTTTTTGTAAATGTAGTTAACAATGACGACTTTCATTCGAAATATTTTTCAGTGTGGAAAGGATTATTTTGTGAAAATCACATTCCTGCTGTTTATTCTACGGAAGTAAACAAACGAAGGCCCATTCGCGAACCGCACGATAGAAAATCGATGATGGTTCAAAATATGTTAGCTACGGTTAACCTGTGTACAGTTTTGAATTTTGCTGTAATTTCTATATTAGTTATTGGGAACAACTATGCTATAATTTTTTCCAATCTTTAGAAATGTCTAGGCATTTCCCGAACCGACTTTCGCATAGGGGAGGGGGTGGGTCATAAATAATCGAAAACTGCATAACAATAATAAAGACAAGGTTTATCGAAAGAATTATTTATAAAATTGTAGATTAGATTAATTGTTATGCAACTATTTTTGCCGCAAGTTAATATTACCACCTATATTTTGACCGATTCTACTATCATACAGTGCTGCATTAACGAGACGTGAAACTGGGCAAAACCGGGCTAAGCGTTTAAAAGATAAGAATACAAACCAAACGATAAAGATTGTAATTAAAAATTTGAACAACAAATCATTGATTCGCTATACATTTTTTTCCTCGCAGCAACTGAGGAAGACTGTCGCCATCCCTCACCCAAACCTCTGCACCAAAACGAGTTTATGGCGCAAACCTATTGTTTCTTCCTACTCTGACCACCTGAGGTTTGTGCACGCAAACTTCAAAGGTGCCGACCGAGAGTTCACCTTCTGCGTATTTTCTATTCTGTGGGACTGTCAAGGGTTTTTTTTACATACTGAGAAAGAGCGTTTACCTATTCAGGCGGAGGCTCAGAACCGCAAGAGTCGAGTTTTTGCCAAGACCGTGCCCAATGGCCGCAGCTCCTAATGCTTTGATCTTGTTATCTCTCAAGTCAAGCTCCTCTAAGCGACATCTTCCGTTGATCAATTTGCCAATTGCTCTTGCTCCGCTATCTCCTATTTTGTTATGTGAAAGATCTAAATAAAAAAAACATAAAGGAATCAGTTTCGTTGACATTCTTAAAGATGAAAATCTTCATATTTTAAGGAATGACAAATGTATGAAAGCGAGCAGGTGGATAAATTGCAAATAATTTAGAAGTTTGTTATTGCATTTTTGCATATTGTTATTGCAGAACAATAAACAATGTTTAGGTCAAGAAACGAGTTGAATAAAAGGTTACATTTGGCAGGAAGAGCAACTTCTGATTTCAATGCTCTTCAGAAATATATAATTAATTGTTCAATCCACAAAAGAAAAAGACACTTCCACCTATAAAACGTGTATGCACAGATTTAAAGCGTCAGCATACTGAGTGAAAGGCAGCGGCGGGGTGGCTATGTTTCCCTGGGGTGGCCAAGTCGATTTTTGCGCCCTATCTATATATCGTGGCTATATAAAAGCACGTGTTTCTAGAAGGGAAGTCAATTTTTGCAACTTGAATCCAAAATTTCATGAATAAGATTTGGACTGAAAATGCGAATATGATAGAAAATGTTATGCAATCCTAACATTTGACCTTCTCGACCATGGTTCGGTAAAATATCAAGCTATTTTGAATTGGCCTATTTTCGAGAGTCGGCCTATTTTCGCGGAAATATGGTAGGCAAAACATAAAATCAAAAGACATTCTATTCAATTACACTGAAGTTTCATACAGGCTACTCGTTTATTATATCCAAAATACCAGCTTCAGAGTAAAAAATTTAGAGCAAATTTTTGTTTCGGGCTCCTTAGTTTTTTAACTAAAGGTAACCTTTGTCCATTTCGCCACTGTTTATGGGCGATTTGATAAGCCTAGTCTCATCGCATTTATCGGATGTATGATATACAAACATGGTTCAAGTTTGTTATTCTTTAGTAGTTATTAAATGGTAGTTCTTTCAACAACTTGAAAGTTTCAAGTATTGAATCGCACTATTGAATCGAAGAGAGGCGGCGCCACGAAATTAACTCTGGGGTTGGACTAAGAATCAAGTTAAGTGACAAAGGAGGACCCACCATGGTTGGGTCCCACGCGCAAGCAAATTTTTGAAATCAAGCCTTCTAGAATGGCTAAAAATGCATCTCCCAGACTAATTTTTAAGAATTACTACACCGCTCAGAATAAACATTTCGACGTTGCTCAGAAAAACATTGATTTTTCATTTTTAGAACAAATTTGGGAGGGGAGGATTCATGCGTTGGGAAAAAAATGCTAATAGCAAGAAGCTGCTGCATTGATTGCCAGGGTGCATTCCATGTACTTAGGCCTGAAGATCTTCGGCGTACACTCAAGTTTTTTGGCGTTCCGAGTGCAAACTAATAGAAAACATTTTTGGCATACGTAAAAATTTCGCTAATCTGCGTGCTAAACATGAAGCCACGTACATAACTAACACGAAAACATATGATACAAATGTTGATTGGGTCATGACAACGCAACATGCTTCGATTGAAGAATCACACGTTTTATCAGATTGTTCACAGCAAATTACAGCGAAGTGTTCTACCCGTGTACGATCAATTTTGATGTTCCTAGCCAAATATTACAAGCAAACAATTTTGGCGCTTTCTTATCTCAATTTGCAACCCTATTCAGGTGGGCCATGTCCCCCTGGCCCCCCCTGGCCCCCCTGCTACCACGCCACTGGTTAAAGCTATAGTGGTCTAAAAGGTTGGTTTAGATCGGGGTATAAAATTTCTAAAAAAAATGCAAAAAGGAACATATTTCAACAAAAAATTTATTGAGGCTTAGCGAAAATGATAGATATTTAGTCTTACCAAGTTGTTTCAGTGTTGGATGGTCAAGAAGATGGCTGATTAATACTCGGCATTTTTCGTCATCTACTTTGCTTTGATGCAATTGGAACGTTATCAAAGAATCACAGCTTTTTATGGCCTGGCAGAGAATAATAAAAGAAATAGATATAGGCAGAACATATTACTATGCATTTTAAAATAGAGCTATATAACGTAGAAGATATCTTTTGAAACTTTAAGGTACTTGAAGGGGGCCAAGCTTTATCAAATTACGTCAAGTGGAACCTTTTTGAGAACAATTTTGCCTTGAACAATTCCTTTATGAGTGCTAAATGCTTTGATACTGATTTTTGCACGGCATTGGTGTTCATATAGAATTTCTACGAATTCTATGTAGCCGTGTTTCACACAGAGCTTCAAAAAATGATTTTACAGTATTAAGTAGTGGAGTTAACCTGAAAAAAATATCAAAAGTTTTTAGTTACTACGAAACTAGCAAAGGCAGGGTAAATCAAATGATAAAATAAAGTAAGGTTTTTACCTTAGCAAGCAGTAAACAGTCTCGTGAAGTAAACTCAAATAGGTTCCATTCAAAGTTCATCCCACAGTCTCGTACACTAAAAGACATTATAAAAATATAAATTATTTTCAAAAATGAAGATTTCACAGGGTAGGAGCAAAATCAGATAGCAGGTAGTTCTTTGATGACATTAGATAGCAAAGGATTATCAACAGTCAATTTTTCAAAATAAATCGATGTCATTGAAAGTTACTAGAGCTTCTTTTTGTCAAAATCGTATTATTTGAATATGACATGTCATTTTATGAATAGACATGTATTTGAAAATGGCTTTGCAAAAAGCAAACATTTGATTAAACTAAAGCATGTTCCGTCTAGTATTAGAAACAAAACCCATCCCCAAAGAGAACACCTTGGTCTTGCAGATCTAAAAGTCCAACTAAAACCTGCGAATCTGTACTAAAGGTACAACTAAAACCTGCGACTTTGTTATCGGGCAGCATTTACTGGAAAACCCAGATTGTGTAAAAGATTCTTAATGGCGACATGTTTCGTATAATTGGTAAAGCCCGATCGTCATTCCATCTAGCAGTTTTGGAATCTATCTACATTAGCATGAAAAAACCGCTATTGTGTAGACAAAAGGAGCTCGTTTTCACCCTAGGACTCCATTGGTAACATTGTCAATAGGCAAGCGTCACTGATTGGGCAACCTCATCAGTCATGTGCTCGCGTCTCTGATTGGCCTATTTCGATCCACAACTGGGTATCTATATTTCTTAGCGTAGAGTTTTCGATCTATGTTCTGACGTTTTAAACTCTGAAGAGTGTCAGACGAAAAGCTTAAGTTTACTCAAATGTTTGCTTTTTGAAAGCCATTTTCAAGTTTTGTACCCCCAGAAGATTGTAGTAGACATGTATTTCGAAGTTAGTGCAGAAAGCGGAAAACGTAACGTGCTTAAGTACTTTTTGTCGGAAACTTCGCAGAGCACGAACGTCGCATAATGACCATGTGTAAGCAGCAAATTCTCAAATTTTGCCCTACCAAAGGCTTATCTAGACACTTGATGACGTAAACAAAGACTTCTACAGTCTTGGATAAACTTGACTCGGCAAATCTGGTGCTTGAGCTGGTAGTGTGCAGACACCATAAAGTTTACAAATTATACTAAATGAATACAAATAATACTTTCAATGTAAACAAATAAACAATCAATGTAAGAGAAAGAAATTCTTTGCTTACCCATACGTAATACGCAGTTCTCTTAAAAATGGGAGTGCTTGCGTAACAACGTTGAAGTCAAAGTGATCGATACTCAGTGTGTCGCCTGACTCACTTCCGCTAATGCAAAGAAAGATAAATTAGTTCAAAAGATTTTACTTTGCCCAAGTAACACGGTGGGAAAAGTAAAAAATAACGATCCGAAGAAACAGAAATAAATCGAATTCACAAAAAAGATGACTTAAGGATATAAGCAAACAAGAATGAGAATTTAATTGGCTACTGGACACATCTAAGTCTTCTTCACTGAAATAGAAGCTCTAAGAAACACAGTCGCTTAACATAAGAGAATGAGCGCCGCTAGATGACAATTTGGTCACAGTTGGTTGCTCAGATTTGACTGATGATATACTTGAAAATTTTTATGGATGATGTGATGATTCAAAAATCAATGGTACCTTACTGCAATAAATTTTGCAAAGTGATATAAAGGGTAATTAAGATAAATACAAAGTGTAATTCTTCAAGGAAAAGCTGACCTATCTTCGTCCTCATCTTCATCTCTTATTGGTGGTTCTTTCACAGGCGGAAGTAGCTGCTTTATATTGATGCTTTTTATATAATCTGAGGAAAGTTTCAATGTTTTTTCCAGCTAAAAGTTAAAATGGGTTCATTACAACTTAGGAGCAACCCTGTTCTCTAATCAGAGTAAACTCGTGGTCTGAGTCATATGTAATGAATTGAACAGCAGAAGAGATTTCACAATGTCTAAAGAATATGTAAGCTAATAGTACGATAGATTTGTGACACAATAAATATAATGAAGAAATGAAATATCAAAAGTTAAACATGTAGTGAATATGAACAATAATGACAATTTTCAGGGGTATGAGTTTTTGTCTACTTTCTCAAGAGATTTTTCAGTTTGGTAAAATAACAAAACAATTTGCCAAATCTAGTTAAAAAGTTACGATGAATTCACAATATTGTTGAAATTAAAAAAACCTAGAACAATCATACATGTACTAACCAAGGATGGATCTGTTGTTCCGGGTACAAATTTTTCTATTATTTCTGAAATGAAGAAACCAGTTTATTCAGACAATAGGCCTGGTAAAAGAGAGATGAGAAGGTGGAAAATGACAGCCATTTTACCACTGAAGAATACCTCTTTGCAAAGGGAAGACTATTGCACAAACGCTCTTACAGTGAAACCTCCATAAATTGGCATCAACACACAAAGAACACCTCTTTACAGCAAACGTATATTTTTTCAAAAATGGTCAGAACACCTTTTTTGAAGGATGATTTCTACAAAAGACTCCTCAATACAATGGAGAATTTCACTAGTCTGGAAGGTAGGGACACCGAAACATTCAAAGGGCAGGCTTGAGTAAAAGGGCCTTTGGAAAATAACTCCCAGCTTCTACTAATTCCTTCTACTAAATGCCATTTTGTTTCGATCTTCTGTAGGTATCTTGAATATTGGCTAACTTTTGGCATAGGGATTTACTCTAAAATATTTGAGAAATGTTGTCATGAAGAGAAGTAAGTACTGCAATCAGAATTTCATGTGAATCTCTCTGATTTTTACACTTGGGCGGTTTCAAGGGTACTTTAGCCAAAAAGTGCACTCTAGCCCCTCTTGCCCCTCCTATCAAAAAGCAACAGGAGCAGCTGACTCCTCTTGCCCCCTTTGTCTGGCATCCCTGCTGGAAGGTGCCTTTATTTGGGGGCTTCACTGTCATTTAAGAGAATAGCCTAGGTTTTTGCAATTAAATATCTAGTCATTGTAAATGAAAGCTTTTAAATGAGATATTCAACATAGCTTAAATGAATCTTAGTACCAATTAGCAAATAAAATCATCATGTTTCTATTTCCAACTTACCTTCAAGATTTCTTTCAAAATACATCTGTTTCCAATTATCATTGTACAAAGAAACATCACACACATTCCACCTTGCTCTACAACATTTCTTCCAGTAACCATTGTCTTGAACAAGATTGGCTGTAACACTGTTGGGGAACAATTGCAAAAATTCATATGGTCACATAATTTTCCCTCTTCTAAGAAAAATTTAATGTCATATTATAAAAAGTTATACCACAGAACTGAAAAGATTAACATATTATTGATTTGGCATTGAAACAAAATATATACCAACACACAAGAAACATAAACTGGGCATATTTATAATGTTTTACAGTTCAAAGAAATTTGCAAATTCTTGACAATTATAAAATGACTTCAGCATTAATGTTCTTGCTATTGATCACAAAGAAAACCTTTGTTTTGGGAGTTTCCATACAAACAATAAACTTAAATCTTAATGTCAAAATTTTATGCAAAGCAACAAGTATTTTTTACTTGTTTATATCATACTTGAACACTTAAAAGGCACCTTACCTTAATGGTAACTTTGGAGAAAGATTCTCAAGAACCTTTGTCTTGTGTTTTGGAAGCAGATCATGTAGAACAGGATTGCCTTGAGAAAAGGTGAATTATCCAATAACAAAACTAACTCAAAGTTGGTATACAAAAATTTACCAAGAAAGCAAATGTTGACAACTTGCTTGTAATTTCCTTAAAAGAACCATCATATCATCAAAATTGAAACTTTTTCTAATGAACTTGTATCAATGATGTCTTATGACTACTATAAAAACTTAGAGCTGAGTCAAAATGGTGACTGATCCCTCTAGCCAGAGTTTCCCTAAGACAGAAGTGCATTCAAGCTTACCTTCAAATTTGTCTACAATGTGTTGCAAACATAGCTCTGTAAGGAGAGGAACAGTTGCAAGATTCCTATAGGAAAATTAGTTTGTTAAAAAAAATGCTTTGTTAAAATTTTCATATTGCTCATACAGTTTGAATACAAATCTTACTGAGCTTCAAAATTTTCAACACTCAGATTGGTGAGCCTCAGCAGTGAGCTGAAAGTTTTTTACTGATACTGACTGACAAAGACTACCTGATAATTAAAATAAATTAATACCATAATTCATGTCAAGCTTTGGCAAGAATACCTTAAATGCAATCTTCTACTACATGTTAATTGCTTCTGCTGGATATCGTGTTTATTCAATGGGGTCTGAAAAGTTCTTTTTTAAATTTGAAGAAGACTTTACAATTTTTCCTAAATTGATAAATAGGAAAAAGAAATATCAACAGGCCTACAAAGTTGAAATAATGTATTTAGGCATATGTTCTTCGTAGTCAAATTTACAGCACGGGATTAATGATAAAGTGTTTTACCATTCAGGATCTTCAGCAATGATTCTTCTCATCTGCCTTGGATCAGCTGCTGGGTTTAATGTCTTATCCTTCAAGAAAAAAATTATAATGTTATATTTTAATTAAAAAATACAGTAAGTAATAATAATTCAGATTGTGGTTGAACCAATGTAGATTGAGGTTGATCAAAACAAAAATAGTGTAAAAACAAAAAAATAACTGCCTTTTATGATAGTGGATAATTTAAAGTTTGTCTTTACTGCTGTGCTATGTTTGTTTGGATTTATTACAGTTGAAACAACTGTGTAGCACACTTTCATCTGCACCTGAAAAAGTCAGATCCGAGACCTTATCCAAAAGTACTACACTTTCCAGCCTGGCTTCTGCCTATAAATTACTGGATCTGTTCACTGTCTCATACTATCATACAGCTTTTAAAATACCAATGAAATATTTTTGCTTCTTCATTCTATCTGGATTTCAAACCAATTGTTTGTTTATTTTTATATTTGTTTGATTGAAGATTGGTACTGCAATTTAATGCAAAATCACTTGTTTGTTCCCCAGTTTTAACAATTCTTTTCAATATATGAATTGGAACAGTAAAAACCTACAATTTCTGATCAAAAATGCCATAGTTAGGTAATACAGAGCAGCTTTATTTGCAGGTTCGATCGCGATATTGCTTACTCTATTTTGCTATTTGCCATCGGCCAGGATTTTGCTCTTTGTGGTTATATGTATGGTGCTAATCTGAACAAAATCTTGTTTCTACTCTATAAGCTGAATCTTTTATATTTTCTACTCATTACACGCCAAGGCTGTTTTTCTTTTCAATCTGTTTTAATGTAATCTTACCATGTAACCTCCATTCTGAGATAAATGTATTTTTTACATTTGTGTGTATTTGTGTGGTGTCTAAGACTACTTCTCAAGATGTTTTTGATTCACTTTATTACCAGTTTAAGCAAAAGTCGTAAGTTATAAAAGGTTTTAATGCTTTTCAACGTTACCTATGGACATTTAAAGATCTCAGCTTGGAACATAATTCTCAAATTCTATACGTGAATTGCTTATTAACTGGTAACTGATACAAGCAGAGAAGCAGCATAAGAAGGCTTCACACTGAAGAGTGATTTCAAACAATAAATTGTTAAATCCCTAACTCTAAACTTTTCAGCGTAAATGTAAATTCATTTTCAGGTACTTCTCATAATGATACTTACCATTCTTTTGAGATCCAAGTTATCACCACGAACAGATTTCTAACTGGCCGCCATGTTTGTATACAATATCACCATGGCTCACCGCTGTCTCGCTCTCATGTCAACATGCTGAATCAATTCACCTCAATGCCAGGAAATGAAAAGAATGGCGGCCACTACACTGAAGTTTATTGGTAAGAATATAATAGATGGTTTTTTACACCAATTGGAAAATAAAAGCAATATGCTTACACTAAAACCTTAATTCAATTATCAAGCTGTTAGCATATTGAAACTGCTAGACATTAAGCGTTTATAATCATTGTCGATTTACGATCATCCAGCAGAAAATCTTTCTCATTTTTAATGTTGACATGTTGGCTCTCCCGCTTTTCACGCACATTTTGTCTTTTTATCTTAGACTTGAGCTCGCATTTTTTTAACAAAAGAATGTTAAGATTTTTGTTGTTTGAAGGTTGGTTTGTGCAATGAGTATACAGACCTGTCAACCTACAATTTTCAACCTGGAGATTTTACATTTTTTCTTAAAAAACAGGGAGATTTGGCCAAAAATAGGGGGATCCCCCTGATTTTTTAAATCAAGATGAAATAATAGAACTATTTTTAGGTTAAATTTTTAGACAACATACCCATAAAAAGTCATGCTGGGCAAACAGTTGATGACAAATTATAATAGAAAACTTACTTTGTTATGGTTTTTTCGAGTTTTTTATCAATTGGTAAATACTAACAAAAATGTTGTCATGAAGAAAGCTGTTGCAACCATTTTTGCTATAAGAATACTTCTGCTGAAAGATACGGAAGAAACATGGAGAAAATCTTAAAAATTGGGAGACAAGGAGAAAGCAATCATAACCTTGCGTCTCCCAGGGTAACCAGGAGAGTTGACTGGTCTGACTACTTACCAGGCGTGCCCATAGAGAGTGGCATAGCTTGAACTTCCAGACAAGAGGGGGGAGGGGTCATGAGTAGCAAAATTTACTGACACCGACATATATATGAAGAGAAATTTAGGTTCTATTTCACCTACTGATAGACAACTTAACCGACAAACCAGGGATTTTTTGCACAAACTGAAAATCTTGCAAAAAACTCATGCCAGACTGGAAACTTTGTTGCGCACCTGCAATATGTTGCCTGTGCACACATCTGTGCGCTTTTGCATTGGCTGCGCAAAGTCCATAGATCATAACATTTACCATTATCACCTCTAAAAATAGCTAAGAATGTATGATTTTTAGATAATAACACATATATTTTTAGATATATATGATATAACATTTACATTTATGTTGAATTATTTTTGTCATTGCAACTGCAATTTATGTGTCTATTTCTTTTCATAAATGTTTATTTTCATTTTATTTTTAGATATTGGTGCAAATTTGACAGGTAATTTGTGAGCTCTCTAAGTAGATACTTTGTCACTTGTTACACTTGTCCTCCTTAGACAAATATATTTAAATACATAATGTCTTGTAATGTTCTATGTTTAAGTTCTATGTTGTAATGTTATGTTAATAAATTTTATTCTGTATTGAAATGTATTTAGGTATATTTGTCAATGAAATTGAATTGAATTGAATTGAATTGAATACACATAAATACAGTATTGAGCTTCCAAGCTGCTGTTTGATTGTGAATATTTAAGAATTATCTACAAAGAATTGACAAATTTATATTGAAGATAATAAGTTGGTTATTTAATTCAATGCATTTGACTTTGGTATGATATCTTTTGCTTTTAAGACCCTGTATTCAGAGGGATCTATCGTGGAAAAACAGCTCATCAAGGTAAGGAATGTGGCTTTCTAGTGCCTTTCAAATTCATTTGAATGATTAAGATTTCCTATACTTGTATTGTAAGCAGTTCAAATAATCTGTCACTTAATGGATATTTTGTTTTTTACAGATGATTTCACAGATGTTTTGGAGAGGTCAAAAGAAAATGGAGTAGAAAAAGTAAGAGGACTGTTGTTGTATAACGAAAAACAATTTTTAGAATTGCCTCTTCGTTGGTGAAGTGAATGTTGTGGCTGCAATAGTATTCCAAACACATTAAGCAACCTGTTTGACTGTGTGCTTTTTTGTACAAAACCTAATAGTTATGATACTGTATGCTATTATAGTATTGTTTATTCTTCCAGTTCCTGGAATAAGCATTTTGAATGGGCAATGCGCTTGGTGTAGAATGTCTGCTTTTTCAGAAAATTGTTAGATTTTTGTAAGACACAATCTATGAAAGATACCCCTCAACCCAATTGCTTCCCAAAACAATATGTTTGTCTGGCTCATGAACCAAAAGGATAATTGTTTATTTGACCCTCACAAGCTTTGAAAGGCGATTCTTCAACAGATAAGAACTTGAAGTTTGGTAAAGATGTAAGAGCACAATATAAATCTAGTTATTTTCTATGTATTATTGTATCTTTATTTGCCGTTGTTCATTATTATTGCTGTAATTTAGTCCCATTTATACATCAATTGTCCTTTTGTTATGTTATGATTGTTCAAAAACCAAATTCGATTATATTAATACCAATGTTTCCTGTTTTATAAAATCCTAGATTATTATAACTGCTGGTAGACTTTCAGAAACCAAGGATGCCCTAAAAGTCGCAAAAGCCAATGGTTAGGTATTTTGTCATAATGTTTTCATTTTCCATCATTTGATTTTAATTTGTTTAATGAAGATTGGCTCCAGCAGCGAGTTTAAGTAGCAGATTTTATGGAAAACAAGAAACCATCATCACCATTATCATTATTGTCATCAAAATTTTCATCAACATCATTGTCATCATTAATATAATATACAGCCTGATATTATTATTTTCATTGGTCAGGATATCATTTTGAGAAGCAGGCTTCTTTCAATGGTCACAACCTTGAGCAAGTTCTGTTATGATTTTACTTTAGCGTAAATCTTTCGAGGTCACTTCGTTCCACTTCTTAGATGGTCGTCCAGGATCTTGTGCCTTTCTCAACAAAACCTTGCGTCAGTTGGAGCCAACCATTGCCTTTCTTCTTTTGATGAAACCAACAAAACGGCTCTTATCTAAGTATTTACGGGACCAATGTCAAGTAACGAGTGCAATTCCTCACAAGACTTTCGTCGATATTCTTACTTCACTATAATGACGACATGTTTTAGATTATTGGCAATGTATGTCTTTTCAGCTAGCGGGACGTTTTATATCCTGAACAGTGCCAGACGAAAAGCTTAAATATACTGCAAAAAGTTTGCTTTTCTCAAAGACATTTCCAAATTTTGTACTACCAAAAATTTGTCACATTTGTCTTTCTTCAAAAGCCTACATTTTTGTATGTTTTGAATATTGGATGTTCTTAGATTTATTTTCTTAACTAGTAAAAGGTCAATTGTCATTCCCTAACAGTGACTTCTTTTTTACTAGACTCTTTGTTTACAACTGTTGGTTGTCACCCAACAAGATGTGGAGAGTTTGAGGCAAAGAATGACCCAGTTTCATACTATAATGAGCTTTTGAAAGTTTTCAATGAAAATAAAAACAAAATAGTTGCGATTGGTGAATGTGGCCTAGGTAAGTTTGTTCTTTTTGGTTGGCGAGGTGCATATATTGTTAATCTAATATTTTTTTACATTTCAGATTGATTTTGACCTTTTTTTAATCTTATGCGAATTTAACGTTTTAGCTTAAAGACAAACGTTTTTTTTAAGTATTGTTTTGCTGAAAGATTATAGTGAAAACACATTAGGCAGATAATTTAGTTGATTTGTATCTTTGAACTTACACATTGAATCTTTTCTTCTATTTTAACCAAACATTAATGTCTCTTTCCTTGCTCAAATATGTCAAAACTTTTTGAATGCGCAAATGCAACTTGTCTAAAAATACTTTTCAATCCTTAAAAGTCTTATGTCATCATCTATCGTTCAAAAGCAAATTAATGTGTTGATTTTTTTACCTCAATAAAGTTTTTTAGTATGACGTTATAGATAACATATTTTACTTGTAGCCACATGATTTAAAGAGCATCATGAATTGCTGTAATTTGAAATATCAGTTACGAATATGTTAAAAGCGAGTGGGATGTGGCTGATAAAAGGTTTTAAATTTACTAACGGATTACTGTTCATAAAGTTATGAACCAAAACCAAATTAGAAAGGTTTGCTAGGAAAAGAGCCTCTGCTTATGCGACCATATCTCAGCCAATTTGTAACAAATTTTACTAATGTCATACATTTAGAGGTATTTCATTACGCACATCTACCCTTTAAGGTTATGTGATCGAAATTGAAAATTTCTAATAAAATATTTTTTTGACGTCATAATTTAGTATCTCTATGCTGCTATCAATTCTTTTGTTTTAGCAATCTGAAGTTCAAACTAAAAACTCAGTCTTTGCAGTTATCAAATTTTTCGTTTGTTTTATACTTTCCCAACTTCCTCTAAATTCCAAGATATAACTTGCGATTTTCTATTGTCTAGATTATGACAGGGAACATTTTTGTCCAAGATCTACGCAGTTGAGGTAGGAGATGCGGTATTTATCTCCATTTTATCATAGTTTCTCTAAAAACATTGATTTTATTTAAAAAGCTGATGAGGAAAATCTTTTTAATAATCATGCATAGATAGACTATCAAATGATCTCCATGACCATGGCTGATAATCGATTGTGCTTAGAAAATTAGTTGTTTTTATGCTTTAGTTCATGCAACAGTCGTCTGTTGTTCTCATTAATTTTTTGCTTTTTTCAACAATCATAAATCCTTGAATTAGCTCTTCCCTTCGAAAGAGAAGCTTTCTCGCAAATTTAGAACATGCTATGATGAGACTGTCTGGAACAAGACTATAACCAAAAAAGGCAATAAATTCTAAATATTTTTTCCTTTTTTAAGTCCAGATTTCGACTTCAGGACACTTGAAACTGTTTATTGGGCTGACGGATAATGGGTTTGACCCTCATTGTTTTTGCTCAGCTTGGGTTTACCCAGTATGGCACCTCTCTCTAGCGCATCGACTGTTGTTATTTTATGCATGCAATACTGTTGTGATTGCAGCAAATCGTTAATCTGTAACCATATTTTTACAGATTTTGCACTTCCTTTTATAGGTACTTTGAAAGGCAATTTGATCTTGCCGAAGAAACGAAACTTCCAATGTTCCTTCATATGAGAAACGCCTGTAGTGATTTCATTGGTAAGAAACAAAAAAGCATTGCTTGCGAATTATTTCCCGATTATTTTCTAATGATGTTTGTCATTTTCCCTTTCCTATCCCTCTGCCTATTATATGGGTAAGCAATACCATGCTTTCTACAGCTACTGATGTCTGTCGAAAGCACAGTGCACTTTTTAGCTAGATCCGCTATCAGAGCCATTGCCCGTGCTATCTTCTTTTTACTGATATTCAATCATCCTTACCGTGTGCCTATTTCACAATGGCTCTCCCTAGCTAAAACAAATGCAAATCACGTTTTCTGTTTTTCTTGTCAACATTTGATATTGTTGGCAGCTTTTTCCTTCACATTTCTCACATTGCCTCCCAATTTCGTATTGTTCTTTAGATATCCTTAAAAGAAACAGGGACAAGTTTTTCGGTGGAGTTGTAAGTTGGAATTTTGTACTGCCTGTTATGATTTTTATTGCGATATTTGCTCTGTTTATTGAACTGATAACTTATTTTTTCAACTTATAAAACTTGTTCTATAGTCTTATTTTTCGTACACTGATATTAACGAAGACAATCAGAAAAAATGCTTTTACAAATACATTTAGTACTGCAGCCGCTAAGCAATGCTTGAATACAAACTGAAAATTTTAGGTGCGAGGATGGCTCAGTTGTTAAAGGCGCTGACTACATACCCAAGGGTCCGTGGTTTGAGTCAGTGGCAAGACAAAACTTTCACCCAGAGTGAGGAGAGTTGCCAGCTCTCTGTAATTCCAGGCATGGGAATCACGAGGTGTGGTCACATTGAGAGGAAGGACCAGGACACTGCTCGATAAGCATAAGCTTCTCAGTGTCCTGAAAACTACCTGGGGATGCTAGGTAGAAACAAATACAAAACTTAAAATTTATGTGGAATCTTCTTTATCAAGCCTTTTTGAGGCTTTTATTTATTTGATTCGTTTCCCTTGTTAGGCCCATTGCTTCACAGGAACATCGACCGAAGCAAAGGAGTTGCTCGATAATGGACTTTTTATTGGTATAACTGGCTGGTAATACTTTTCACATGTTTTATTTCTGTATTCTCCATATGTTTAATTGTTCTCAAAACACATTTATGATTGTTATTGCGTTGCTTTGAATGATTTTTTCGAGCTGAAACTAACCCATTAGAATGAGGACTTTAGACTGAGATTTAGTGGTTCTAAAAACATAAGAAAATTTCTTTTTGCAAACATTTATTTGGCGGTACAGAATTTAAAATGGCTTTGGAAAAAGCAGAAAAATTAAAGCATACAAAGGCATTTCGTCTGACTTTTCGTTTCTTCATAATGTAAAACGTCAAAATAACTATCGAAACTTCTAAGCTAGGAAATATATAAACCCAGTTGTGAATTGAAATTCGCCAGTCAGAAACGCGATTACATTATTGTTGAGGGTGCCCCACCAGTGTCTTTAACCTATTAAAAATATTGCTAGTAGTAAAAGCGAACACTTTTTATCTACACATTGGTGGTTTTTTTATGTAAACGGATTCTAAAAGTGACAGATGAAATGACGAACGGGCTCTGCCATTTATCTGAAATATTTTGCCATTATAATTTTGGCACATTCTGGGTTTACTGGTGCATGTTGCCAATAGACAGAATCACAAGTTTTGGTGAAGGGTCCCAAGCTCGACTGGGAACTTGATAAACTAAAAAAATCTTTCTGGATATATAAAAGTAGACATAAAAGTCTGCAATGCACTTTTGCTAGCCATCGGCAAGCTCGATTCGTAGCTACGTTAAGACAAATAATTCTTAATCCAGCCTATTTTGCTATTTCATTAAGTATAGCATTGTTATGAGTTTTTAAAAAGCATCTCTTTTCTTGACAGTTCTTTGAAGACGGCTGACAATTTGGAAACTCTGAAATCTATTCCAATAGATAGATTGATGATAGAGACAGGTATTGCAACAAAAGAATAAATGATTTCTGCTTGAAAGCATCTCTTTTGGATTCAATGTCTCGCGCTAAGTAAAGTTCCAAAGCTTGTGGTCTCTAAAACTAGCCTCCAAAGGAAAGGCATAACAATGTTTCTACCATTACTAATTTTGTCTGACTGCACCAAATATAACTTGTATACATGCAAGCATGTCTTAAAACTTGGCTTTAATAATCATTTAAATTAAAAGTGATATTTCGAATAAATATTGATAAGGCAAAGTTTTTGTAAGCAAAAAAAGATCAATATGGCACTGAAATTCGATTTAATGAAGTGCCAATTGGTGCAGTTGCGCTTAATTTTGGTTGTTGAGGAACGAGGTAGGGATAATCGCACAATTCCTACTGGAACAGAATTATTTTTGTTTTCTTTTATGGATAGAGCCATTAACAAAGAACGAGGAACCAATTCGGCACACAATCACGAGTATGCCATTAATTAAGGCTTCATCCCCATTCTTTGTTCATATATTGTAGATTTTGTTAATGTAGAATTGAATGGAAATTGAGAAGTAATGGGTGTATTAGTTGATACTTTCATAATGTCAGCAATTCTTTTTCAAGGCTAATGGATTTAACTTCATCTTATTTTGAAGATGCACCTTGGTGCGAGGTTCGTAACACCCACGCAGGATCATCTTTGGTGAAAACACAGTTTCCTTCTAAGAAAAAGGAAAGATGGGAGAAAGGATTTTGTGTTAAGTCCAGGAACGAGCCAGCACATATTAGGTTCGTTATCGTCTTTTTGTAAGAATACTTTTACAATGAAAAGTAATTCTATTTACTTACAGTACTTTTTCAGGTTTCAGGTAAACCATTACATGCAGATCTTCTTTGTATAACGAATTGATGTCCATGTTTAAGACATTTCTTTCTCAATAATTTCTGTTTCAAATGAAATCAAAGAACTTCTTACATTCGATTCAGTTTATATTTTTCAAATTTAACTACATAGAATTCATAAACATTAACAATGCCTACTACAAGAATGTATTGTACGAGATTTGTTGCAGGAAAACTAATAGATTTACGTAGGAAGGTAAAACATTAAACAAAGACAAATATAGGAACAAAATTAATTGCATACAAAGGATGAGAAATGAGGATACCCCAGGTTACACGTTATTTTATTCACAGCACGTCTGGAATGTTCAAAAACCTTAAGATCCTGAATTTGGTAATCAGATTTTTGTGGGATTTTTGGCTATTTGGTTGTTTAAATTGGCCTAGGCTTGCTCTCAGAGTCACCGTTATTCTTTAGTCTCTGTATTTTATTCCGGTAGAGCTACAACAGATGAACTTGCTGATAGTTTCTCTGCTATTCCTTTTGTTTAAAGAGCTTATAATTCACTCTTAGACAAGTCCTTGAAATTATGGCTGCAGTTAGAGGAGAAGAACTCGAAGAACTTGCTGATGTAATGTACTCAAACACTGTAAAAATGTTTTTTAGCAATCCAAATATTGATTCGATATGATATTATTTTCTTTAATTAAATATGGCAGTGGTTCGTTTTTTGTCGTAGCAAACCAACTTTTTTGACATCCAGTTTTGAGCATTGATAGCCTGATAACAGTCTGTAGTCTTCACTAGATGGTCAAGAATATTTATTGGGTTTGTGTACATTGGCCCAGAAAGTCTATCGCCAGGCCCGTTTTATATGCATCATGGATAAAAAACGTGACCTCTAACAGTCTTAAACCAAGCTTTAGAGTGCAATTTATTTATCCTGCTGAAGGCAATGAACCCGTGTCAAATACGAAACATACACGCTTGTTCAATAACTGTTGACGGAACATGGTGTTATGATAAGCACATACAATGGGGCTACATGTATCATATTGAAACTGATGGTATATTTGAGTTGGAAAATTGGCAATCAAGCATAAAATGATCAATTGAAAATCATGAAGATCGAATAACTCCAGCAATATTGTTTGTTAAAATGGACTCATTGCCCATGGCAATTCATTGCGAATATTCTGATGAGAGACAATGTTTGTGCTAATAGTCTGACTTCCTATAATTTGCAGCAGAAACAAATAGGCTTTAGGAACCACGCATCAGTAACCGGTATGCTTACTTGAAGGTGTTCCAAGCTGAAGTATTGAAACCAAACATCCTTGTCGAGTTTCAATGGAAAGACCCGCTCATGCTTCAGTGAGCACGAAGATCCATTGTTCTGCATGCTGTTTTCATTAAGTACATTCTTAATTGTGATTATAGATATTTATGCTTCTTTTTTCTATTACCGCTTCAGTCGTCGTTTTCTCCAAGAAAGATGACCTGGAGATGCAAAGGCCTTGTTGGTGGCCTTGCACTCGTTGTCATTTTTCTGCAACCAGCTAACTTGCAGGTTTGTTGGTTTTTTCTATCTTTCACCTCCCTTCGCAGATCTGGCTTTGTCTTTACTCTGCTTAAAGCCAAAGCTAATTTGAGAATCGAATCAAGATTTCGAGACTTCAAACTACTTGCCAAATCTGTTAGCAAAACAAAAATAAACACCTGCTTTTAGGAATTCTTATCAAATTATACTAAGCAAATTATTACCAAAAATAAAGTAACCATATTAAGATATATATTATTTTGTAAATGGTTCAGGACTTGATAAAACGATGATTTTGTAGTTGGATATATTATTTGTATCGTTCCAGAATTGCGGCTATACATTTTCTTTTTATATTGTACCCTATACCATAATCTATCATTTCTAATGCTTTTTTATATTAAAAATTGGTTATCTACAAAAAGTGAAGACGAAGTAAGAAAAAACAAATTTGAAATTTCAAGAAGGAATTTTGATTCGAAATATTTTGTTGTTTATTCGTGGCATGTTCTTCAGTATCTAAGCAGAAAATGTTATATATTAACGAAATTAACAAAGTGAAAGGTTTCTGCATAGATCACCATTGATAATTATTTGAATTTATTTATTACAGCCTATAACTGCATTTCTGGACATTTTGCCACAGATGTTAGTGACTTTCAAAGGTCAACCCATCTCGTTCTACAGTTTTGATAAACCGTCATTTAAAGGTCATCCATTGATACAAGTTCCCCAACTCTATTCACATTTGAATGCAACCGAGCGAAAAAGAGCTGCTCTCTATCTTTATTACATCGTAGCTGGATTTTGTTTGAAGGAAATGATAATACCATGCATTCCAGACGATGCTTTGGACCTTGCCGACAGAGTTTTAACAGGCGATAAAGACTGCTCGTTTACATGCGGAAAAAAGAAAACCAAATCTGGATTTCCAAAGCTCCCACCCACTCTTGGAAAACTTGCAGTAACTATTGCTTGTAAGTGGTATCCACTTCTGGATTCACCAGACCAAGTCATTTCCTTAACGAAGCTGGGGCAGTCATTGACTCCAGACCCAGCCGAAGCTGGCGAGGAGTTAAAGTACTTTACACTGTTCCAAATGGACCTTATTGTCAGACATGCTATCCATTTAGCGGTGGTCGGAATTCAGAATATGACAGACTCAGAAATTAAATCAACATTCAAATCAGATGCATACAAGGTAATGGGACAGTTGGATGGGTTGCGTAAAAAGAAAGAGAAAGGCGGGGCTAGCTGAATTGATCAGGGCATTCGTATTTAGTTGTCAGTTGTAACAGCTTCACACCCTTTTGCAGTAAGAAAGAAGCAAAACTGACTGCTTGAGGGATTTCAAAAAGACTGCTAAGCATGACCACATAGGCAAATTAGCGGATGGGAAGAACTATGTTTGGAGGACAATAGGTAGTCAAAGCTACTTTTTTCCGACACTCTTTGGAGTATCAGAGACGGCGGCGAGAAATTGGACTTTGGGGGAAATTGAACTAAATAACAATAAAAATATTTAAAAAGACGGTCAAAAATCTTATCTTTCAAAAGGTGAAGGGGTTCAGCCCCCCAGTGGCACCTGCCTGCGCATAACATCGGATAATGACCAAGAGTAAGCTGAAATTTTATATCCAGTTGTGGATCGAAAGTAACATGAGAGGAAGAAAAATGCGTTTGATTTGTTATCCACTCAATTCGCATAACCTTTGTGCAAGCAAGAACAATGGAGCGGAATTATCAAGAACATCGAAGCATTAGGTAGCTGGACATCACGTAACTAAGTTGAATATAAAATTAGTGGTATAACTCCAAAAAGATTCCTCCTTTCGGAAATTCTTCGTTCCCCGAATTCCCGTTCCCCTGTTCCTTCTTTGCGATTTTGCGACTCATGAAAATACAAACCACAGTGAATTTCTCAAGACAACTGCCGCTAAGCAAAGCATGCCAGTTGCGCAATACCTCTATTGATCTTTTGAATTACCTCTAGCACTCACCACACTACTGCATTCTCTTGTCAGTCGATGAACTGTTGCAGTTTGTAGGAAGCACAGCGTTGGTAAGTAAAATACTGTCGGAAATTTAACTGTTAACCGTAACCAGTGGCGGATCTAGACAAAAATCTAAGTTGGTTCCTATATGGACGTGTTCCCATATTTTTCTGGCAACGCCCTTGACTTTCTTCCAAAATTGGGCGACGCCCATTTTCGCTTTTTGATAATTTTAACAAGATATATTATTTCATCATGATTCCCAGGCAAGAAAGAAATGTCATTACCAACCAAAACCAAACCAAACCAAACCAAGTCATAAACCATAAACCAAACCAGGAAATGTCATTATGAATTCTAAAAGAATGGTTTCGATATCTTGCCAAACAGAGGACAGGACCTCAATAAATTCCTTTAGCTGGTTACAGCATGAAAATGACCTCTACTTATAAACACAAGTTTACAAACAGTTAAAATCGCTAACAATTTATGAAAAATTTAACATATGTGCAGATAAGGTTGCCTACCAAAGTGGACTAAAATTTAGGCGCAAGGAAGGGTAATAGGACTAGGCCTTGTACTTTCCTAAATTAATTTCTCTCCCATCTGAGCACTTCTAGCTCGTTCCTGGATTTTTAAGCGAATTAATTTACGGACCAGATCCGATTTTCGATTTTAAAAAAAAAAAAAAAAAATCTACGGACCAGATTGTGCAGTTCTTCATCGTTGTAAAATTTCAAGGATCCCCGGTCTGTGCTTTAGTCCTTCGCAAACTAACTACAGCCAATGTATGAGCTTGAGTACCCGTGATCGGCTTCTGATATCACTTTTGCCGCGGACGTTGTTCAAATTTTTATTTAGGCAGGCGGAAGAAGCGTTTCGCAGCATTTCACTGTGTATAAATGGCGATCGGCACTCACAACATAACTGAAGCCCTTTCTTTTGGATTTTAACAGAACGAAAGCGTGTGTAATTTTGTGAGGGCTGTATTTGATTTTTTAAACTTGATGCAAGAAATGAAATTATAAACCCTCCGTTTGTATTGTAATCAAATGAGAGCCCAGTCTGTAGGGCATGGCAGCTTTGGACAAGATCTTGTTTTTGTGTGAGCAAAAAAGATGTGTGCATTTGCAACCTATTGTGTGCACATGTCAAACTGTGCATACTCGATGACAGCAAGGTAGAGTTTTTTCAGGTGCAGTTTACTTAAATCTTTTATTTTAAAGTTTGGGTATTTGAGAGGAAATCAGAATGTTTAATTGGAAGGTGAAAAATCAAATAATGTAAAACATAAGATGCACATTTTCTAGTTTGTTCTGGCCTACTCCTTACCTTTATCTTTATTCTAAAATATGTTATTTTGATATTTGGGAATTTATTTTGAATTCCAAAAGTTTTGAATAAGTATTTCCAAAGTAATTGGTAGCAGATATTAGTGAGAGATTTAGTTAGTGGTCAGGACTGATAAAACCAGGGGCACCTTCCCTGGAGGGGCTACAGGGGCAGCTACCCCTCCTGCCCTCTTCCAGGAGGGGCAGAGGGGGCAAGCAGTGCCCTTGAATATTCACTCCTAACAAAAGATTAAAGAATCTTGTAGATAATTCCTGACTAGTTTAGCTACTCTCGCTAAGTTAATTTTCATAAGAAATTCAAAAAAATAAAAAATCTCCTTTTTTGCTGTCGGTCACTGATAACGGGAAATTATTTTCCAGAAAATGATAATAAACTTCAAAAAGGGACAGTTTCTTATAAGATACTGACTATTTTGCCCATCATCAGAACAAGAATGTTACGCTTAGTTCATGATTAATATAAATATAATGAAATAACATAATAAAAAAATATAATAAAAAACATGCTGAAGTAAAAAATTATTTGATTGACATTGGATAATTGTGATTATTATTTTCCATTCTATATTCTCAATGATTCTGCAACCATAGAGACCAAGCGGAAAATCAAAGTCTTACAGCCAGCCCATTTTTAATTGCCATGATTTTCGTAAAACCAAACTTTTCTAATAATGACAAGGCCATTAAATACCCACTTGCATGGAGAATTTTGTCAACCTATGACTTTGTTTAGAGCCTCTGATTGAAAAAACTCCCAGCTGTATGGGTGGAACAGGTCGATGCCAATATTTTACTTTGCACCCATCCCCAAACCCCTCACAAATAATCAATTTTGGTAGTGGAAAAAATTATACTCTTTGCCCTCAGCACCAACACTGCCCCTCCTGCCTTAATCTTGTGCAGGCGCCCCTGGATAGAACCAATTTTTTATAACTTTCCAAGTTTTAAATTTGGTTCTAATTTTCAGCAACAAGTTTGAAAATCATGTATTTGTGAGCATCCTGTATTTCTTTACCTTTTTTTATGCCAGGCATGGTAAATGATTTCAATCTTAGATGCATTAGAACATTGTATAAATTAAAAAAAAGTTTTTTGTCTATAGACCACTCCAATACAACTTTCCAACTTGGTTTACATTAACGATTTGGAAAACATTTTTTATTGGTGTAATCCACAAAATATTTAAGTGTTTATGAAACTTTTTATGAATCTTAATTGCGTAGCCAAGAGCTCAGCTTTACCAACCTACTGGTTGCCTAGAGTATTGTCATTTTGCCAAAATCATTAACCAGATATTAGTGCATAAACTAACAAAAAGATTAATGCTATTTATTTCATCTACAACTGAAGTAGCTGTATTTTAAAAAAGTTGATAAAGTAGTCAGAATGATGGAAGAAGAAATCAAATATTCATTGTTTTTATTTCAACTAAAAGAAAATCAATTGTAATTGTTTCTTATTATCATTTTTGTTGTATTTTATGTATTGGTTTCATTTCAAATAGCACATTGCAAGAAGTTGAAAAAATGATTTATTTAATTGCAAATCAATTATCTAAAAATCAGTCATTGAAAACCCTTGCTCTTTCAACATTTGGAAGAAATTCTAGTCACCATTAATTTTAAAGGGCATGGCACCATAGAGTTTAAAAACTCTTGGTGAGCTCAATCATCATATAACGGTTATGCTGAGAAATATCTCAAATAAAGAATGAAACAATCCAACCATATAATTACAATTGAATGAATGCCAATGCAATAAGGTTTACTATTTGACAAGCTTAACCTCAAAGCGCACGAATTGCTGTGGTTATTTTTAAGTACCCACATATGTAGGGGTTCAGAAAATGATGGTCAGCGGTTATCTGCTGGGGTCTAACGGGTGGACACGGGGGTGAAACAGTTAGCACTGAGACGTTATGCCTCTTTGGAGGAGAAAATTTAATATTTCCTTTTGGATACAACACAAGTTACATTATTTGCTTCACAACCGTGGGTAAGACCATTTTTGCGTACGTTCGGTTGAAAACGATCTCTTTTTCAATTAAAAAGTGTCACGTGATCACAATTTACCCTTGACCTTATAAGAAAGTCTTGGCTCTTTGTTGAAAAAAAATACAAAAATGCTGCTCTAAGTATTTTAACAACTAAGTTCCCGTTAACCTACATAATTTCTTATGCTGACCAATGACCAAATGCATCAGCTGTGTACAAGCCACTTCATCCTTCACAGATAAATTAAATCAGAAAAACTGGCTAGGAACATCGTCAAGGTTCGGAAAAAAGATTTTGAATCTTTTCTATGAGTTATCGTTAAAGTTCAAGTTAACCAAAAAGTTATCTTCCGCTCACCTTCTTGTGATAAAGATATTTTCATAATTTTAATGAGCATAATTGAACGGCAACAGCAGGTGTATCGCGTCCTCATCACAGGTCTACGTAAAGGAAAATATTATATCTTGCGCAAGTAGAAATGGAAATGGCGATGGCTATGTTTTCTCTAGAAAACGAAAAGCCTTGTGTTGGAAGGTGTTACAGTAAACGAAAGTCTTGTAAGGACATTAAATTTGCATTTATCATAAGAAACGGAAGAAAGCACCATCTATGGCCCCGTTCACACGGGAACGCAATTGTTCCGTTCCGTTCTTCTCCGTTCCGAAAAGCGTAACGCTCAGGGGTTGTGTTCACACGGGAACGCTTCAAATGACATCGTTCCGTTCCGTTCCCGTGTGAACGCGCAGAACTGGTCCAGAAAATGGAACGATAAGAGTTTTGCCCTTGGCGCATGCGTCTGTGTTGTGGTAATTGTGGTTACTTGGGGCTTGGATGGACTTGTAGTCTTTCATCACCTCGAGAAGCAGCTGAATCTCGTCGTCAGTCCATTTAAAAGATTCAACACCATTCTGCAAACTTTGAAGTTCCTTCCTTTTAGGGTTGGCTTCCATTTTCCCACGAGCTTGCTTATTTTGGGGCGCTTTTGTATTCTCCATTTATTCAAATTGTTTAAAAACTTCAGAGATGTCTCAGAGATAAATCGAAATGATGAAATCTATCTCCATTATGGACATGCGCATTAAAAATCATTTGCTTATTTTGGCGCGCAAATTGCAGAACGGAACGATTGCGTTCCCGTCTGAACATAAACAAAAATCGATACGCAATCGTTCCGTTACCGTGTGAACATTATACTCTTCCGTTCCAGCAACTGGAACAAAAATGGAATGGAACGATTGCGTTCCCGTGTAACAGGGCCTATGTCCTAGTATGGCAAAAATACCATCATGTCAAAAGAAAGTGAACGAAGGGAGGAAGCATATTTTTGAAGCCATGCAACAATGTGAATCGAACAGACCTTTCCAAATGAAGCTGACGATGAAGCCAATTGTGGACTGACGATTGTTAGTTTTGTTGGAAAAGCTCCCAAATTAGAAGCATTGTGAACAATAATATCTTTGCTTAAAACAACTTCTGGGACTCATAGCCAAAATATAAACAATTAATTGCTTAATTTCGATTGCTTCCTATGCTCATTTTAAAAAACATTTTATTCCTGCTACAAGGTTGCAAAACTTAAAACAGTCAGTAGTGAGTTGCCACCAAATTTGATATTCGTCCAGATATCGTCATTTTGTCTCTCTTGTGTCAAATTAAAAATAGTCGTTTAATCCGAGTCCGAAGGTGTTATCCAACTAAAAGCTTTACGCCCATCTTACGTTTTAGTAGCTTTATTTTTCATTAGTGTTAATTTTACTTGACTAAACGCACTGCGCACACTTATAACAGCTTTTTGTTTCGTAGAGCGCTGTTATCAAATTTAGATGTTAGTGAAAATAAATAAATAAATAAACCAATAAATAAATAAATAAATAGATAAATAAAAAATAAAAGAACAAAACTTTTTGCTGAAAGTCCAGCAGCTGAATACGTCATGAATTTTAATGCTGCAAGTATTTACGTTTTTAATAATATAAAAATGATTCAATTCACTGCCTGTTTAATTTCATAGTTGGTATTTTCTTCTTATATAGTTCATATATTCGTAGATATGGCACAGTCATTTTCTTTAAAGTTAATTGACATTTCTGGTGTGAATGAAGATCCGTTTAAGCTCAAGGAAGTTGCATCATTGATCAAGCAAGAATGCATGACTACCGGGTTTTTCTTACTCAAAATGCCAGATGGTATCAAGCAGTTTATACCATCAGTGATCGAGGCAGCAAAACAGTTTTTCAAGTTGCCATCAAACGAAAAGCAGAAGTTAATCAATTCAGTTTTGACGCAGATGAAAGTAAACGGTCAGAGCATTCCTGGAACTGGCAGTGGCTACAGAGGGGTGTCTGAAGACGCAAATTTCAAATCAGATACACGAGAGAGTTATAATATGGGTCCAGATATAACAATAAGTGCAGTTACTTCGAAAGGGTATTCAGGTAGTGGAATGACCCCATGGCCCGAGGAAGGTCTGCTTCCTGGTTGGAAGAAAATCATGCAGGATTACACCAATGAAGTTCTCAGCACAGTTGTTCCATCATTAAGAAAAGTATTCGCCGTATCACTAGGACTAGACGAAAATTATTTTGAACAGCCTGGGTATTTTGACATGCCAACGTGGTTATTAGGCCTCACTTATTACTTTCCAGAGAGATCAGACGCATCGTTGGAAATCTATGGCATTAGGCCACATTGTGACTCAGGAATGTTTACCCTTTTGATTGGTGACGGAAAGCCTGGTCTTCAGGTCTGTTTGGACAAGTCAGTGGATGTAGGCAAAAGAGTGTGGCTCGATGTTCAAATTCCACCACAGGGTTACTTTGTCGTTAACATTGGTCAGGTCCTTGAACGCTGGAGTGGTGGCTCATACAAAGCAACGATGCACAGGGTGATGCTTGACGGAACGACAGACAGACTTTCTATTCCATTCTTTTATGATCCGAATATAGACCTCAAAATCATTCCCCTTGTTGCGTCCGACGCTGGTAAAGTCACGAATTATAAGCCAGAGTCACTAGGGCAAATTATGTTAGACCGGCTAGAGAAGCACAGCGAGGACTTTGAATAGTTAGTCGAGCACATAGAAAGCAAAAGCTTCCTTTTATTGAAAGAGCTAGATTAAAAGCTGTTTACTGCCTAAATACATGTTATGTAACACTATAAAATACCTTCAAAGGTGTCTATTGAGGATGACAAAACTAATGCAAGAGACAAGTAGAACGTAAGCATAGGCCTCTCCATGCATTATATTGATCGTGACGCCATATCTCAAAGAGTTTCTTGGATTAGTTCCACGAAGCAATTCGATGGGCTAAAGACTTAAAAATCGGTTTATTAGAATAATTATAAATTGATTTAGGTTTTTTCAATTCTTGGGTGCAGAAATTCTTACGGAGGAAATTATTCAGGTGCCAGAGCCTCGAAATACAAGATCTATTAACGAAAAGGTATGCCTCTTTCAAATCGGATTAGGTTCTGGTACTTTTTTAACAGGAGAACAATAACTCTGTTTTTTCATTGTAAACGCAATTCTTTTTCTTGTGTTTCATAAAAAAATGTCTTAGCAATGAGTTCCAAAAAGCTTTCTATGTGGGTTACCATCTTGCTTGTCTTGATGTTATCTGTTACACGCATTTGGCTCAATACTGAAATTCCTGAACCGACGGCCAAATTTAAGGACTTAAAAATTCTTAGTTATTCTTTAATTTTTTGCATTTTTTAATAAAACTGAAAGCGAATGGTGGAGAAACCTTGCTCGCATAAAAATGCTTTTAGTGCATAGCCACGCCCCTAAAATAAGCTTGAAGTATTTTTAGGCCCTGAGCACAGAGCTCCTGAAGCAAAGTGGTAAATACGGTACTGCTGGTACACTTGGGGTGGGGGGGGGGGCAGTGCCCAGGAAAGCTAATGGCGACACTAGTTGCCGCTGAGTGGGAATGGGTAATAAGCGCAGTCCTTGGGAAAGTGTTAGACCACGCCCTTTCTTTGTCGCGGAAACCCAAATTTTATTTCATTATAACAAATGCTTATGGACTTAGTAGAGATGCATTATTATTAATCCAAGACTACAAGGGCGATTTCAACGGGTAAAAATTAATGTTATTTTTAGCGAATAAAAAGAAATAAAAACGGGTGTTCCCCAAGGTTCTGTCCTTGGTCCCCTTTTTTCAACAATTTTTTTAATGGCATATTCATAAACCTAGATCAAAACAAACTATGCAACTATGCTAATGATAATACCATTTGGATTGAAGGTACTGATAAGGAGGACATACCAGCTAAACTAGAACACAAAATTAATATCATAAACCAATGGTTTATAGACAATGCTATGCAGCTCAATGGAGACAAATGCAAACTTATGATGATTTCAGCAAATCCGAACAATGTTGAAAAATGAAGCTTTTATGTAAACAGCCAAATAGTTAAAGAGGAAGACAAAGTGAAATTTATAGGTGTAACAATATAGCAGGAAAAATATTAATGCACTTGCAAGAATAGCGCCTTATTTAAACGAAGATAAAAGAGAACTTTTGATGAAAACATTTGTTTTGACATTTTTCAATTACTGTTCCTTGGTATGGATGTATTGTATTACGAAAAACAATAAACTTATTAACAACATTCATGAAGAAGCATTGCGAATAGCCTATAGCGATTTTTCATCTAGTTTTGAACAACTACTGCTCAGAGAAAAACACGGTTACAATCCATACAAGGAATTTAAAGCAACTTGCAACAGAAATTTACAAAACTATTCATCACGAAAACCCAAGTTTCATGGAAGATACTTTTAGCATAACTGAATCACCCTATAACCTCAGGAGGGGCTGATTTTCGCTAGAAGTATGGAACTCGATTCCCACAGAAATGACCTCAAGCTCCAAAATAAAAACCTTTAAAGCAAGTATCAAAATTATGCTTGCGATTTCTTGTTCATGACGCATTTGTAAGCCATCTATAAGACAAGTGGGCTATATAAAATGATAGGGAACTTACTTTAAATTGATGTATCTTATTAGTTATTCGTCTATTTTTGTTGCGTTGTTAGATTCGGTTATTGGTAATATATTTAGTTGGTTTTAATTAGCTTTAGTATAGGTAGTAGTGAACGTTTACCAACTCAAAATAAAGTGAAGAAAAAAACTCGAAAACTCGAAAACTCGGAAGAAAGAGTAAAGCATAAGAGGCCATGTATAACTTGGTTAAGACCTTATATGTCGAGCAAATTCATAAGTCTTTATTTAATAATTATTTAATTACGACATCCATTCAGTATCAATTATAAAAATTCTAATTACAAATTAAAGTTAATATTTTGACGTCATCGTGTAACAAATAAAGTGCATTAATAAATACAGTTGATAATTTGAATAAACGGATTTAAAAACCAGTAATGTTCCCTCCTTGGATTCCTGCGGAAATATTTTTCTTCAGCTTAGGAAATGACATTTTAACCCATTCTTAAACAGGGTTATTGTATTTGACTCTTTTATGTGTTTTGGGATAGAATTCCAGGTTTTTAGACCAGTGTAATTATAAATTTTTCTACTGAAGCATAAATTTAGCCTTGGGATTTGGAGATCAATCTTGTTTAATGTTTCCTGTACCATACTTGCTTATCGTGGATCTTTCAGCAAATTTATCGTGCAGACTCTCAGGACATATCTTGTTAATTATTTTAAAGATCTGAACCGACCGTCAAATTGAAACATCTGATCGATGTTAAATGTTGGTCGAATCAAAGAGTCCTTTGTTCTAGATGCTTCAATAATGTCAAAGGGCTGATATTTAGCGTTCGACCTTCAAAGCAAAATCATATTTTATGTAAGCTTCTTTCATCTTCCAGTATAACAACGAGATAAAAGTAATTTGTATAATAAGCAGGCTTTTACTCTTACAAAAATTAATTCAACCAAAAAACATGTTTTTTCATTGCATTTGAATGTAAATATAACATTCGGCTAAAATGTTTCACTTCAAAGCCGTTTTTCATGGATACTTTATTATGACTTCAACAATGTTTTGAAACTCGCCCTCATCCTTCTTTAGGATGTAAAACCGATATTTTGACTACCGAAGATAGAATTTCCTATCAATATGGGTAAATATTTTTAATTCGTTCTCTTGAAGCTTTTCCTGTGCGCCGGTGTTGTTTTCACTCTTTGATTAGCTTCTATTAAAGGTTTGTTACAACTCTTTTGCCAAGATTCTTCCGATGTAAGTTCTGATGTTTCTAAATGCATTCAATTCGATTACACAATTTTTTGCATAACAGTACTCGCATTTTGTTCAAAAACTAAAAGCTCAAAGTTTAGTAACAGCTCTATATGATACCTGAGAAACTTTTGTAATTGGTAGAAAATTTTTATAGAAATTTACCAGTCACACAAAAGAGTTTTGATCTTGAACACCATTGTATACTGAAACACTCCACAGGGCCTTCGAGAAAGAGACATACTATTTTCTTTACCATGGGTGCATTACCGAGAAAATGAAGAAATATGTATGAACTTTTGGTAGCAAAATGCCTACAAGCCCCGTACGTTAGTTTCTTACAAAAATGAGGGTGTACATTATTTCCCCTTTTGCCTCTTGAAAGTTCTATATGCCAAGGGCGCACATCAGAGGGACGTTAGGGCGCCACGCCAAAGGTGACTAAAAAGGTCGGCCCAAAATGAATTTGTGATGGATTAATCTCCTTGTTAGCAATGCTTTATAAATGTCGCTCTGTTCTCCCCAAAGGCTGGTCCTACCAAACGCTAGTAATACTTGGGGTTACACTTCGACCCCGTTTACACTGTGCCGGATAAATTTTATCCGCATCAAAATTAGTTCAGATAGACGTCGCGTTTACACTAGACCCACGCTATTCGCACGAATTTAAGAGCGGCTATCCGAACAAAATTAGTTCACCTAGGAAAGTGGATTAATTTAATTTGGATAGCTATGTGGTACAGTGTAAACGCTTTTATCCGGATAAATTTTAACCACATCGTATCTTGCTCGAAAGCGATTGGTTATTTCTTCCTATTTAGTTTTCACTGTCTCCCAATCAAGACCTTTCGCCATCTTGGCTGCCTTGTTGTCGATAAATACTCGTGTTAAAAGTGCAGTATCTTGCCAGTCCACGTAAAATTGGCATCCTTGTCAGCTTTCCCTACTTTCGTTGCTAGTTCAGTGTCAACGGGAGGGCAAAGTGGACAAAATTTGTGCGGCACAGTGTAAACGCAAATCAATCCGAACAACTTTTATGCGGATAAATTTTATCCGGCACAGTGTAAACGGGGTCTTAAAAACATATATTGTTTGCTGCCTACCAAGATTTGTCAAACATTTTGCCTATACGTATTTAATAGACGCTTTTTTATAAGGAACCACTTTATAAGGAACCTACATGTAGAAGGAAGATGAAATTCAAGAACCGTTAGTACTAAAGTCAAAATCCTTAGACCCTAAATAGCCTTTAATTTTTGAATATTTTTATAATCGCAAACAATCAAGAACTAGGGAGCCGGTTCAATTCATTTTGACATACAAATCACAAAAAATTATGTGTTACGAAAGTTGCTATCGAGTGTTTTATTGCAAAAATGTTTGCTTTTTTCAAAGCCATTTTCAAATTCTGTACCGCAAAAAAATTGTTCACATTTTTCTTATATCTTTTTAGTTTTCTTTCTGTTCCTCAACTTGTTTTCTAGCAGCAGTTAAGAATCTAGGGGAACTGATTTCAATGTATTATGTTCAATTTTCATGGCACAAAATGTGCAGTTAAATTAATAAAACATTAAGGCCATTAAGGAACTTTCAGTACTACAATTGTCCAAAAAAAGAATTTGTCCAAAATAGGGAACTTCAAGAACTATGAACAAAAAAACGTGTAATTTGATTTGCTGAATGTTAGATTCAAGTTTTTATTATCCGTGTTCTTATTGGCAGTGCACATACCTATTCATCTAGTCCCATTTCCTTTATTTGATCATGACAATGAAATTTCCTTGTATTTCACTAGTTATTTTATCAGTTTTTGTCTGTAAAAATTAGTCAGATTTGACTGCTTACTTTTAGAGAATAGACTACCATGGGATTCATTTGATGGATTAGTCAAAAAGACAGATACTGTATCGATATTTTTGGCTAGGTAAATTAGCCATGCGTTTTACTAATGAAATTGTAGTTTGAACAAATAATCGTTTATATTTAATGTCATAATATGGTTAATGACCAACAACACACCGAGATTTGAAAGGTATTGCCTGCATCTTCATTAAATGAAGTTCATTTCCTCTTAATATGTCCATTATACCAAAAAGAAGGGGGCACTTTGCTAAATTTCGCCTTTCCAAGATGGTAACCAACCAAATAGAATTGCGTCCACAGGAGGGAAACAAATACTCCTCTCTCAAGCACGAAATAGACTTGGAGCAAGTCCACCAACCAAATGAATAGGAACACAAACCCCCTTCATCTGGTTGATGATCCAAAAGGCTCTTGTTAAATAATACGTCCTGATCATTGGCAATTTCTTTATTTTTGCAATTAGCTATATATTTACCCTTCCTCGAATAAGATTTTTAACTTCAAGGTTTTATTCTTGCGCTAGTTATATTGTCGACTTCAATTGTCACTCAGGCACTGCGGAAAAGGGGGCTGGGAGGCTTGGGGGCTTGGGGGCTTTAGCCCCCCAATTTTTGCAAAAAGATGCCAAATGTTAAGAAATAAACTACCAGTAAAGCCTTATTTTATACGGTTTTAGCCCCCTTCCCACATTTTAAACCCCCCCACTTTTCTCAATGCTCCACGGTGCCTGTCATTGTAGCTCTATTACCCGGCGGGTCCACTCTTATTGTCAAGTGTAAGCATCCGTGTCTTCAATATCTCTGAAAAAAGGGTTCAATTTTGTCACATATCTAGGACATACTGTGAGATGACACACCGGGCTCTGTTTTGATGGACCCTAATCATGATTATCTCAGATCTTTTTATGTAATTTAGTCATATATTAAATTTCATAATGTCATTTAATTGTCATTTAATTCATACTTCAAAGGTGATTTTAATTGACAATTTGTCAATTGAAATCACCTTTGATAGATGAATTAATTTGTAGAAGTTCTTGCAAATAGGTTACGTATCTGCGAAGGAGCCTTGACCCTCGACTAGGTTGGGCTTGGCATCACCGAAGGGCCTGCAAGCAAAATGGCTTCGAAATCACAAATTGGACTGCTGCAGAGGGGAAGAGGAACAACTCTCGACGATGTTGCTCTTGAGAGTGCCAAAGTTTGCATCGTTACTGGTGCAAATAGTGGAATCGGTTTTGAAACTGCTTTGAAAATGGCAGCACTTGATTACGAAGTTGTTCTCGCCTGTAGAGACGCCCACAGAGGCAATGCAGCCGTTGCAAGAATCAGGCAGCAAATACCAGAATGCGACGTTTCTTTCATGCAGCTTGATTTAGGATCACTGAAATCTGTCAGGACATTTGTTGATAATTTTCATAAAACAGGAAAGAAGCTTAACGTACTAATAAACAACGCAGGTAAGGAAACCATTCACTGTCTGTCTACGTAAATGTATTTGACACTTCTCCAAAGGATATCCAATTTGCAGCAAAAATTGTTTACGCACTGTAAGATTTTTCTAACATTCTTCATTAACAACACACACAAACCTATTTTCATGGTGTAGTTGAAATCAAGTGTGCCCACTGGTCCACGCGCAGAGCCGATGAACAGAGGATGAAACGATGTTATGTATACAACTTGTCACACAGTGTTCTATTATGCAAACTGGATCTGTTGTTTGCCATTGTAACACTTCGTACACACAACAGATGTTATAATATTGCGGTTAGGTTTCTAAACTGCCGTGATAATGCTCTCTACTATGTCACGCAGTTCAATTTAATGACAAATGGTGGCCAACTTCATATCTTTGCATACCTGAAAATTATTCTCAAAATCATTTCTTTCACAGGTGAAAGGTCTGTTAAATTGCAAATCTCTGGAGTATGCTTTGATAATTCTATGTAACTTCTACATGTATATCTACAAAACTAATCAGAAGGCTCAAATGGAGCCCTCAGGGCTTTTTCAAGGACTTATGGTAATGAAATTAAAATTATAAAAAAGTTTGTAAAATTTGGTAAATTTTTATTTTTTGTCTTTAGCCACAATTTGCAATATAAGAGATGAGTCACCAACTTTCACTGGAGATGGCTTTGAGCTGACATTTGGAGTGAACCATTTGGGACATTTCTTGCTCACCCTGCTACTGCTGGATGATCTGAAGAAAAGTGGTCCTGATTCCAGAGTTATTGTTGTTTCTTCAGAACTGCATAACCCAAGCTCAAAAGGTCACAGAGGGAGTAAATTTCCAACTATGGACTTTGAAAATATACAGCTTCTTGCTCCAGGAACTTTTGATGCTATGCTGGCATATAAGAATTCAAAACTTGCAAATGTCCTGTTTAGCTATGAGTTGGACAGAAACGTTCATGGGTCAGGGCTTACCTGCAACTGTGTTTCCCCAGGCTTTGTACCTCAAACACGACTCAATCGTAAGAACCAAATCATTAGATGCCTGGTGATTGCATGTTTTAGAGGTATTTTACGGTGCTTTCCTATCTCCCGTTCTGCATCAAAAGCTGCAGATTCTATTGTATATGTTGCAACCGATGATAGTCTTCAAGGAGTAGGTGGAAAATATTTCATTGATTGCAGTGCTGTTGATAGCTCCCAGGAATCAATGAACAGAGAGGTAGCCGAGAAGCTGTGGAAATTGTCAGCAGACTTTGTTCAATATGATTCCCAAAAGGCTGCAGAAAGCTCCACCTGAGCCTGCCCAGAAACATCATTTTTTGCCATTTAATGCTGTGCCTGAGGTAATTTTAAAATTTGTTGAACTCTCTGGAAATGATTTGTTTTCAAAACATACATCCAGTAGGTGAATAACTTTTAGCTGTAATAGATGTTAAGTATATATATAGTCATTTAGGTTTTTGGCACAAATTTTTGATATTGTTTTTTGATTTTGTTGCATGAATTTTATGAATAAAGTTGTTCTTTATTTTTGCTTTGTGAAAGGTGGTAGGTAGTTAAAACCGTAATATTTTTTAAATAATATTTTAATGAAAAAGGCTGAATGTTTAACATTTATGTTTGTAGTTATTTTCAAATTCTTAGTGCACAAGAAACTAGAAGATCAGCAATTATGTGTAGTTGTAATGCTAGTTAGAACTAAAGTATTTTTTGAATGAAAATGTACAGTTGTAGGTTGTAGTATGTATTCCAAGTCAAATGAGTTCTATGATTAGAATATAGACAAATACAAACATTTGCCATCTTGGCACCTTAAAGGCTATGTTAACATTGCATGTTTTTATGTGTACAACTGAATTTATGCTGCTGAAAGTCAGATTTGATTACTAATAGAGCTACCTTAAATGTATTAGAATTCTGTATTATATCCTGCTTGTGATAGTAAAATTGAAATAGGTAATTATAATTGCATAAAAAGACTAAGTGGTATCACCTTCCAACAATCATTTATATTGAATATTTTTGTAATTTAGTTTTATCATTTATCACATTTCCATATTGACTTGATTTTTTAGAAGTAATAAATTATGCAAAATAGTTTGTTAATTACCTTTGATTAGAGTTGAAACTATATTGATTAATTTGAGCGTTCTCTGAATTTGTGCCTTGCTTTGTAAAACCCTTTTCTGGATGAAGACTTGCTTTTAAATCAGGTGAATCATCTGCAAATGGCTAGATGTAGTATCCCCTTCACCAGTTACAGTTGAGTTCAGGTTCAGGGTTGATTTCACTACCTCTTTTGATTTAGGGACTGGCAAATTTTTTTGCCTTACATTTTGGGGACTGCCTGACGAAATTCTTTTAAACATGCAATCAGGGTGTTCGGATTGATTGATGGAATTGCTCCCATCATTTTCCAGAGTTTATGATTGGCCTCAATGTAGATACAGGCTGTTTTTTTTAAAAAATGTTTCATTCCTGTTAGGTCTTATGCAAAGTAATCTAATTTTTTGGGTGCAATTGGGAGCAAGTTATCTTCTGGGTTGGCAAATCAAATCTTACAAAACCCTCTACAGAGACATATGTTTTCAAAGTAGCTTTAAAATGCCCATAACATCTGTGATGGATGAACTATAAATGCAGTTCTGTGTCATTAATTAATCAGTCACATAAAATTAGCTCAACATTTACAGTGCAAATTTGTCAGCTAAACTAACAAAGTTTTTATATTGTGGGATCGTATCACAAGGAAGTCTTTAAAAACTATACCAATCTATGAATTAAGTCTTGTTTCTTTATCTTATTATTATTATAATTTGATTCGCCTACTCTATATTCTGCTAAAGAAACAAACATTGGCCTAACCCAGAGCTTCTTTCCATCTAGTATTCTATCTCCACTATATCACCTTACCACTAGAATCTTTATTGTCATTATAAACCTCATCACCACTTTTGTCATCAACAAAATATCAACGGCCCTTATTTTTAATTTTTTGTGCCCTATTGTTACAATCATAATCATTACATCAGCATGCTTGTGTACAATGTCTTTTGCATTTATCAATAGTTTTTTCAATGTAAGTGTTCATTGTTTTTGCAAAATGAAATGACAACTGGTTTAAAAATTATCATTATTACCATCAATTAGAACCTGAATGACCTACTCAGTTTGGATGACCTATTCTAGTGGGATGTCTCATGCATTTAGGATGTCCAATTCAGATAGAATGTCCCATTTAGTTGGGAAAAGACAAGACTTTCTTAATGTAGAGAGCTTTCATTGCACTTGAGTTGGCTTGCCTCAAAACAAAAACTAACGAATACACATTGCCTGGCTTGCTCACTGCATCGTTTTGATGCGAAAAATTTTTTTCTATCTGAGGGACATGACCTCTCTTCATATTAACTTCCATCCCAGTTTCACCACATTTGAAAGTCCATTGGATCTCATTCCGAGTTGACTGTTCAAACTAGGTTGAAGAAATGTACAGACCGTGACTTAAACGTGGTTTTCAGTTGTATCCTTTTTTTCTATTTCATTTATTGCTCCTTGATTCCTTTTTCCGATTCCTGTTGTAGAATTGTACCCCAAACTTCTACCGAATAGTCAACCGCGTAATATTGCGACAAATGAATAAAAAATCAAGACATTAGCAAAAAAGAGTCACGAATTATTAATTTGGAAATCTTTGATACAAAAAATCATTCTCGTGTCAAAATCTTCATAAATGCCATTTAGAAATATTTGAGGTATTAAAAATTCACATATCTAGTAAATAGAGAGTTAAGTTTATCAAAATGTTGGTTTTTTCAAGCTGCGAAGAGGAGGCAACGATCTTGGTTTTGCCCCAAGTGCCGGTAACAGCATGTTTCTTCCTAGTGGTTTTGGTGACGCAAGTGATGGACTAAACAAAAGTCCACTTTGCTGTGGTTTTAAGCCAGTGTCTGAATCGCTGCCTGAATCTGAGGGGCTTGATCCATCAACTGAGCTGGTACTCCCAATGGCTTTTTTGGTTTTTTTGTCACCTTTGCTTTGGCTCTCGTCGCTCGTTTCGATGTCTGATATCAGATCTTCGATTTCAACATCGTCGTCAAAACCCAAATCTTTAGCCATCTGCTTTTGTTTAGATGGGATTTTTATGATCTTTGAAGATGATTTTGTCTTTTTTGTCTTTTGTTTCGCTACGAACGAGCTGAGCATGTCATCTTCTTCATCATCGATGCAATACTTGCTGGAACCAATACCTATCACAAAGGAAATTTGAAATTGCCAATGTGAAAAACTGATGCCATTTGAGTTTCTTTTAATAAGCCCATTTTACCGCTTATAGAAAACAATCAATTAAAGATAGTTGAACTCAAACTTAAATGTTTTCAAATTTTTGAATAATTCGCTGTCGAATAGACTTGGTAATAAGGAAAGCAGCCTGGAAACTGCCCTTGTGCCATTATAGCACTAGCTTTTAACAGATATCAACATTTGTGTTAATGATAATGACTATATGTATACAACCACAAATTTTGATTTCCCAGTTGCAGTTCTTATATTCCTAAGTCATCAAAAAGTGAGGTTTTGTCCTGACCTTCTTTATGTTCATCTTTTCTCCGGTTTCCTCTTTTTGCAGGTTGACTTTCGTAAGGTTTGACTTCATCAGTGCATTTGGTAGCTGCAGTGGAGTTCTTGACAAGGTTATATCCAATTCTTTCATCTTGCTTTTCATCTTTCTCTAGTGGCTCTATAGCCTCAACGTGACCATATTCACTGAGATGATTGGCAAGGCAGTCTTTCTCTACGCTAATGTCCTCCAAAACAGTATATTCTTCTTCAAACTTCATTATTTCTTCAGATTCAGGACTTTGGTCTTTGCTTTGGTCCCTCTCCGTTACCTTAGGCCACTTTTCTACGCCATTTTGCAACTCAGACCTTGCTTTCCTGTCACTGGTCTTACCATTTGAAAGATTCCTTTGAAAGACTGCATTTGAATTCTCCAGTGGTGTGGTAGATGATTTGTCGGGTATCATGTCCCAAATATTGTGATCGTCATCAAAAGTCACACCTTCCTCTTCACAAGATTTTCCTGTGGAGTTGTCTTTATCAGAATCGCATTCTTCCACGGATCTTGTTTTATCTTCATCGTTTCTCTCTTCAGAAGACTGGCTGTCTTCTTCAAAATCTGATTCATAACTGCTGGAAGAACTCTCTTCCTTGGCCAAGTTTTCTTTAGAGCTGAAATGTGTGATTTTTTAAGAATTTTTATAAAGGTTAGTCAATCTACGGTAGATTGATATTTAGAAAGGTATTAATAGTCACATACGATTGCTAAAAATTTTATCATGTCATGGCGTAGATAGTATTTAATAATTGGAATATAGACTAGGGATTCCTATTCAGTATTCCCTTCTTTTTCAAAATTGTGAAGCAAAATTTGAAATAGGACCCCCTTTCTTAGACCCCTGTCATTTTTTAACAAGACTTGTCAATTAGTCCAGGTTATCATTATAAAGATGAAGACATTTTCATTGACATCATCTTGGTAACTTCTAAACCCTAAAATATCAATTAGTCCCCCCTCCCCATGGCTTTTTACAGTTTTTACGAAATTTATACAAAAACATAAAGAGAAACATGAATTCAAAAGACTTTATAACATTCCTGAATTTAGATATAATATTCCAGAAGATCTATGTTTCTTCTTACCTTTCAGCTTCTATTGTCTGATGGTTCTCCACTTGACTGAGTTTTGTTTGAAGGTGCTTACACTTGGAAAGTAATTCTTTTTTCTCGGATTTTAGCTCATGAATCTCATCATATGCTTTCTCTAAATCGTTCTCTGTGTTTTTAAGAATCCGAGATGTTGTCTTTTGCTTCTCCTGTTCCCTTTCGTACATTTCTTTTTCTTGTTTAAATTCTTTGTTTTCCATTTCAAATTTTGTTATCTTCTCCTTTAATTCATTAACTATCTTTTCTAAATTTCTCACCTCATCGACTAATTTTCTTTTCTCTTTGTCAAGCTCTTGGATGCTTTGATTTTTTGCTTTTATTTTTTCTCCTTTTTTATCGACAATTTTTGACAACAATTCGTTGTTTTCACTTCTTTTCTTCATCAAAAGAAGTTCTGCCTCTTTCTCTTTCAGACTAAACTTTGCTGTTTCAAGTTCTTCTTTTATGTGTTGCCTCTGTGTCTCCAAATCTTTCTCTTTTTCTGCTGACCTTTTTGCAATTATTTCAATATTAGATTCTGTATCGGCCAAAGTAGAGGCAAGATCATCAAATTTTCGTTGCCAGTCCTCAGCTTCTTTCTTCAAAGTATCCATACTAGATATGACATCATTATTCTCATATTCCTTGTCTTCTAGCCTTAAGTTGAGAGCTTTAACTTCTTCCTTGAGCTTCTGTTGCTGAAGATCTTTTGCATCAAGTGTCTTTTTGATCTCATAGTTATGCTTCTGGATTTGCTTTTCTCTTTCCTTCATCTCTTCGAGTTTCAAAGACAGCTCTTGAAGCTTTTCTAATAGCTCCTTTTCTTTTCCAGAAATTATTGCACGACTCATTTGCTTTTGCTCGCAATTGGCTATCTGATCTTTCAGTTTCTTGTTTTCCATAACCAGTTCTTCTTTACTCTTTGTCAGCTCATCAATTGCTGATTTAGATTGCTCTAAATCTTTTTCAGAGCTGCTTTGCCAATGCATTGTTTGCTGTTTGACTTGCTCTTCGGCTGCAGAAAGTTTTTTCTCGAGTATGTCACAAGTGTTTTCTCGGTCTTTGATCTTCTTAAACAAGTCAGCTTGCTTTGCATAAGACTGTCTAATTTCTTCCTTCTTTGATTTCAACTCTGCTTTTAAACTGGAGCAGCTGCCTTCTAACTCCTTAACGCGATCATTTATTTTCACTATCGATGATTTGGCAGCATTTAGCTCTCTGTTTTCTTCATGTAACTTTTCGATGGTTTTATCAAGATCCTTAACAATGTCGGTTTGTGTTGCAACCTTTTCCTTAAGATTCATGTTGTCCTCCACAAGCTTCTTTTCTTTTGACCTTGCTTGTTGAAGCTGCTCATTTAACTCTAGATTTTCTTTTCGAAAATTTTCTTCCTTTTTGTGCATATCAGCATGTATTTGCTCAATCTTTTTAATTAGATCTGATACTTGCCCTTCAGCAGCTACCTTTTCTTTTTCAAATTTCTGAAAATTTTCCTTGATATCCTTCAAGCGCGTTGTTGCACCTTTTCCTTTGCCTCAAAGTCTTTCTCTAGCTTCACAATTTGTGCCGTGAGAGTAGCAACTTCATCGTGTGATTTCGTGAGGTCACCCTTAAGTCTTTTGTTCTCATCAGCCATAGAGGCTGTTACCTTGGTACCTTCCTGCATTTCCTCCAAAGATTTTTCCAATGATTTTATTGTTGTTTCTTTCTTTTCCAGATGAGCCTCTAAGTCAATACAGTTCCTCTCTAGATCAACGTTGGCTTCAAAAACTTTGTCTAACTTGTCATTAAGATCGTCTTGCTCTTCCTTAAAAGTCAATTGAAGAATTTCTTTCTCATGCAATAAACTCTCGATCTTAGAACTTTGCTTGTTTAGTTCAACTCTGACTGACTCAAACTTCTCCCGCTCGATGCTGTTTTCAAGCTTCACTGTTAACTCTTTGTACTTTTCTTCCATATCTAAGAGCTCTTTCAATTGAGACTGTCCATGAACTTCTGTCTCTGTTAATTTTCTTTTCAAGGAAGTGTTCTCTTGTTCAGATTTAGCAAGACTTATTCTGTCTTGTTCCTTTGTTGCCTGCACATACTTCTGATGGCTCATTCCTTTTTGCTGCAGCTTTCCTTGGAACTCCTCTAAAAGGTGACAGAGGTCTTCATTTTTCTTATTAAGATCTTCAATCTCCTGATTTTTGACAAGTAGGTCATTCTTTGTTAGTTGCAACTCTTCTTTAAGCTTTGATGTTTCTTCGCAACGATTTATATCTTGTAGCTCTTCCACTTTCTTCTGCAGCTGCTCGATCTCCATGCATTTCTCTAATACCTGTGTGTCAGAGGTATTGAGCTTCCCATTGCTGTCTTTGGAGTTTGTGAGATTTTGAAAATAACTTAGGTGCCCTTTCTTTTCTTTTAGATGCCTGGTCAGTTCACCATTTAAGGCTTCTAAGCTTTGCAGCTTTGTCTTTTTGCTCTTAAGGTCGACTTTCAGGGCCTGCTTTTCTTTCAAAAGTCTGTCAATGTCATCCTGCCTGTACAAAATAGCTGCTTCCAATTCAGACTGTGTTTTTTCTAATTCTGCAGTAGTTTGCTCAAACTTTTGCTTGAATTCTTTAGCTTCAAATTGATATCTTTCAATTTCGTTGACAAAATTAGCTCTCACCTCTTCAAATTTTTCCTCCATGAGTTCTTGCATCAAACGAAGCTGTTGTTCAGCCTCTATGATATTGCCTCTGTCCATCATGGAGTTATAATCGGAGACAAGAGATCTGTTTTCGTCATGAAGTCGTTCAAGATCATGATGACATTGTCTTAACTTCTTTTTTATTTCTTCATTTTCTAACAGCAGTTCGTCAATCTCAGCCTGAAATTCTTCTTTGCTCTGTTTGACTTCTAGCTTCAAGCGTTTTTCCACCATCAACTCTTGTTCTATTTGCTTCATTTTTCGCTTGATTACAATAAGCTCTTCGCATTCATTTTCCTTTTGCTTTGACACCTGAATGCAAGGGGAATTCGGTCTTTAGATCTTAAGTTCTTTTCACAAGGAACAACAAGGTACAATGCTTGCTTAATGCCTTGATACACTAACATCAGTTTTCAAGGGCAAATTCAGCAATTTTCTTTCCCCTTTTGAACATTGATGGTGTTCCATAAAACGACGAAGGGAATTAGGAGGTACGTTTTTTTTTCAATTTTATGACATTTTTTTTCTAAATTACCAACATTGTTTAGGAGGGAGGGGATCCAGAAGTAGGAGTATTTGGGAAAAGAAATGAAAAATAAAAAACACAACGCATATAGCTGGGTATTCCAAGTTCTTTTTGCAATGACTGAAGTTGAATATAAACTATGAACTATTGTTAGGCTGTGGCCCTACCATTTTTACAATGATGCAACTAGATTGTAGTATAGAATTGCAAAACTCACCATCTTCTCATTGTCAAGTTCTTCTCGTAGCTTAATTATCTGCAACTTTTGTGACTTTAAACGACTTTCCATCGACTGCTGCATTTGCAGATGCTGTTCCCTTTCATGTTCAATGACCCCTAAAATTCAATCGGAATGAAATATTCAAATGACTGGGCAAAATTAACATTTTATTGGAATCCTGCTAACATTTAATGTAAGGACATAGAAGCACTTCAATTTATGAGGGATCAAGTTGGGAAAGGAGACTCAGACAAAATGGCTCTTTTCGAAAAGTGGTGAAGGAAGCTGTTTTAGCGAACAGATTGTATTCCAAAAATCATGGGCGCTTGTCACCTGTTCCAAAGTCTTGTTTATCTCTTTGTAAAAACATATCCAGCTTACTCAAATCCCATCTTATTCAAAAGAAGACTTGAAGTAATTTGAAGCTGGCATTTCTTTCATGACCATACATGATTGACGAAACAAAAAATTATTCTGAAATCTTTTGCCTATAACTGTCGAATGATTGTCATTCTACTTACCAATTGCACGATGATGCTCATTTGTAGCTTTCTTTAGCTGCCTTTTAGCTGCTTCAAGCTCCTCTTGCAGATGTGTCTCTTTGACCTGAGATTCAGTCAGTGTCATTTGGGCATGATCGAGATCTGCTTGCAACTTCTTTATGACCGCCTTTCTAGCGTTGATCTCATCCTGAGCTTGTTCCACTCTGTGTAAATAATGTTTAGTCAATCAAAATCGAATAAATCATAATATACTGTAATATGTGTTCATAGCTGCTGCAAAAATGTCTAAAATGAAGGGATTTACCTCGTGTTAAGTGACTTGATCTCGTATTCTCGAATATCTGGTCCGTTTTCAAGCCATTGATCAACCTTAGCCAAATGACGGCCTTCAGGGGTATCTTCTGCTCTCTCGTCTTGGAAATACAATTTCCTTTTGAGATTTTCAAATTGATTGAAACATGCTCTGCCTAGCTTTGTAGGCATTGATCTGTTCCTTGAATGATACCCTAAATTGAAAGAAAATGTTACAATTTTATTACAATGGGTAGAAGATTCGCGTTGTGGTTTGGTAACATTTCCAAATAGTCATCATTCTTAGTTGCATGAAAATGTAGAAATATAGAAAACTATTATGTTAATAAAATTGATGTTATCTTAATATCTTTTAAAATCAAATACCATTGTTTATCAGTCGTTCGAAAATTCGACACTGTGGTGTCTATGCAAAGGTTTCCTACCTGCTTTCATTTTGTTTCAATTTTATCAAGTTAATATGAATGTTTACGAATTGATACAAATATTTGGTTGTTCAAAGGGCTGTTGTTGTATAGGAAGTAAAAATCAATTTAATGTGTATAATACATACTGCTATCAAGTTTTTATCGGATAGGATGAAAACTATTGACTTACATTGTTAATCTTAATATGAATTAACGTTCGTGAGTCAAAATGAAATTTGAATTAATAACAAAACACGTACTTACCGCTAAAATTGTTAGTTTGAGATGCATATTCCTTGGTATACCAACGAAAACTTGCATCTGCGTTTGCATTATTGTCCTGGGAGTAACGTGGTGCATGCACCGTCTCCTCATGAACTTTCCGCGCGGCATGACCGTTGAAAAACCGGTTCTCGCCGTTCTTCATGCATATCCAACAGCGGACACTGCCGTCCGCACTGAAACTCGCCATTCCGTCGTGTTGTGTGCTCGTAAGTAACACAAAAACACAAAACAAAGTGCAAATCCACAAGTGGAATGCACCGATGCTCACAGTTGTAAAATCTGAAGCATGAGTCATTTAATCATTACAACCCTTTTATACTGTGCGGTAGCCGGCTCCAGACGATTGTTACGTCAAATTGAAATTGCTTTATTGGACATGAGGCGAATTTGGATGAAGCATAAAGAAAATTAACTTGGATAAATAAACTAGTGAACTTGTTATTTTTCAAAGTGCTGTCTCTGCTAAACCATAAGGAATAACATTGATAAGGATAAGGCTGCTTTCTATGCAAACTTTTTTATTGATATAAATCTGCAATTTTACTGCCAAATTGGGTTCAAAGCATTTGAGAGAGGTCTTGGGAGCCTGCAACCTCAAATAATGTCCTTAGATTTTGGCCTGGAAGTTGCTCTATGAGTGCCTGATATGCAAATTTTCAACCCTTCTTGTGCTCCATACAGCCATACCTACACGTGCTTGCAGCAGAAAGGCTCACGATAATAACTAATGATATAAAATTATTTAAATGTGCATGAAAAATATTTCAAATCAATTCGATGTAATCCATGGCTTTACGTACCGTATTTAATATCCTAAACGCGATTTTCAAGGATTTGTTCCTTATAAAGGGTTGCTAAAGGAACGAAATTGAAGAGTTCATCTTAGGAGAGTCGCATGTATTTTGATTTTGTGTTTTACTGGAGTCCACAATGCATTGTTGAGAGTAATTTGGAAAAAATTCAAAGTCCTCCACATATATGGTGAAATAATAGTGGTACTCTATCTGCTCTTGGATCAGTAAAAAGAGATTTTTTGACGTTGTCATGATATATGATGCTTTATAATCCTAATTCAATTAGATCTACGATTTATTGGGTTTTCTGTACCAGTGGCAGTTCAAAAAAAATTTCAAGAAACCTCTGAACCGTTTCTTATTCTTCTTCAGGTGTCATACTCACAGGCTGTGAAGATCATGGTTTTCCACCTTTCTCCATCCAGCACTCTATGAATTCTATTTCCTCCTTTTCACGATCCACCTTTTCGATCTTCTTTGGCCGACTTAGCAGCTAGTCACTTACACTGACCATCTATGTGTTTGTCCCTTTGCCTTCTCTGCCTTTTTTCCTTTCCTGATTTCCTGTTGTAGTCATGTGCTGGAGTTCGTCTCATTATGTGATCAAAGAAACCTGCGTGTTTTTCAAGCTTCGTTCTTCTTGGCACTTCTTCATTGGTAACTTTTTCTGTATATGACATTTTTATCATTCTTCTTAAGAAATACACGTCTTCAGTGTTGATTTTTGCTTCCACTGATTTGCTGATCGTCCATGCTTCACATCCATAGGTTAGAATGGGCTCTATGTAGCATCTCAGTGCTCTGATTTTTGTTGTAATGGAGATCCCTTGGTTGGTCAGCATTTTCTTCATGTCTGTGAAAGCTTTCTTTGTCTGTGCGATTCTGTTCTTAATTTCAGTGATTGATCTTCCATCGCTACTAATTTTAGTTTCCAGGTATTTGAAGGTACTTACTTGCTCTAACTTTGTATTTTTTTATCTTCTTGATGCATTTGAGATTTTCTGCTCTCTTAGATACCACGATTGTCTTCGTTTCATCGGCACTGAGACTCAGTCCTCTTTCTTCTTTTTTACTATAATTACTAGTATTTACAGATCTTTTTCTGATGTCGCAATTAACACTGTGTCATCTGCAAGTCGAATATTATTTATGATGTTATCATTAATCTTAATTCCTGGAAGTTCATCTATTACTCTCATGATGTATTCACTACAGATTGAGAATAGGTCTGAAGAAAACACATTCCTAACGCACTCCCCTCTCTACACCTTTATCTTTACAGGTTGCCCTATTTCATCATCATGTCTGATGGCCACCGTCTGTTACCAATAGAGGTTTTTGATGATTTGTTAGTTCCTTACCAACCACATCTAGTTTTTGGAGGATTTTCGTTAGTTCTTCATAGTTGAGGGTGTCAAATGACTTTGTATAATTGATGAAACAAAGATATAAATCCTTTTGTGTTTCTTCAGCTCTTTATGCAATATTCTTCAATGTGTATATGGCAAGCGAATAAATACCTGGACCAAAATCATGCTTCGTCGATTGACTGAGTTAATGCAATTCCTCTACTATAGTCTTTTCTTCATTCAGAAGCATCTGAATCAACAAGGGCTAGTATACCTAAGACACAACAAGCTTATTTCCAACAAAACACAACTATTCAAATACTATTCTAAATCCTACAAAAGACCAAATCATTCGACAGTTTGACAATTCCTTTCTCTTGAAGCAAAGTCTCTCTATTCCATAAAGACTAAATAGCTTGTAGGTCAGTATCAGCTTAGCCATCAAAGTAACTTAGGGCACCTCCGTGAGAAAAACTATAAAATTTAGTGCATCATCAATTCTTCTTAAGCTTTTTTCTAATCGCCATTTCGAATAATTATCGACCATCACACTGATTGCTCCAGCCACATGACTTGGCAAAACTGTTGAGATTGATGTAATGTTGTAGTTTTCTTCAATTTGCACGTAAAATTTCACGAGCAAGACTGGAAAGGAAGGTCGAAGTGTCTTCAGACGTGCCAGAGCTTCTGCTGGACTCTGGTTATCAAAATATTTGCTAGCAGGATTGTTTTCTCTGCGATAGATTCCCTGTTGCAATTTCCTCAGATCTCTTACTTCACTTTCTCTTGGAAAGCCTATTGGTGAGACTCAAAAAATCACTTAGTTACAAAATCAAATATGGCATTATACAAGCGTCAAAGGATGCACAAATTTGATTTCCAGTGGATTTATGCGCGACTGTGAAAATAGATCCATCAGGTAGGCTACAATCGTAGAGGTAGCCAAATAAACTATGTGGTGCCAACTGGGCCTACTTTACTTCGACAGACATAGAAAGAACTTCAAAATATTGTATCAAGCCTGTAAAATGCCAGTGCCAGAATTTAAGCAAGTGATTTGGTCAATACAACCTTCTAACATTGGGCATTTGGAATCTGACATTCTTCACAAGCAACCAGCTATGTTCGTCTGAGACATGGGCATTTAACTATTGCACCAAGTTCTTGATTTGAAGACAAATAGAGATATAATTTTCACTTACATTCACTACTGCATGCTTTTTTAAATGTGAATCTGTCATAAGCAATTTAGAATCCTTGAGGCTCCTTGACGATTGGCTTAAGAAAAAAACAATTGGGCTAAGTTTATGTTTTAGCATATTTTTGTGCTGCTGTATTTTAGATTTTCCTTGCCGTGTATTTCAGCTAGCAATTTCAAATTGGCTTACATGAATACCTTTTAAGAGTTTTGTTTTGGTGGTGGCATTTCGAGATTCTTGTTCTATTTGTTCAGTTGCTATCATCAAGCAGAGTTGCTATTTACATTTACGCTACTGCGAAGGAGCATTGTGCAAATTACTTGGTTGCTATCTAGAAGATCACTAGGTCAAATCTGGAAAGGGAAGCTTTAAGTCAGATTTGGATCATTTATTTGGGAACCCTAATATCTTTAGAGATCAGAATTTCTTCAAAGACAGGAAAAATCTCTGAAATGGATGTGTCGGACTAGCAGAAGCTGACACTCACCACAAGCGAACTCACTTGCTGAATAATATTATTTAGGCCCTCTTGGATCAACTGCTCCATTGCATAGAATCGTGGAACAGAAGATGGATAATTTCACAGTTGGAAAAAGGGTAATACTCAAGAATTCGTTTTTTTTATAAATAAGAGTGGTTTGTTATACAGAATACGAACAATAAGTATATGGACAGAGCTGAGATGGGCTCTGACTGAGTAAAACTTCACAAAAACGACTAGCACGTCTAACGTTGGTAAATAATTTTAGGATTTCTTCATTCTCAATGGACATTTTGTTGTCAAATAAAGTTTTTGTGGTGATCAATAACCTCCAAACAAAACCCAGATCGGGCCATTCGATACTGTTTTTCCACGCTGTCAGTCTTTCAAGTTATTACAATTACAATCCAAGAAGTTTTTTCATCATCATCAGGCCAGTCTGCAGAATGTGGCATGTGCAAACACAAGATTTTTTCAGAGGCTTGTCTAATGCACACAAAAACATAGTGCTGCACACGAATTTTTCTGGCTACTGGAAAAATTTTAAGGACCACCCTTTTTGAAACAATGTTTTCCTATCTTGGTCTAAACAACATTTTATTTGAAATTTCAAAATGCTGATGAATTGGGATTTTATTATTCATAAAACAACTTTAACTTGTGTTGGTCAGCGTCAGAAACATCTGATTGTCACAAGTTGAAAAAGTTACTGTCTATAACTAAATAAGAGAAAATATGTACAACTTTTAGCTATATGTGCATTTTGTGAGCAGATAGAGTTTTCTCTAGTATACTCTCCTCCTGATTTGAAAAGCTTCCGGCATGCAAATGCATGGAATGAAATATTAGGCGCAGCTTTTCAGGGTTGCCAGATGAAATCTGAAAGCTTTGTGAAGTTAGAAGAAGGGGAGTCTAGGGGTAGTCCCCAGGAAAATTTGTAAAGGCCACACCCCATAGATTACCGCAGAATGGCCCTGGAGTCATATCATATCTCAGTATTTTGATTTGATATTTTAAAATGACCTGTGCTTGCCCTAAATCCATTCATGCCCAGTTCCAATTCTCTGGGAAACTACAGTCTTAGGTTAATTCTCAATTATTATTGCTGTGTACACACTGTGGGCCAAATTGACAAATACTTTGCCCTTTAGAAGCTTGCTGCACACTTTGGATCAAAACTGAACAGTGTGCACACATTGCACAGTTTTTCAGCACTCTCTTTTGTACACATGCACACATTTATATTTGCTCTTGCATACACAAGATCTTGTCAAGAACTGCCACGCTCTGCAGACTGGTCGTTAGGCATATCCTACTCACATCTTATTTCTCCATCGCTCTCTATCTCTTACTTCTTTTTCACTTAGGCTGTTTACATGTAGAACTCAGTATTTCATACCCTTACAACGCAAATTAGGTCTTGAATGTAAAATAATCTGTCCCAAACAAGTTGAAAACAAAGTTTAGTTGGTCAAAGAACTTTAGGCAAAGTAAAATGGTATTGGAATGTGTTCTCGTTTGAACAGAACCACTCATATCATTTGATTCTGTTTACTTACCTGCTGGTATTTAATGCTAATATGATTATCTTGCTTCCCAACTTATTGGAAACTGTAAGTGTAATTTAAAAAGTCACAGGACATTTTTTCACAGTCTTTACGCATAAGCAAAGCATGTACATACAACAAGGGTAGAAGTCTTGAGGTGTCATAAGAGCAGTTTTGATGAAGATTTCAAAAGGGGACTTCCGCTAACATAAGACAGTTAAGACTCATTAGCAATATATGCCACTTAAATTGAGTTTAAGTTGCTCAATTGTTTGAATTCAATAATATTTAACTATATCCCATCATTCCAAATTTTTTATGAAAATTTTAAATGTAGTGAATTCAAAATACAATTTTGTCAAATATTTTTGTGTCAATAACCCAGGGAATATGTAAAGGCTATGTTGTACTGAATTATTATTTGCTTGATTGCCAGGAAGCAAGACAAGGCAGAAGAACTGGCCTACAATTCGGAAGTAGCAAGAATGCATTCTCTGGGAGTAATGAGGCTCTTGAAACTGGCGATAATGTTTCAACAGAGGTTGATGATTTCAAGGGAACAATGGTAAGAAATACGACATACACTGCAATGTGTTAGCAGTCTTATTTGTAAACTGGAATCTATTTTCTGTTTGGAAACGTTTTCAAAGTTATGGTTGATAGTAAAAAGTTAACTGGGTATATTGGATTGAGACAGTGGCAATAAAAATAGTGATTAAATAATTGGTAACACACCTTTAGAATGGTGCTTTATTTTAATTTGATGACATTTATCTTGCTGAGCAAAGTCATTCTTCCATTTCCGTGTTTTGGAATCAGTTTAGAACAAGCAGACAAAGGGTGAACCCATTTTTACCACATACACACTCTGTGGTCATTAACCAATAATTCTTGCTCCAATGAAACACTGATACTAATAGATCTTGGAAGGGCTGAACAAATATTGTGAAAGTTAACCGTTCTTATGGGCTTTAAATTTAGAATGCGTAGAAAATGTACTTTTGTCACCGCTATTGAGTATACACATTGTTTAAACTTAGAAAATTCTTACCTTTTTCAAACAATTTGCTATTTGTACACGAAGAGAACCTGCCTCCATTCTCGTAGCATTTATAATTGGAGAAGTAAACATAACATTTGACATAGGAGGCGAGAATTGCTTTTCATGATTAGTTCTGTGTCATATCTTTTTAAAACAGTTCAAAGCGATTGTTGTCAATAAGTATTATACGTTATTTGCATAGAATATCAGTTTTGGCTGAATAGCTGAATCGTGGATCAATAAATCCTTATCATAGCAGAACACTGTTGTATAACCTCATGTTTTTTATTTAAACGAGAATTGATAGTTAACAAATTAACATATAATGTACAAAAAATTCCCTATTTGCGAATTAAATAGTGATAGTTTCTCATGTATTGGCATTCTTCTCTTAATTTTATTGAAGTGATGTCCACGTTAAAAAATACTTATCGCGTTCTAAAAATCGATTGATCACGAGTCTTGAATCCATTGTATTTTACTGAGAAAGAAACCAAAAAGAACAACCTTTCTTTTAAATGATCTGAAACAGCCCGTTTTTTATGGATCTTCCGGATTCTTATTGAAAACTTTAAGCTTGCTGGAATCCCCGTAATGCGATTAGGTTTTATTGAATCGAGGTATTATCCAACTCTGCCCCTCTTGAGCTGTAAATAATAATGGGATGTTGTTTCCCGGTCAAATCATGTAGTATAGATTGTATCATCTGCCTGGCTGACTTTCTGGTATCGTTGTCTGTCGATTTTAGCTTTAGTGCTCATTTAGTGCTGTTTGAAAACTGGCTTAATTTATTCCCGTCTTGGCAGATACCTTACCTTTGACTAGTGGCGACTGAGCATAAAGTTTGCTGCATAAGTAAATAATTCCCTTTTAAAGTTTGGTTTGCGTCATTATCAGCCTTCTATTTGCATTGAGAGTGGCTTGTTAATTTTTATCATTATCGCAGATCCCTTGTCCTAATATCGAAATTCTATTGTTAAAGTTAGGATAAAATTATGAAAGTGACGTCATCAGAGATGCTATTTGCCTTTTCGTGTTGTAAATCTCCGTCGATGTGATTGTGAACTTTCTTGTTAACTCCACCGAAGCAAGAAAAAAACGATTTCTTTCTATTTTAAATTGCTTTATCCTATCTTCCCAGTTTGGGTGTCGAGTGGAGGGGCAATTAGCTGCGGGGGCAAAAATTTGTTTATAAAAAGAGGAGGACCATTGCCTATTGTTTTAAACAACGGAGAGTCACTGGGGCTGGAGGGGCAATCGCCCCCCTAGACAGTATGTTAAAAAGGCCCTGGTGTTTACTGAAAAGTGTCATTCAATCTACATAACAATGGAAAACGGCGCCAAATCTTCTTCATCATAGTTTATATTGTCGAAAAGTTCATTGTTATTCTTTTCTTTAACTTTCTCTTGTTAATTTTCTCAAGGTTCTTTATGAAGGATCTGTAACTTTTCTTGCAGTAGTGTTGATTGTTCTTTTTCGTGAAATATCTGTAGGTGTGGCCCTTGTAAATTTCGGAGCAGGTCCTCTATGGCCCTCGTAAGAATTATCTAACGGTGCGATTTCAGAAACTTATGACCATTTTGATAGCCTAATAGGATAACATGTATAGATATGGTATAAATCTTATGTTCGTCCTCTGTTTTGTTAATATACTCAATCATAGGTGCTAAAATATTCAATCCATTTAATCTTAATATCATTATGTTTAATTTTTAGACAGGTTTGCTTTTGCAAAGTAATAAAAATACGCTTTTAGTCAGGTGAGAACATGCGAATATTCAAAGATCAAAGAATTGGCGGTTCATAATTTATTGATTGGCTTATTGTGCGCAACCTGTTTTCTTATCATTTTGGATGCAATAGGCAGCTGGTACTTATATAGTCGTCTTAGTTCTTGGTAACATATGATTAGTTGTGTGATTGCTCGATCTTCAGAGCTTCCTATACAACAATGTCCGGCCTAACCACCAGCTCGAGCGATGGTCTTGATGAGTTTAAAGTAAGTTGATTTGTACCTGAGAAACTTTGCCTTGTCACGATTTCATCTGCTTGTAATTGCTTCTAGTTTTGATGTAGTAGTAATGATGACGAGTGCTACCTAAAATGCTCTTTCATGTAATGTATTATCGGGAATTCGGGGTTTGTGTTGGCGATCCGTGATCAAACGCAGCCAGGACTTGGAAATGAGCATCGTTTTTCTCTCCTCGCTTGCATTATCATCGGATTATGCCTGCCATCTGCCTAATTTCGCTACTTGGTAAAGAGTGCACACCATTCTGTACTTGATTAGCCATCTCTTCAGTGTGATGAATAAATGATATCCTCAAGCCAGGCTTAATATTCCTGCATTATCTAATCCGCAAGCAACTTGACATCATGCTACTTTGTTTGATTCTATGTTTGATCGCTTGTTGCTATGCGAAGGGGGCGTGTTCGCCAAGTTCGTTACTTTTTACTGGCAAAAACGGTATATATCATGTAATCAAACAAACCCAATAAGTATAGTTTCCTGCTTGAACTAATGCAAATAGCTGTCTCAGTATTGGTTAGTGGTGGTAGAATTTTTTAATTATGAGACATGTATCTTTCTGGTCAATGTTTATATCTAGTCGGAATTTGTAGTTATTACGTGATAGACAGTTTTCTTAGCAAGTTGTTTCCATCCTTTGAGCCTGTTGTTTGCTTCCAGTGTTCTTTATAGAAGCGACTTGATAAAGACTCGATCACATCATTTTTCTAGTTGTTATGAATGTTCTAAACTTTCATCCCACTCTAACTTTTATCCTCAAGCTAGATACATTCTTAACTTTTTTTTCTTTGGAATTGCTCTTTCTTTCTCTGTCTCACTCTTTCTCTGTCTTTATCTGACGCAAGATACTTGAAAACTTTTTATCAGGAGGAATTCCTTTCTTTGAATTTGATTTAATTCGTTATTGGCCTGATGATTTTTTGTCAAATGACACTTTGGCTTTTGGTTTGAACGTTTGCTCTGTTGGTGTTTTAAGCGTGTCTTCTACTAGCAATGCATCTACTCTGGCAGGGGTCTTCCAATTCAGACGAAGTAAGAATCATCTACAGGGCTAAACACGGGCTAAACACGGGCTAAACACGGGCTAAACACAAAGCTAAACACGGATCCAGTACTTATTGCAACAAATTTTATTCCCAGATTTACAGGTCTTCATTGAAATGCAAAAGAATTATTCGTCTGTCTGAAATCTGAGACTGTTTTTTTTATTTTCAGAACTCTACATCTCCAAGGCCAACAAGACGGCAAGGTGGTTGGGCAGACGACTTTAAAGAAAAGAAGAATAGGTAACACTGATTATAACTTTTTATTCGACCCGTCGTTCGTTTCAATCGTCTATTTCAAACTCTTTTAACAAATGATTTATCAATTACAGCGAAGACATCGATGAAGTGGGGTAAGAATATTTAAGAAGTTTCTCTCCTCCCATCTTTCTTTGCCGTTATCTGTTAGAAGCTTTTCACCTGTCTTGCCCTTGTTCTGTGTATGTTACTCTTCGTTAACCAATCACTCAAGCAATTGCCTATGCCTTTCGGCCTATGCGTTCTCTTCCCCTTACTCTGGTGATTCTGAATATAGCTCGTTACACTCCCTCAAAGTCTTTCCTACACCCTCCCTCCTGATCTTTATTCCAACACCCAAACCTTACAATCTTCTCTTTTTATTTATTGCTCTACATATCTATCCACTATATTTACTAGATTTTGCATAAATTTTCAAATCCCCATCTTAATAGCTTGGAGGCTCTTTACCCCTGAAAGTTTGGGGCTCAGGCTAAATTTCAGCTGCCCTTTATGCGATATGCAAGTGGCAAATTGAACATGAATTCACGTCACTGGAGCACTGAGAACATAAATTGATTTAAAGACGGTAAAACTCCCTTCAATGTCGATTTGGGTTGTGTTTATAATACCAAAAAGTTTGAGCCTAGTATAAGACGTTTTAAGGACTCTTTTATAAACGAATGCTATTTTTGCAAAGATAGATGAAAGGAATTGTGTAATGGTAGTATTTTGGTCATTTTCAAGTGGGTACGGACCTGAAAGAATGTATCAGGAGGTACTACCGTTCTCGTTCAGTTGAACTGCGAGGGCCTGGCAGTTGTTGAAAATTCACAAGAGCGTTTGGTGGGAGTTTCCACAAAGGGAGTTTCAGTTGGTTCGAAATAGCGATAAGAGACGACGAGAAATCTAAATCATTTGGTACCTTAGGATCCCTAATAACCAATTCCCACTCCTCGACTTTTGACAACTTTTTCGAACTCAGGTCTTAATCCAACATGCCCTGCTTATCCTTTCCATTTTCACAAAGTCAACTTTTTCAATGACGAATATTAGAGATTTCTTTTCCTCTGATGTAGATCTTTACCATATAGATCTTCTTTATTGCTTTGATAACGCCTTCCTCTCTCGTCGGTAACCCCAGCCCTCAAATAATAGGTCTAGCGAAAAATTTCCACATTTGCTCGATACAACCCCCTCTTATATTTGGAGAGCTGAAAATACGTAGGTATTTCAGCGTGATGTATTAAAGTTACCGCTACAACTGCAACTAAATGAAAAATTACATTCAACGAGAAGAATGAATGTTTTGAAACCGAGTCTGAACTCATAAAATTGTTTAAGCAATATGTATACCAGTGCTTTTAGCGTATAAACTGCCTGGGATGCAAGGAATGAGGCCTTTTCGCAGAGTTAATCTTGCTATCTTGCCAGGGGTGTTCATCTCAGTTATCTCGAAGCTATTCCCCGTATACAATGAAAGATGCTTGCTTAGCCTCGCTCTTTGTTTTAATTTAGATTTACCAAAATTATTGTAGCTACTCACTTTAAATTAAGTGAATGATAAAGATGTCCCTGAAATCCAGGTTTGTAACAGAACCTCTGTATGATGTGGTGGTCATCGCATGCTTATATCATGCTACCCGCACTCAATTTACTTTTATGCGTTTCATCTCAGTTTGCTTTTTCATAACTTTAAATTTTAATGCCTTAATACTTATCCTACGTCCCGTGAAAAATTTTCATTTGGTCGACCTTTTGCGAGACTTAATGACCATAATTCTGTATTGGTTTATATTTCAACTTCTGCTGTACCTTTAGATGCTGTTATCGTACCTAGGTCAAGCTTTTCTACACAAAATATGTCGTTTGACATAAAGTTGTTCGTTTGTTCTCTTGAAATCTTACCCGGAGAAAACACGATATAAAAGTTTTGTTTTTATTGCTCGAGCTAAAACGTCCCTTTAAAATGGATTTGAAGACGATTGCCTTGAAGGTTTTGGGAAGTTCAGAGTCCTTTGTAAATCGCTATGTTTTTGCATCATGAATTTACCACGATTTTCTAAGTGTTAAACAGACAGCTTAAATCTCAACCGAACTTTGTTGATTAAAACGTAGTTTCTCAGAAAGCATGCTTTGCAAGCTATGCACCCCAAAACTACAGCAATTTGGATGCTCTCAGTGAATCTTATTGGTATGGTAGCACCAGTACCGAAAAAAGGGGGTTTCAAACATTGTTAACGTTGTAAAGCATTACACCCTTGATTGAAACAGTTATCGTCAATCTGGTAAAAGTTTTTTAAGCTAATACATTGTTGGCTAAGCTTCTTCATGCACTCTACATCGAGCAGTCGCGTTGACTATTAAAATAAACTGAATCTTATTTCGACGAGAATATATTTAGTTCAACGAGCTATTAAGGAAATAAAACTGAAGGGTGCAATCAGTTCTATAGCCCAATATAACGAAATGAACAAAAAGACGAGACTCTAGCAATTTCAGTATGAACAACAATTTCCATTCATTTTGGTAAACGACAATCCAAATCGAATTTTTTTCCGAGCTTAATTTTGGACCTAACTACCTGACAGCCTTATTTAAAAATTATCGAAAACAAGGTCAAGGCATCTAAACTAAAGAAATTAACCAATTCACATATCGTCTTTTTAAGACGACTGTTTAACTAGAAACTTGCCCGGTGTAGGTATTTTAAAATGAAATGAAACTAAAAACTGAAGCATTGACTCAAAGGAGTGTTCAGTTGCAGCAACAGCATCTGCAATAAGAAACATCAAGTTTTTCAGTATAAAATTGTGCATTTTTCTGATGTTTTGTTGCTCAATACTTTATAAATTTTATGTTGAATTTTCCGAATTCTAATCGATATGCTTGGCAGCATTATGATGCAAATCGTTTTCTCTAGCTTGCTTCAGTCTTTGCATTGCTAGAGACAAGAGAACATATCACCTGATTTACATCGTGAGATAGTGATGGATAATAACGGCCCAGTGCTAGACATGTAACAATTTTCTCAGTAGAAGATTTCTAAATAGCTACTAAACTTGTTCGTTGAAAATTTTATTATCTGCATTAAATGGTGTTGAATTACGTTGGCTAAATAAATGTCAATTTTCTCGATATGTGCACTAAAAAGCGCAGGTGCTTTTTCTTTAGAGGTATATAAAAGGTGGTTCATTACTCCTGATTTCAATGAACTAACTTTTTACAACTTTTACAGGAAGAAAAAGGGTACAAATGTGGAAGAAATAGAGTAAGTTTTGTAACTTATTTTATCCTTTTGATGATCAATTTTCTTTTTTACAAGTGAACATGTTCATGGCAGGTATGATTTACCAAAAATAACACAACAATGAGTTACAATAAAGAAAAATCAATCGGATTTCTAATTTGTTTATTCATTGATAAGGTAAAACCAGCAATTGTCGATTTTATAGGGTTTGTTCTAAATTTATGCCATTCTATTCCCAGATAAAACTTGAATATAATAATGTAGATTCGTTTTAAGTTGCATCATCTAAACTTAAGTTAGACTTGTATAAACTCATGTGAGATTTGTTTAATTGCTAGTTGTCTAAACTCAACCTAAACCCTATTACCCCTCATTTAGGTCCACCCTGTATGAAGGATCATGGGCTTATTTCCGGGCATAGGCCTACTGGCCCTTTAAAGGAGAGGCTTCTCATTTCGGAATGTGGATGTAAATGGTACTTTAGAGTAACCTGTACTTCATAAAAGATCAAATAACTTTTCGATAATATCTTTGTCTAAATATTCTGCTTTTTCAAGATATGTATCTGGTCCCTTGAGATAGTATTTGCAATGAACTTGTAACCATTTTCCTTCTTGTTGCTTCTTTGGTGACATGCAACAGCTAAATTTTTAAAGGCCCATGAGCCTACATAAAGGTGCATTTTTCCAATTGAAAAATTCAAAATCATAGAAATATTTCATACAAGCCCATAGGTTTTTAATGCGGGGTAATAGGGTATTAGTCTAAACACAAGATATAGTGTCTAAACTCAACTGAGGTTATAGGAACTCAAACAAAGTTCATCTAAACCAAAGTTAGGGCCTGTTTATATGAGTAACTTTACGCCATATTTCAGCCTATTAGCTGGCAAATGGGATGATATCATCGCATGTTTGTATGCAAATTCATTTCCAGCTTATGGCCTCTTTTTATCCCATCTCGCCGGTTTCTCGGATATCGCAACACCAGCACATGTGCAAAGATAAAAATTAAATCCCACCTTCCAATCCCACCTTCCAATCTTACTTCCAGCCAGTTTTGTGTTGATATGGAAAAATTTCATCCCAAGAGGTGAGATCCGGCAAGCTGAGAGCAGGATCTCATTTGCCCCGGAAAGAGCATTTCTGAGATAAGCACCAGATTGAAATTACAAAGCTTTGTATAGGAAGGCTGGATCTCATCTCGCAGCCCATAGACTGGAAGGGGGATAACTTTACTCATATAAACAGGCCCTTAGACACGTCTATGCTAATGTGAAATGAATCTAATTTCAAGTTAAGTTAGTCTAAATTTAAGTTAGTCTAAATTTAAGCTAGAATAGTCTGAATTCAAGCCATTCTAGCTTTAGTCTAAGCTGATGATTATCTAAGCTCAAGTGAGGGTAATCTAAACTGATGTTAGAAAAAAATTTAATCAAGTTGAATTAGTCTAATTTCAAGTAAAGTTAGTCTAAATTCAAGTTAGATTTGTCAGAAATTCAAGACTTCAAGCTAAAAATTAGTGAAAAATTCAGGCTAAATAAAAATTAGTTTTTTTCTAAGTTAGATTAATTTAAATCAAAGTTAGATACTCATAAAGAGAACTTAAGCTTCCTTTTATAATGCTAATAATTTCTTAGTTTTTTATTCTAGATTTTAAAACTCAAAATCTAGACAATTGTCAAGTATCAATCGTTTCATTATCAACAATTTGCTAAAAGCATCTCTAATATGAAATGTCCATATTACTCCTCGTTTAGCAATGTTTTTCAGATATGCCACTTGTTACAAATTGTATTTTTCTTTTTGTTAAATTCCACGTATCAGCATGATATTGCGCATTTACAGAATAGTGTTGTGATTTTGAAATCTGATCATTAGTTTTGATTTTCAATATTTGGTTTAGGAAATACACAGTCTTTTATAGGCACCTGTAATATTATGGTTTACTGACACTGGTAGAAACGTTAATTATATGTGAGTTAGTTATTGCACGTTGTTTGTATGTCCTTAACAGTTAAAAGTTTCCTAGTCAACACCACTTCAATAAATCTCATCATCTAGAAATGTATATCAGTAATGTTGAGGTGTAAGTCTCTTGTCACATAATTCAAAGAAAATGTCTTTCCCCTTTTTGGAATGAACTGTACTTGGGACAACTATCGTCAGTTTTGGAAAGAAATTTTCGCAGCCATTTTTTAAATTTCTACACTATGAATATACTTAATTCAACGAAGAAGTAGGGTAATGAAATGAAATTTGTTTATTATAAAAACAAATCAATCTTATCATGTTTCCGAATTTCGTTTTAGCGAACGGCTTCGCCCAGACGCAACTGTCAATTTGGAAGAGCAAGATGACGGTATGAATTTTAAATTATGCATTAATCCAGTGTTTTAAAAGCTTTCCAATATAAATTAAAGAGAGAATGGTGAACAGAGTTTAATAACTGGCAGTCATTTATTTTGATTATATCTTTTGTTATCTTTTTAAATATCGGAGAGTGGTTGGGGGGTTAAAATGTGACCAGATGTATCAAAAAATCGCCTAGCTAGAGGTTAAAGATTTTTTCAGCTGCATACCTTTTCAAAAACCTATACCAATTGATCAAATTCATACCGTAATTGTAAAAAGAGCATTAAGTTATCTGATTAAGAAAGGAGAGCATTTTTAATTTTTTTAATTTTAGAAATGAGTTAATTTTTGTCTTTTGGTATTCTTCGATTCTATCTATGTCGTTTTGTTTTTGCACGTACCATATATGTTTTATTCTTTCGGTTTTTTTGTTTGGTTTATCTGTATTCTTGTTTGGATCTTTACGAATTTAAAAAGAAAATTTTAATATTGGTTTAACAATTGCTTCGTTTTTTACTATCAACTTTTTTTAGTAATTCATAATAAAAGTTGATTTTTAATTTTACTTTTTCTGTTTGTTTGTATTTTTTAGTCATTTCATCATGCTAGGTGTTTAACTTTAGAAAGTTCTCATTATATCTTTTATAACGAGTTGAAGTTTTGTTATAATTTTGTAGTTTTTGCATTATTAGTTTTTAATTCAAAAACGCAAAATAATGGACGATTTTGTCTATTTTTTACGCTTTTCAGCCATTATGGTATTATGATATCATTATGGTATGTTTTTCACTTTAGAAGGTTTTTCTTCTGTACTTTTATAAGGAGTTCAGTTTTGGTTTTAATCTTGTAAATTTTGTTTTTTTTTGCATTATTAGTTTTCTTTTCACAAGCACAGAATAAATACCGACTTTAGATTTTACTTTGTCTATTTGTTTATGTTCTTCAGTCATCTCATCATACTATGTATTTAACTTTAGACGGTTTTTCTTCTGTAGTTTTTATAAGAAGTTGAATTTCGCTTTTAAAATTTTACACCATTAGTTATATTCTCACTAGCAGAGAATAAATATAGACTATTTATTATATTTTTCTAATTTTTTTTACGTTTTTCAGTCATCTATCATGGTATGAATTAGCTTTAGAAAGTTTTCTTTCTTTGTCCATTTTAAGGGGTTGAGTTTTGGTTTTACAGTTTTATAGTTTTTGCATTATTAGTTTTTCTTTCACCAGCACAAAATAAATATTTACTATTCATTTTATATTTTGTTGTTATATCTTTCAGTCATCTATTCATAATATGTATTTTGCGTAAGAAATCTTTCTTTTTGTAGCTATAATTGGTTGAATTTCGGTTGTACAATATTAATGTTTTGGGATTAAGGGTGTTACTTTTAGTAACAATGAATAATGATGGACTTTTGATCTTACTTTTTCTTTCTCTTTACGTTTTTAGTAATCTCTTTATTGCATGTATTTGGCTGTTTTTGAACTTTTTTCTATTGAAATTAAAAAGAATTCAATTTTGTTTTTAAATGTCACCACTTTTGCATAAGGAGTCCTTCTTTCTATATCATAGAATTGATATTGACTTTTGAGTTCAGTTTTTCCATTAGTTTACGTTTTATCTTTATTTTAAATCATATCTTTATTGTATCATTTTACTGTTGAAGGTTTGCTTCCTAAAATAAATATGAATTATTGACTTTTGGTTTTACAGTTTTATTATTTTGCATTGGGTTTTCCAGTAACCCAGAATGAAAATCAACTTTTATTTTTCTTATTCTGCGTTTTTAAATTTTTTGGCGTCTCTTCATGATATTTATTAAAGTTTAGAAAGTTTTCTTTCTGTAGCTATTATGTATAGTTGAATTTTGGATTAAAAATTTTATCGTTTTGCATTATTGATTTTTCTGTTAGTAGCACAGAATAAATATTGACTTTTTATTTTACTTTTTCAATTTGCTTATGTTTTGTCATTCAACTTTTTATGACATTTATTTCGCCTTGCAAAGTTTTCTTTTTGTAGCTGATTTGAAGAGCTGCATTTTTTTCTAAAATCTTATCGTACTTCCATTATTTATTATTCATTGAGTAACACACAGTAAATATTGACATTTTACGTTTTTTATTTTTATCTGTTCTTTTTGTAACAAAGAATGAATATTCACTTCTGATATTACTTTCCTATTTTCTTACGTTTTGTCAGTCAGCTCTTTATGACACGAGTTTTGCTGTGGAAAGTTTTCTTTCTAATATAATTATAACCATTGTTCTTTTATCAACACAAAATTAGCATCGACTTTAGACTTAACTTTTTCTATTTTTTTGCTTTGTTTCTTATATCATTAATTTTTTTGCCTTGAATCGACTTCAGCATTAATTTTTATTACTTATTCTTTTAGAGAATTTTGTCGTTAAATCCTTTGTTTAAAGTATCATTGTATAGGAAATTTTCTTTTTTCTCTGAATTATTTTCTATCCTATTTTACAAAATGGTTACTTTCTACGAATTCTATCTCGTTTTGCTTCAAAATTGAACGGACAACCCTTCACAGGCAAATTTTATTGTCTTATCGTATTCAAGATTTACTTTCAAGTTATTTCCTTCTGATTTTTTTTTATTTCTTCAATGCTTGAATCTTTAATGCTGCACCTTTTTACATTTTTGCTGTTTCGTTTGCTTTTTCTAAAAAAATCGATTATATATTTACACGTTTTTAGCTATTGATTTAGCCTTAATTTTCAAGCTGCCATTGTATTTCAAAAACTTTTTTGATGGATTTTTATTCAGCATAAATTTCTTGAATGACGAGCAGATCTAATTTTCAATAAACTTTGTGTCAAATTTTTCAATTTCATTGTTTATTTGATTGTCAACTTAATCTAATTCAAGTTGGTTTTACGAGGATTACACAATTTTTTAACACTCAGTTATGTGTTTTCTCAGCGATTATATTCATAATGTAGTTGATAATTTTCTTTGCGATTAATTTTGTAACTAGCTGTTAGAAAGTTTATTTCAATATTTATTTTGGGATTTGACTAAGGTGTGTGTGAAAATTGGTTTTTTATTACCCTTCACGTTTATTTGATAAGTATCATTTTATTCGATATTTTTGCGATCTATTTCCTAATCACTAATCAAAACTGATTAAGTGGCATCGAATCAGGTCTTCACTTGTAATTGCGTTATATAATTTGTTAATAACTTTTAGATATTCCTGTTATTCCGGATCTCGATGATGTTCAAGAGGACGACTTGGTTCAACAGGTGGCTGCTCCTCCAAGGTTTGTACAAAGTAATATTGTCACAAAAGAGTAACCCTGTAAACTCTGTCACAAAAGTCAACAAATTATCGATTATGTTGTCTTTAGAGCTGCTATAAAATCTTGCACGTTTGGATGCTAGACTTAAATTGTACCAGTTTCTTCATCCAATGTCACTGAGGGTTATTTTGCTTGACAATACTTTTTGAGAGTTCTGTATTGATTCAATTTAGGAGTTTTCCTAGGTGAAGCACAATATTTTTTCAGAGAAATGGATTACTATCATTACGAAATTCTTGAAAGAGCCTCAATCATATAATTTTGTTCTTTCTTGGTAATTTTCAGCCCATCATTGCTTTCTTTAATATAATAAATGGCTCGTTGTTGCTAGCTTTTACAGTTAGGTAATTCTCAGGTTTTCATCATACCAATAATTAGGCTACAGGTATTTGAAAAAAATCAAAACTTGAAGCAAGTTTGTCAGTGTAACTGATGCAAAAAGTACCTAAAACAGATAAACAAATTAAAAAGCTATTTTTATAGCATGCAGATGTACTCGTAGGCTTCTTGTCCAAATGGTACCATTCATTTCAATTTAAAGGGCATCAAACTATAATAAAATTTCAATTGTAGACTTTTTATAGATGTAAGTTTTTTATACTTTATTAAATATGTGCGAAGGCTTCTTCTAATTTTCATTTAGATCGAATTTCGAGAAACTTAAAGATTTTTTACTTATCAAATGTTATTTTATTTCATCGTTTCTTTAACATTCTACAGAGTTATCAGATTTTATGCCTTCAAAGCTATGAAAATTTTTTGATAATGTATCGCATTCGGATGTACCCTTCTTTTTTGACCTATGATATTTTATACCTACCTTTTTACCTACTGTTTCCATTGTTGTCGTGCGCATATTCAACTTCTTATTTCCCATTTGCGCCAATAAACAGGGGCGTTGTGGCTCCTAGAAAAGGGCCGGGAGAAAGTGATCATAAGAGGGCCTGCTTTTTTGTATGATATCTCTAATGACAAACCACAGGTAGCCAAAAATGGTACGTACCTGGAAAACATGCAGCTATGTAAAATTAAAAAAGATGCTAGTTTTTATCATTTTCAAAGACTCATTTGCTATATTTGTTGGGGTGTATCTCCCTTTTTTGTCTCTTCAAGACTGCAACAAATGTGAAACAAATCCAATTCTGTAGTGCACACTTTATATAAACACAAACGGAGCAAAAAATGTTTGTGGCCCGCCCCCTTTAGATTAACTTGAAATACATTTCAGAATGTTTTTCGGAGTCGTTTACCACGTTTTACAACTTTCTAGGCATACTTTGTTGCGTTTTGTTAAAATTAAGTTCTTGAATTAGAATTCCTTGCTTTAAGAGGCCCCCTAAACCTTGAGACCCTTGGGCAGTTTGCCCCTGCTTGTCCCCCTTTCGGTGGCCCTGTTCATATTCCACGCATCTCTTTCACAGAGGCTTGCTCGTCCTAGGTTTTACAAACTCACTTGAAAGAGGCCCACCGGGAAACAACGCCCTTGCCAATAAATATGAAATGTTTCCATCAATTCACAATCAGGAGTTTACATATGATCATATTATCCCTTGTCAATGCCAAATCTTAGAAGTAGATCTGCAATTTTAGTCAGGGAATTAAAATTCTTTATCAATTTCTGTTTTCAGAACCGATTGTTAGTCTTATTGTATATTTTTCACTTCAGTTTTTACATTGTTATTTTCAGTTTTAAGGCATTTCAACTAGAATTTAATTTAGTGGTTTTGCTTCAGCAAAAAATTCAATAATTTGCTTTTTCAAATTTCGGATCAGTTCTCAATTTTTCTAAATTGTTTCTTTTTTAAATTGAAATGATATATTCTGATCCTTTTTGAAAAATCTTAATAGATAGACGCTCAGTGAATTACATTTTGAGACATTTTAACTTTTATTATCGACAAATGCTACTTTTACGAGCAAAATTATCAAAACTTTTAGTAATGACTGCTATAAATTTTGTTTCAATAGAGTAAAAATATTTCTTATTGGGGCTATTGTTCCTTTGATAATTTCCACGGAGGGTGATGAAAATATGAAAAATTGACTATGATATTCCCTACTTCAGGAGATGTTACTAAGGAGCTTCTTGCTGACTAGGTGTCACGACTGTATTCTGTTAAGGTTGCCTTTTGAAATCACTTGTTACAATTTTTAAAGTAGTAAAATTTGAGATGAAAATGAGACAAAGTTTCCATGGGATGGAAATGAGATGAAAAGGGAAAAGGGGGATACAAATCATTAAACGAGTGCTACAACAAATTTTCAAGCTTTTCCTGTGATAACTATGATATTTTCACGCAAGCTGAGCTGCTTTTATGTGCGTGGTAATTGCACTGCGTCTCTCTCCAAAGCACTATTTTTAGGCCGATAGCTCTTAGGATTGGTATCCGCAAGTAGATTGGCATAGCACCTTAAAGTGAATATGGATTAAATGCTTTTAATTCGCTAGTTTTCAAGTTGAAAGCAATATATCTTCAGTTTGAGGGCACATGTAGAGCATTTTGTAGCCTCTGTGGACCCACTAACGTTTGCTTGGCTAATTGATACTGTCTCTAAAAAGTGTGTTATGCGTTTTGGCTTTGTGGGATGATCAAATAGGTCATAGCCACTGATGATATAAAATATGGAGTGTATGGGTGTGAGGTGATTAATATGCATAGGGCATACAATTTGAATTTATTTTAACCACAGACCATTAGCAAGGAGACCCGCGAAAAGACAGCAATGTGAACTTGTCTAGATTTGAAATGTTTTTGTAATTTGAATATGAACGTGCAAAATGAATCAACTCAATTTAGTCAGAGTATCCTGCCTTGGAATTCCAAAACCACAGGTGGTTGACAGATGTTTCCTACCGGCCAATGTGCCTAAATTTCCAGAATAGCTGTTATTTTTCAAATTTTAGCATATGAAGGGTCAAGTCTCTCCATTTGCGATCGTCCTCAATGAAAAATAAATGTGCACGCAACAATATAGATAGGAAGGACATTAACAGTAACATCAGAGAATTATGAAATCAAGTCCAGTCAAGCATTTTTTGCCTCTTTTAGTGTACATTGACTCAACAATAAATCGATCCCCGATAAATTTTTTTCTCTAGAAATCTTTTTGAATTTATAGGCAAAGCAAGGTTTTCTGTGACTATATATTTATTTGTTTCTTTTCTGCTCTAAAACTAATAAAAGAGGCTCTACGCTAAAACTTTATGATTTAATGTTGAGTTTTTGACTTTGAGGTAAAGGTATCTTGATAGATATTTAAAGTAAAGGAATATCGCAAAGGACCTTCATAATATATTAAAATCTCAAATTTCCAAGATTCCAGGTAAGAGCGATACAATATTTGAAACTGGCCTCAAGTGATTACCCTTATTATTCTCAACTAGTTAGCTACTGGCTCCATGTTTCAGTTCTGAATTCCTTCTTCCAATTAATAACAATCGATGGATAACCGTACTCGAGGAGCAAGACTCCTTCTAAGGGCGGCTCCTATCGGGATTGTGTTTCTTGGACAGAGAGAAAGGAGCTTGAAAGGATATATTTTATGGCTACATTCTATCAATTCTTGAAACACCATTTTCGAAGATATTTGTGTTTGTTTTTTCTGCTTGAAACTGTAAATAAGCGACACACAATGAAGAACTAGCGTTAAAACAACCTCTTGTTGTTATTTTACTGTATGGGTTGAATCTATTCTGTATATAATCTATAAGTATATGCAGATTTATGTCTGCACAAAATGTTTATTTTGTGACAGATTATTTTGGGACCTTTATTCAGTATACTCTCCCGATCTGGGTGTCCCCTATTTATTAGTGTCTAGAAATAATAGCAGTTGTTTCGTGTTATCAGCATTGTCAATAGACCATATATTTCGGTTCTTTTTTTATGTCTGTGTTTTTTAGGGTTATATGGTATTTGAATTTTGGGATTAGCAGCATGCAATAACCAAAGACAATGTACCTTTAAATTTTAATCAGATTATATTGAAATTTCAGTAAGATTAGATAAACTCCTTTTTTATAAGAACTATAAAAACACGAGCCTCAAAATTGGTCAAAAGTTAAGAACGAATTAAGAACAAGCTGAGGCTGAGCTACTGTAAAATGTAATTTTGAACAACGTTTTATCTCATAAACTAGAATTTTTTAACCATGCCTGGGTGCTTTTTCGGTGAATTTTCAAACTTGGCAGCATCGAATTAACAGGAAGCTTTATCGCTCACTTTGTTGGCAAAAGAGGCCTGAACACCTCCCCAGAGCGAAAAAGCTAGCACTTGCACTGCTTCAGATTTTCAAAAAAATTAAGAACAGCCTTAACTTAAATTTACTGGTCCTTCTGTGATGAAAACAAAAGTTGCTAATATTTTGAACCAGTACTGAGTGATTTTAACTGGTCATCAGCTCGTACCGTGTTTCTTTTAATAAAGAATGGAGTTTCATTTCATTTTGCATGTAGAACTGTTTGATACTTTGACCCTTTGCAATTAATCGGACGATCAACAGATTACAACCAATTAATTAGCACATGTTTGTAAACTGAACTAGTTGACCGCGGTTCGTTTGGAAAATGTGGCGTGTATTCGGTAGCCAGTGTTTCAAAGGACCGCGTTTTTCTGCGACCTACCCATCTCTTGACCTCTCTGATTGGATAGTCAATTAACTAATCGGCTATTAATTAGAGCGTGTCTTCACATGATGCAATTTTAACCAGATTGGTGCTAACAAATATTCAAAGATGAGTTTTCCTTCGCTGTTATGCAAAGTAATTTCGACTTCAGGGGTATGTTAACTGGATAAGGACCAACTGTGGGGACGGGCATTTAAACTCCATTGCGTGTCGCACAAAGCATGCCTGAAGAATTTTCGTTTGAACACGCGTTTGTCCTCCTGGCCATAGCAATCGTTTTCTGCTCACGAACAGCAATGTTTGTTTGTTTTTGTGATTAACACATTAGCGCCTGATGATGTATGTTATCCGAATGACTGGGTAGAAATTGAATTTTTCTATAACACTCTTTTTTTTAAAAGAACCAGTAAATTTAAGTTCAGGCTGTCTGTTCATAATTTTTTCGAAAATCTGAGGCTGGATTGTTCTTAATTTTTTCTTAAATTAAGAGGATGTAAGCAGTGCTATTGCTAGCTTTTTCGCTCTAAGGAGGTGTTCAGGCCTCATTTGCCAACAAAGTGAGTGAGACAGTCTTAATTTGCTGACAAATTTGAATATTCACCGAAAAAGCACCCACATCTTGCTAAAAATCCTCGATTTTGAGAAAAAACGTTGTTCAAAATTGCATTTTGCAGAAGCTCAGCCTCAGCTTGTTCTTAATTTGTTCTTAACTTTTGACCAGTTTTGAGGCTCGTGTTCTTATAAGATTGTTCTTATAAAAAAAGAGTGTATTTCTGAAAATTCTAACAACTGCAAAGCTGAAAAGGATTCCCAATGTTATAACCATGATGCAACTTTGTTGAAAGTAATGTGTCTGTTTCTTCTTGACTGTAGGCGACCAATTTTATCAGCGGCGATATCAATCAAGATTACTACACTCTCTTTTTTTAAAAGAACCTTGAGAACCAGTTAATTCAAGTTCAGGCCCCTGTTCTTATTTTTTTCTCCAAAATCTGAGGCTGGATCGTTCTTAATTTGTTCTTAAATTATCAGAGTGTATACAGTGCAAATGCTAGATTTTGCGTTGTAGGGAGGGGCTCAGGCCTTGCTTGACAAGGAAGTGAGTGAGACATCTATAACTTGCCGACAAGTTTAAATATTCACTGAAAAGGCACCTACACATGCTAAAGATCCTCGTTTATGAGATGAAGCATTTTTAAAAACTACATGTTACAGTAGCACAGTCTCTGCTTGTTCTTAATTTGTTCTTAATTTTTGACAAATTTTAAAGCTCGTATCCTTATAAAATTGTTCTCATAAAAAAGAGTGTATGCAATCACTTGTTATCAGGATAGACAAGCCAATTTAAATCCGTGATGATTATGATGATGCTACTTGTGTGATAAGTAGTTAATGTCAGGGTCCTTTCGAGCTGGTTACTTATGATGTTATTCTATTAAGTTTTGATTGGCCCCTTTAAGGTCCATGTCCAGTAGGTTTTACTACAAAGACCCCTCTGTACCGAGCCCAGCCCTGTCGATGCTCTAGCAAACGAACAGTTCAGACCTAAAGGGTCGGTACAGAGGGGTCTTTGATTATTTGCTATATGGTATTCTTTAGTGTCAACTGCTTTGCAAAGAAATAATAGTTAATTCCTTTATAACATCTTTCTTACAGACTGAAAAAGTTACAATAATGGCTTTGAGAAAAACAAACACTCTAAAATACCATTTTTAAATTTTGACATTGAAGAATTTAAAAATCAAGACAGAAACAACAAGATTTTGTAACACAAGATATATAGCCATTAATTGTTGTGTTTTCTTTTTTTTCCGTCCAAATATTTATCATTGATTTCTTTGAGTAGTGAGTAGTGTCGATTTATTTATCATTGAGTAGTGAAAGATGAGCCAGTGAGTTTGAGAAAATTGGAAGTTTTCAAATTAAATTTACCTACTCTATCATCTGATCTTTTAAGGTTGAGCCGAAATGTATTTCACAATGACATTTATATATCTTAACATTCCATTTTTTGGAAAAAACTTTATTTCTTTTAATTTGATCATTAATTGGCAAGGATGTGTTTCAGTTACTCATTATTTATACCCCACGAGATCGAATGCTTTTGAAAGCAACCAATTAAATGGGAGAACATAAACTGTCCAAAGTTCTTTAGGACCTTGTCGAAAACTTTTATGACGTCATTCAACGAAATATGAAAGCTTTGCTTTATTCGTACGTTTACCAAGGAGGCCTCCTTTACATGCATTTATGACACTCTCTTGCACAGATATGGCTGTTTTAAAAGTTAGACAGTTTCTACTGACACGTTTTTAGAAGATTCTTTCAATAATTTCCAGTGAGTTTGAAAACAAAGATATGATTGTGGGGATTGGCTGTATTTTCTTGCATTAATGTGGTCTGTTGAATGTTTAAGGAAAATCATTGAATTCCAGACACATCTATTTAATGGGGACAGCGTAAAACTGCTTGCTATTCAATAATTTAGCTGATCTCCCTTATTTTTAACGTTTTGTATAAATATGTCGCTTGAAAACACGTTGTTCCCCGGCCTGCTGACACCTTGTGTTGTCTTAAACGACAATGCCAAGAGGACGACTCATCGCATTTTTTGTAAATTTTTCCACTTCAAGCATGTGATATTTTTGCTTTTCAAAGATATTGCTGAGCCCCGGCCGTGAAGCTCTGTTACAAATGCAACATGCCGTGGAAAAATCCATATGTGACCCGAGTGATTGTTTAATCCAAATGAAGGGGAGTTTTCGCGATTCCTTGTGAAAAATTCGTTTGCATGGATTACTAGACAGAACTGATGCACGAACAGCTGGTTTTTCGTCCCTTTTTGAGTTATTTTCAATGGATTTCTAAGTTAAAAATTTATTAGAGTATCCCAAAGTTCTACCAAACCAATGAAAGATCGTATTTTTACAGCGCCACCGCCGTTGGTCACAGCTTTTTACATTTGCATTTTTTTCTTTTCGACCACACCAATTTTCATCAATATTGATGTCATTAGTTTTCCATATCTTCTTCGATTCCGAATCACTTGACAGTCTGTCTTCTCAAACAATACTCCTTGGTTTTTATGTCATTATTTGATTTATTTGCTTTATATTTCCTTATATTACTTCCTCTTTTCATATAGAAAACATCCGACGGTAAATAGATCCCTTTTTTAATTCTTTGCGCAAGATATCTATTTTACACTGTTGCTCGTAATGAAATCTAATCTACAGTAACCATTATAAAGGCTTGCAAAAAATGAAATTCAGGTCCTTTTTGTCTTACTTGCCTTTTACAATGGGTCTTTCTTGTATTCTACTTACTTTACTAAGTCAAGACGTTAAATTATGTAACCACGAAGAACCACCATTTTGCGGATAAAGTATTAGTTTTGGTGGCTTTTTAGTCAAAGAAATTTTTGGTGGAGAAACAAGATGAGCACCCAGATTGTAGCTGCAATTTGAAATGGAGCATCTTGATTTCTTTACTTGTAAATATTTTTGCCAAGTTTGTAGGTACATTCGCAACATTTCTTCATCTTTATAAAAGGGTTTCTTCAACACAAATTTTTTGGCAACATCTTCATTTGTGGCGAGAAGATTGCTCTCCCATGAAGGTAATTCCTGTTTGAAGGCTGTTTCCCCATGAAGGCGATTCCCCATGAAGGCCGTTTTGGCAATTACCTTTTAGGGTCTAGTTTAAAATCTTAAAACTGAAAACGAGAAGAAGTGGAGATGGTACAAAATTATTTGCTATCTTAATTAGCGAAACAAGATATTTCTCATTTGATTTGTCCTAAAAAGTGTTGATCTGTCCCTTTGCTTAAATCTTTTTATCAGTTTTTGTAACTTTTATCTTTCCTACACCAAATGTCCGCCTTACTTTTGTTGTCCAGTTTATTTTACATTTATATTGTCCAAATCCACAGCATAGCATCTCTGTATGTGTGCTCTTTTGTTAGCAATCTCGCTAATGTCTTGCAAAACTTACGGTCATTACTCAATAAAGTCAGTATTAGTGTTTGATAAGAATATTCCACGTTGTAAATGCGATTGACAGCACAGTCATTAAGAAAAATAGCTGTTTGATGTTAGGTTTTGTTAGTTGATTGTATGGTATAACCTTACAGCCACGTAACACCTTGTTAGTAAATTAGGACATTGTTTTGAAATCAAAGCTAAAGAGCTGTACGTCCCTAGCAAAGTTGTTTCATTATAGCTTAACATGTTAAACCCAAGCGATAGATGTGTCTCGTTGACAAAATGCTGTTTGTAAATGAAACCGAAGGAATGATTGGATGAACTTAAATTCGCAAATCACGAGACCCTCCCTTAGCTAAGATATTTGCTCTTTGATTTTGATTTGAAAGCCTTTAAATAGTCATTACTTCCCATAATAGTTGTTTCTTAAATCCTGATATTAAGTTACGATGGCAATATACAGTCGTAGGAAACACTCAAACTGAAATCCGCTTACCCATTTCTGCGCAGTACTGACGATAGGGATAAGAGAGTCTTATAAAGTCTACAATTTGGTTCACCAGCGATTTATGCCTAAATCTCTTGATTGGCAGCCTTGTTTACAGGCCTTACCACATCTACTTTCCTAACAGACTCTCTTATAAGTGAAATTTGTATCTTAGACAGAGACACATTGGTTAATCTGTGCGTTGGGAAGCCATCACTGTAGCTCTTTGCTTTCTTCTTCTAGCGTTCAAGTTACCCGTGTTGCTACCTACAAAGAACTCGACACAGACTTTCAGAAACATGCAGGGCTGCTCACACTGGTATGTTTACAGTTTTTCATTTGGCTTAATAATGTGGCTTCTTTAGAAATCCGTTGCTTGCCCACCCGATTTCCACCAACTTATCCTTGTTGATAGTACTGCTAAGCGGACGCTGATTTTTCATAGATTCCTAAGCCTCGGACTTTTCTTGTTTTTAACTGGGATCATCAGTAAAAGCCCTTTAACTGGCTCTGGTTAGTTACAAAGCCTGCCGACAGTTTATCTCCGATCATACGCCTCTAATCTTTAACGATTGTTAAATATAGTTGTAATGAATACCCTCTGAAAACTAGTATTTTTTAAGTATTCCCGAATCCTCAGATTTGCTCCATGTTAACCAGTTTATTCGCAGCTTAAGTTGTAAGATGTTAGAAGACAAGTCATAATCGCAGATTGTCATTGTTTTACTTTTATATTATGTCATTGTTTTTATTCTTGCGAGTATCCACAGCTTACCAAGCACCTCCTTAGGTTCTCTTGCAAATTAATTTGTGTTCCTTTATAATCTGCACGTCGCTGCATTGTATAAATTGTGAGTCATATCAAGCCTAATTGTAGGTGCCACAATGTCTGTAATGACAGATTACTAGTCTTAAACATATCTACTTTCCATTAGGCTTTCTTTTCAATCAGCAATTGAGCTAACAGATGGCTAGATACTGAAGATATCATTTGCAATTAGTTTCCTGGTGGTGTGTTATCATCCACGTAAAAGAGTTTCCTTTGTATTCTATGATGCATATAAGACATTTCTGTCTCATCAGGAAATGATGTTTCTTCCATATTTCGTGTTTATTTAAAATACTCTTGGCTAAACATGGGCTATTGTGCACGAAGAGGTTATGAGTAATTTTGCCTCACAGAAAATGACTGCTTTTCAATACAATTATTTAACAACATTCTCTTTCTCAACGCTGCTCATTTATTTTTTATTCATCTTGTTTTTACAACAGTGTTGTTAGTGTGCTCATTACTTTTACAAGCCCTTATACATACTTTCCTTTCAACGCTCTCTATGAGTTGCAATGCTGCAAAATATGATATCTGCAGTATCTTCATAAGACTAAACAATTTTCATTTAGGTGTTGCTTATAGTTTTGTCACTTAATCGTATCAATCAGGCTATTTTCGCGCTAAATTTAATGTTTAATAGTCTTGACTGCATTAAACAGTTTAACAAAATTTCCTTGAATGAGATCACATATCATGTCACACAAGTTGAAATCAGTGGCAAACGTCTGGCAAAAGTTAATAGAAACTGAAATAGCTAGGTAAGAGGTAAATGCAAGCAATAGAATGATTAAAGTGACAGACGAAAATTAAAACAGAAAGGATCCAAGGTAGAGAAAAACAAGAATGTATCAGAAGAGTGTGTTAATTGCTAATGAATATAGTTTCATTGGTTAATGGCAGGCAATAATTGATATTTGAAATAATCAATTTGGAAAAAGAGAGGGATAGGCTATAAGTAGATAGTTGGTAGTGAATTTGAGCTTTTTGGAAAGTGAAAAAGGTAGTTGTAGTCTAACAGAAATTGTTTGGGGCTGAGAATGTATTGGTCAAAGGTGGAAAATGATATAAAAAATATTTTTGCTGCTCAGTGTCAAGACGTTGTTGAAATTGAATGAAATTTGGGCAAAAATCATTTGGTCGAGATAAAGATTTTTGTTACTTGTTTTTGTGTTGACAAAGATGGCTTGCGAAAATGACATAACATTGATTGGAAAAATATACATGGATCAGAAGAGTTGTTTCCAGAAACCATGATGCTTTTGTAATATGTTCAGGTAATATTGTCAATAAAAAATGGTTACTGAAATCGAGGCTTTAATGCCTATCAAAAGTCTTGCAACAACAATAGCATTTTTGTCATTAATTTCTCATTAGTTTTCTCTATCCCCTGTCAAGCCATGCTAGACCATGCAAGCAATGCTGGTCTTTATAGAAATACACTATTCAAACGTTTCTTCGGTTTGGAAGTTGGGACAGGGGCTGAAATTTGGGCGGAAAGGGGCAATACGACCATTTCTAAAGGGGTGAAATAAAAGTATGTCGAGAATTGGCTGAAACTGCAATGAGGAGGTTTTGGTACAATATGGAAGACAGCTTGAACCTGAGCGTTACAGCTTTGAAGAAGATAAAAATAACTTATTAGAAGATGAAAAAAGTTAACAGCTACCCTGCCAATATATTTGGTAATGAAATATAAGTTTGTAAATACCCTATCGAGATGTTTTTTCAGGTAAGGGATAATATCTCAATATTACTAAAATAACTCGGAAGAAGGTTAAAATAAGTTAAAAGAAGGGAAAAGCGAACGGCTTCTCTGTCAATATGATTTGTTAGGTCATAGAATATATCTCAAAATGACTGGAATGACTTGAAAGGAAGTTATGATAGGTTGGAAGACAATCCAAGTTAATTGCTACTCTGTCAAGATAATTGTAGAAGATAGAAGTTTGCAGCTTCTCTATCAAGATATTTTGGCTGTTAATGGAGAAGATTCGAAATATGACTGAAATAACCTGGGAGAAACAAATAGCTTCTCTGTCGAGATATTTTTTAGTTAATTGAAAAGTACTGAATCATGATTAAATAACTCTGAAGAAGGTTATGATAAGTTGAAAAAAGGTAGAAGTTAGTTGCTTTTCTATCCAGATATTTTTATGGCTGATGGAAGACTACTGACATATGACTAAAATATCTCGGAAAACATAATGATATGTTAGAAGAAATTACAAATTTATTGCTACGCTGTCAATATGTTTTGGTAGGTAATTGAAGGGTACTGAAACAGGAATAAATATCTCGGCAGAAGGTTATGATAAGATGGAAGAAAAAAAAGCTAGTGGCTCTCTATCAAGAAAATTTTATGGCTAATGGAAGAGAGCTGGAGTATAACAGAAACAACTTGGAAGAAAGTTATGATATTTTGGAAGATGATGGGAGTGAATGGCTAAATGTCAAGATATTCTTGTAGGTATTGGAATTTGACTGAAATAACTTGGGAGAAGGTTATGATATATTGGAAGATGATGGGAGTGAATGGCTAAATTTCAAGATATTTTTGTAGGTATTGGAATTTGACTGAAATAACTTGGAAGAAGGTTATGATATATTGGAAGATGATGGGAGTGAATGGCTAAATTTCAAGATATTTTTGTAGGTATTGGAATTTGACTGAAATAACTTGGAAGAAGGTTATGATATATTGGAAGATGATGGGAGTGAATGGCTAAATTTCAAGATATTTTTGTAGGTATTGGAATTTGACTGAAATAACTTGGAAGAAGGTTATGATATATTGGAAGATGATGGGAGTGAATGGCTAAATTTCAAGATATTTTTGTAGGTATTGGAATTTGACTGAAATAACTTGGAAGAAGGTTATGATATATTGGAAGATGATGGGAGTGAATGGCTAAATTTCAAGATATTTTTGTAGGTATTGGAATTTGACTGAAATAACTTGGAAGAAGGTTATGATATATTGGAAGATGATGGGAGTGAATGGCTAAATTTCAAGATATTCTTGTAGGTATTGGAATTTGACTGAAATAACTTGGAAGAAGGTTATGATATATTGGAAGATGATGGGAGTGAATGGCTAAATTTCAAGATATTCTTGTAGGTATTGGAATTTGACTGAAATAACTTGGAAGAAGGTTATGATATATTGAAAGATGATGGGAGTGAATGGCTAAATTTCAAGATATTTTTGTAGGTATTGGAATTTGACTGAAATAACTTGGAAGAAGGTTATGATAATTTGGAAAAAGATACAACTTGGTGGCTACTCTATCAAGATATTCTTGTCGGTATTGGAAGATATCTCAAATATAGCTGAAATTACTCGGAAGAAGGTAATTTTAAGTTAGAAGAAGATGGAAGTAACCAGCTATTCTTTTATTATGTTTTTTAGTAAATAGAAAAGTGCTGCAATGTCACTAAAATAGCAGGGATTAAGGTTTTGATATGTTGGAAGAAGAAAGAAATTAGTGGCTTTTCTATCAATGTATTTTGAAGTGAATGGAAGAATGCTGGAATATGACTGAAACAACTTGGAAGAAATTTATGATATGTTGTAAGTTAATCCAATACGATCGAAGAAAGTTATGAGAAGTTTGAGAATGATAGAAGTCAATGGCTACTAATGGCTACAAGATATTTTTAGGTATTGGAAGACTACTAAAATTTGACTTAAATAAATGGGAAGAAGGCTGTTATAAGTAAGAATAAGATGCCAATTAGTGGCTACTATATCAAGATTTTTTTTGGGTAGTGTAAGAATGCTGAAGTCGTCGACTGCTTTATTAAATTATTTTCATTGGTAAAGAAAGATAGATTGAATATGACTGGGGTAAAGTAAATGAAGACAACGAGAAGTTAAAAGATGATGAAAGAAACTACTTTAGGGACAATGTGGATTGATAGGTCATGGACGATAACTAAGATCTGAATGAAATAATCTGAAAATTTTCACTGATAAGTCAGTTAAATATAGATTTTGATTGGTTGTAAGTAGAGTTAGATTAACGGAAGTTATGCTTTTATAAACAGAAAGCATAAAGTAAAAAGATGGTATTTCGTTCGAAAAGATTCAGAAAGGAAATACGTGCAAGTGCTTCAAACTTTGTAAAAGTCTCTTAGTGCTATCAGCTGCTAAGATTCGTTACTAACAGTGGGGAATATTATTAAGGAGGTGGGTGTGTAATACTCGCATTTCGCGATTTAAACAAAAATATAACGCTTAGAAGAATGTAATTAGTGAAATGATTGGTCAGCGCAAATTCTAAATGAACAATACAGTGCTTGATTTTTTTCAATGTTTATTAAATCAAGATATTTTTAACCTTTGTTGCTTATGTATATCACAAAGGTTCAAGTGAATTTTCTCTCTAAATTTTTTAACCACCCTTGGCTGTCAACCACCCTAAGATATTTCTCGTGGTTGATGTCGCTCTTTTGTATTGTCATTTTTAAATTTTTCAATTATATTTTCTTTTTTCACAAAGTCAGGTCTTCTCAGTCACATTTTTCGGCATTGATGCATATGATACAAACCCTTACCGAATAATACGTTTCAATGTTGCTTTCCAAATGCCTTTCGATTCCTGAATTCTTTTTTTTATTTTTTAATCATTACATTTTTAAGTGGAAATCAATTCGAACAAATTCATAAGCTTATTTTTTTGGCAATTTGCTTTTAGTATTTCTATTAACTTTTAGTATTTCATTTTGTCCCATGAACCGATATATTTCTACTTTTCGCTGCATTTTTTTCTTTATATGTATTTTTTAATCATTTAATCTTATTTAGATTTTTCCATTTTCTGTAGTTTGTTTGTGTTTAATCTTTTACTTTTATTATTTTTCTAATTTTATACTTATGTTCATGTTAATATTTGTTAGTTTTGCATAAAGTTTATAGTTGCAAAATTAGAGGCAAAATTAGAGGCAAAATTAGAGGCAAAATTAGAGGCAAAATTGACGTAAAAATCTTAATTTTTCTTCTTTTCCCTAAAGGACTGCTATAAACTTTTTACGAAGAAAGTTCTCATGTAATTTTAAGCAGACTAAACCCGTTTTTCCTGTAGAAAGAAAACTCATATGCTAAACACTAGTTGTCCCCAGGACCATGAATTACTATACTTTATGCTAAAAACTAGTCGCCTTACTTACGAGGATTTGAAACAGTCTTCATGCATAACTCCAAGTTTGTCAGCTTCAATGCAAGTTTTTGTCAGGATCTTTTTGTAAAATAATTTGTTATTTGTCTCATTTTTAGTTTCTACATTTTGAAATTTTGAATTTTTTTGGTTTTGTTTTTTCATTTTTTTTGACACATTCTGAGTTTCTTTTACCGATTAAAAAAAGTTTAAATGTACTAATTTGTTTTCTGCATTTGACTGCTAGGAGGTAGTTGTAACTAGAGAGCCAATTCTTCACTGTAACACTGTGAGCCAGTTTTCTGCATTTTGGCTCCAAGGAAATGAAATTTTTATTAAATCTTTGAAAGATACCTCCAAGACGCAGTTGCATTTGGCATCTTTTCAAATAAAGTTGTTTTACCTTGAATGTGTCAGTATTTTATAAATGAATCTATACAAAGGGAGCTGCTTTACCTTTAAACCTTCAAAGTTGCTTTTTTCGAGTTAAGCTTAGTGCAACGTATACTCCGCCTTGTATTTTGTCACGCATCATCATCTAGTTTTCGATTCAAGTTGGAAATGCTTTTGGTAGTTAATTTTGTATGGTTTAAAATATAATGCTATCGAACAGACAAGTAAATATATATTAACCGGGAATTAAGATCCCATTTACGTAAGATCAAACTAGAAGGATCCGTAATGAAATATGTACGGATAGGCATAGGCTGTCAGCACATTAAAGTCTGTTTTCCGTACCCGTTTCAGCTCATTTTGGGATGTATGTCCAATCTCAGCGACGTCTTATGTAAGGTCCCATTTACACGGAATAAGGTCCAAATGAATCCGCACCCGTCCCTCGATGCCGCTAACTGATACCACTGGATGTCTGCATAGCTACTGGAGCAATCATCCCTTAAACTTCACTGATCAAATGCTTTCAAACTGTTTTTCGTTCTTCATGCTAGTTGCAATTTACAGTTTAAATTTTTTCAAATATTTAAACACCTTACATTAAGTCAAATCCAATAGCATTTTTTCTCCATTTTTCGTTGAATGGAATCTAATTTAACATTATTTTGCCTACCTTTAGAAAAATCATGTTGCTAATTTCTAAAGCTTTTCTCTTGCCTTTAATTTTTTCGCTGATTTGCTTTTCGAACAGAATACCCAAAACATGCATATTTAATACGCACGACGTCGTTTTCTTCAAAATATCGAAAACTCAGAAACCATTGAGTATAAAAAACCTCGCAAAGCTCCGCCTCTTTGAACGAGTCAGTCGAAATGCTCAGTCGCCCTAATTGCAAGATCTTCTTCATTGCGAGTATATTCTGCCTGATTGGTATTTTCCCATGCTTTCAGACCTATTTTTAACTATATATACCGTGCAGATACAAAAGGTTAGCTGTTAGTACCAAAAGTTTTGATTTGATACTAAATTTCCTCAGTTTTGATTTTCTGCTAAACCTTAAACTTTTGCTACTTTCTTTGAGACGGAGTTGCGATTTTCTTATTATAATTGCATTTAGCAGTATGAGTAAAGTATGTGAAATGTATCTCTTTTACCCTTCTTTGAAGTGTACTGTACTGTACTGTACTGTACTGTACTGTACTGTACTGTACTGTACTGTACTGTACTGTACTGTACTGTACTGTACTGTACTGTACTGTACTGTACTGTACTGTACTGTACTGTACTGTACTGTACTGTACTGTACTGTACTGTACTGTACTGTACTGTACTGTACTGTACTGTACTGTACTGTACTGTACTGTACTGTACTGTACTGTACTGTACTGGACTGTACTGTACTGTACTGTACTGTACTGTACTGTACTGTACTGTACTGTACTGTACTGTACTGTACTGTACTGTACTGTACTGTACTGTACTGTACTGTAACCGTACTGTACTGTACTGTACTGTACTGTAACCGTACTATATCGTACCGTACTGTATTGCACTGTATTGTACTGTATTGCGCTGTATTGCGCTGTATTGCATTGTATTGCATTGTATTGCATTGTATTGCATTGTATTGCACTGTATTGCACTGTATTGCACTGTTAATTACAACAGAGAGCCAGACAAAGCAAATGTTCACGAGGCATCGTGATACAAATTGAGGATTTTCTGTGCCGCAAAGTATTGTTGATTTGTACGGAGATTTGGCTAGCCTTCTTAGCTGTATTTTGAAGCCAACGGTTGCGGAGCTGAAACTGATACAGGTTCACAAACCAATGTTTTTGATGCATGCAATTTGATCTTTCCAGCCATGCCACGGGAAGATTCGTTTTCATGGTTTTTTATTTCTATCGAGCAGAAAACAGATCAAAACTTCATTTTGTAAGGTCATGGGACCTCGAATGAAATCAATGCTTTTCCATTCGCGCAATTTCTCTGAAACTTCCTAATTCAAATTATTAATCATATTCAAATCTAATCATCGAATTTATTAATAAATTAAAATATTTGTTCGGGAAGCTGATTATTTCTTTTTCACAAACGACAAAGGCATCAGGAAAGGACAAGTGTTGACCCGGCCTGCCGTTTAGTTTCTTCCAAATCGAATGTCAAATGCTTTACATATGACAAGTGAAGTTGTTTCAAACTTGATCTTATTTGCATCGATTTTCAGCAGATGAAAACATTCATTCAAAGTCTGTTTCATTTGTCCATTAGGCATAAAGCTGCGTCTTGTATTTGCTTTATTTTGTCTCTGTATGATTTGTATTTCAATCTGTTATAAACTTGTTTCCGAGGGTAGTTTTTATGGTACTGAGAAGCTGTGACTTTCGAGCAGGGTCTTGGTCTTCCTCTCGATGTACCAAACCTCACAATTTTACGCCTTGAAATACAGAGATCTGGCAACCATCCTCACTCATTGTGAAAGTATGGTCATGACAGTGAATCGAAACACACAACCTTGGATCTGTAGTCTTTGTTTAGCGCGCCAAAGCAGATGAAAAACACTTAGGCCAATATTTAAAGTTCTTTCTCTATATTTCACCTATTTACATTCCCGTTACTAATCTTTGTAATTTAAACACTTTCCTTCAAATGATAGACGTTTTCATTAATTTCATCACCAATACTTCTGCAGTTTCAAAGTACTTGAAAGCTCAAACAGTACTATCTTTCCCGCTTCGTTGGAAGTACCATCTACGCTTTCCATAAAACTTCGGTCAGTCACAAATCGGTAAGTCTATCACTGTCTATCAGTCAGGTGCCTACCACAATCATCAGCTTTGCTCCTTCACATGAATTGTCACGCCGCTACAATCGTTACAAAACTACAATGTACCCAATGCACCTATAGTCTAAAGAGTTCAGTCTTTTAATTGCCACACCGTTAATTAAAATCATCGTCAGAACAATTCCTGCAAGTATCGCCTTTGAAAATTTGATGCTATAAGATGAGAAATCAAGCGACACTATTTTTTGAGTGTCTTTTTCAACAACTGAGTTCATGAGTCGGTTAATTATCTAATCTTTATCAACATTCACAGGAAAGGAGATATTTTGATCAATTCGTGTATCTTTACCAATTCCTATTTTCATATAACTCCTCTTCTTTGATGTTTAACATTCTTTTTTTCATTGAAGCAACAAATCATTATCTCTATTTAGATGGTCATTATGAAAAACTATTTTGTCAGTTCGTTATACGCCAGTGTTTGCTGGATCCTGTCAATGTTCGTTCTTCTTTCCAAACGCAGGCCTACAGTTCTATCATTCAAAGTTTTACACAGACAGTATGCTTAAAAATTTAGAATTTTCACCAATTTGAGACTAATGCCAGTAAGATGGTTATGATTTGATGCAAAGTGAAGCTAACACATCAGACCCTATTAGCATCCATTACAGTAACTGTTTACTTTCTCTCTAAAAATCGTCTGTGGACGGCTTTTGACTTTGCTTAGCTGAGCCTGATTTCATCTTCATAAAGATATCATTATGTCTGCATAGATTGCTTCCGGGTTTGTCATAGAGTTAGTGATACTCTGATCCCTGTTGTTGTTGATGCTAATTACCAGCCAATCAGTTTTTTGTTCCTTTTTTATACTTAGATATCCTTGCACATATCAAGGAAAGCCTATTTTATATCTTGCAATGAAGGTCAAGCTTTATTACGAAGGATTAGCTCAGGTGCTATCAAGTTATGTCTAAAAACATCTGGTGTACTCTTGGAATTTGCCTTATGCGTATAAAAAAGTAATTCAGGAACAATGGGAGGTTCTTCATCAGCTCAACTATATGATTCTAATATTCAAACGTTGATGATTGCTGTCACCAGTGTGTAATTTTCTGGTCATTGGGGGGCTATTTGCAGTCAAGAGAATCCACCTTTTGAATGGAAGTATTTGATTCGTCCCCTATACAGCTTTTAAAGACAAGCACATTTGGTACGATGGGTAGGCCTGTCATCTTGAACATTACAAAAAATGATCTTTCAGAGAAGAAGAGAAGAACAATCCACTGTATAACCTAACCCCACCTTGATCAATCCCCCTCCCCCAACTTAAAAAATAAGTTAGCTACTGTTAGGAAAGACATTAGACACTTCAGTAAGCTTCCCATGCTAGATCTTTTCGTGTTCAGATTTGCAAGATTTATAATCACATTCTCTTGTACTGTCTTACTTTCCAAGAATTACGAGCCATTTTTTAAGTTACTACATTTGTAATTCATTATAAATTTTCAGTTAACAATTTTCTTTCGTTTTTATTTTTTGTTCGGCATTAATAATCTACCCTTCATTCAATAAAAATATAGAATTGCAACTTTCAGTCTTGTTTTCAGTTCAACTGGAAGTTTTTCCTTTCTTTTACACTGATTGAAGTTTGTCAGCATGACGTAGCTATAAAATTGCACTTGTTTCGTGGAAATTTCGCTCTTATAAAAAATTGATCAAAAAAACTTTATTGGTCTTGTTTCCTATTTTTAAACATTAGATTTTAAATCAATTTTAGCTTATTATTGAGTTGGGGCCACTAGCATCAGCAGTCGAGAGAGCGCAGCAGTTTGATAGAACTTGTTTGAACTGGATAAACTTTAGGCCCACTTTCTTCTTAAAAAGATGTACGAATATAGATTTTTTGGCTTTTTAAAGTGGTGTAAAAATCGAGATACAGATTGCCAAACGTGAAACATTGCTGTTGTGAGTCTCTCTTAGTGAATTATAGAAAGAGCATGTTCGGAATGTTGAGTAGGCCTTGACCAGGGCTGTCGAAAGACTGCTAGGGCAACGGATACGAGTATTAGGATGAGATGGGATTTTATCCTTATATTAGCTTTGTTCCTCCTCAATATTCCTGTTTTTACCAATTCCCTCTAAGAAAAGAATCAATGATTCCCATGTATGAAAACACTTTTTCTTAAATAATCTTTCAATCGGAATATTTTTCGAGGAAATTGGACCTTGGGTCCGGTTCCTCCCTGGAGCAGATGGTAACGAAAGGAAGTATGAGGTATGGCAAAGTAAAAAGAGGTATTGAAAGGTAGCAGAAAGTAAAGAAAGGTAACTGTTAACCCCAGTCTCCATTTTGCAGTTATCCCTCTTTCGGGCAATACCTTTAAACTCTGAATGCCTTTCTAACCGTTGAAACAAGGCGTGATTTGGTGCTGTACTTTGGTTTCTTTTGTTTACACCAGCATTCTTCTCAATCGTTGACCCGTGTAACCCCCATCTTTTCTGGGCTCTTGGTAAGGGAAAGTAGCAAATGGTAACGGAAGGTTACAGAAATTAACGAAAGGTTACTGAACGTAACGGAAGCTGATTGGAGGTAACGGAAGGTAATAGTCAATAACTGTCCAAGATAGTTCAACAAGGCTGTATAGGCAACGCTTCTCATTGGGTTTCGCTAAATTCAATATTTTTACGAATTTGAAAAAACTACAAGTAACTTTTACTACTTGGTCATAATAGCTTTCTCCTTTTGTGCTTTTCGCTTGTAGCATTATAGCGGTGCCTTGTTGTTTATGAGAGTCTTTGGGGCAACTGGGTTATCGTGTCCTACACACAAAGGTGACTTGCTTGTGTCAATTTCTGTAAACTACGGCAGTTAAGTCCAAATAGACTCCAGCTCTTCAGATGTCTTCTTCGTCTTCTCACCGGTTTGTAACTTCAAATTTACCCATTCATTGCACAGTCTGCAACCTCTTACGTCTATTGTAAGTATCCAGGCTTTCAGCGATCCCAACCCTGAGCCGCTTTAACTAGTTTATGTACGTTACTAATTTGTCTTCTTAATGTGGGCCAGCCTCATGTCAGGTGAAGGCTATTATTGGGTAATTTGGTCAGAAGTAGGACCTTGGAGTTGGTGCGGATTAAACAATAGTGACAATATGGGAACAATGATCCATTGATGTCTTTTTATCGCTGACTTTTATTAGAAATTGGTGTCAATTGCTAGTGGGACTATCGGGGATAAACGCATGAGATGATCCAATATGGGAACAATTCCAGTGATGTCTTTTTATCGCTGACTTTTATTAGAAATTGGTGTCAATTGCTAGTGGGACTATCGGGGATAAACGCATGAGATGATCCAATTTGTATGTGTTATTTATCAGTTTAGGTGGTGTTCTTAGCATATTTAAAGACAAGCAATGGAAATTTCCTCCTAATGTTGACCCGAAGCCGGAGCCTTTATCATGCAAAATTTTACTAAACATTTTCTTGGCTGTTCCGATTGTGGCATGAAATTGTAACCACACATAATGACTACAAAAATCAATCAGATTAGTTCTACTCAGGTCACAACGCAAGCGGCCAGCTGATTGCTGTCCTGCTCTCATGTAGAGCTATGTCACCGATTTATAAGGTCATCTGACCTACGGAGTCGAGATTAACTATGTGCATGAGTTCTTCTGAAGTATACGGGCGATTTCACCTAATGCAGGTGCGAAATTCCCCGCTTTTATTGACCGACCTATCAATAGGGATTTAGCATTAAGCTGGCCAACGTCATTAGTTTCCATTTATTGCCAACTGCGACACTCAGCTTTGATGCTGGTGTACGAAAACTCTCGCTAAATAATTCAACACTGTGTTGAAATCAGGATTAAAACAACTTAATTTTCAATGGTCTCTGATACACTCAAGTCTAATGTTTGGTTTACAGTTAGAATTTTGGTCGCTTGATTTTGCGTGTTTTACAGATTTCTGTGTAGTTTCCAGAGAGTTTTCGGTCGAGCTTTCCAACCGAATTCTGATTTGCGTTAGCAACTCAACTATGTCTTCATCAACAACTGTTCGGAGAGTTGGCTTTTGCGAAGAAACTGCCCCGTTGTTGTTGTTGCCTGAAGCAGTTGTTTAGCGTATGTTGCGTTATGTTTTAATAAGCAAACAATGCCAGATTAAGTCTTGAGTTTGACCGTGAATGATCCAGAGCAGCGATGGCCTACTCTGATGTCAAATTAAGCTCAGCGGATAATTTATCCCGAGTTTAATCGTATACCAAAGCAAAGTAATCATACGAATCGGTCACGTGTCGCTTTAATCTTGTAACGAGACAAATTTCAAACGAGGCTCTAATGGCGTTTTTAGGGGGAAAAGGAGTCTGGATATTTTTGGCGGCCTTTTTATAGCTTCAGGAGCTCGTCAAAGTATCGTCTTAATGACCAATAGTCTACAAAGCAACTTTTATTAAAGAAATCCGGACATATGGTTTATTTTTAGCTGAACCATTCTCAAAGTAACGCTCAACAAGCAAAGAAAGCTTGTTTAAGTTTTGTGTTTTTCCACGCTACCCAATTGTAGTAAAAGTACAAAAATTTCCTGAGCTCTTCATAAGGAAACTTCTTATATGTTAGAAAACAAATATATTTTCAAAGCTTCAAACTATTTTACTTTCGCTATTTACAATAAACCATCACATCTACAAATTTTATGCTACCAATATTTTCTGTTTTGAAATTTGGAAATATAAGGGTCAAGGAATCGTGATTTGTTTCTAAAGTGTGATCGAAGTGACATTTTTTGAAAGGACTGTCTTAGTACTTAGGCTATCTTATTTGTTATTTGGCAAAGCACACTGACGATTTGATATGAATTCAAAAGCTTTTCATTATCTCGATTTGGAAGTCTTTCAGTGAGAGAGCCGCTCCCTTTCTATTTGACAACTACGCCAGTCGGTACCGCCAATGAAATTTTATATGTTATCTCGTAACAAATTTGTGCATAGATTTTGGATTCTACGGGAAATATTTCTGTAAAGATTTATTGGCAATACAAGACCTTTGAACCATGTGTTAACCATATGTTTCCTAAACGCACTCTTAATGAACAAACACGGAAATTTACACCCTCATATATAGTTTCACACCGTAGTATGGTTTGAAAAGACGCTTGCAGCAAACAAACTGTTAAGGTCAAGAGAAACGATTTTCGGTGATTCATATTTTTATAATTAAGTGTTTTATTAAGTTTTACTTAAGACGTCGAGCCTTTCACCCAATGGCTCTCTCTATATTTCAATTGTTTTCAGAACTGAATAATTCTGTTTAACTACGCTCAGTTGAGGCTCGTATGAAGAAGAGAATTTGGGGGAGGGGGGAGGGAGGGTGGCACATATGTTAAGGCCTTTGACTGCATAAACCTTTGTACAAGTATGCCAGGTTTTATAGCTACGCGATTTATAAGAACATTCGAAATGACCATGCCTCAAGACGCTCCAAAGATATTCTAAAATGTCCACCAAAAATGTATATAGGTTTTCAAGCGATTTAGTTGGAGTGCCTTAAAGCACGTGTGCTAAAAGGTCCTGGTAATTAAGCACGTTGTTCAATTTGCAGGACATTTTTGCAGGTTTGAACAGTCAAGACACGTACACCCACTGTCATGCACGTCTGTAGAATATCTGTCAAAAATGAGGGCTCTTTGAACATTATAGGATGAATCACAAAAGTATTATTTTGGCCAGTCTTTTTAATTATGAGAATACAACGCAAATATAAATTGCGGCTCCTAATGGTGCTTGTTTATTTTGCGCTTTCAGCTAATAAAAGACTTGATTGATTACAGAAAGAGAATTCCAGAATTTCTAAGAAACAAGTTCTATGTCAACTCGAGTTTGTTTCCCATTGTAGCATACATTGTAGTTTCAGTGTTATTGTCGATTTTAGCGATATCTTTTTAAGAAAAGAAGCAGCTTCCACTCGTTGTTTCATGTTTTAGAGTTTGTTTCCCACATACATCTAGTTTCAATGTTATTGTCGATTTTAGCGATATCTTTTTAAGAAAAGAAGCAGCTTCCACTCGTTGTTTCATGTTTTAGAACTAATCTCTAATCGCCTTTCGGTGATGATGATGTGCAGTCTAAGGTGCTTTAATGCCGTTTTCTTTGGATTTCTTTGAAGGGCAGCGTTAAATATGCATTAATTATGATTTGGTTAACATTTTATTTCACGTATAACATAAAGATATGCCGATTGGATAGCGTTGGATAGAGCAGTTTGAAGTTGAAAATTTAGATTTTTGTTATTGAGTGACCTATGGTCTTCCGTCTATGAATTGAAAATATCAGTTGAAAATTCGCTATTCTTTTCAAGTGAATCTTGCAGCAGCATGGTAGGTCAGATCCAGAAATAACTGCTCCTTTAAGTAGAAGGTTGACCTTTCTAACCAGATTCAGCTTAACGTGTGGCCTAGCCCTTCAAAATTATCAGCAACATTTGAAGAATCATTTGTGCTTTCTCTCATCAACTCAGTATGCATAATGATCTCCTACAGATTTTTCTTGATGACTTGCAGAAGAAACTATCTTATTAATAACCCAGTCTTTGATTTGTAAAATTTGATGTCCCTTTTTTCCTTCTCGTGGAGATTCATCAAGCATTAAGTTTCAGGTGTGCAACTAGAAATTTTCAAGGGCAGGTGCCAAGGCTACAAGGAGGATTCGATGGAATTTTTTTTACCGGGGTTAAAGTCAGAATTTAGGGAAAAATATCACCACTTTCAAGTCTGTTGGTTTTTACCAAACTTAATCGTTTTACCAACACTTATGTCTTTAAGGTGCAGGGACACCTTTACAGCAAATAAGGATTAAAAATATTGGTGGGGTAATCATTTTATCAGTAGATCACGACTCTATTTTACTTGTTTACTAGATAATACTGATTTTGATTCTGATAATACTGATTTTATTCTTTCTGAAGTTCCAGGCGACGCAATTAAAAACGTACATTTGAGTAGATTTTTAAAAATCGCATCCTTAAAAAGAATTCGAATTCAAGATTAAAGACAGATTCTAAATTCATTTCTCATTGAATGATTGTGAATATTTGAAACTAAAAAGTTATCGGTTCACCACTAGATTTCTTTGTTCCTTCCACGCATTATCTTTTCTCCGTGACATTACCTCTTCGTTGACAAGCTGTAAAAGTCTCTCGACTTGACTGCTATGTAATATGATATAGGTCCATTTTCACGACTAGTGTATTTCTATGTCAAAACGGTAAACTGTTGGAGAATATTTTCCAAGCATTCAAAGATTGTTACATTATAGTTGCTTGAAGATCATATATTTCTCCTGAAAAATAGGAATTGCACTGACATTTCAATGTAACAACTCCCTTTCAAGTGGACTTAAAGCGAGTCAGATAACTGGTTTTTTTCATTCTGCTTTTCAAATTCAGGTAACACATGCACAGTTTAAATCGAGACTATTTGATTTACATAGATATATTTATGCATAGATAGTAGTTTATTAGGTGCCTGTTTACAAGCTTTGGTGTGAATTAGGCCACTTAGGCCATCACAGCCCGTAATGAAGGGCAACCACTTCACGCTAACTGCATACTTTGCTGCTCGAAGATAGCCCATTCTTGATCTGGTAGACAAACTGTTAACCAATCTAGTAACTTGTGCAGGCGTCTTTTTTAATTTAAGTTGAAGATTACTTTGTATTATAGAAAGAATCGTTATGACGAGTTCTGTCACAGTTGAAATATTTTGGCAGCCGTCAGCTAGACCGCGGATTTTTGTTTCAAATGAACTTTTCAAAATAGTGTATGCGATTTAGCTGAATCGAATAAATAATTGAGGCACATATTTCAGTTTTTGCAAGTAAGAATTAGCCTCATGCCAGGAAGCACTTACTATTCTAATTGAACATTTGCCTGCAGATTGGAAAAGTCTTATTTCTGCGGCAGACAAACTGTGGGTCGTAGATCTCGCCACCCAAATGACCACTAGGAGAGAAAACTTTTCTAAAACCACATTCGAGTCACTGTATTTTTTACAATGTCCAAGATTAGCCTCCAAAAATCTTTAGGTTAATTTTTTATAGACGAGGGAAATAAACTTTACCCTTGTCTGTTATTAATAGAAACATTGACATTGTCTCTGTCAAAAGATAATTTGCTGTTTAAAACCTACCTAGCCTCACGTTTTGCTTTGAAATGTTGCAAAAAAAATTCACTTGTTATTCCTGATATAGTTAATTTGCTCTTTTTCACAAAATACAGCGATTAAATGGATTTTCAATAGATGATCAAACGGAGTCTCGTCGTCCAGCGCTTCAGACCTTAAGAAGTACTAAATCTTTATTTCAAAATAATCTGAATATATATATATTGATCGATATTTAAAAGATTGAATTGCCTCGTTTTCGAAAGTCTCGTTCCAATTTCTATCCAGACCTAGAATCTCTATCATGAATAAGTTTCCCTATCCAAATTCTTCTAACTCGAAAATACGAATATCGAAACAGGTTGAAAGTTGTGATATGTCAATATAGCTTAAGTATATAAGTTATAACGTTTGCATAATTCATGAGGTTGTTTTCCAGTGAACATAGTCCCAAAGAGATGATTTTAAGGCCACAAAAAGGTACTCTCGAAGGACCACATTGAAGGGCAGTGATTTTCAGGAAGAAAATATTAGAGGCATTTTCTTCAATCTTAGGAGTTCTCCCCAAAGGTCGCATTAAGGACTCTTTTTGGGAACCTACTCGCTAGAGCTACTCACTTACAGAGTTTCAATGAATTTAGGACTCTCTAATTCGTGCTCTAGAAATTGTATGTCTTTCTGGTGGAATCTTCCTGTAAATTGCTGAGAGAAAATCTCTGAAGGAATTTTTGAAGGATACTGTACAGAAGCAGTATTGTGGTCATGGAGGACTTTCTTGGGAAGTATATTTCGAGCGATACTCGGAGAAGTAAATACGAACCTTACTTTTCTCTAAAAATCCCTTTAAAGGCCAGCTTAGGTAAGGCACTCACACCCCAGTACTAGCATTATCCAATCTTATCAGGGGAACCCTATTTTTTACATAAAAAGCGAAGTTACCCTAGCAGTTGGGTCCAAACAAATATACATGACCTTACCATTAGGGTTTAAATAGACTAGGCCCATTATATTTTGAGCTCCATCGAAGATCTTGCGATGCTCGAAAAAACGTTCAAAATGTCACATTGGTACTAGCGTAGAATAAGCCGATTTATTTCAGGTAAGCTAAAGCAGACCATAATAACTGGAATAATCCTCGTTTTACCGTAACCAAACCTCGATTTCAACTTCGTGAACTTCTGTTATCATCTTGGCGATCATTCAGGCAATGGCAAGTTAATATGTAGCATGTAGTTCATTTAGGTGGAAATGTTTCTATATTTTTATTTGAAGTAGGCTGTTTTATCAAGAAGGTAAACTAGCGTGGTCCATATTCTGCCGCACGGAGTCTTTGATTTGACGCTAACGAGACTGCGCGTTTTGCCGCGCGGAATTTCTGTCTGAAAGAAAGGTTGCACTTGACAAAACAGACAATTCGGCAAAGACAAAGGTAGTGAAAGTACGCCTGTGCTCGTTTCGCAAATATTCGATGCTACTTGTGATGTTTTTATATTTTCGTGGAAGCTACTTTACTCATGAGTGCGTCATTCCTTGACCACATGGCGCCATTGGACACCCATTTGAACTTTCCTGCATCAGGCAGCACCTCGTTCTGCACATTTTTAACTTATTCGATGGAGTTTCTCATGTCCTTCCTGTGTTTCAACCACGCATTCTTGGTTGACATAACAGCAACGTGACGAATTTTTTGTGGCTTCAAATGGTCCTGTGAAATAATCTGGGCAACTGACTGTCCCTTGGTCTATTGCTGGTAATCCCAACGCATTAGATGATCCCTTTTAGCTATTTTCGATTGTTGATTGAGAAATAATTGCTTTTTTCATCTGGTTTACGGGTCGAGCTTAGTTCTAAATTCTTTATCCTTCGCTATATTGTGCCGCCTGTTCCGCCTGACAAATCGTTTTGTCATTATCTAGCTGTGACAACATCTGTGTATTTTTTTCTTCTATCACACGCACTTTGCTAAGAAAATATTCGACAACACCGCTCTTCCGTATTGTGATACATTTCGCTTCTTATTTTTGCCTTGATAACATTAAGGCAACATCGTTCTCGTAACATCCATAAAATTGTTTGCCTTTTTCCTTTTGAATTACTTTGAAATTTAGAAGTTAGTGGTAGCGCAAATTGGTGAATTGTGTTTTTCACTCAGATTCACACACATATTCGTCATCTTGGCCTCATTTTCTTTTTGTAATTCCCCATTAATAAAAAGCTGAGGATAGCAGGAAAGCCAACAACATTTATACTTGATCATCGTAAGATTTTACTGAGGTTCAAATGTTGGATTTCTTTGATCGTTGTTGGAATACATGAAAAAGATAGATATCTTTTTCCCTTACGTAACGTGATTCAGGACCCCGCCCTTGAGTTGCTTCCGAGATTAACTCAAAGTTGGTTGTTGCTACATTGTAAGACTACATTGGAGAGAGCTTTGCAACTATAGTCAACAAGGTTTGCAATAAACATCATCACAGGCCAATTAGCCAATACAATGCTGGTGATTGAAAAAAATTGAAACGTGTTTAGTTGCTGTGGTCTAGTTGTTTACAGAGGCTTCCCCGAGTCCTAAGGTTGCTTACCTTTCAAGTGAATCAAGCCCTTATTGCTTATTTTCCTTTTTCTTGTTCAAAAAGCCATTTGTTCAGATTTTGGGACAAAGAGGGTTCAAAGGGGCTTGGTATTAAAGGATTGATGCGTTACGTTACGGTAACGTTTTTATTTTTTTTGGAGGTGAAAGACAGGCTCCTGTACCTTTTGCTTAGAATTTAGTTTAGCTTGCTTACTCTCTTAGCTTGCTTACTCTCTTTACATTTGTATCGGTAGTTTGCACGATGCAGGTATATAATCTACGTTTATATTTCTTTTCTATCTTTAAGATTCATACCCGATACGGTTTTTATTAGCTATATTTGTTAAGTTGTTAAGATGATTGAAAAACACAGGGGTTCAAAACAAAACTGACCTATAGATTATATTCTTAACTCCAGCGGCCTACACCCATAGCTAATTACAATATGATATTCTATGTTTATCTTTGTAGGTCCTATGAGCTAAGGCTCCTGTGCACAATATGCTACTACACAACTAATTTATTTCAACATTATGGCCTTATTTCGTCATCAGCTCATTTCTTTTGCATCTTTTCTCAGAGGTAATGACATCACTAAGCTATGACTGATGCATGTGGCAATTCCTTGAAGTTTCTTGCAAATCCTCTTTACTTTTGTTAACATCTTGTTACTGTTTCAGTTTATGTATCAAATTTTTAATTTCATATCTTAAACTAGTGACCCCATTTCAACGTCGCGTTAAAAATGCTTTTGATAGTAAGTAGAGAACTGAAGAATCGAGGTCTAGGTTCTTCATCGAATCATAATTGCATGAGAAAACATCATCAACAACATTGAAACATTCTTTTTATATGTCATTCAATAGAGATAACGATCACTAATTTCGTTGTAGCTGTGTCACCCTACTCTCAGTTGTTTGAGTAACCGAAGTTGCAAATGTGATTTATTGTCGGTTTTTTGCAGAAGTAACTTAGACATTGGAACTGCATCCTAGTGGTCTGTGGGCTAGGCCTGCGGTTTTCCATTTCGTACCATCTCCTCTCGTTGTTGCGTTGGGCAATTACGAAAATAAATTGAATTTATTATTCTTGCTATTCGAAGAGATTCGATGTGAAACATGAAATCACTCTGTTCAATATAACTGTTAAATTTATATTGGGCAATGAATTAAGATGAATATCTCCTTAGCCGGATTAAGCCCTGTGGTCGGTTTTTAATGACTTCTCTGTTAAGGCGAACCGTTTGCAAAGTGCTTGTGCCTATAGCTATCATCTAAATTCTTTCTATTGATTGGAGGCCAATGCTTCTGCCATTCTTGTGACTACCATCTATCTTTTTTAAATCGGAATATGAACAATTCACAGTTTGTGGCCGTAGACTGAATATGACCTATCAAGTACAGCACATTCGTTACTCGTATGTTTTCTAGATTGCCTCGTTTTAAGGAATTGCACGCATTTCAAAGTTTCGAATCATTCAATGCAAGTGCCCCTCGAGTGGTTCACATTATAACTTTGTAACTTTGTTAATAACGACGTTGGGTCTATCCTTTTTTGAAAAAGTTTTCTTTCGTAATCTTCACGAGAAGAGTGTTATTAACTTGGGCGTAATTGATTTTGCTAAATTCAGGCAACAATCTGGTATGAACTGGTAGTTTTTTCTAGACGTGGACGATGGAGTTATCTTGTCGTATTTTCTAAATACGGAAGATGAAAGTTTTTTTTACCGTTTCTGTAGGTCTATTTCTACAAATTTTATTCGAAGGCTTTTACAAATCAGGGAAACGCCTTTTCTATAAGGAACCTACTTCAAGGCCTAGTTGCAAATGTTCCTTATTCGTATACCTCAAATTATCAGACTGTAGTACCAAAAGTTCCTTAATAGTGCCTTAATTAACTTAATTTGTTTGGGTGACAAACGTCCAAGTCCGTTTCGATGATATAAAGATTAGGGGTTTTTTGTCGTTTTCACCAACGATAACTAATGTCAGATACTAGAAGAGTAGAGGAAGACCTTCTTTTAAGGCGAGGCTTCCAAGTTAGAGTTAGCCAATCACGGAGGGGACAGACAGTACTTTCAAATCCATCAAAATGGCGGCGTATTTGTTCTTTGTATAATAATTGCTTGAGGCTCGTCATTAAGAGTCGAAGAAAATCAATGTTGTTGTATCCAAAGGCCCTTTGTACCCATTAAAGCATGACAAATGCGAGATCAGGGAGCAACATCAACCAAGTGTCATTGTAGCGCATATGCTGGTTAGTGGGGAGACGTCATCTGCCCAACCGGAAATGCAAATAATGCATTAGAGAGAGAGAAAGAACCCTAGTCTCTGATGTTCTCTTGATGCGGGCAGATCGCGTTTCTGATGCAATTTTTTGTTAATCGCCCGAATAAAAGTGACAAATTGGAGCTAAATATTTACTTTTCATTTGGTAATAGTTATATTATTTCCTTTTTCTTGCACTTATCCGACCACAACAATTACCTCATATCACCTTACAATAGTATCTTTTGTGATTTATCTCCAGTAGACAGTAATTTGCTTAAAATGCTAGGACTGCGCAGACATAGACGACGCTGCATCGTCTCGCTGGTTCGTTTAAAGACGTTCTTTAGGATATCCCGAGCAGACAAATAAACAGCGTCGTGGGAAAAGTTCTGATAGGACATGTATTATGTTGCTTATGTGCTAATGGAAATCAAATGAGAATGCGGCAAGTTCACGGCCTTGCTTGTCACGCTATACATTATTGCAAGACGGGGCAAGCAACATTTCAAAAGTGAATTCACTAGAATTGTTTGATGGTTTATAATAAGATTACTCTTCTATTGAAGAAGAAGGCAACATGGACCTAACAGAGGCAAAAACCAACCCTTTTCCTGTTTATTAGATTTTGAATAAAATAGAAGACAGATAGTTTGATTTGTGTTTACCAAAGTCGTTGTTTTCTGAATCTCAGTCATCAATAATTTAAGGGAAGCTTAACTGGATGGGCGAGCTAAAATGATTAGAGTCCGAAAATTTCTCTCCTTTTTTTAAACAGATTTGCATTTAAGTGTTTAACGAGAAAACTTTAAAATTTTTCTGAACTTTTGATCAACTGTTTTTGAAATTCCTTATATTTTATATTCTGCGTTTAAAATAACTATATTATTTCTTTTTAAGCTTTTAATTTCTCTCTGCTTCTATATCTGATTGAAACCTTTCGAACCAGTCCGGTTTAAGCATTCAAATAATAAGCACGCTTCCTTTCTACCTTGTTGTTGTTGTTGTTGCTGAATATTCAGTTTAAACCATGGTATTATCATAAGTAGAAAATAAATAAGCTATACGTAGTTAGAAAAACGAAAAATTCCCGCTTTTATTTAACTGTTACCATAAAAACCACTACATTCTCTTTTTTGTCAGTGCATAGTGTGCTCCGGTTAAGTGGGGGGGGGGGGGGGCCGTTAGGGGATATTGAAAATCTGTCCCATTTGAAGAATGCCCATGTTATAAGCGAATATGTTTGTAAGTGGGAAAAAGTAAGAAAAAGGTGACAATATCCAATTTAGCGAGAGATTGTAAAGGTTGTTGGCAGAAAAAGGCACACGATGTACAAATTTTAAAAAAAAACTTAATCAAATCAATTTTGGTGGACATTTTCTTGAAAATTTCGCTGAAATTTAGTTTTGTAAATGGGCCAAAGTTGTCCATTTTCGTGGATCGACGTGAGACACGTTTTTCGCAGAACTTGTGTTCGCCTTTTAGTGAAAAGAAAGAGAATTCTTAAAAAACGCAACAACGTAACAAATACGAAGTTTTATTCTCGAACGGCAGTGCAGTTTCCTAAAGTACCACTTGAATGAAGTTTTAACTCAAGGAACGAAAATTTTGTCTTATATAGCCGGTGTTTTCTTTACGAGAAAATTCTGTATGTTTTGTGCTTTTTCATGAGCTTTTCGTTTATCACTAACAAATCTTATTTCTTTTTTTAAGGATGGAGAAATCGATTTACAACTTCTTGGAAGTGCGCTAGCACCAGAGTCTGAAGTATTTGAGGTAATCATAAAATTTTCATACATATACTTTTGTATTTCATTGAGCCGTTGGCAATGTAGAAGCAAAAACTAGTGTAGATACAAAAAAAACTCGCACACTGATAATTATGTTGCTATACTTACTCCACAGGTCTGCGTCACAGTCTGTTTGAAAAAATGCTTTAAAACTAAAAAGAACACTGCTTATCAGGCAAAAATGGCATTGAACTTGTGTTTTTTGTTCATTTCTAGCAGGCTATTTTCAAAAGATTCTTAAACAAAACTTGCGTCAAATGCTTCGTGACAAATTCTTTCGCTTTTCTTCATACATTTCTTTGGTGTAAACATTTTAATAAAATATCTATGAAATGTCTTTCTCCATCCTAACTTTGTTATTTGTTTTCTTATATATTTTTAGATATTGTCCTTTTCTTCTTTGTATCAGATTATTCTTTTTCTGGAAAACTTCGTCGATGGCATCATTCTTATTTCTAGGGAGCTCTTTTTAGAATACCCATGTTCATCACGAGTCCTTTTAGGGCCATCTCATGAACAGCTATATTTGAGTTGATGAAAAGTACCGAGATATGAAAAGTTATTTAGAATAGGCTTCTCATCAAGTCTATTTTTGAGATTGTTTTGATACATTTATTAGTTCAAACAGCTTCCTTTCTCGTGGTTTTTTCACATGCTCTGTTACTGAGAGACTTTCTATCTGTGTTTCAATATCAATTTTTGTTTACTTTTCCATTACTCGAAACCAAATAAAATTGATTAGAATTTTAAATCCAGTATATTTTTTGGACAATCATTGGAGCACAGGTCCTGCTGCTTGATACCTTGGTCCAGTTGGCGTAAGCTCAAAACAGTATATATTCAGAATAGGCCCCCTCTCTTCTAGCCCCCCTCACGATGATCTCTGAAACAATAGCGACCTAAGGTCTGACTACAGTAACCCCAAGGTAACTAGGGACTTATTTTTTGTCGTGTGTCAGAGACCCATCCTTGAACTAATATTGTCGGCGAAAGCAAGATAAAACCTGCTGCGACCACAACTCTATTATTGTTTCATCTATTTTGGTGCACTGTATTCATTTTTGCTTTCGGGTGAAATTTCCAAAACAGTTTTGTTTATATTATTGAATTAATTTGATTAGATCAGAGATCTGATCGTATCACTGCTCCTACTGAGCCTAAACCGAGATCATTCATACTTAACTGAGCGATTTCCTTCGGTCATTCTTTTTATCTAAACCATTTTCCCATAATTGTCAGCAAAATGTCAACATTAGTAAACTGATTTATTTTTTTGCTTCCATTTGACCGGTGTTTAATTTATGTTTCATTCTATAACTATTTACAAAGTACTAGGTTTCTTATTTTTCCTCAAGCAACAGTTTTTTTGATTTTTTCTACCATTTATGTTCAATTCTAAGGCATGGATTATTTCAGTTGCAATCAATGAACGCTTAATATCACCAGAATCGTGTTATGACTTTTATCGTTCTTCGAAGCCGAACATATGACATATAAATTTTTATTGTTTTCGTATCAGTTTATTTTTAATGTCACTTACCCTCGTGTTTGTACTTCCCTTTTCCATCCTACTCTGTGTTTCCTCGTTTGAACTTGCCACAGTTGATTATGTGTTTTTCTAATGTACAATTTTTTACAGTTTTTATTCTCTTCATTACCGAAGGCTATGCTGATTTATAGAAATTTAGGAAATAATTTATACGGAAGTTTAGCCACAATTTTAATTCTGCTTTTAAAACTGCCAACACTGTTTTAACCTGTGTTTAAGAGCGAATTTTCCTGGCTCGTCTGATCTTGCTTTCCATTCAAGAGTGGTATATGTTGAGGCGATACTCTCATACAAAGCTTCCGTACATATAGTATCATTAATCAAAATGTAATACAATCGATACATATATCTTTGTTAATGGCCTCTGTGCATGTGTTATTATACGAAATTCAATATTAACAGACCTGTTAATACTGAGCTTTTTGTTTCTTCTGCTTTGTTTAACGCTATTCTTGCTGTTAGTGCAGCAGCACATAACTCTTAAGTTTTTTAAGCTGCTCAAAGCGCTGCGTACACTAGTAGATACAAAGAGAATCAAATGTTTCCAAATTTGTAAATCTGTTTGTGATCAAAGAGAGGATTTTCCCTGGTTCTACATTTAAGTCAACTTTAGACTATAAACCATTCTTCATTTGGTTTTCCATTTTTGCGGTAGACAGTCAGACTAGGAGACAACGTACATTCAAGGTCCCCTATGCTGTTAAATAAAAACGTTGGTATTTTTGTTCTTAAACCTCCTTTATAGATTTCGAATTATTCATCTATTTCTTGGGTCTCAAAAAGATAGTTCTATATCCAGTGCTTCAGCCAAACTTTCATCAAATAGCACAACAATTGATGAGTTGTATCTAGTCGCTGTTTCAATGGAAAGTCATGCATCTGCATGCATCTGTCAGCCAAATATGAGAACACAACGTTTGTCTTGGGTCGTTGTTTCTAACAGTCACGACAGATCAGCTTGTCTGCACTTAATGCTTTTCATTTACGGCTTTGCCAAGTATTAATCGTGCTATTAATAAACAAAGGATGGCGAATACCAGATTTGAATTAGTTAGTCTTCTCCATACTGGCGATCATATGCATATTCACGTGTTTTCTTCCATGCGGATTCGTCTTCTATTCAATGCTATCTGAGTGACATTGTAAATTAAGCCATCACTGTTCATGAAATGTCGGTACGAAGGCATTTACTATTTTTAAACTTGTATATTATCGTCGAAAAACGCTTTGTATTGAAGCACTGCATCTGAAAAGCAGTTTTGATAAAAAGTCATCGACGTAGCCTTCCAGTGTCGGCAGCCAAATGCTCCAATAACAGCTTAGCTAGATACTCCTCTTAGGATGTTATATTTACATTGAGTTATCGAATATAAGTCGATTATTGTATGATTTAAGCCAATAAATTCAAAGTGGGTTCAAAGAAAGTTTCTACCGACCTGATGGAATAAGTTATTAATGACATTTTCTACTATTTGCTTTGGAACAACAAAAATCAGTGACTCAACGATAACTTACAAATTTAAAATTGGAAAGTCTTGGTATGTAATGCTAGTTACAGTGAAGAAATTTACTATTTCGTTAAGTATCCGCAAGCAACACGTAAGCACATATGTAATGAATTCTGAGCAGCAGCACCTTGAAAAGAATAATCTTTACACTAATAATCGGTTTAAAAGATTTCTCAATATGCTTGCTAATGAATCAGAATGATGCTAAATGTGTTCTCCTATCCACTACTTTAATCGTAGTTATGTTATTGATATTATATCGATTGATATTGTCTCGATATGTAACTATTGATATCAGTTTACTTTCTTAGCTATTATTAATATTTGTATAGTTATGAAGCTATCAGTGGTATTTTAATTGAAACTCAATTCATCACAATTTGGGCTCACGTCAAGATATTTTGGCCACGTTTTACACTTTCTTTGGTGAACTTAACGTTGTAATTTGAGACGAGACAAATTTTAGTACTAAAATCTGAAATAACAGAAAATTTCCAGGAGTGTTTTGTTTTAGTACCTTTTTATATTTTTTTGTAGATCATTTTATTCAGCTTTTTCCTATCTTTTACGGTGGCATTTATATCTATTCGTCACTCCTGCAGTATTCGTTTTGTTCTTTTTTCTTCCGTTTTCTCTGTTGCAGATTTTTGCTTCAGTTTGTAGATGTAAGCGTTTTCACCGATAGATTGTGAGAAGAATAAAGCTATTACCATTACCTACAATAGATAATCGAAAATAAGATTATCATTTCTCGTGACCTGTATCTGAGAAAAAGATGATTTTACTGTCACAATTATCTTTTATGGATTTAGTAAGATTTTCGCATGAATTATATTAGTGGGTATCAAACTGAGTAAAACGGGATGCAATCAAGGAAATGAATCTTGCTTAGGATTCTTCTGTCCCACCGCACTTATTCAATTTAGTTTTTAGCTTGACTTAACAGTCAACTTCAAGATCGTAGGAATTTATCATACTTAATGTATTATTAAATTAGCAAACAATTCCATCCAGCAGCGACGCCCTTGCTTTGCTATTTTTCCCAGCCGGAAACAAAACCGTGGAAATTTGATTTGAGATGACCATCGAATCGCACGCAGCTGGAGTAGCAGTGTTTTGAATCCTCTTGATTGTCTCCGCGCGTTTTTTGTTTACAATTTGGGCTCTAGCAGGTACAAAGTAACGGGGCTGTTGGTTCACATCGTATTGTAACCTTGCTCTTTAATCGAATAAAAATTATGCCATTTTTGCGGCTGCTTTAAAGTCTGTAATAAAAAGCGTTCGAATAGAATAGCACTGAGGGCTCCTTGCTGATCAGATTTCGTGGATGCCCGCGTTTATTTTTTTACAGTTCCACACGTCATCCTGTCTTCTTATCTTTTGATCGGCTTGCAAACGTAAACAGGCCCTCCTCCATGTTTTTAGCAATTTTTCTCTGAAGATTTTGCATTGGCCAAATAATTTTGAATAATTTCCCTTCTATGACACTGAAAATCTGCCAGTGAAATTTTGCTAGTAGTTCGTCATTTTGAAGTAGTAAATAACGAAATTACATGTGTAAACATATGATTTAGGCAATGTAACTCTTGCTTTTTACACCTTATCCCGGATGAGTAAGTGAAGTTGTTCTTGTTCAAGGCAGTGCTGAAGGAGAATATGTTTGAATTGTTTTCAGCTCAACCATTGAATTTGAAGACCTTATATGGATGGAGAAACTTTAGGAACTTGTTCTTTTTCGATTGAATTCAAAATTGAGGATTTTAGTGGAAATTTCAAGGCACTGTAAATAACTTGCACAGTAACATACTTGCAAGATGCTAGCTGTGGCGTAACTGGCATTCAAGAAAATTTCACTACACACAATTCAAGCACCAACTTAGGCAGTCATAGGCAACTTGTCTCGGTACAAGCCCTCAAAGTTGTTTAAGTAACTTAATTAGCACGCTGATGGGCAGTTTCTAGTTCTCCTTATTAGTAAAGAAACCTGGATCATCAGTTTTTGTTCATCATCAGACATAAAAATCAAAGACAAAAAACTTTTATTTTATTGTTGAGTTGAAAGAGTAGGTGTCTTTTTCAGTTTACCCAAGATTAATCTGATCCCAGCCTATCAGACCGTTTCTTGTCAAAAAGTAAGGTCTAACTACCTCACTGGTTGTGTTTTGAGAGGTCAACAAAACACAATTCAGGGAATATTGAGTCAAAATCGACCTTATACTTTCAGCTAGTCTTTGCACTCAGGCCTATGTGAAAATGGTATTCTCTTTAGAACTAACGTAATATGGAAACCTTAATTGGATAGGGAAGACCATATACACGGCCTGTGGCTTGCATGAGTTGAAATAAGTGCTAATAAACTAGAGGAATTTGTCGTAAATATTAACTCTTTGATTTAATGCAATGTTTGATAAAATAATCTAATACATATCTTTTAAATACGAGGAGAAATTGAATTCCAAATCAAATTTTTCTGGCTCTATCTTCTTAGTCAGGTTGCTGATTCTTTTTTCTTGTTTTTTATCTTTTTAAAATTTTAGTTTTAGTTTTTTTTCACGTTGATTTTAAATGATTGCATTTTCATGAGTCGGTGCACGAGGACAAACCGTTCAGAACTCGTTGAATTCTGTCCACTTGCAGTCGAAGTCTCGTAGGAGGCACCTAATGTTTCATGTTGACAAGTTTCTCTTTCCAGTGTTTCTTCCTCTATCCAAAGCCAAATCTGCACCTCAGTGTATTATAAACCCACCCTTTCGATCCTCTTGAGCAACGCAATCACTGAGTTCTAACGTTTGGATTTTAATTTTTGCTATGTTTTGTCTTCAGACCGTCAAATGTGCCTTATTATTCTTTCTATACGAAAATAATGTCATATTTGGAAAGAAGCATACGAAGAATGGTCAAAACAAAAACTGCCTGATGAACATTTGTGTATTGAAAATTAATCATATCAGGTAGCTCTTTACTCAACATGAACGTTTAAGCTGGATTATAATCACCGCATTCAATTAATGTGATAGGTGTAAACGATTTGCTCCCCGAAATGTTCACTGTAACTGAAGTGAAAATTTAATTGTCAAATTGCATTAGTGACTGATAATGCAATTCATATTGATTAACATCGCGAATGTTTGTAAAACAAAACGTCGATTTTCTGGGCAAGGCTCATCAATCAATGCCATTTTTTGTACCGTTTGCCATACGTTTTATAGTTTGTGTTGCTTAATCGTAATTTTGATCAAATTTTCTCTGCTCGTTGACCCGACATTAATATGCTCCTCGTTGGATAGAATTTATTGAATCAGCAAGTAACCCAAAGAAAACCTTTTGTAATTAAATGATGAAGTGTGGTACTACCTCGTCCTAATTAAAGGCACCACGCTAAACTAAAGTTTTGTAAATATGTTTTTCTGTAGGCAGATTCATTTTTCCTTTCTTTTTGTTCGCATGCCTTGAGAATATGCTCAACTTTCTACGACAGTAGAACAATTATTGTATGCAGCCCAAATTTTTTTAAGGGCCTTCAAAGGTATTGCGGAGTGTGGCATCGATGACCCCGTTGCTGTAAGGAACCTTCCTTGCTGCAGCTGCGGGTCCACCTCAGATATTAGCTGTCAGAACCCAAGCCTCTTAACTCAAAAATGTCATAAGTCAAAAATTATGTCAAATTATGTCGAATTAAGTCAAAAATGAATCTTAACTCCCAATCTGCAACTCCCAATCTATTTCTCTTTTGCACTATATTGTTGTTGCTGCTGCAATGATTTGGTAAACGAATTCTAGCGTTGATTTAAGGCTTTAAAGAATTGATTGGATTTTTGTCATCTTTTTTGTTTCTTGCAGTTTTTTAACCGACTAAATTTTCTTCGCAATTTTCATAAGGACGGCCCTTAATATTTCCATCACTTCATCACTGCTATTACTCGACCTGTAAACATTGACTTAATAAAGGCACCTACAAGTTTTACAGTCAACATAATATAATTTGCTTTTTTATAATACAAACCAATAGTATTTTCAAATCAACTTTGACTTGTCACTATCTATCACATAACATGCTTATTAATTTACAACCAAATCAATTAAATAGAGACAACTTGTGGATTTTATTTCATTTTTGAAGCCTTTCTAAAGGAAATGCAAAACTGTATGCTCTTCATTTTCAGTTCACTTTGAGTTTTCTTGCATTTTGAAAATAGCAGTCAAACACCAAAATTTATGGACTGAATAAACTGAAATACTGTTGTCATTTTTGTACATATGACGAATAAGCTTGCGTTTGCTTGCTAGAGTATGTGACTATTGGAGAGAGGCTATTAGAGAAAGATTTCGCTGAGCAAAGGTTGACGAATTATATTTGTCAGGTTTTAAGAGAGTTTTATGACATGTAATAAAGTATCTTGTTCCCATATAACAAAATTCTTCCCTTCTGTTGGTTCTTTTAAGACATTTGTATGACCCAAAGGGTTGTTAAATGAAAATGTAATGACGATGATGAGCTGTTCTGCATTAAAAGTAGGTGTTTCACACCAATTCTATAGCATAGAATCTAACAGCGTCGAAAAACCAATCATCATCAACAACAACAACAACAACAAAAACAACAACAACAACAACAGTACTTAAAAGTTGACAAGAAATAGTGTTGCGTTTAAATTAACATGAGCAAAACTGCGTCAAGCAGCGAGAAGTATTCTTGTGAAGAACAATGTCACAGGATATAGAGAAATATGCTAATTTCCTTCAGGTTATTTGGATAGCAATATACGTTCAATGAATGCTTCTTTGGTTATTGTCAGAGTTCTCACACGTGCGAAAGAGAAACAGCGAAATGTTCTTTAGCAGGTGGTGAAAACAGATATTGCATTGTGCAATGATTTGTCTATATGCCTCTTTGTTATGGTTTTTATGACTCCTTCACCTCTCAATGCAATCAAGTCTCTTTGTAAATTAAATGATACCAAACAACAGGCTCTTAGTCTTGAACTGCAACTGCTGCATTTTTCGAGACATTTCGTTCGTAGTTATGTTCGTAACATTATCAACAAGAACTATCATTTTTTTGAATCCTGATCATGTTTTTGACAATTAAATTACGTTAGATGCAATTTCTTAGCATAGGTAAAACACAATGCTTTCCGGTTAAACGATAAGGCCTTGTCGCATTCAGTTTTGAATCCATCAATTTATTTTGTATGTACAGAGATGGTTCAGTAATTCCCAAATTTAGGCTGTTTAGCCTCTTATATAAGCCATCCACAGAAATTTAAGCATAGAGAAATATTTTTATGAAGAAAAGGTCTATAAAACACAGCATATTTAATAACAATTTGCTGCAAAATCCGTTAAGTAATGCATGAAGCTGCAAGATAAATATGTCAAAAATGGAAATTGTTTTCAATTACTCAAAAAGCTGCTTGATGCAAAATGCTTTGGTTCTTGTTTAAAGTTTTGTTCCCTGAAGACGGTGACAGATTAGTTTAGATTGCTGAGAAAATCTTAAGAATTTTTGGAATTTAATTTTTTCAATATTGTATTTCCATTGATATGTGATTAATTGAAATTTTTCCCTGTATATCTCTTTTAGTTCCCCAATTGAATCAGGCTGTATTTCATCCAAAGATAATCACGGCTGATTTATCATACATACCTCAATTATCACATGACAGCTCTAAACCTTCGCATTTTTTCAAGAGCCCTTAAGTCTCTAAATATTATTGGCCTGCCGATGTAATCCTTTCTTTCTTTCATTTCATCGTAAGTAACCAGACTAGAATGAGAATTGAAAATGGTTTGTAATCTCCGTTAAAACCGTCTGAAGACCTGCTAGTATCTATCGTATTAAGCCTGTATTTTGCAGCATTAGAGAAATAAGCGCAAAGTTATCATAACCGAGCAACGATTAGGTTTTCTAAAGACATGGCTTAGGCTGGACATCAAGCACTGAGCTTAAAGACTACTGTTTGTTTATTTTGTGCCCATTGCCGCAGAATGATGAACAATGTTAACCCAACTATCTATCACACGTTTTTGCTGGAATCATCATACGCACATTATTAAAGCACTCGACACAGCAAGCGCGAATGCAATTGTAAGCAAAAGTGGCGTTGATGTGTATGTTTCATTGTTATTCTTATCATTCAAATACGCAGATACTGATTTTGTGTACGTTGCAGTCAAGTAGATCAGGCATTCAACGTGAAATTTGACCAGGATATGCTAGTAGTTTATCAAAAATACAATTTTTGCTTTAATAACAATACATGTTTTCCTTTGCAGGAAGATAAAGTTTGGGAATGGGATCGGATATTCACAGAGGTTGCTTCAGAGTTGCAAACGGAATGGGAAAAGAATAACTTGCCTGATGAAAACGAATAAAACTTGGCGAAAACATTCAATCAGCCTCTTGTTGTCATTTCGCGCCAAAACATTGCCTCGTATTGGTAAAGTGTTTTTCATTGTTGTATATATTTTAAAGATTATGTAAAAAAATGTTTACTGCATTTTTATTGTTTTATTTCCATAAGGTTAAAGGTTTGCTACATGACGTTAGGCACTAAAAATGCCATTCTTATCATACTGGGTTGAACGTTATCTTGGAAAACAGGCAATACGGTTAAGCGCTTTAGAAAATGAATGAAGCAAGGATTATTGCTTAGACGGCCGCCATGCTTTCAGTAATAGGCCATAAATTGTATCTTTTTTGTTGATGGTGAACCGTGAAATTTTGGCAATCTCAAAAATGTGCCAACGTTTGAAAACGCTGCTCTATAGTATCTTGCTGTTGGTTGCTGATAGGGGGAATCTATGGAAAATTTTGTAGAAAGAACTATTTGCTTTCATGCAATGATATGTTGATATGGTGATATATCTCGCTCATTCGGGGTATTCTCGGGACTGCTGAAAAATGAAACATCTCGCAATTCACCGCATTTGGTTACACCTTGCAAGAATGCTTTATAATTATCTGTGATGAAATGTGGCCACATGCCTTGGGGTTTTGCAGAAATGTGGTTCTCCATCGCCTGCTAATTATCGACATGAAGCATTGCTGTAGCACGCAAATCTAGTGGCACTATCGTTCCATCAGCAACTTGTTTAAGCCGTTCAATCTTTTGCATCGATATTGGAAAATCAAGAAGTGTTTTCTTTAGCAGATGATGTTTTTAGGCTTTGAAACCTATTCGAATATCATTCATGATATCTTGATACTTCTTGACATAGCTATATGAGATAATCGACTGCCAAAGATTGCAATCGGGGATTGTGATGGTCATGGATGATCACGCGCGAAACCTGCGGTTCATAAGCGCTTAAAGCATCACTTGTGAATCAGGCATCACTCAGTCTATATGAGCTGCGAACGCTGCTTCCTTGCTTGCTGCTAAATTTCTGTTTTAATGAAACGTGAACAATTGTGAAACCTCCAGCAAGCAAGTCTTGTCCTGAAGTGCAGTTTTCTTTGAACACGACAGTATATGAAAAATATTCCATTTAAATAACTTACCAAGTAATCGCGTCAAAGGTGATTAAGTTGGAATAATAATTCTTGAACAATTGAATCAACGCGGAACTACTTTTCTCCGTTAATTTTTAAAGCATAGCACTTATATATTTTTTCCTTTTCGTTGCTTGAAGTATCGTGCCCTTGCAATGAAATGTCGAACGAACACTCTTTTTTACGTAAGATCACCCTGAATAAGAACACCGAGGCTCGATTTACCACGCAAAAAACGCAGACAGTGTAAGAGCATGCCCCGCCTTAGGTGCAAGATTGGAAGAAACAGCAATGTGCTTTGGAACTGTTCTTTCCTATAACAAAGCAGAGCTAATTTTTTCAGAACTATGCCATTAAAGATTTAATGCAAAAATGTAAACAGGCAATTAATTTTATTGAAACACTAATTTTGAAGAAGGGACATTCAAGCCTTAAATTATCACAAAAAGTATGAACATCGAGCCTGGGAAAAAGTAGCCTAATTCTTATATGATAAAATTGTAATTTCAAATAATTTTATATGAAACTCAATTGATACCAGATCTCAAGATGTACACCCAAAGCTAAGCCCGAGATCATTAGTTGTCTCAAAATAAGCATTATTGTCGCTTTTTACTTTTACGCCGTTAATTTAAAATTTATGGCTCGGCCATTGAACAGGTTGAATCGCAAATCTATTTCTGTCGTCGGAATGTTTCCATTAACATCAGATTTAGCCGAACAGGCACATTGTTTCCTTGCCCGCCCCGGCTCAGCCTTGCCTCTCTGTCGGCCATGGTTTCCCAAAGTCACAACACGTTTTTAGTCATAGTCTTGTCATATGACAGTTGTAATTCACTTTAACAATGGATAACGAATGATGAATATGCGTACTCATTGGAACGTCGTATATTCTGCTGCTTCCAGTTGATGTCTTTGACCTTACCGACGTTTGCCGCACCTTCACAAGCTCTTGCCCAGTCTAAATTTTTCTGCGTGTAGTACCCAATTAATCATGAAAATGTCATCGTCAATTTCTCGAGTGAAAAGCGCTTTGAAACAGCACGTTCATTCAAGGACAGCTATGTTGGTAAAAATTCCATTTATGAAGGTAATGTCTGCATTGGAAGGACTGCTTCACTGTGCTTTTCCAAAACGTCGGAGAGGCTTCAAAGATCACCCAACTGATCCAACCAAAAGCAAGCTTAGCCGTGTATTAAGCCAAGCGCAGTCAGATAATTCTTTTAGTAGATTCTCATTGAAGAAGCAGAGTTTTTCAATGTACAGTTCGTATCAGGAAGCAGGGTCACGTTTCAGTTGATTTGCATTAAGGTAGAAATGTCTTATAAGTTAGATCCTTTAAGGGTAGCTTCATCAAGACAAGAAAGTTGCATTAAGAAAGTGCAACTTCACAAGAGCTAAATGCAATGATAGAGAGCCATTTTTGTTATTGATAAGCTATGTGGAAGTCCCATTCAACGATTTATCTTGTATCGAAGTACAACAAAAGAATTACGCACGTGACCCTAATAGCTCTCATTTAATAACGCTTTTTACGAATGCAGGAAATCTTCTGGGTCTAGATTTTTAAAGAATGAAGCGTGACACTTTCTTAGCTATAAAAGGAGTTAGTACTATGGAAATCTTTATTATCTTCATTCTGCACCTCGCACTACGCGGGGTGTACCATAGAGTCCTTTGTTATCATAGATAAGGCTCGGTGTTACAGGAGAACCTCTATAAAAAGGGTTTTGTAATATATTGATCACAAATTAGACCTTTATTGCCCTGTCAAAGCAGACATTGGGCCTACGCAAATAAGGTTCTTGGACCTACGGTAATTTCTTTATTTCCAATTAAAATAATTATGACCGTCAGCGTGCACCGTTCAAGTACCAGAACGTTTTTTCACACGCAGTATTGGTCAGAAAAACAATATCAGTTCCAGGTCTTCACAGTGTTTCTATTTGCAGAGTATGTTGCTCTGTTCTGTGTCAGAAGACAGATCTCTCATGTTTTGCAGTCAAGTATCGTGTTTTCACAGAGAGGATATCATTTTATACGAGGGCACGCCTTGCTAATTGCAGCGCCAACCTCCTGTAACCTTTAGAACCTCTCGCTCTATCCATAAAAAGTGTCGATTTGTCTCTCTATAAAGCCATAAATCATGCAAGTTCAGATTCTTCTTTTCCTGTTAACCAGAAAAATTAAATGGAAAGCAATCTATATATCAAATGAAAGATTGTAAGTGTTAGTTTTATGTTCACTTGCTACAGCAATAGCGGCTATCTTTAACCACCGTTATGAATGGGACGTCAGTTGGAGTGTCTAGTTATTGTGTCATTGAAGGAACTTCCCTATGAAAGAAAAATTTTCCAAACATCTTTTAAACATGTTCCACAAAATGTTTTACCTATCAATCAAAGATATTATCAAGAGTAATCTTTTCATGGTTCGTTTTTGCCTAAAACCATCTTGATACCTAAAAAAACTTAAACATCTAAAGCACAAAGATTTACAAAATTCTGTAAAAATTTGAAAAAGTATTCTCAATGGCCTTCAAAATGCGGTACTGTGGATCGTTTGAGTTGTATATGACAATTGAAGTTATCTGGTTCTGGTCGCATTTGTTCAAATCTTGCTCACTTGATTTCCATTTGAATTTTTCGTCCTAGTTTGAATTGTGAGATGACAAAGGCCATTCGAAAACAAAGCAGTTGAGCTATTTGCCCTCGTAGGTAGAAAAGTAATCAAGATAGATATCGTTTGCTATTGAGTTAACAGTCAACATGATGTCATCAATATGATGTCATGGTTAAGGCTTACTTGATCTTTTGTTTAAAAAGAGGTTGTTAACTCTCCTTCGAACATGTTTGAAGCGGGTTCTTCAGCTAAAAAACCAACAGAGTGCTTCAAATCTAAAAAATTCTTTAAATGATGATTTGACCGAGTAGTTTTTTTGGTCGAGCAAAATTTCTGATTTGTTTTCGATCAATGGCTGCAGCAACCGCTCTTGTATTCTAATAACTAAAAAAAACCACAAAAAGTAGGTCATCAACTTTTGTCTTGCTACAAAAGCACCGAAAAGGTTCAGCGAGCGGACAGTCTTTCTAACTCTTTCAAAGTGGATCTACTGCACAGTAGGATGCAGATTTTGCCGAACCAAAAAGACAGCGCGCAGCAAATGTGACACTTTTGTTTGATTGTTTACAGAAAAAGCTTCCAGATCTCAGCTGGGCAAGACCCTGTTGCTCGATCTGACACGGTTCAGGAGAAATGTTTACACCACACTTAGCTTGAGTTGCCACAGGAAAGTTCACCTAAATAAAATATGTTTTAATGGCGGTCAGGCTTTCTAACTAGAGCACAGCTATATATTCTCGGAAAGTGCGTACTTGTCGCTTAGCGCACTCTTGAAATCCGTTCTTTGCAAACCACTTGTACTGCGCTCTGAGCAAAACATCGGCAAAAGTTCCTGCTGAAGCTACAGCTGTATCAATAATAAATATTTGCAGTTATCAAGAAATAACTTCTGCGAAACCGCTTCATCTATGCATGACAGCAGTTGTATAACAAATAAAAATTCGCTTTATCAGAATATAATGAAATGAAGTTTTACGTTGACGACTCTATAATTCAGCTGAGAGCTCCAATATGCCCTTCACTCAAGCCGTCTGTTCGTGCTGTAGCATTTTTTATACTTTTCATCAAGGATAGGATGAATTACTTCTCATTCTAAACTTTCTTCTTGAAAAAACATGACCTGCCCCATTGCAATAATGTGGCAAATCTTTAAAGCGTTTACTCTATTACGTTTGGCAGCAAACTGCCTACTCTTTTCACCTGAAAAAACCCTGAACGTTTTAAATTCATCTATTAGGTTAAGTGTAATGGTATTCCGATCATAGGCTTCTATTATTAGTGGCTTAGAGAAAGTCTTAATTTTACAATACCTCAGAATAAACAAATAAATTTTGTTTTTTTTTGTTTTTAAAAGCTTTAATTTTTATAAGCTTTCAAATGTGTATAAATTGTACAGGCACATACTGCACAAATTTATATACTTTATTGAAATAGCTTTTGTGCAAATGCCTAAAGGCATGGTGGGCGACAAGAGGCATGCAGATACACTACAATAACTTTTCAGCCCTTCTACAGTTTACTCGAGTTTGTTATGGTCAATTAATCTTTCCCTAAACAGTAGAAAGCAGTTGCATTTTCTAGCTAACTGAAGGTTTCGCTTTTAGTTTAGCTTTTAGTTCCGCTTTTAGTTCCGCTTTTAGTTCCGCTTTTAGTTCCGCTTTTAGTTTCGCTTCAAGTTTCGCTTCAAGTTTCGCTATTGCTCTAGGTTTCTTCTTGCATTTAACGTTTTGTTTACAAAGTTGATGATCATCTTGAGTTTATCAAAGTCTCCATCTATTTAAAAAGCTTTGCTGGCTTATCACTCCATTCACCTGACGTCGTAAGTGAATCTTTAACAATACATCAAATTTATATATCTACATTTATTTTCTGCATTTAAAGAATCCTATCTTTCTTTAGCTTTTTGTAACCCTTGAAGAAAGTCACAAGTAGATCAACCTTTTATGGGTGAAAGGCCTTTTTCAGTCATTCAAGCCAAGAGAGGTGTTGTATGGAATTTATTTCAACTTGATGCACTTTTAATTTCTTACTCGGAGAATAACACTAGCAAATGCATTCCATCAATTGAAAAAAAAGACCCCCCCCCCCTCCCAGAAGACGTTGCCACATCCCTCATCAAATTAGTTCTAGAAGCTACATTCTCTCATCACAGGAAGCAACGTTTGGCCGTTGTTGCATCGGCACAAGTTGCTTAACCTAACCCATAAAACTAACCTTTGATATAGCTTGATAGACTCAAATGCAAGCAGCTTAAAGTTCTGGGAAGGGAATGGACAGGAAAATTTCACTTTTGCCCACCATAGAACCGATGCACCAGTCCTACCTTAATAGATATGAGAGGGAAAGAGAAAACATGACTGAATTAAGAGCCTAGTCTTTCCTAACGAAAAATAACAAAAACTTGGAAAAGAATCCCGTGATGTAAACAGCTTAATTACCCTAGCTTAATACAAAGAATAAACAAGGTTTTGAAGAAACACGCTACGCTTGATATCGAAAAGGGAGGTAGGGATGGGAGAAGAGAACAGCGTGGAATTAGCATACGAGAAAAGCACGATAATCCCGACACAAAGCAATTAAATACACCCATCTGAGTCAAGGGACCCAGACTTTCGTGCAGAAGCCCAAACTACAAAAGTCCTTCTTCTCTATTATTTCCAATGGCATCAAAGAAGCACACAAGGACTTAAATACCAAATTGAAGCATGACAATTGACACCCAAATGAGAGTAATACAAATAAGCTAAAATAAGAACCCCTAGTGAAATCAAATTCTACAACATCCCTCGTGAAATTAACTCTGATAAAGTTTCATTTGACCAACATTAAAACATGACGGTACAGATACGTATAATACATGAGAAGTCCTTATCCCTGCAAGAGCCCAGAGATAGATGGAGCACACTTCGCTGATGAGATGTCGTTGTGAAGAGCATTTCGGTCGCATTTAAATTATTCTTAATATTCTACTAAAAGCTTCAATATTATCATGAATCAATGAAAACCATTTAAAAAGCTTGATATTCTCTAATCAAGTATTCTTCATACTAAGAAAAGAGTATTTGGCATGAGATGACTTAAGAGTTTTGAAAAGTAACACTAATGATGATATTGTTTAATATAGATCTCAGATATTCCAGTATGCTATTCAGCAGTGTGAGCGAATGTTTGAATAAACTCTGTCATCGTGAAACAAACATGATAATAATGCTGCTGTTTGACTTTTGACTTTAAGTTGTCAAAGTAAAAGTGCCTCTTGTTCGCGCAATGCCCTGGTTACGGCAAATGTGTCGGCTATATCGAGCCTATAGCCAAAGTTTTTGCCTAATCTCCTGTTTTAAGAAAAGGAACAATATTTGATTACGCGTTTGAAACTGACCACAACATCTCGATCCTTGTGGCCAAAAAATTGTCATTGGTTATTAAGACTGTTAATAGTTCCATTGCAAAGGGATAAAATTAATACAGTTTTCACTTAGCCATTAACAAGCACGCTTAGGTTAATATGCAAGAGCGAGCTAGCCAAATACACGACTTTTAGGGCACGTTGGTTGGGTCACACATCTGGTAACATACGCTGGACTAACTTTAGATAATAAAGTAGGATTAAAATGTTAGTCCAGATTACGCAGACGTGTACAACAATACATGTATTTTGTTTTCAGCTTGTGCTGGGAAACATTGAAAACCTGACCAAAGGATTAATGGAAGGGAGAAAATTGGATTGAGCATTGAGAAGCATTTAGCGATTGCGGGTTAATAACGATATGTATCTTGATCAAGCACGTTCTAATCACATCAAATTACAATCAAGCAAAATGGGAAGTGTGATATTTCTAGCAAACTGTAAGCTCCATCTTTAGGTTGGCCTGACAGACATTCAAATAGCTTTGATTGATTTCTCTAGAGAATAATTAAGGCATCAGCTGATTTAGGGAAGTGTGTGCAGTTGACATGTGACCGTAGATAACTGAACATCTGACGAGGTTGCATTTAAATTAGTTAGATAAAAGATAAGCTTTAAGATTTTCCAGTAGATAAAACACACAGGCATTGAAAATGAAGACTGGGCTTTCAAAGAAAATGTTACTTCTGCAGATCATATAAACACATAGGCGTGCGACTTATGGTATAAGCTTTCGTGTCAACGCTAAACTGGCTCGTGGCTGGCTAAAAATTTGATTCTGTTCTGTGCTCAGAAATTTGCAGATATTACACAGTGTATTTTTGAGGCCATTAGCCTTTCTCACTTTGAATGTAATTATCAAATTGTACCTCACTATGAACCATTTCACTATTGATTCTGGTAAATAAAGGATTCTCTCATAAATGTGTCACAATGTGTACTGACAACCTGGCACAACAAATGCTAGCAGAAATTTGTCTAGGGATATTCAAATTTTTTCTTGAAAGTGTGTTTCGGTAATGAGAAAAGTTTCAAATTTTGTGCAATGGATTTCCGATAAGCTAGAAGTATCTCTGGAGATTCTACATGGACAAAGAAATCCGTTTTGTTCACAATTGGAACAGAAGCACTTCTTTGATTACAATTTAAGAAGACACTAGCCACGGTGCATAATGCTTTAAATCAAACTATAAGAATCAAACAAACGATAAACCAAATTATAATAGTTTTTATATTTCAATTTTTGCAACTGTTTTATTATCTATTGTCCTTCATTTAACTAAGAACGAACGTTTATAGAATTGCTAGCAACAAATCATTGTGTCAATGTCCTCTTTGGTGTTTGGACCCTTGGTAAAAGTTTTGCAAGAAAAACACGACGGCGGTTAACAAAATCTGAAAAAAAGTTTGGCGGAGCGTAAGATTTCTCAAATAAGATTTAACTGGATTTGCTGCTCGATATTTTTTGAGAAAATGCTTACTGGTTTATAGAAGGCGCTTAAATATTAAAATCCGTACAGAAAAAGCGCTGTTCAAAAGCCAGTACTACTCAAACATCGTGGGCATTTACATTCTGATTCTTTGCCTTGTTTTCCCACTATTAGGTTAATCTAAAACCGTTATTTCAATAGATTTAAAAAACTTCTAAAGAAACATAATTAATTTAAGGTTTGAAAAAATGTGCTTTTGCACAGTAATCTTTCTAAACTGAGCCGATATAACTTACTCAGTTGATTTACATAAAAGTCAAACTTATAATCTATGCTGCCTGCATGAAGAAATTCTTTCAATCAAATCCGGTAGGAAAGATTCACGTCAAAGAGTCAAGTTTTTCCATGCTTTTTAATCTGTATAGCGATTCAGTTTTGAATCTAATTCAGAATGTTGTCATTCGAGCTCATTGATAACATGATAATAATATACCGTATTTGAATGTGACAATCAATTTCGTTTAGTCAATTCAAGTTTCTTACTCTGTCTAGCTCTAGCACTCTTTCCTTGTCATTTATCATGTAGAAAGTCTAATTGACGTGATATTTTGCAAAAAGGCAGAATAAGTCAAATTTTTTCTCTGTGTCACGCAAAATTGATAGGTTCACAGATTTACATGACAACAATCCTCGTAGGTAGGTATCCAGCATTTTTCAAGAGGCACCTGTCGAACGCAACGACATCGTCCATAGCTAGAACAACAGCTGTGCGAAGAACACTGTGCAATACTTTGCCTGTTAGCGCGACCCCTCAGTTGATGACTTTTAGAACACTGTCGTCATCTAATTAACATGGAAAAATCAATTTGTGCCCAGTTTAATTTTGCTTTAGGCTGCTACATGCAGAACATGCAGAATAGCCTGACCTAAGAATGTGGTTTCGTAAGAGGGCCTTATCGTGATCGTCTACTTTGCATATATTTTTCCTGACTAAAAATTCTAAAGTGGGTATAAAAATTGATATCTTCAGAGTCATAATAGTCTTCTTTCTGAAATTTAGTCAGTATATTTGAATCAAATATTGTAGATAAAAAAAGATTATATTGTAGATACATTTGTTTAGTGAAATGAAAACATATTTGACAAATAACAGCATCGCCATCGATGCTGAAGTATCTAGTATAGAAAATGGAAGCATCGTTTCAAACGACGAAAAACAAGTTCAATTTTTTTTTGTGGTGAAATTTTCGGAAGGACTTTTCCAGCCTTTTATCAAGTAGAAAGCACTTTTTGCAACTCTAATGCATTGATTAATATATTTCGAGTTTTAACTCCTTTCATTAAATTCGTAAGATGCAAAGAGCTTTTTTGGCACATCTATTCCCCTGCCATGCATGAAAATGCAATCCCAGGTAAAAATGAAAGCTGGTTCTATTAAATTATTCAAAATACACTTCTTCATAATAAGATTTTTATATTTGTTACTCGAGATTAGCATTTTTCTCACCTTAATCCATTTCTGATTGCTTTAAGCTGTTACATTCACGATGTCTTAATATGAAGGATAAGGAACCTGTCCTTTTAAGCTTCGTATTTCTTCTTTGATAAGCAAATACATAATCACAGAAATGAAAAAAATCACAAAATAGCTTTAAACTATGCCCTGTTTTTTCTGGTATAATCTAACGCTCCTGTCAAAGTCATTGGTTGAAATAAAGCAAAGCGTTTGTTCGATAACGTCGGAACAGAAACTTAAAAAATCCTGCCTGGTCCTAAGAATCCTAGTCTCTTAGTTTCAGCTCTCTCACAGGAGGTCTTTAACATTGATCATCTTCTTTCAAATGCTAAATTTCATAAAAACCTGATCTGTTTAGGAACATAGTGTCTTTTGAAAAACCGTCTGTTCTTGATTGAAGTAGTCTGATTTTGGACATATTAATACCAAACCACATCCTACGTTGCTCTTGAAAATAGCTCTCTTGGTTGAAATCTAAAACTGCCTTCTCTTACCGCAATTAAAGCAGCTTTTCTACTTGGCGATATCGGTTTGCAAAAATAACATATATTTTTCTAAACACAATTTATTGAAAGAACCTAAGCAAACAATTTAATGAAGATTTTTCCATATCCATAAATGAAAAAGGAGTTTCCTTTCCTTGATGGCAGCTGAATCTTCAAATAACAAACAGAGCTAAATCTTGCAACTTAAATGCAAGTTAATCCTTCGCATTTGTGTAGCGTTGGATCTTTTCTGTAAAAAAGGCGTAGCTTAATCTGCCTTGTAAAATGAACCTTCGCTTCCAGTTTTCTTCTCGGTCTATTCGGGTTGTCTATTTTAAGATTAAACGATACGTGAAGAGGGCGAATTCTCAGGGATTTGAGTGATTCTGCTAAGAGCTTTGTCGTAATCCATGCTCACTTTAGTTTAAGTGCTATCATTACCTTTTCAATCCCTTTCGAAAACTGTGAAGATTAGATTAAAACTGAGCGGATATAAAATCAATCTAACTGTTTCTAGAGGTAGGGCAGTTAGGGTTTATAGGTGCAATCCTCTAAAAATCTTTGGCAGAAACAGCCCATATACAGGGTCATACCAACCAGCTACAGATCAGTTCTTTATCGACAATCTTTCTTGTGTTTCGCCGAATATGTGTTCCAAGGGACGCTTTATACTCACTAGTAAATGGAGATCAGGAGAGTTTGTTGTATTATCATCTCTTATTTGTTATGGCCTTGAAAATGGGCTGAAGACCTTTGGTCGAGATTTTGTTGGACAAATAGCAACGACAATCTCGCGATACTGCACTTCCAATTTAACCTTCCACCCCCACTTCAAGAGCGTCCCCAATTACGGTGCAAGCTTTCACATTGCTGAATAATTTCTTCATCGAACAACTTTGTGAAACTGAAACACGAAAACATCACACATAATTTAAAGAGTTTTTAAGGAGTCAATTTTCACCTTGATTTTGAATTCTAGATTAAAGCAAAGCTTCATTTTGTCTCAAAGACCAGTTAAATGTTCATTGTTACCAGCCATAACGCATGCTCCTCTTTTTTCAAATTTTTTCGTAATTTTCTCTCTCTCAAACTGAATGTATGTTGTACCTCTGCATGGGTTTTTTCATTTCCAAACTGCCTATCGTCTATATCTATCGTAATAACAAATGCAATAACTATCATGGTAACTTACCATTTAAATCATTAGCCAACCATGATATGTTGTGACAAACCTGGACGTTTTACCTGCATACATAGAATAATTAATGAATAATTTTATCTGGATGTGTTTCTATAATTGCCTCTCGTATGAGCAGACTACAGGCCTCTGTCAAGAGTTTTGATAAGGAATGATTTACTAGTCAAAGTACACTTTTTCTATGTTCAATGTGATCCTGCGATTGTAAACGTGTTTGTTGTTAGCCATTTACCGAGGTTATAGAAGAAAAACATTGATTTTTGAGCGTTTCTTTTAATTAACCTTGCCTTTTCTTTACGTGGTCCCGTCGTTACTTCTCGTTCAAAAACATCATTTCTTAGGGGTGTACATGCGTGACCCAGAACATTTCAGCACGAGTGTTGCAAACATATCTGACTCAAAGCTAACTTTGTCAAATATCACTATCTCGGCTAATCAATTAGATATGTAACCTGATTATGGTCCATTTTATTTCGTCTGATTTCCAAAATTACGTTCAGACCATTCGTTATATATCTGATTATTCCTTAGAAATCTCGTGTGCCTTTTCGTAGTGGGATGAGCTGCGGGTAGGGTCTTGTTGTCACTATAATTGTAGCCACATGCTAAGTTTTGTGTCATTCATTATGAACTTCATGAAAGATCGGTAACTATGTGTTTATTACAAAAAATAGGAACCATATTTTGTTTCAAATGTTTAAAAAGAAGTATGTTACAAAAGGAGCATATTTTGAATATCGCCTAAATTCCGCTTTGATTTAAATTAATCATTCCATATTTCGCGAATCAAAAAGGATCAGTCGAATTTTATAAATAATCAAGGTCAAAAGGAAAATTTGGATTCTAGAATGACAACACACGAACAAGGTCATTGTATCAGGTTTTAAAGATAAATTTTGGTTGTCGTTCAATCTTACATCTTAAAGGATATTCATATCAATGGAACTTCATGTGGAAAACTTAGGAGGAGTGATGACATAATTTTACACGTCTAGATTAGGTTCTTAAAAAGATCTTAGATAAGCGGCTGTGATACATCAGGGCTTAAACGCGTAGATGAAACTACACGTAAACACGCCTTATTGCAGAAGATGTCAAACAAATGTGACTATCGTTTCCATCTAGAGCACGCGAAAGGAATCTTTGTGTACTTTGACATCTTTATTAAAGACTGGTAGAGCTTTATCGTTTAAGCTAGGTTAAACCAATGTAAATCGTTATAAGCTTCATAGAGGGTGACGTTTTAATCATCACAGGCACAATCTTCAAACCATCGATCAACCTCCTCTGCAATTTGCCTTCACCTAATTTCATCTTGCTTGCTTTGGAGATGTGATCGTTTTGAGTTGATCATCAACCAAACGACCTTCCTTTATCGAGAAAATTTTCCCTGTGTCATTTTCACACAAACATATGTGGCCTTAGATAAGCGCAAAAGTACTTCATTGACTAAGCTTGCAACTCCAGGGTTCAGTATTCGCGCCTAATTTGCAAACATGTTTGATACTGAAATTTTCATCTTTGCATTAAACATTTATATGAAAGCTTTAAGCAACGGAAAAGATCTATTGAATCGGTTTTCTGTCCTTTGGCCTTTAAAGTAAACTCGGACAAAAAAAGAATAGTTAATTTTCCATGATGTTCAAGTAGCAACTCGTTCAGTTTTACCATTAGGTGAATGACTTTAGCTGAAATGGTCTTTGTCTTGCATTTCGTGACCGCACATTGGTGGGGGGGGGGGGGCGGGCTACCGTCCTTGGTAACGGAGGCTGAGCCAAAAAATTGTTTTAGAATGTTGAAGTAAGCTCTTGTGTGTAGTGTTATGTAGGAACAGAGTGAGTTTGTATGGACTTTTGATAATTTTTGTCATTCTTTTTTCTATTTGCTTTTATTATGTATTTGTTGATTTGTCGTTTTTCGGTAGCTCTATTTAAAACCCTTATTAATGTAAAAGTTATTTCTGTCCTGTGGATAGTATACTCGGCAGCTTTCCATCCATCATTTAATGATTATTCTGAGTTCAAAATCCAGATGGCCTACGACATTTTAGTTATGAACTTTTAAAGTTATAAATCAGTAGCTGGTTTCCGAAACATTTCACCTTGATACTACAGCAGACATTGAACAGCTTTTCTGCTTTCCTTCAACAAATAATTAAAACTTTTGTTTTAAAAGTTCCGGAATGTTTTCATCCAACAATGGAAAATAATCGAACAAGACCAAACCAAATAGCTGCCCCACCTTTGGGGGGGGCAAGAGAGATTTACCGCATGGAGCTGAGCCATTGAGAATTGTCGCCTCTTGGATAGCATCCCTTTTTTGCAGTGGTTATGGAATTGCATTGAAAGTCTTGTGACACCTAATTAGAGAGCTCTTTTGTGGCCTTTCGCAGGAAAATAAATGCAGAAGAGTCTGGTAAGACACACCCGTAGTAAAAGATTGTCTCGTTAAGAATCAGCGGTTAAATATGCATCAATGGCATAGATAAAACTGGCATCAATGCGAAAGGCATTGTGCCTATTGAGAGAGCATATTAAAAGCCACTTTTTGCCAATCTATAAGGTCGTCTGTTGAGCCTGGAATTTTAAGCATATCATTTTAACTTGAGAAGTATTTTGAGGATTTTAACAAAAAAACATTTGCGATATATATTGAGAGAGTATATTTGAGTGCAAATAAATTTTTCTCGACATGTTCCCAATGACAATTTTACATTTTTCTCTGATTTACGATAAATTCACATTCTCGAATTGCGTCCTTTGCAAGTTTCTATTCCCGTTGAAGTTGGCCAATCAGGTCACCTGGTGCGTCAGTTCAGGTCGATTTTTGGTCAGTCTTATGAAGGCGCCTCGGGCTATGTCTTAAGAAACCAAATAATGTGTTCTGTTTAGGGAGAAATGAAAGTGTAAAGGGGTATTGTGTGTCAAATTCCTGATGATTATTTGATACACAAATATTTAAGCGACTCGAATTAAAAGATCCTGGCGTCATGGCTTTGTGGGCGTGGTCACGCGGAACAAGGGACCAACGACATTGTAGAATTTATTCGATATTGAACTGGGAGAAGTGCCCATTCTTTTTCAAACGAGTGAGACGCAGGGGTGTGGATCAGTGGGGTGGATCACTTGGTTGGTTCAGTAGGGATGGTTTAATGGAATGATTCAGTAAAGGTATGGATGTTCAGTAGGGATGGGTCAGTAGTGTGGTTCAGTCGGGTGGTTGAGCGAAGGTGGTTAAATTGGAGTGGATAAGGAGACTGGTTCAGTGGGGTTGGTTCATCTAGGGTGGTTTAAAAGTGTGGAGCAGTGGGGTGGATCAGTTGGGTAAATCAATGGGGTGGTTCAGTGAAGTGGATCGGTTGTGCAGATAAATGACTCTAAAATTCTTGGTGTCGAATACTCAAGAAAACCTATGTCTTTAGATTTTGAACAGTTTCATGGAAAGCCCATCTACAATGCCATGTCTAGATGAATGGATTATTGTAATCATAAAGCCGAATTCTATCACAATCACCAACGGGAGCAGTTTTTTGCTCAGAGCTCTTGTTATTTCACCGAACGGACTTTAGATTAAATCTTCTTAAATGAAATACTTGACAAAAGCTTGCAACCAACTTACTCCCTTTCCCCACTTATGTGAAAATTTGGGTGTACTGACTCATCATAACTTTCCAAAAGTTTCGGCGATCTTAAACTTGAAAAAGTTGACTTGAAATTGATGTAAATTAAATCTTTACAGAGAGTCTTAGTAAACTATTTTTTGCTCTTAGTTTCGCTTCTTGAAACCTAGTCAACCATAAAAAGAACTCATTAGTTGAATGATCTTTCTCTTTGCAAGTGTTTGGTACGTGCGTAATTTCTCCTTGTAATGGCTTTGAAAAATAGCAAATATTTGAGTAAACTACAGCTTTTCGTCTGACACTCTCAGAGTTTAAAAAGTCAGAGCATAGAACGAAAACTCTACGCTAGGAAATATATATACCCAGTTGTGGATCGAAATAGGCCAAATCAAAATAGGCCAAATCAAAAACGCAGCACATGACTGTCGAGGTTGACAAATCAGTGCCGCTTCCCTATTGAAAATGTTACCAATGGAGTCCTTTTGTCTCCTTTTGTCTACACAATAGCGATTTTTTGTGCTTATGTAGATATATTCCAAAACTGCTGGATGGAACGTAGCCTGTGCCCCAGTCCACAAATATTGATAGATATTCTGTCCACTTTTATGGACTGTGCAATATTGATTAATATCTTGTCCACAGTTTCCACCAGGATCTGGTGGTAATTTATGCAACCCTTGAAAGTTATGCAATTAGCTGAAATTGTCAATGGTTCCAACCTTGTAAAACTTCAAACTCTTCATGCACCACCTTATCTAGGTCCTGTTTAGCTTCAGTGAATATTTCTTTGAAAATTTTTCATGCAAAACTCCACTAGTTTCATTGCATAAATTATTTTCATAAACTAGACCCAGACCTCTGTCTGGACAGAATATCTATCAATATTGCACAGTCCATAAATGTGGCAGCTAGATGAAACGACGATCACAATGAAACAGGCCATCATAAATTGTTTCTTTGCCGTGAATCCATGCATTTTTACGGTATAAAAAGGCCCTTCCCCCCATTCAAAAGGATTGCGTTCCTACATCACAAGCGTTCCGTTGTATATGAATTTACGTGCCAGTGTGATTCTGGCTACGTAGGACGCACTACCCAAAGATTGGAGGATAGAATAAAACAACATAACCCATCTAGTATTAGAAACAAAACTCATCCCCAAAGAGAACAGCCACCTCGGTCTTGCAGATCTAAAAGTACAGCTAAAACCTGCGATTCTGCTATCGGGCAGCATTTACTGGAAAACCCAGATTGTGCAAAAAATTGTAATGGCGACAGGATTCAGATTATGGGTATATATATTTCCTAGCGTAGAGCTCTCGATCTATCTTCTGACGTTTTAAACTCTGAAGAGTGTCTGAAGAAAAACTTTAGTTTACTCATATGCTTGTTTTTTCAAAGCCATTTTCAAGTTTTGTACCACAGTTGATAGTGATGTCTCATTTGTTGATATTTCGTTGTCTTATTTTTAGGAGAACGTAATGAATGGCATTCGAAAAAGTAAATTTCCCCTTCAAGAATTAGATGAAAACGGCACCCCTTTATTTAGCTGGTTGTGAAAATTACCATTCGTGCAAAAATTAGTTGCATTTCATTCTGCAGTGTCATTTTCTCGACATTTGTCAACTGACGCTTTTCTAACCAAAGTCAAACTAACACTTTCGACCTGAATTTGAAAAACGAAGACGAACAGCCGTCACTTTCTCATGTTTTTACGGAGCCATGACCTCATAACGTATACATTTAAAGCCTTTTTCACATGACAATTCACAAACAAGTTTCAAACGAGTTTGGCAACAAACCTGATAAGGAATGTGCGATTTTCGAAGTTTTTCTTCTTCTATCAAGGCTTTGGCTACCCTGGGTACCAGAGCCTCAAAAACAGGGAATGCGATACGGTATTGTAGACCAATGCGGTGGCGAAGAAAGAGCACTCGAATATATTTCTGTCATTAGATTGAAAATATATTTCTGAAACTACAAATTTTTAGGTTTTTTTCAGTTTTGCAAGATCAACTAAAGCCTCGCTGCAAATTAATACTGGCAAGGGCGAACTTAAGAGTTCTAGCTCACGCACTTTTTACTGTCAGAAAATGGTATGTTTTTTAGTAAGAGGAAACACTACTTTCACCAGGGCGAACATTCATGGCTAACACTTGATTAGGAAAAGACAGCTTCAAGATACAAGAACAACATCCTAGAAAATACTTTGACAAAATTTTACACCCCCCCCCCCCTCAACATTTTCTCATCAAATTAAGGGGAAACACCGTATTGGTCATGCCAAAAAAATGGGGACATCCTGCCCTATTGAAAGAACCCAAAATAATTGGTCAGATTTTGTGCAAGACAGATTGAAGGTTCACAAAAGTAATCTATCAAATTACTGAGTTACGCAAACAATTCGTCCAGATACCAAAAATTAATTGAAAAGATACCAATGGATTAGATAGCTTTCGCAAGATTTGTTTTGGTTAATTAACAAGACACCATCAACTGAGGCAAGTTTCTCCCTTGTCCGCTTCCCGCAAGATTCGTGGTTTTATCAGTATCCTGAATAAATTTCTCAAATGTGAACATCTATTGTTTGTATACAACCAAGGACTTATCGCAGAGCCATTGCCGACATGCATGTAACTGTAGAGGAGGCCATTTACACAAGATTTCAAACCAAAACTGTTTCCCTTCAAGCTTTCATAACCAAATCGGAAGCGATGGTTTTTCAGTTTGCTTTCTTTACTGCCTGATTTGCTTCCTTTCAACGGAATTATACCTCCTTTTAAAAGTATTCCTTGCCTTCAGCTAAGCGTCAATTGATCGAAAACGAAAGGAAATGCACAAAGCATCCTCCTGAGTCATTCATGCAACCTTTTCACATGAACTTTCCCACAGTGCTAGTCATCTAATTTCCGTACCATACGTCCAGTAAACCAGTCGTATTCCACCCACTGATCTAAAAAAAGACTATATCTTTTTCTAGAATGAGTTTTTTTTTGAAATCAATGGTTCCATCATAAATTCAGAAGCATGTTATTTTACTTGGAAGCCTTAAAGCTATGTCAAATTGATATTTCCTTTTTTGCATTTATAGAGTAGCAATTTTCACTTTCAACGGAGAGGGAACATTTGGCAGACAAAGCAACCTGTGACATGGGATACACCTCTAATAAACCGCCGTAACCGGTGTGGTAAAATCACTTCAACGCGATCCAAGCCACGCATGCTCAGACAATACGAGCTTTTAAGTGTCCTTTCTTGACCTCTTAAGTATTAATGAATAAGCTAATCGTGTCTCTTACAAAACGCACTACTGTTTAAAATCCCTTTAACAATTCGCCGTGAATATTTCCTTGCTTGTTCGTCTTTGTTACTTGGAAAAATAATCTCAGTCTTGTTAGAAGGAAACATATAAGTGAATAGCCTAGAACACGACAACAATCGAAAAAGAACAAATGATAGAGAAGAGAGGAGAGATGAAGAAGAGGGACAAGAGGTGGAAGGGCAGGGGCTGAAGGGGGGTGATTAAGAACGCTGAGGTTAAAAATGGGGGGAAAGGGAGAGAGTTAAAGAAGAGCGCCGAAGGGAGATGCAAAAATGGCGTTTCTTTTTCTTCTTTGATTTCGTCCTCAGGCATTCCTTATTTTTTTTGTCGTATCAGCGGAATTAAATTGAAGAAAATTGTAAGTAGAGGAAATATTTTCAAATTTTAACAAAGTAAATACGACATTTCGCTAAATAAATGCTTTCCTACTTATCCCAGGTTTTGTACAGTTTTGCTTTGAAAGTTCTTCTTCCCAACAACTTGCATAGAACTTTAAAACGAGAAATAGGTATTTTTGTTACAGTATTTCGGTTTATACTCATGTATTCAAAAGCTGCAAATCTATACTAGTTTTGAAGGTTCAGAGAATAATGTTGACTTAATAAATTGAAGCAAGACTTCGAATACCTAAGGTTGAAGACTTAATAAAAGTTATTAAGTGTAGATAAGCCTTTAACATCTGCCGAACCATCTTCCTAATTAAAAGAGCAGCTTAATTGAAATAAAAGTTGAGCAAAATTGTCTTGAGCTTAGGCTTCTTTACCTTTCCAATGCCTTGAAATCTTTAAACCATAAATGTTTTTGACTTGAACCATTTATTTGCATTTCATTGCCTAACTTCTGTGTGCATTTTTTGAATTGCTATAGTTCAAAATCTAAACTTCAAAATCTATTACGACAAACTACATCGCTTTTCAACTGTCTTAGCTTACTCACTCGTTTTGGTGCTTCGCTTGGTCGAAGCCTGCCTTTTCGTGCCTGATAAGTTGTTTTCAATCTCAAATAAGTTTCCTACTATTTATTATTTCTGATTAAGCATACTCGCTTCCAGTGGTGCACATTGGGCCTTTTTATTGACAGTTTTGTGCATATCAGAAAAATCGCTCGTGTTTACATTTTTTAGTAGACCTTTAGTCGATCCTTATATTGGCAATTCACTTTCACAGCAAATCTTGCGTTGCAAAGACGAATTACAGCTTTGTCTGTGCTTTGGATTAATTAAACCGTAGGCGCAATTATTTTCCAGCTAAATGGCTTATAACTACATAACGCTTTCAGATTGAGTTTAAACAATATGTTGAAAGAGTTGTACTTAATAGATTCAATGTTCTTTTTATAATTCTCACATGTTAATACCAGAATCTTTAAACTTTACCGGGGCTCCGATTCTTTCATCCACACCGTGTAAATGGGGACTTTATGGAATATATACTTTGGAGTTATTTGCTCAGCTTAACGAAAAACAAAGTGCTTTTGTGCTAAACCATATTTGTTAGGAATTTTTCGACATTAAAAAATGGTTTGCTCAGTTCACATAAAGCAGAGCTCCATGGTAAAGTTGAAGCAAGCATTTGGATGACCAAAGTTATTTCACCAAAAAGTACTATATAAGTTTAGAGGCAGGCTGAAGAGCAAAGCATTCTGGTGCCAGAGAATTTAAAGAGAGGAAAGTAGGATTTTACTCCACGCTTTGAATTGAAGTGTCATGTCTGCTTCCTAAGAAAACTATTGCCTTCAGTTTCCTTTATCTTTTACATCTAAAAAGATTCTTCCTTCAAGAAAACTGATTTTCAAGGATCCCTCGGTTGAAATTTTATCAAATCAAATTAATCAATTTTAAAGTAGAACTTCTTTGTTCTGATAAGGACAGGTCCTACCACTGCTCTGACGTGCCCAGACACTTTCAAAATTCTGGCGTGCCCTGAATATTGTCTTGTGCTAGGTAGGTGCTCAAACTTTACAATGCTCTGACATGCACAGATAAGTATCACCTCCATTCATCAAGGCCACAGAAAAAAGAAAAACCAGAAAAGAAAATTCATTCATAAAAATTCTACGTTTCTCGCAGACACCCGCGCGGGATTGATGTCGAGGCTAACCAGGTTTGCCGTCGGTGAAGAAGGTCGTTCGAGGCAAAATTGCCATTAGAGAAGCAAAGGATGCCTTTTATCAACTACTTCATCTAAATAATTGTTTTTGCTACAAGTTTTTTATGGTCTCTCACTTCTACCTTGAAACGAGGCTAGCCAAGCGACAACTGTTCCCCTCTCGTCGATTAAGCAGCATCAATGTTTGAGATCAATTTTTCTGACACTGCATTAAATTTCTTCTTGCTTTCAAAAGCTCAAAAAGCTCTTTTACTGAAGCAAGTAACCCAGCTCCACCTAGTCATTGAGAAAAAGTATCATTTTTATTCCTTACCAATTGGGTTCGAGCGTTCTACACCCTATGGGACTTTCCTGCAGTTCGCAAGTAGGGCCCTGCCTTAGTGTTTCCCCAAGGACCTCAGGGGCCTCTGTTTTGCCACTGAGTAAGTTATGGATGTGTATTCCACGGCTTGTTCGTGGTTGCTATTTTTCTGACGTTTACTTGGGTAGAAGACCGCTGATCCCACATGAGAAATGACTCGAGAGCCAGTTAGACGGTATTGTCGTGCACTGGGTCATCTTGCCACCAAACGCTACACTTCCTAGCTACTTTCTATACACGCGCACAGCCATGGCAAACTATCATCTTTTCATCGAAGTTTTGCGGGCAATTTATTTTTTAAAGGGGTGTAATCTCATTTATCGACCTCAGATTTCAATTGTTTGCGGTCTCAATATAGCTATGTTTCAAAGTGGGTTTTTGTAGTGTCATATGAATTTAGATCAAAACACGGTTGGCCAGAGCTAATAAAATGGTGAAATTACTTTTTGGCTGTTCTAATTCCATTAGAAATCGATTAGTTTCTGTCATGTGTGGTCTCCAAATCCCTAAACCTTTACCTCCTTATAACGAAAGGCTCATCAGAAATTAATAGACGGATCTCGGAGCATGAAATGCATTTTATGTACATTCATTTGAGAAAACGATTATGGGAGATATCACTGTCTACCAATAACGTTCAATTAATTAAGCATTCCTTCATTATACAAATTTAGACAGGTACTGCTTGGATGAAATGTATATAAGATTTTATTGGAAAAGTTTCTTTAGAATGTCCAAGTTTAATTGGTTCTGCCAATATGTTGCTGCTAGCAAGTAAAGTGGTTCAATTAATTTGTCCGAGCAGCTCGACTCAAATACTCTGCGTACGGACACGAATCATTATCCAAGTGATACAGAACAGTCAAAGTCAATCATTGCTCGAGAATCGTTCCACGTATTATAGAGCGCAGAAAGTGACTTACCATAAAATTAGCAAATTTATCAAATAGGCGCTTCTTTTTGCACATTCATCCAGCAATGAATAGCCTGCCTTTTTTCTCTGGTCTCTAAAGTTTATTTATGGGCTATAAGACGGGCTATAACTAACATATTACTTTTATAATACTTAAAGAACTACAAAACCTTCAGCCATCATCTTTAATGTTCTTTGGATTGCCACTCTATTGAAATTATCTTTAAATGGTATTATATTTGTCTGAATTAAGACGAGTCGAACGATTTAGAATCAACACTGAAGATGTGATCCTGACATTGTTCACAAGAATCAAAGTGCTATGTTTCGTGATCTGGTGTAAACGAGATCATATTCTTATAAAACATTAATTAGGGTTAAGGAGATTTTGTTCAGGTTGTTGGCATTTTCTTAGTTATGAAAATGCTAAGCAGATCACCAAATGAATACTGACTAGATAGAGAAAGGAAAGGCTCGTTCCAGAATACAAAATAATCTGCTTACTCCTTACCTTTCACTCTTTTATTAGACATACGCTCAGGAATTATTAACCTTGATTCATTGATCGATTTAAACTGCTTTTCTCCAACACTTGTCAGGACATTAAATATTGGATGATGACAAAAATTAGTATTTTTTCTATCAAAATGCTGGTCAAATGAGCAAAAGGCTTTAATGCGCGGTCAGGTTGTTTCGCCCATTCAGACGACCAAAGTTTTTAGGAATGACACTCAATAGGGTTCAAACAGAAATCTCTAAGAGTTATTGATCAAATATTGCGTTGTAATTGCACGGAACATTGTCTTGTCTTGTTTTAACATGTTAATTCATATACCTAGAACCGCTTCAGTTTCTACCTGGGGACTTTTGTTTAATAGATGACATTGATGTCACAAGTGAACCTTACAGAAAACCCTCGTTTATATATCAAACCACTTAAACTATTTCAAATCAGGCTGACCTTGGTGGGCTAGCAGGGAGTAAGTTAAAATCCAAAATAATCTGTTTTCATGAATACAACACCTTAATGGAGGAGTCCATTATAGGTCGAGGAAATGAAATTAATGTGAGTTAGCAGCGCTGTACCAAACAATAGTGAACTTCTGTTTTAGATAGGTGATACAAGCATGGGCTCCGAAAAATGATGGAAAGTGGGGGGGGGGGTGAGGGAGGGCACGGGAAAATTTAAAACTCATAACAAAAGATTTTGAAAAAAGCTGTATTGCTCTGTGACATAAGATTTGTCACCAACATGGCTGTTATTCAATTTGCCAGAGTCTTTCTTCCCAACAGCACTCTTATGGTTTTTGTGGCTTTTTATGATGAAAGAGTGAGGCGGCCAAAGAGCTATCACAATATATTTGCTTTCGTAATGGCGTGGAATTGGTTTGCAACAAAATTCAGCTGATTGTTATTTTCGTCGTATTAACCAAAATTGTCCCGAGGCTATATCATTGGTTTTCCTAAAATCAGCAGTTTGTTCAAAGAAATTTAATTCCAGAGATTCTTTCATATCGTTATCATCAGAAGTTTATACTTTAGTATTCTATGTTTCCCGTATTTCGTGCAATCTTCATTTTTTCATACGTGCAATCTCCGATATATGTACAAGTTTGAAGCTTTCCCGTAAGATAATCAGACTAGAAGAAGCAGATTTAATGCCTTCCATCACTATGCGATCAGAAAATGCCATTTTATATGTGATTCTGAAGAAGCATATCGCGAAATATTAATCAAGTTGTTTTTTTACGGATCGTCTATTTAAGTTTTAAAAAACATTATAGTCTAGAGCTTTTGAATACATACATATATATATAAATATATAATAATAGACGACTTTGCTACTCATTTGGCCATTGGGAGTTCGACAAATAAAAAATATGGCATTCTCTATTGCGAATCTCCCTGTTTGCATAGCCTCTATTTGGCCAAGGACAAGAGATCAATGTTCTAATCAATTCTTTATAATGATCTTTAAATTGAAATTAGGATTTTGTGTTATTTTGATATAGAACTGATCTAGGTTAGTATACGGCTGTAGCTCCATGCAAATTATTCATAACAAACAAGTTGATTATAGCAAAAATAATTGATTTGTAATGGAATATGTAAACATTGTTTTTTAAAAATGCAATTAGCGAATGATTTCTGATATGCCCAGACTTCTTTTGAACAGGCAAATAAAAATTTGTTCTAAAAAGATTCAATGGTATTTGATCTTCTACACGAGCTAATGAAATTGCTATATTCTTTAAAGTTTACTTTTTAAAATATACCGTAGTGCACCACAAACCATATATGATTCTTGTTTTCAACAAGTTATCTGATGTTTTTGACGTCGATTTTATACCTCCAGGTATCTGATTGTATTCTAAAAATGAGCATTATGGAGTTTATTTTTGTAAGTTTCAAGCTCTACCTATTATGATAAAAATTAAAATTCTGATCCAACCTGATACTTTTTCCTTGCTTGAATCTTTATTTGGCTGGTTTTTCATCTTTAATCTTAATTATCACTTGTCTGTGGATGGCTAGAAGTTAAGTTAGATCAGAGTCATTCAGACTACACTAGTCTGATAGATCATTTTTGTTATCCAAAATGCTTTAGTGTTTATGGTGTCTGCTGGGGGAAAATTAAACTGGCGGATTAGGGAGAGTCATATTTGATTAAACCTATTTTATTCTTTATTCTTGGGTGCTAGATTTCCAAACATTGATATATTTTGCGCTATGTTTAAGACGTTAAATATATAACAATGTCGAAAATTATTAGTGGATAGAGATGCAAATTGTTATGAGGCAAGATTTATTTATTTTACAAGGACGGGGTCTTAGTACTCTGCTTTGTTGAAAAGCCACTCAAATGTAGTATGCTTCCCTTTTTTATATACCATTATCAAACTTTACATTGACGCGTAGCTGAATTGCCATCCTACTTTCAACATTACTTTACTATACTTTTAAAGCGATATCACTGGGAGCAAAAGATCATTACATATAGTTTAGAAATACTACAACACACGTAACCTCTATTTTCTCAATTCTGGTGGTCTTTATTGATTTCAACTTCATAGAAATTAGTCTTTGGCTGTTGAAAGCTACCAAAGGAGTGTTAACTACAAGGAAAAGATGAGCATGTCTAGAATTTTTACAATATCAGTTATCTTTGCAAGGAATTTAAAACATATTCTGAATAATCTTTAAGGTCTTAAAGGGAGTCTGTTTCTATAAGGAAACTTTTCATTTTCTTCAAGGTGACAATTTTGGAGATTGTAACGTGACATGCTCAATTGTATCTAGGTACTATCAATTTTGTAAAAAGTGCGAATTTTGGGAGTTGAAATGTGACATTCTGAAAAGCATCGGGGTACTGTTGATTTGGTAAAAGTTTGAAATTGGCGGAATTGAAATATGACATTCAGCGAGGTAGCTGAATGGTCTCAATTTTGCGAGTTGATAAATATTATATTCTTTAAAGTTGAAAGGGAAGTATACTTTGTAATAGCTTCCGAAAAAATTTCAGCTGCTAGGATTTCAGCCCTGCAAAAAAGATTCTAAGAAAGACCTCGAAACAGCTGTTATTAACACATCGTCCACGATAGCTTTACCTGAAACTACAACTGATGATTTGTAAAGACTGTGGTTTTGCTTTGGTCATTGTACACCATCGGAGATGTCAACAAGGTTTGCAAAATATGTCCCCTAATTTCTTCATATACTCAACAGATTTTGGTTTTGAAAATGGTCCCTTTCAAATGGACCTCTTAATTAAGCATTAGGATCTCTTAATTGAGCGTATGGACCCTCCCATTTGAGCAAGTTATTAGCTCCGTCTGATATCATAGTGAATTTGATATCAAAACCTTCCATATCATGAAAAGGCAACGATTGAATCAACAGGATTTTCGAGCAAAGATGATTAATATTATCAAATGATTTATTTGGTCGTGTCTTATTCCTCTTATTTTCTAATGAAAGTATCAACATTTTCGGGGGTTTTATCTCGTTTCTAAAGTCATCATCATAATATCAATTGAAATACAAATGAGTAAATACATTTAAAGTTACATCATGCTTTCAATTTTAATTAAAATTAACCGAAAACCGCTGTGTACAAATTTGATCGTGGCATAAATACTTACCTTGTTTTAATAGCTTTTGTTTCCTTTTTGATTCTTCTCAGATGATCTGTTGTTAACTGGTGGGAAAAGACTGCGATAGCGGTAAGGGTTCTTACCTGCTTTTCGCCAGCATCAGTATGCCTTAGCTATTGCTTTGTTAGCCATTTCAGAACGTTCTTTTACTTATGAACCATGTCGAGGAGCCATATTGATGGAGCAAACCACTCTGTTATCCAAATATAGAACTTAAATTGTGCAGGATCATAATCTGTCGTTAACGGAGTATGCAAGCAAGGCCAGTCATTTCCAGCCAATTGCCAAAACAGCACAACAGTGACGACGGGTCTTTCAGGCGTTGGCTTACGCGGCAGAAAGGCTATTGAAACCTGCAAAGCGAGACGACCCCCTGACCAACTATCTCATAATGTCTTGTATTTCCAAAGGAACAGCAGAACTGGAGTTGTGTGACTCTTTAATACACTGACAGAATACTAGAAGAGCTTGGTGCTGAGTGAACAAAGCTCATGCGTCTTTGAGAACATTCTTAATACTCTTGTTTTTATTTTTAATTAAAAGAAGGACGTATGTCAATGAAAAACCAATTTAACTACCCGTTTTCATTAGTTCTTATAACCTCTGCTTGTCTGTCTAATGACAAACCATCCTTCAACGTTGTTGCAAGTGTCTCCACTGCAGCCCTACGTACATTCGCTATATAACTACGACCTATTTTTCAAATTGTCTTTTTGGTACACCGAAAGAAACTATTTATGTGACTCTTTATGTCCTGTTTAGACTTGAAGCCGACATTTTACAAATTTTTGCCCTCATAACTTTCTTTGCTTTATACTCCCTTCCTTGTGCACAATCATTAAAAGATAGAAAGTGTTATAAAATCAGTATAAAGTTAGTCCGAAGATTTGAAGAACAATCAGATATAGGTTTTATGTGTGAATGCCATCGATGTAGAGCTAGGAGAGGAGCTCGTGAGGGGCTGAGCCCTTTTTTGATACTAAAAAGTAACTGTTTTCTAGTTTCTGCCTGTTTCTCGAGATTTCTATCACCTTAATTCTTAGCCCCATAATAACTTGATGCATTCGCTACTGAATTCATTGCAGCATGAAAAAGTTATGATTTCTGGCACTACAAAAAAACCACGTAAATTAAACTTCATTACTCTTTGCATGTGTTCATATAATGTAAAGTAATGAATGAAGGCTTTTTCAGACATATTTGCAAGGCTAAGGAAGTCTGCTAAGGATTAATTTTACAAGATAAATTTTGCGTCCCCGTGTCTTTCTAATATCTTTGAACTTATTCTTAAAGAAATGAACACCAACATATCGCAAAATTGTATTCTCTAAGCGTAAAAATGAAATGCAAGTTAGCAGAAATTTTTAGTGGAAAAAGTATTTGGAGAAACAGTGGCCTCCATTAGCAGTCATACTTCATTTTTCGTTCGACATTTGGTCATTGTCCAATCTTCGAAAATTTTCGATGTTCTTTCGGTTTTCGAAGTACTTTCGGATTAAAAATTGTATAAGGTTCAATTTTTCAACTTTTATTGCTATTTCAGATTAAATCTTATTGTGACAATTTTTTTTACTTTATAAATTCCTATTTCAACACGATATCCCATCAGAAATCCAAGTACAAGTTATGATAAGTTAAACAAAACTAATAATGGAAGGCAACAAATTTAAAAAAATTATTCAATGATATGTGTGAATTGAATTTGACGTCTGATCTTCCTGGGAGTCGTGTTATAATTCGGGTTTCCCGAGCTCTTCAAATGAGCTGTTAGTTTTTTGTTTGAATTGATAGAGCAAGGGGATCTCCCTTAGTTCTATGGGTATTTAGTTCCAAGCTTTGAGCCCAGAGAAACGGAATTCTTTTTTCGTACCTTCAAGCCTAAATTTTGGGACCATTGCTCTTTTGGTACAGGAATCTATTGCTTTCGAACTGGTCCTTTTATGGCAGAAAAGGGTCTTCAAGTTCTTAATTGGGGGCTATAATTTTTTCAAAGAGAGAGATAATTGAATAAAGAAATACTGGGTATACGTAACTGAATAAAGAAATACTGTAAAAGAGAAATATTTTTTGCATCTTGTTGTATTTTTAAGTACATTGTTGCAATGATATGATTACGGAATGAAACTTAGAAAAGTAAACTAATGCAAAATTCAAATGACCTTGATTTATTTCGTCTAGAGTCATCTAAACGCACAATTTCACAAACTTTGATCTTTTAAAAGTACTTTATATAAGCAACTCCTCTGGTAGCAACAGAATACTCGAAACGTGTAGAGTTTAACAAAAGCAGATTACTGACCAACCACAAAAAACAAAGTTGCAGAAAACAAAGGATTCCATATGCTGACAACAGTGACGGCTACATCAATCTGAAGTCGATGGATGGTACAACTGATTTGAGACTTTTTTGCAATAAGAATTTTTTGTTGACAGAATCATTCCTTTTCTTTGATACGACAAAGTGCTACATTCTAAAGAAAAAGCAAGGAATAACCAAAAAGGTAGGGTAGGGTTGTCAACGAATATAATTTAAAAAAAACCCATAAAGGTTTTCTGTACTGTTTTCAGTACTGAGCCATATTTTGAGCTGCTTATCAAAATATATATGTTATAACGCCATTTTCTTTGTAGGATTAGTATGTTTTATCATACAGTTTCAGTAAATCAAGATTTTCGTTTCTCTAGCTCTAGATAATATGTAAGTGAATTCTTCTCGATTTTTCTATACACATAATTGGATTTATCAAAAAAAGAAGTAAACTTTCATGGGGTATCTTTTATAGAACAGGATATTCAAAGGGCACATAGAAAAAGGGAAAAACAGTCAAAATCAACAGAATCGCTAAAAACTCCAGTCACAAAGATGCAAATACCATCATTGCCAATGACTCTATCGATGCGCATTGTGTTCTGTTTTTATGCTACTCCTAAAAGTGGGGCAGCAATTTCTGCCTTTTGTGATTTCCAACAACTGTCCAATTTTTATCATTAGCTGTTTTCTATGTACTAGGTAACTTAATTGGTTTGCGCAAACGTTTGAAACTCGAAACGATACCAAATGCAATAACGTCAAACGTCAAATGAAATAATTGAAGAAAGAGCAAACTTGAGGGTGGAAAATTGAGGCTCACTAATCTTGCGGTATCAAGATACTGCTTACTAGCCAAGTAAACTATAATTTTGGAGCTAGGGAAAAAGGAAAGCGTTTCAATCCTTATTTCCAAAATGAAAGATTAAGCAAAGATGTTTTATGTACAGGGTGTAACTGAAATAATTTAGAAATATGAAAACTATAGTAAATAGGTAGAATAAGTTTTATTATAAGATATGAATGTTCAAACTTAGATACATGGCTTTTAAGAAACAAAAAGATATAAGAGAAATACGTTTTTGGACATACATACAAGTCAAAATATTTACCGTTGCTAATGAAAGGCGTAATCATTTAGGTAATGTTTATCAAAAGGAAAATGTTTATGAATTGTACTTTGTTATTTATGTGCTCTTTGCATCTAGCCTCGATATGCAGGCAGTTTGTAACTCAGTGGTATAAAATCAATTCAAAAGACCGCTGAAAACAAAAATTAACCTGTTTCAGATTTGTACAGAAACCTCAAACCAACGTGACACAATGTGTTACTATGTAATTTATTGAATTATCGTCAGCATTTTACAATAACAATCTCTAAACTGTTTAAAAAAACTTTTGTTTTACAGAAGTTGTTGCATGTTCAAAAAATTCCTGTCTTCTGAATCATAATGAAATTGCATTTTCAGAACACAAGTATTACCGAAAATTCATTATGAATAACTATTGTTTCATTAATACTTCAAAATCAAAAAACATTGTTGCCTTTATTGTAGAATCTAGGTTTATCACCATTTGTCATTTCACACATCACCAACGTGCTCTAAAACTTTAGATAATGCAAGATATGCAATATACTGCACAATTTTCGATTGACAGCCATCGTTGAAGGTGGTACATCATAAGTTAGAATATATCAATTAATCATTTTACAATTTTTACAATATTCTACAGATATGGCGGACTTGAAGGCACGTGAAGGCAGCTTTCTAGGTATTTGGGTTTATGCTTAGGATGCTTCAGATTTTTAAATACCTGAAAGGGAGTAATACTTCAACCGCAGTCTAGTTAGGATTGCAATCTACATTTACGAAAGTATTCTTTCAGTAAGCGAATAGAATTTAAGACTTTAAGCTAAGAGTTTATGATAACGTTTATACGAAATTTAGAGAGTGAACTAAAATGGTATGCGTGTATGAAAGGAACAGAAACACAGATGAGGTAAATAGCATCTCCCGAGGAGCAATGTTTGAGGGGCTACAACTTAATGCCAATTCAACAGCACTAGACGACAAGCTAAATAATGCCATTTTTTGTTCTTTGAGCAAGACACGTACCTGCTTCTTTCAAGCACTAAACAGACTGAGGGGCAAATCACTGCTTAGAATCACGCACTCTCTTGAAAAAAATCACACTTTAATCACAACTTAATCACATCAAGAAAACAAGTTGAATTAAGCACAAAGTATAAAATTATTTACAAAAATTACTTAAAAAACTAATATTAGGATTTTCACATCTTATTGAAAAATAATATATGCGCAATATTTAGAATGCCCCTTTTACACGTTTCCGAACTTTTTAAGAACACGTTCAAAAATCTGCAAGCACAAGCTCGAGAACTTGAACAAATCAATTAGTTTTCTAAGTACCCTGAGATGGAGCAAAAATTAAGGCCTCGTTATGATGCCGAGTCAATGAAATAAAACAAAAACTGCTGTTTTGTTACCTAAATGCCACTGAAGTTGATCTGACCGAAAACCACGCCTTATAGCATTCATTTTTCACTCATTTCTCGCTGGTTGCTGCAGGGGCAGATCCAGACAGTTCCAGCTGTTGCAGTTGAAACTGTTACATTGATGGGAAATGATTCAGGCCCGTAGCCACGGGGTGGCATGGGGTGGCAATGCCAGCCAGTAGCCCCTAGAGCAAGAGAACACCGGCTATCTGCAAGCCCCAAAACTTTTGTGTCTAATCTTGTCAATGGCTTTTCTGTTGTTTTATTGGATTGTCGTGAAAATTCATGTCAAGCTCTTATTAGCGGAAGGAAAATTTTTTATTGGGGTATCTTATTACCCATGTAGGACTTGAAAGACAAATTTCAAATTGCTTCCATTTACAAATAACTTCACTTTAAATTTCACCTGAATTTCTGAACATGGCAAGTTTGCCACCCCTGCTCCACAGGCCTGGCTACGGGCTTGAAATGATTTATGTCATATTCTTGTAATTTTCCCAATAAAGGTTTCATAATCAAGTTCCATATTTCCGAAACTGGTAGTTTTCTCAATCGGTGAAAGTTTCATGAATGACAGTTTTATTTTCCAATATCGATAGTACTTGCGAGGGGCAGAGGCTATCAGCCTTCAAAACAACCACATTTGAGATTTCGCGGCTTTTGCCCATCAACTACTCGACCGAAGTCCATAGCCCCATGCGCAGCAAAATTGAAGACCTAGAAGTTGAGCGCTGACCCATGAGAATTGATTTTGAAAGATGCAAAAATGGCGGGAGCAGCAATGTGTTTGAATGTAGCTATTGCTGATGGTTGCAAGCCAATCAAGAAAGGCCCTGACCGTTGAAAGCCAATCAAAGCATATTGACAGTTGCGAGCCAATCGAATCAAGGATACCACAGGGTACTAAGCATCTGAAAGTCATAAACATATTTGTGTCATTGCAGTTTCATCGACTGTTGCAGTTATAAAGCGAAAAACGTTACTGTCTCTTACAAGTTGTCCCCTGATTTTAATTCAAGGGTACTGTCACCTGCATCAATGTTGCTAATGTTACTATTCAGAAAAAAAAGCTCTTTTAATGCAAATTAAAATTCTTATGATGAATGTAGGCGGCTCACAGAACAGAGCACATGCATTTGTTTTAATGCCTCTTACAAGGTGTTCGACAACTTTTCACTGTTTTTCACTTCAGGCTATTGTCACCCTGCATCCATGATGTAGAAAACCTATCATATATATTTAATATTTTGATAATTGTATAATCGTTACCAAACTAGCATGAAAGGCTGTCATTTGATTAATGAAATATTGTGGTTTAAACTTGGCTTATGGATTGGTTTACCATCATGTGTTCAAGCGACGTTAATTGCCCATGAAATTATTTGAGAGCACTTCTGAAAATATGATTCAGTTTTAAATAATCACAAATTAATCACAAATTAATCTCAAATTTAGCACTAAAATAACTAAAAATCAAAATAATCGCACACAAAATTGATTTCATCACGAATTTATCATCACTAGTGATTATTAATCTGATACACAATTTTTTAGAGTGATTTGCCCCTCGAAACTGCTTTTAACAAGCGATGAATGTCTATTAAAAAACTACTGGAAAAGTATTTTGTTGGCTTGCTGATGCTGTGGAGCGAAGGATGTGTACCTTTTCTCAACCAGTAAACGATATTTACTTAGAACAATAGGATTTTTTAGGGTATTAGGAGGGGAGAGGGGACTCTTGCCGAAGGTATAGATTTGTGTAGAATGGTATGTGTATAATGCTGTAGAGTAGAAGAAGACATGCGAACGGGCTATTGCTTTATCTTCTAACGCCTCCCTTCTTTTGTAAGAACTGATGTAACCTTGGCTTGATGCCATGCTATTCCGAAAGATGGAAAGGCTCAAACCTTATAGCATTCAACAAAACTTTTGGGTAGGGCAAAAACTGAGAACAGATCACCAGCAATTCAGGTCTTTTGAGAGAAATGGTGACCAAGGCACTCCGATCAATTACAGACTCAGATATATGTATATCAGGTCAACTGAATTTTTTTCCTTAGAAAATAAAAAGTTTCCTAAAAGGGCTCTTTGCAGCCTTTCCTTCTTGATTATCATTCTCACTTTATCGAAAAACATTTTTATGTATTCGCTTTATGGTAAAACCCCTAGTGTAAACAAAGAGGAGAAGCGGGGTGGAAGCTGTCTAGAAGTTTATCTCATTTTTGTTAATCAGCCTGAATTTCCAGCAGAGAAGTTGTGCGAAGCCTTTTCAAGGTAAAGTACTTTGAGCTGAGTGAGAATTCCCCATGATGACATGCAATGTCCTCTCACAGCTAGATTTTCATTTGAGTAGAATAGAGCCACTCGGAGCTTTTGTGGAAAAAATCAAATTTTCTACTGAATTGAAATTCTCGACATCTGAGCGAAAAAAGAAAGTCAAAAGGCTATTGCAAATCAGTTCATTTTATCAATTTGCCAATCGGAAATAGAATCTTGTTTATCATAGTTCGAATAAACTATTCAGATAACGATATCAATGGTTGTTGTGCTTGTTTGCAATTCAGCTTTGCTAAAGATTCGATCGAATTCTCTCGCGCGTTGCATCACCTGCTTTATCCTGCTAATTATCGAGAGACGACTGTGTCAGGTCCATTGTTTTCACTCTCATGTCTTTACATGATTCATGCAAATGTTAATCGCACAGGCTTCAAATCCCCGATTTGACGCTATACTTCTAGAACAAATGCTTAAATAATATTGCGATTATATATACAGAGATTAAGCATAAATCGGTATTTGTTTTCCAAAGCTCACTGAATTGCACGGTATCAGGCAACAGATGGACCAATTACAGATCAACGTCCACCTAAATTATGGCTCAGGTCTTCAATCAGGTGCAATATTTGCTTACTAAATGTTGGAGGTCAGATTTCCTCAATGAAACTTTCTTAATAAAATCTTTCATTTTCATTTATTTTATCAAGCAAAGGATAATATAAGTAGCCGAAGAATGATCAAATAATATGATGATCATCATTATAATCATAATCGTCATCATCACAATATACATAATGATCATAATAATCATAATCATCATTATCATTCCCACTGTAATCATATCCTCCTGTCAAGAAGACAAATAGGCTCAGCAAAATGGAAGGTTTGGGTCCTAATTTCTGTATAGTAACCTGATTAGTGCGAGTATGAAATAAAAATTGTATCGAAATTATCCCAATTTTGACATTGTTCTGCAATTTGATCAAGTTTTCCGACGGGTGACAAACAATGTAAAGCATTCTAACAACAGCAACATAATGATATGCAGCAACCGGAGCCTCAGTTTTTGAAGGAAGCAAATTGTCAAGATAAAATGTCATGGCACTCTTTAAGACTTTCTGACAATAAGGTCACACATAACAGAATTAAACATAAAACCACTGGTTTTAAAATCGAAGCATCAACCCTGGAACCGGCATTTATAGCACTAAAGAATTCAAGAATGACCCACAATGCCTTGCACTACCGCCCTAGCCTCTACCGTTTGTCAAGTTCGCGGTGGGAACATATGTCAGGTAGCTATAGCGCACAGCGGGAGCGGTGAATGGCGGTATTCCTTTGAACTTTATCACATTAAATAGCTTATTCTTTACAATTGTGAGCTGTAATTGCGTACAGCTATCTTAGAGAGAGGCTGAATTCCTCTAGGAAGCACTCGTTGGAGAGCCCGTTTGACGTCAGGTTTGTTCGTGGTCAAGAAAGGAGAAAATCAAACTCTGAAACTTTGATTGTCAATTTTAAAGGTAAGTTTCGCAAATTTGCTTCCTCTTTAAGGCAACTGAAATATTTAAGTCAGGTGCTAAGAGTCTTATGAAGAGTTGAGTTTAAAACGGTATAAGCTACTTTTAAGGCTAATCTTATTCGTTTGTGATTGTATCGACTATTAGCGGAGACTTTTCAAGGTGTTGAAGTATTTGGCACAAGTCTTAACAAAATAATGATCCATTAGATTGTATTTGTACTCAATTACAAGTGGATTACATCGTATGTGAATACATCGATGTATTTGTGTATTTGTGAGTTCACACTTACAACTGGTGGCAGAATTTTCATATATCAATTGGAGCCTGTTTGATATGATAATCTCTTTACACAACACCTCTTGGCGTTGTACAGCCCCACTTCGCACGGTAGCTTAGACGAGAAAACACCGTTATCTTGGCTTGTGATTACTCTTGTGTCCTGACTTGGTTGTTACTGAAATAAATTCCAGGGAAGTCGAGTAACGTCTTGTTGAAATATTCCCAGTTACGTGCAGGATGATTATCGGTAGCTAGTAATAAACACTAGATGGGAATGCGCCATCAACTCTGCTGCTTTTGGAAGTAGCAAGCCGTTCGACACATTGAAAGTCTTGGTGTTTTCGACAGGAAATATGTGCATATAACAAGGCTTACTGCTGCTAGCCCAGATATCATGGCGATCTGGTGTACTCAAAGTAAACAAAAAGGGTAATTATCAATAACATATATTCAGCATGTTGAAGGATCTCGGCATATGACTTTCCCTTCAATTTAACTTAATTGATTCCCGCGAAACCAAAGAGACAGTTCTCAAGTTTCTCTATTCAGGAGATGTGTTCTGACCTTGCGATAGAGGACGATTCACGGAACTTGAATAGATAACAAACTTCTGGTTTTGTGCCTGAGAAAAATAAATGGTCAAAAAACACCCGCACAATGGGGCATTTCTGTTTTGATGTATATGATCCACGCTGCTTGCTTATGTATTTAATCAAGAATTTGAATGTTTCCTTCTATCTTTACGATATGTCATGTTCACTTAAAAATGACCCCAATCCAATATCAATTTGGTTTTCCAATCCAACTTATCATCAGAAACTGATTTTTGTGTACTAAACTGATAAAAACATTTCGTTTTTGGCCAGGGCCCATTTTTGAATACCGTCCGACGCGCATTCTTGTCAGCCTTCTCTCTATTACAACCCTGATAAAAGTTATCGATTTTCCTTTGAAGTGCACCTTTTCAATTCGCATGACGATAAAAAGATGAACGCCACTTGACTTAATGGCTAAACTGCCTATTGACAATCGATTGTCAATGACTATTGCTCTAAAGATAGAAAAGGCTGTTTAAAAGAGGCGCATTGCTTTTGTCACAAGCAACACTGGTGCCTTATTGTGTTTTGATTTGGTAAGGGGAGATAAGGATATCTTTCTTGCCCTTCTTGTATTATTATAACACGAACAGTCCACACAACATGGAGACTTGCCATGTATAGGTTATATTCTTGTTTGTTTAAATGTATACATACCCTGTATATTCACAAGGCTTCATCTTATGTAGGTCGTTCCTTCAATTATGTCCTGTTTATATATAGCTTTTTGATAAAAATGTCGATAAACGTTTGCTTAAAAATACGCATGGATCAGTGCTGCTTCCACTTATTGAGTTTTAAGGGTTCAAATCACGAGGTGACGAAAATCTGGCAATTTTAATTTCCAGCTGATGTGCATCGACCAAAAGGATAGCCATAACCTATATGCAAAGTTTTGAAACGGTTAAATGCGATACAGATATAATGACCCCCTGCCCCTTTGTTAATTCCTTATTTAACGTAGTTTATGAGAACGGAGTCTATTCCCCTCCTGGTCCATATAGATAAGAGATGTTCGCCGGTGTCAGAGTTAAGTCATTCCTAGCTGACTTGACAGGAGGTTGTACCTCTTGTCTGTTGCTCTGATTCTTCCTTTTGCAAGATGGTATGTTAAGAATTTTGTACTCAACATTTTTTCACTTGTAATCTAAGTCTTTAAGAGTTTTTGATGCTTTTGAAATGAATCAAGTTTAAGCACATCGAAGTTAATGGTAATACTTATACATGATATCGATTTTCTCACACCTTCTGATCGTTTTGCTCACAATGTCTTGAATCGCAACAATATTTTCTTAAAACTGTATATAAATTTTGTAAATGATTTCAATTTATGGTTTTACTCAAAATATTTTACTTGATAGCAGCACAAGTATTGAGTTTATAGTTACAGTATTTCGTTGATATTTAATAATAGTAGTCATATTGAAACAGTAGCCAATTTTGGGCAATCTTGCTCTTATTTCCAACTGCTCTTGGATCCATTTGGTTGTTAATTTGTTTTTAACTTCTCTTCTTCATGTATAATTCTATTTGCAAACTTTACAATTTCTGAATGTCATAGTGTAGTGTTACTTGATATAATAGAATATTTGATTTATTTTATGTGGTATATGTCCCATAAAGGGGTAGGGGTGTTTACTGACATCATTCGGGTCTTGCTTTGCTTCAAGGCTATGCCGATTTAAATACCTTAGTCAAAGTTAAAAATTTTCATCAGTTTATTGTTTATATGATTGCAGGAACTGGATCAGGCAAGCAAAGATCAACCAATAATGACTAAAATGACAGAAAACTCTTCGAGCTCCGGTAAGAAAGTTTTGATGTTAGCAAGTTCGTTGTTTTGTAGAAAATAGATTCTTGTTGCGAAAACATGATACTAACGTCACTAAAAAGATTCATGTAAAAGTCAAGGCTTTTCTCAGATTGAAATGAAATAATTTAGCTTTAATGATCGAACAGCATGTTCAGTTATATCATGCTGGCGAAATCCTCGGAAGCTGTTCAGCCAAGTCGCAAGCAACATGACATAGACGGCTAGGTCTGTTTACATGGAAACAAGAGTATCTCGTCATTACTGAGTTCTAGGTAAAATCATTTGTTGAAGAGATGTCGATTTGTTTTGTTTGCGATGAAAAAACTTTAAAATTTGATGTAAGAATCGCCGAGAAGCAAATTGTTCATCAGCTAGGAATGCCATGTTTTACAAACCAGTGTATTTGTATGTCTTAAAAAAGCTGCAAGGTTAACAAGTCGCAATATTTCAAAATCCGGACCTGTTAACCTTGTAAGCTTTCGTGGATTAGGATAAATCGTTGCAAATTTTGAGGCCATGAGTAATTCTGGAGTTTAGCAAGGGTGTTCTAAAATTAAGCCCTGTAATGAATGAATGAAGACAATTCGCAGTAAACAGGCGTCCTATACTCTAAAACGATCGCAGTTTGACAAATACACTATGTTTTAACTGGTACTTTTCTTGCTCTAGGCCAATGATAGTCATATTTTCATGTCCATTAAGAGCATCAAGTGCTAACCCCACGAGGCATGGAAATCGGAGTCACTTCCTTGCTGCGGTGCAAAGAAATGCCGCTAACTATTTCACCTAACCATTTCCTCTATGTTTCATTCGATTGAGTAAATGTTTGCAAACTGCCAACCTTTCAATCTTGGCTGTAAGAGAGAGAAAAAAACTTCAATACGATACATACTCAAAATACAGCTTTTTAAACACCGGATCTGATTCCCCATTTCTCCCATTTCTGAACATTTGATGCCATAAACCTGTTTATGACTTATCTCTTATTCTGCTTTATACATTAGGCTAGTTTTATGTGCCAAGTTATGTCCTCTTAATTCTCATAGCATAATCAAACATTTACGAAATAAAGCTGCTTACTCTTTCTTTCAAGATAATTTTCATAATCCTAATCCTCCGTCTGTTATCGTTTTATTTTACACCTACCTGCCTTCTAGTAGACAGTGACGCTGCTGTTTTCTATTTAATATGTTTTAAGACTTTAGCGGACCAGATATTCTTATATTTCTGTATCATACGTTTTAAATAAATGGTTAAGGAAGTCCAGATTTTTTTCTGATTTTTTTCAGATTTCAGCTAATTTTTTAGTTTCCTTGCTGTTGGCTTCACACCAGCGTCTAGATGTATGATTCGCCGCCCATCATACCCCTCCCAGTCTTCCGCCTCTTTAGTTTGCAGCCCTCTTTCAATCACTCTCAAGAATAACTTTCATTCTATGATTTTGGCTCTCAATTTCGCCTGGTTTCGGCTACCACATCGAAACGATTGATAGAATTTTGTAAAAGGTTGTTTAATAGTAATCCAAGTCAGTTTTAGTGTGTCGTTGCCAATCTCTTGGCAAACTGAAAGCTGAGTGCTTGCAAACAGATCCGCTTTCATTTCCCAAGGTCAAGTAACCAGCTCTTGAAGCTTTTTACAAGGCTGATCTGTGTCATTGAATCTCTAGTGTTTGATATTGCCATTATTATGTATGCGATTGACTATCTTCTTCAGAATATGGGTTCATCTTAAGGGAGTTTATTGATCTAGCTGGTAACGATTTGATTTAAGGACATGAGAGAGCCATTAGGACCATAGATATACGTGTATGAAACAGCCATTGGCCCAATACTTGCACTTCTTTTAAAAGAAGATAAAAATTTTATATTGAAGTATTTACAATCAACACCAGTTTTATGCCATTCAACTTATGCACTTTTGCGCGCACACAGGGTGTTTCTTGGGACACTACTCTTAAACATAACTGCGTTTTCTTTTTATAAGTTTATTTTTTTTGAGTGATTTAGCACCACAAACAGTTATCGGTTTTAGATTTATAAAAATACTTATGGCAAAGTATGCAGATTTGATGGGCATCAGAAGAGCTGTATTTTAAGCATAAAATGTGTCAAAGCCCTTTGCAATATTTTCACCTATCGGTCCATTTGATTATAAATGTCCTAGAAAAAAGACCTCCTTTGCTGTAGCAATCACGAAAACATAGGTACAATCAATGTGCTATCCACCCAGACGTTTTTAAAAATATTCGGTTTCATTTCTAAAACAACTGATTACGTATGTTCAGAAAACTCAATATAATTCATTGTCCTCTCAGAAATCTGACTTACATGCAAGGGATTTCTAAGTCAAAGGAAATCCAAAATTTGTTTGTTTTTTCTTTGGTTCACTCTGGTGCCAATCGTGTCTAGTTTAATCTATTTAGACGTCGACTTAGATTTTTTGTCCAGTTAGTTTCCAATGCAGGGAATGCTATTTTATAAACACACTGCCTTGAGAAAGTAAACAGATAAAAGTTTTTATGCAATGTTAAATATTTCAAGTTTTTTCTTTGCTTATACGCAGAATTCAGAGAGAATGGATTTCGCAACAAATGTATCAAGTCAAAACTATTATATGTGCTTGTCATTTCCTTTAATGTGTGGGTTGACAATGAGAAAAAGCTTTCAGGTTGACTCACATTGAAAAAAATTTCAAGAAACCTGAACGATATAAGCAACTCAACTAGGTTTAATTCAACTGGAATGATAATGTAATTGCAGTTAGCAATCATTGATAGAAGATTTTCTAGTTTTTCTGCAGAGCAATGCTGGTTGAACTTTGTTCAAATGCAAATCACTGACTTGTGCCTTTGGGAGGCTTTTATTCAAACCTTTCACAGTTCTAAAAAATTTTATAGATAGTGAATATCAATAAAAATGCACAAAATCTGTTTCTATTAATATTGTATAATCTGCTCATCGAATAATAGATTGTTTTCAGGTATTGATAAAAAGACAATTTTAAGACACGCGTGTAGGCATACGAACTGCCAATTGGTTTCTTGTCTCGGATATACTGTAAATCCCGATTCTGCAAATACATCGACACGCTTGAGCTTATAAAAGAAGCATAATGTCAATAAGCAATGTATTTATTTACATCTGTAGTTAACTTCTTTGCCTTATACCTTCAGACGCGCCAAAATGTGACAGCAATAAAGACATGGTCTCAAGATTCACTGAGCGCCTACATTTTGTCTGTATACAAGCTGAATGAGTAAAAATCATTTTGTTTTCTGGAGGGTGTGACCGAGTTTCAGTTGATGATATTTTTATAGTTGATGGATTATATAAACAGTTTTCAGCACGTGAAGAAGCCTGGTTATTGAGCGGGCAAATAGCGGGCAAATAACGAGCCAGTCGTGTTATTGCCTCAAAATTAAATGGCTAAATTGTGTTTAACTTTAAGATTATTTCTTCAGAGAAAAGCTTTTCTATTTATGGACGAGAATTCTAAAGATCTTGTTGAAGTTTCAAAGCTTTGTTATGTTACTACGGCCGACCGACCTTGCCAGATAAATTTTTTGGTCGATTAACTCAAATCACCAACATTGTCTTCTTTTAGATTATGAATCTTCTGTCAAGCTAACCAAAGATGAATGTCATGTGTTGCCTGGTAGATTCATATGATGGTGATGAATATCATTATTATGGTCATTCATTACACTTTTTCAGGACTCGGCTTTGGCACTGAAGTTGTTCTCATTGTCACTGCAAGTATATGTGCAAATGCCCATAGAAAAAGGGAACATTATTCGGTGCATTTTAAAGTCAACGAAAGCTTCCAATCTTCTTTGTCTTGAGATTCGTTTTAAATAGTTGTAGCAGTCAAGGGCTACAATTTCGCTTAGGCGGAGAGTAATGTAGACAGACAAAGATAAAGAGTCATTCTACTCTACTGCAGTTGAATGTTCTTATGCAGTATCGCTATGAGGAGCGTCACGTTGAGCGAAAAAAGCCTTTCTAACCTTCAACCAGACACCACAAAGCCTAAGTTAAACATCTTCTAAATGCTCTCAAGGACAGATTTGCAAAGCCCAGTGAAAAAGTTTATGATCTCGCACCAAGATGTCATTAGACATACTATTATGGACATCGCATGAAGAAGTGCGCTTCTTTTGTTGTTTTGTTAAAGCTGAATAGAAACAGCGTAGACTGGGTGATCTAATTAGCCAAAAAAAGAATCTAGTTGTTCCCAAAGAAACACTGATTTGTGAAAGATTTTCCAAGAATCTTTGTTTATCTTTGCTGTCTTTGTTTATTTGTTTATGCAACGTCAAGTCGGATCACTTGTGGCCTACGGTTTTGATGAACGCAGTTTTAAAACCAACAAGCAATTGGCCACTGTGATTATGTCAAAGGAAGTTATTTTTCTTGAAGCAAGTGTAATATTTCAATAGGTTCGAAAAATGGCATTTTCCGTATGAGGCACTTACTCGATAGTGTTAATAAAAGCTGGTTTTATGGACAGCCATTCGTCCGAATAGGTAAAAAACAAGTGTCCGTAAAGCACCAAATTTCTCACTTTCTGCAAAGCCATAAGATAAAAACTTCTAAATGTTCGTCTGGTTTTTAGAGTCAAAAGGAAGAGTAGAGGTAACACAAACTGAATTGGAATCAGTATGCAGGCCATTGCCCTGTTGTCTGCACTTGCGGATGACATTCTCAATTTGTCGCTGACCCAGAAGGATGAGGCGGTCTCTTTTTTCTTCCGTTCGTCCCATTAAAATTTAAGGTCAAATACATTTTGCGCTGTGATCAACATTAACTCTCAAATTCATTAAATATGGCTTTACTATCTTTTGATTGTTACATTGTTGTTTGTGGTGTACATACTTTGGACATTGTTGTTTAAAAGGCGAAAGATGGTGCAGAGTTTGCAGAATTGTCATGTAATACAGACGTTGCCTTCTGCTTTCAACAACTTTAAGCCTTACATATGCCGATCTAGATAGAAAACTGGTTCTACGTTCCGTGACTGGTTAAACATGTTTACCGCGCGGTTTTTCATCGCGCGGTAATTAATCACACGGTTAATTTCATACAATCATGGCATATGCTAATCTCACAGAATTAAATCATGGCAATGCATTAATGATAAGACTCTTGAGTTAAAACTGATGTCGAGCTGTTTTTCATTTGGTTTGATAAAGATTTTTTTCAACTGCTTATCTTTGCCTGGTTCCAGAGGAAAACCTTTTTTCCTGAAAATTTCTTACCCGGCAGAATCTTTAATCGATATGAAATCTTGAATGCAACAACTGCTTTGCCAATGCAAAGCTCGTATTTCTACGGTCATTGGTCATTGAGCCGCTCAAAAGAGGTATCTTCTTAAAACACAGTCAAAATCACAATTTTCCAAATTTGTTACTTCGTGGATATTTATCTATTTCCTTTCAAAATCGGATAAGATCAATTAAAACAATTAATTATTTCAGCCAATCAAAGGCGATTGTGAAGAAAAGTTATCCTTGACTTTTGTGTTCTTGCGCCTTGTTGGTGATGCTTTTCGTGTCCTATTTTTTTTCTTGCCAAGGTACGCGGTGTGTTGAGTGAAATTAGGCATTCAAAAGGTTTTGATGTCCCCCATGAGGCCTTTCGGAAGGAATTAACTGCCTGTCAGGTCACGAAATAGTACTCCATGTCAACTTCACGCGTTCAAGCAATTCATCGCTGACCTTCACAACATGAGGCAAACGAATTCCTGATTTCCATATGGCTGCAAGATGTAGTTTGTTGTCGTCAAATTTCAAAGTTGAATAAGATCTGTTTATGTTCGAGTAAGCCTAAAGTTACTTTCTTCTTCTAGAGACCCAAGGAAAGTTATTATTATTAAGAATTACTTTTGCCTAACTCTGTTTCCAGCCCCTTATCAAGCCTCTCGTCCTTACAGTCGCTTCGTTCTGTCAGAGCATGATCAGAGTGTTCTCGATTCCATTGAAAGGCATTGTTAGTTTATAGTTTATATTAAAAGGGATTGCTCTCCAAAAATTTGATAATTGGCCCAGTCCACGGATCCCGTTTCCTCAAACCATACAATTACCTGATGCCTTTCAATTTCAATACAGCTAGTTACTTTCCAAGTATGCTGAAACAGTCAACTGATCAACTGCGAAGCATTTTTCATTTTGGAAATAAAAAATAGCTCTTCGCTAGTTATCAGTCTCAAAGGGAGGCTCATACTCTGCACTCTACGAACGTTCCCTGCAGTTACTCATACCCTAAATTTTGGGCGAAGTAACCTCAATCCGTTTATTGTAACGTCCAAATTTTTTTTGATATACATGCCAATAACCCCATTATCTTTATTGCTGAAACTAATTTTGCGTGCCAAGTTAAGGAGCGCCTTTGCGGAGGCAGTTTGTGGATGGTGTTTACGCATTAAGGCTGATTTCCACGAGGCGAATTTCGCTGATGAAGGGATCAAGACATGCGAAGTTTTGATTTTGATTTCGCAACGAATTCGCAAGAAAGTAGAAAAGAGTTCTACTTTTTCGCGGCAAAATATTTCGCAGCACCTTATAACCAGTGAAAGCAAAAGTCAATTTGCTTGATTTGTAAGAAAACAGTCTTGGAACATTCGCCATGCGTGCAGTTCTGAAAATGGGCGCCTAAAAGTTACTTAAGTCACATGGAAATCAAAAGACAATTTTGAAGAGAATTCGCAGCGAAATTCGCCTCGTAGAAATCAGCCTTTAACCAACAGAGAATGAAGAAAACCTTTTAAAGGAATGAGTTCGTTTATGCTTGCTTTTCAAAAAAAGAATATCTACGCAGTTTGTGCACCATGGGTATCAATTTAATAATGTAATGATGGAGCCTGTCCTAGTTGGTAGTTATTTGGTAAACGTACACTCTATTGACTGGCCTTCCAAACTTATTAATTATGTTTTTATACAATCCAACGGTTTATTATTATAGCGCTAAGGAATATTTGAATGGCTGATTATTCTCAAGTATCTAACGAACTCCTGTAGAACGCACCGCTTTCTATGCGGCTGGTGGGTTAATTGAGGTATTGTTGGAAATGTGTCCATAGAAACAAGTTAGTAGTGAATGCGCTTTAGGTGGGCCTCACAGACAGAACATTGATCAATGGATAACTTAATAAACTACTGACGGATGGTTGAAGCAATTTCTACCATTTTATGTTATGCCTTGATGGCCAGCAAAATTTCTCTGATGTACAATTGCGAATTAATTTATAAATGAATCATATGAAATTTCATATTTTTACTGCAAACATTTAATATAAAACATCAAGGCTTCCTTGTTTGAAGATATCATAAGCTCTTGGGCGTTAATTAAAAGATTGAAGTTACTTTTAAAGCAATATGACCAACTCATCGGAGGGGCAAATCACTCTTGAAAATAGTGTATGGGATTAATGATCACTAGTGATTAATTTGTGATCAAATCAATTTTGTGTGTGATTAATTTGATTTTTAGTAATTAAGGTGATTAATTTGTGATTATTTTGTGATTCTTTAGAAATTGAATCATAGATTCAAAAGTGCTTCCAAATAATTTCATGCGCAATAATCATCTTTTGAACACACGACGGTAAACCAATTCTTAAGCTAAATCAAACAGCAATATTTCATAAATTAAATCACAACATATCATGCCAGTTTGGGAACTATTTTGCAACGTACTATATGAAATTGAAAAAAAATCTGACCGTTGCAGATTTGCAAAAGAAAAAATGTGCAAAGGTTTGATATCATAGACAACTGAAAACAGCGTTATCTTTTCTGAACAGCAGCATAAGCAAAATATTAAATCAATATGATAGATTATCTACATCATGAATGCAGGGGCGACCATAGTCTGAAGTGAATAGCAGCGAAATGTTCTTGAACACCTTGTAAGATACATTAAGGCAAATGGATGTTTTTTTGTGTGGGCCATCTTCATTCGTCCCAAGAATTTGAATTTGCATCAAAAGCAGGGGTGTAGAGCTGGGGGGCTCTGGGGGGATTATGCCTCCTTGTCAATGCCGAAAATTGGCATTTTGCTTTATTTTTCTACTTTTGCTTTATTTTCTGCAACATTTTGTGCAATAGCCCCCAATGTGGTTTTAAAGGCTGATCACCTCTGCCCCTCGCAAGTAATATCGCTATTAGAAAATGAAACTGTCATTCATGAAACTTTCACCGATTGAAAATTATAAGAATATGACATAAATCATTTCCCAACAATGTAACAGTTTCAATTGCAACAGTCGGAACTGTCTGGATCTGCCCCTGCAGCAACCAACGAGAAATGAGTGAAAAATGATTGCCATCAGGCGTGGTTTTCGGTCAGATCAATTTCAGTGACATTTTGGCAACAAAACAGCGATGGTTGTTGCACTGACCCGTCATCATAACGAGGTTTTAGTTTCTTCTCCATCGCAGTGTACTTAGAAAAACGTATTGTTCATTTAGTTGATGTTGTCGAGCGTTAATTTGCAGATATTTTAGCGGAACTTTTGGAAAAGTGTCATAGGGACATTCTAAATATTGCATTTTCCAATAACATATACGTATAAGTAATTTTTGTGATCAATGTTACACTTTAATAAATTTGATTTTGCAAATTAATGTGCTTAATTTATGATTAAAGGGTGATTATTTTCGAGAGCGTACGTGATTTTATTCAGTGTTGTGCTCCTCGAGCTCATCACTGAAACTCTATCTCATTAATAAAGGGCCCATAAAGGAACCTTGTAGGAGCTCAGTCAGTTAAAGTTGTTACGATTCCAGAAAGATTCAGTGGTTGATACACTGAGAAAAACCATGAGTTACTCATAATTTCACCAATTTTAAAACAGCAGCAAATGTAATGATATTCTACTTGTGTGTGCTTATGATCTCTATTTTATAGCTAATTTTTCGTAGCTCCTCCAAAACGGCGTCGAGAAAGGACTACATTCACTAAAGCTCAACTGGATGTGTTAGAAGATTTATTCAGTAAAACAATGTATCCAGACGTATTCATGAGAGAAGAGGTAGCCAAAAAGATCAATTTAGCGGAGGCACGAGTTCAGGTATGCTATATATCGTTTTAACAAGACTGCAAAATTGCCAACATAAATTTCATTATTCAGTTTTTTCCGGCCCTCTTTCAGTTCAATAAATTTATTCTCCCATCAAACGGAGCAAACGGAAAGATCTACCTCAAAAAAATATTTTCAAACATTAAATGGCATAGAAAAATGAAGGTCATCATTTAAAGAAGAGATTTTCTTTTCTTGTTTGTGATTACGATACCATTCTGAGTTACTTTGTGTTTTCTTCGTTCTTGCTGCTGTAAATCATCGGTCTTGTGGAATCCATGAAGTTGCCTTATGCTAGTTTGAACAAGATCATATTTACAATTGTTAAACAAGCATTAAACAATTTATACAAAAAATGATAGGCAATGCAATACAACTCGATAAAATAAATGAGATATTGAGTAATGCTGTTCAATACTGTACAATGTAGTGCAATATAATACCATACTGTGGAATACTGTGTAGTATTGTGCAATACAGTGCAAAGCAGTGCAATACAGTGCAATGCAGTTAAATACTGTATAATACAGTACAAATCAGTGCAATACAGTACAATAACGTACAATACTGTGAAGTACATTGCAATGCAGTACAATACTGTATAATACAGTACAATACAGTGCAATACAGTGCAATACAGTACAATAACGTACATGCAGTGCAATGCAGTGGAATGCAAGACAATATAATTCAGTTGTATTTTCAGCTTTTGGTTTCTTCTAATATTGGACGTTGATAGAATTCAATATATCTCGAGTTTTTTATGAGTTGAAGTAAATCCTCTTAGATATTCACGGGATTTTTGATATATTAGGATATCATGAGTGTTTCGGCTTAACTTTGAAAACATATGGTCACAAATAATTTTACTGAAGTTCAGTCGAAATGCCGTTAACAAATCGAGAGCATTCAACTGCCCCGCCTGAGCGCTCTTTCTTTGAACCAGCGTGTGAAACATTCATGGGTGTCTCTTCTTAAACCGCAATCAATCCGTCTAGTTCAGTCCCACATTTTTGTACAGTCAGCATTGAATGAGACTCGTCCGCTTCCTTGTGTACGCAAAGTATACTGCAGCACCAAGCCCTAATGAAATTAGTCTATTCGTGTTTTCTTTAATTGTGCAGTCACTTCCGTTTTTTGCATTCGGTGTGCCGTATGTCAATTGCGATTTTGAAAAGTTATCTTGGGAAAGACGGGTATAAATAGCGTTGCTGCGTGGCTTTTGATGCTTTTTCTATAAGCCTTCGTCCCAATGAACAAAAGAAAGAAACTGTTTACAATTCATGGGTAATAAATAATTGCCATTGGAATTTATTTGCAACGTCTATTGGTTCCCCAAATGATGATAGTTTTCCTGTTCGAATTGAAGAGCATCAGGCCAAATCAAGATTTCTCTTCGTTTTTCTCAGGGGTGTTGGAACCTGCTGATAAATTTCTTTCAACTTAGATGCATGAATATCGCTGTCATTGAACAAGTTTGGTACTTTCCATGATTGCATAATGTACGCAAACCAGTAAATTATGCACGAGATGTGCAGCTGTTACTGCCTAATTTCACAATCGCCATACCTTCAGCCTGAAAACTAAAACCTGTTTTATCAGTCGTGCTGGACCTCTAAAGTGATTGGGCCAGGTTCGCCGAGAAATAAACAAATAAGGTTTTTAAAAGCTTTCTCTGCCCAAGCAAACAAAGTGACCTCCATTTTCATTGTTATCTAGGCCAAATTTCAAAACAAAAGTTTCGAGAAAATGTCATAATGGCAAACGTGCCCTTTTAGGGCTTCATTTTAAGGGTGACGTCAAGTAGCTTTCTATTATGATTCGTCTGATGATCTGATGGTTGTTGCTTCTAAATGAATCTCGTGATGCTGTTCAGGCACTTGATTCAATGACAAATTGTCACATTTGGATTAGAAGAAGCTCCTTCCACGGAAGCATGCATGACTCCAACACGTTTTAGCGGTCACAGTTACTCCATTGCTAACTGATGTTCAGGTGACCCAAACACGCTACTGGGCTCATTTCACGGGACATTCATCTACCGTTACCGACATCTCTAAATCCGAGCTCTCGCAATTTATCTGCTACTTGAATATCAATGTGCTTGACGCTCTTCTAAAATGAATATTGAAAAGCATGTAGAATTTTCACCTCAATGACTTTCAGGATCTGGCATTCATAGATTCAATAACAGTTTTGAAAAGCTCATGGTTAGTTTCGGTCATGCGTGATGCTATTTCTCGTGCAAAAATTTATAGAATTTGTATTTGCACCCTTCAAACACCTACCTCTACAAATTTCACAAAATTATTTTCTGGGACATGAACGAGACCTACATTTTGTTAAAAAATTTGGTACACATTTCAACTTGCTCAACGGTTCAAAATTTGGTCAACGGCCTAGCTATGTGGCGGCACATACCATAGTATTTTTTTGTTAAAATTTTGTAATTTTGGCTGGATTTTCAGATGCAAGACAAACTTGGGTTCCAAGTTGTAGGACTATTTGCAGAAGGTGGGGGGGGGGCGACTTTAAGGAGACTAATAAATGAATTGAATAAAGAAAACCGTCGGTTGCTAGTGTGACAAAATGACCTGAATCCACCCATACTAAGTAGATACTAAAATACCAAAGATTATTGGAAATGGAAACTTAATGTTGAAAGCAGTTGAGTAAGCAAGTAGCAACTTCTAAAATGGACCGTGCCTCACACACACAACTTCTTTGGACATCTGACGGAACTCTAACGAAACTGAAAGAACCAGCTCGCGCATGCCACCCCAAGAAGACAATCTAAACTTCCCTTCTTTGTGTTTTTTCCCTAAAAGCTGGACTTCTTTCATGCCCATAACTTATAGGAGCTCATGATTGAGAATTATTTTTCAATATATGGATTTACGGAAAATTATAGATGAATCTATTGACATTGATGGATAATTTTTGTTTTTAGGTTTGGTTCAAAAACAGAAGGGCTAAATATAGACGGTCAAGAGAGAGTCCTGGAAGGCTGGATCACACGAAGGCTTTTCTAGGTAGAGACAAAGGATCTCCTAATGAGTTTGTGCGATCATTTAAACCAGGTGGAGCTTTTCCTCATCCTTATCAAAACGCGGGGTCTTTTCCTCTATGGAAGTATCCATCAGGAGAACACCCATCAGTATACAGTGGTAGTGTTCTAGAAGAGAATTACAGAGCGAACAATAGTTATGGAAGCTTACCGTTCGATTACCCAAGCTACAGTAGTAGTCAGAGACCAGCATCGTATTATCCACAGACATTTTACAACCCTTCAGGACACTCGCAGGATTATCTCGGGGCGACCGCGGGTAACGCAGTAACGACAAGCACCAGTACGGTTTCAAGTATGTCCTACACGCCTGACAAATCAGCAACTAGCGAACTAAATCTACCTGCTTTCCAGTGGAGCGGATATATGGGCGCAAACATGTAACTAGAATTTTTCTAATCCTAGCTTGTCGTGAATATTCTACGCTATTGACTGGATTTTAACTGTAAAAAAAGTGCGAAGAGAACTGTCTGGAGATTTTAGAAACGGAACACGTTCCATATTACATTGCACCGATTTTCGATTGCAAAGATGTCAGTAGCATATTTCTTCTACTTCACAGACTACCTTAGGCCTCTGTTGTTTTATAATGGCTCGTAAGTTATTTTAAACTGACACAACCCCCTGCCCTCCATGCATGCCCAGACAAAGCAAGCTGAAAGTTAGCTGATTTACCCACACAAAATTGAGCAAAAAATTTACACTTCGGGCAAATCATTCAGATGTTTAAATTTTTGAAAAAGACAAATTTTTCGCTTCACTGTAGAACTCTATGATAATTTTTTATTGTGTCAGCTGCAGATAAATTTCACATTAAAATTTCCAGGTTGATGTTAATTGATAAAAACGTTGAATGGTCATGTTGTATTTGGTTCAAAGTCCATTTTCATCCGGCGACAAGGAAAGAAAAATTGTGTGAATTTATGTTGAGGTTACCAGCCTTTGTGTCTGCCTGTAAATGTATATTCAGAGATATCTATCGCCAAAGTAATTTGTTTAAAATTGCTACGGCATCTTTTCATTGGTTGTCGCACCCTAACAAATTTTTTCCCTTGGCAAGGACGTTCATTTCCATTTTTCAGGCTCTTGTTCAAATGATAGGGGAATAAAGAAGTGTGACATTTGGTAGAAAGTTTTCTATAGTTTAGGAAATCTTTATGGAAGGAGCCGTTTAACAATGATATGAAAATTTACAATGGTTGACTGCCCCAAGTATGAACAACTCGTTTTTCTCTTGACTTTTTTTCAATTTATTTGCTCTTTGGTTGATAAGCTCCAACCCCTTTTGACACTAGGACATATTTCTTGCTAGGACTTAATGCGTGTTTAAACTGTGTTTGAATCCAGAGGCATCGTGTTAGATTTATGCAGCAGTACCTAATGCAACACTTTTCTAAAAGCTATTTTCAGTCGATTTACTCTTTTGATAGATCGAGTGTCCAGCGTCTTGCATAGGTCTATGAATGATGCCCCTGGATATGTCTGTGTGTTTTAGCACGGAAAATATCTCTTATGATAACGATAGACGCACAACCGATAAGTGTATTGTAACGAGTTTCTTGGATATGTATTTTGTTTTAGATACCCAGAAAGAAGAAAGATGCCCCCTATGTGAGATAGATCCCTTAAGTTGTTGCTATGCAGTTCTCTATCACCTGTTTTCTATTTCTATGTTCTGTTGTTGACTTTATCGTGTTGTACATAGATAGTTGTGATGAAAAGAATTTTGAACTATATGATAATGAACTTTACCTATTGTATTTTATTACTGCTCCTCCTTTGGTCTGTTGCATTTCTCTTATGATTCATTCGTTAAAAATTATTCTGCGAGGATGGCTCAGTGGTTAGGGTCGCGGATTGCAGGTCCAAGGGTCTGTGATTCGAGTCACTGGCATGACCATACTTTCGCATAAAGTAAGGGAAGCTGCTAGCTTTCTGTAATTCTAGGCAAAGGAATCACGAAGGGTGGTCACATCGCCAGGCTGATTCCAGATACTACTCAATATGCACTGCTTTTCTGAGTCCGAAAAACTACTTTTGAATGCTTGGTAGTAACAAATGCAAATTCGTCAAAGATAGCAGGCATAACGAAATCACCAGCAGCTTTATTTTGTGTTTCCTTAAAAAACAATGAAATAATAAATAGAGCTTGAAATGAAGCAAAGCAATGTAAATGTAATACGAAAAAGCTGGTTTGGAAATTGAAGATTTAGTTTCAATGTAGAGCGAAAATGCTCCAGTCCTGTCAAGTTTTTAATAGCACAGAAGAGTAAAAAAGGCTGGTAAAATACTAGAAAATCACATGTTTACAAGAAGAGGACCAACTGATATTTCTCCCGCTGGTTTTTGTGTCAATTACAATGGTAGTAAGGGAAAGTTTCGTTCCAAAACATTTGATACCTGTTTCTGTCAAAATCTTTGAAAATCTCATGGACAGTTAATCCCTTATTGCAAGGCAACAATACATGTTAAATGCATGGTCCTTCTGTGACATCAGCAATTTGACCTAAAAAGAGACGAAAGATACGTCACTATGTCACTTTCCTACACGCTGTGAAGGAGCAAGCTAACTATTGCTATGCAGCTTATCACGTGATTTCAGCTGACAGTGCAAAATTTCATTGTTACCAATTCAAACTAGTCAACTTTCCGCATCTTTCCGAATGGCAGTTTTCACCAGAAAATGTATCAAGATACATCTTGCAGAAATAATTAATTCGTACGCAAAAATTTAGGTACTGGAGCCTGGGTGGAGCCTACAGAAGCTCTCGCTATTTAAGACTCTTGTCATTTCTCTTCTTGGCCATAATCTTTCTTAATTCTTATTTATACACAATATTCTTTCAACTATTAATGCTACTGTAACTTATACAGTTGTATTAATTCGTATTATAAATCTTATGGACAGTTGATCCCTAATTGCAAGTCAGCGGTATTTGCAGGGATTAATCTAAAGGTTTTTTGGACATGCACGGCTAAACTGAATGCGATAACAAGTCCGTAATTCCGTTTATAACCTTACGTAATATACAGGGAATTTCGCATAACCATCTAGCAAAATGCCTAACTGAAATTTGTAAAGTGTAAGTCATGAAAGTAAGGCCACTGATCATTTTAAGTCTTGGGTGCATTCCGGCAAATGACCGGAAGTAATATTGCAGAAAGCGTGAAAAATGCACGGTCAGCAAAATTTTGACCTTCGAATTTTCCAAATATGATGATTTTTTCAGAAAGATCTTGCAAATCTGAGTAGAAAAATACTAAAATTTCGTTATTTTTTGGCGTAATTTGACGTACTAAATATAATAAGATGCAACTCAATCTTTAAAACATTACAAAAAGCTATTTTTAAACTTTGGTACTTGTACCCAGGCAGCTGTTGGGTATCGCCGTATAACCTTAAACTATGCATGTTGTTCAGCTGAAACTTTGTTTTTGAATGACTGTTTGGATACCTCTTTTTTTAAAGAACCGATAAATTGAAGTTCAGGCTGACAGTTCTTATTTTTTCAAAAATCTGGGCTGGATTTTTCTTTATTTGATCTTAAATGGTGTAAGCATTGTAAAAGGGTGTAAGCAGTGAAATTACTAGCTATTGCGCTCTAAGGAGATTTTCAGGGCTCATTTACTAACAAAGTGAATGAGACAGCCTTCATTGGCCGAGAAGTTTTAATATTCACCGAAAAAGCACCCACACATGGTCACAAAATTTCACTTTTGAGATATAACGTCGCTCCAAATTGCATTTCGCAGAATTTCGGCTTGTTCTTAAAGTCTCAGCTTGTTCTTAATTTGTTCTTAAATTTTGACCAATTGAGGCTCGTGTTCTTATAAAATTGTTCTTATAAAAAGGAAAAAGTGTATTTAAGATTTACTTTCCTATTTTGTTTTTGTTTTTTGGCCGCTTCTGTATGGAATATATCAGCGATTATAACCACGAAACATTTAGTGTTCAAGCTGCATGGAAAGTCGAGGCACGTCATTGGAACCGAGGGGCAAATCATTCATTAAAATCACGTACGCTTTCAAGAATAATCACACTTTAATCACAAATTAATCACATTAATAAAAAAATCAAATTAATCACAAAGTTACTGAAAACAAATATTAGAATCCTTGCCCACTTTTATCAGGATATTTTATTGAAAAATTCATTATTTAGAATTTCTCTTTCACACTTTTCTAATCTTTTCATGAACACATGAAGGCCTCGTTATGATGCCGGGGTCACTGAAAAAACCATTGCTGCTTTTGTTGCCAAATTGATAATCAAGTTCCATATTTCTGGAACTTGCAATTTTTTATATCGGTGAAAGTTTCAGGAATGACAGTCTAATTTCCCAATAGCAACATCACTTGCGAGGGCAGAGAACAGAGCACATGTATTTGTCTTAATGTCTTTCACAAGGTGTCCACCAGATGTTCACTGTTTTTTTCATTCCAGAATACTTGAATCCATGTTGCTAATGCACCTATGTTCAGGAAAGATAGCTTTTTTGATGCATATTCAAATTCTTATGATGAAAGTTGACGACTCACAGAAAAAAGCAAATGCATTTGTCTTAAAGTCTCATTCAAAGTGATCAACAACTTTTCACTGTTTTTCTCTTCAGGCTACTGCCACCCCTGCATCCATGATGTAGATAACCCATTATTATTGACTTACTATTTTTCTTATGCTGCTGTTCAGAAAAGATATCTCTGTTTTTAATTGTTAATAATATTAAACTTTTGAACCTTATTTGTTTGCAAATCTGCAATGGTCAAATTTTTTTCTGGATCCACTCCTGTGCAGGAACTGCTAATTTTTCTGTTTCAATTTCATATAATATATTGCAAAATCGTTGACGAAATGAAATTATTTGAAAGTATTTTTGAATCTATGATTCAGTTTCTAAAAAATCAAAAATTAATAAAAAAATTAATCACTTTTATCACTGAAAATCAAATTAATCGCACACAAAATTGATTTAATCACAAATTAATCACTAGTGATTATTAATCTCTTACACCATTTTCAAGAGTGATTTGCCCCTCGATTGAAACCAACAAGCACGTATTTCGGTCGACGAGGCATGTTTAATTAATGCCTGGGTACTTTATACGATTTATCTCTGGCATTAGATTTGGCACTTTATTCCATAAACGGATGTCATTCAAGACCTCGAGAGCTGAACATGAAAATCTTTTTTTTGTAAAGTCTACTCCCGATGATACTTTGGAATCTGACGATCTCTGCAAATTTGTGTGTTTTAACTGGACTATAGGATTCTTTGTTGAAACTTGTTCCAGGCATTTTCTGAGCTGTGTATGTTCATGTCACATGAAGATCATACGCACAAAAGCTGTCGAAAACACTAGCTTCCAGGCAAAAGCAGCATAGGGGAAAAATGCATGACGCTGGTCATGGCGGCACGGAATCGCGGGCGCAAATACTCCACATGGCTTCAATATATGCAGTAAAAACTTCAAAGTCAAAGTATAAAAGTTAATTGCCAGCAAAAACCTTGATGCTTGGCAATTACTTTGGCAATAGTTTCGATTTGTAGCAAAATCTAGATTTTTCTGTAGGTAACCCTTTTTCTCGCGACAATTCAGCCTTTTCATATTCCTTATCGACCACGAAGTCACATTCATAATAATCAAAAGTAGCGGCCAGTTTCTTCCATTTTCCATGAAAAGGCAATACATTCAAAAGAAACGATAATAGCCAGCAAAAACCTTGTTGCTTGGCAATTACTTTGGCAATAGTTTCGTTTTGTAGCAAAATCTAGATTTTTCTCTAGGCTACACTATTTCTCGCGACAATTTAACTCTTTCATATTCCTTATCGATCAGGAAGTAACATTCATAATAATCAAAAGTAGCGGCCAGTTTCTTCCATTTTACATGAAAAGGCAATACATTCAAAAGAAACGATAATAACCAGCAAAAACCTTGATTTTTGGCAATTACTTTGGCAATAGTTTCTTTATGTAGCAAAAGCTAGATTTTTCTGTAGGTTACAGTTTTTCTCGCGACAATTTAGCCTTTTCATATTCCTTATCGATCACGAATTCACATTTACGACCAAAAGTAACGGCAACTTCCTTCATTTTTCCATGAAAAAGGCAATACATTCAAAAGAAATGATAATAACTAGGGAAAACCTTGTTGCTTGGCATTTACTTTGGCAATAGTTTCGTTTTGTAGCAAAAGCTAGATTTTTCTGTAGGTTACAGTTTTTCTCGCGACAATTTCTTTAAAATCATTTCTTATCGATTACAAAGTTACTTGGCTAATCTAAATTTTTAGACTGATTTAATGGTTTGCATCTAAAACTGTGGGCTTTTATTTCTCAATCACTAATTTTTAACTTTATAATAGCATTGCATTGAGTGGCTTCCTCTTTTGGGAAAGTCAATTTAAAGCCAAGGGTAAAATTTTGACGATTTTGTTCAGTGGTTGTTGGAATGGTTTCTTAAGACATGTTGTGTAGTGCACGTGTTTAGCACAAGTCGCATTTTTATTTATCTTCGGTCAAGGGAGATGTCTTTTTCGGAACCTCTTCTCTGACAATTTTTGTTCAAGAATTGTACCACTCTAGTGCTTGACAATTTTCAAGTGATTTTCATTGCCTAACAAAACAGCTTTTGGATGTATCATTTCCTATCATTAATGGGGAAAACGTGTAAATTTTCCTGGATTCTTCAAACTCTGGTTGCAAAATGTCCTCAACTTTCTAAAGGTTGGTGTCTTTTCGCCCTTTTCTGCTTGTTGCATCTAAATTATGTATTTTATTTTATTCTTCTGTGGTGTGTGAAAATATGTACTTGTATGCAAATGCATTTCCAGATTGAAATTTGCATCAGTTTAAATGGAAATTTTAATCGAGACACACTTAATGCCTATTTTTTAAAGTGTCATCTATGTTATGGCAATAGAACTAGTTACATTTGTTGCTAGAACAATCATGCAAGTTTTGTGCTGCCTTTGTTTTGAATATGTCAATCTATCGACGAATCTTTAATCATTCAAAATAATGTGGTGTATTCGTCCTGAAATGTTGCGGGAGCAGGGTTGACATTTGCTGTAACCCCTGTGATTCATCGCGCGCATGGCAAGTACATTTTTCCCCTATGCTGGCAAAAGCTTTGTAAAAAAACGATATCGAGGTTCTATTTTTTTTAAATTTAGCAAGAATCGATATCGAGGCTTTTCTATTGAGCTTTCTAAATCTATTTTTTAGAGGAATGGGCATAAAGCGTGCTGTAAAGCTCTTGCAACCAGTAGACAGGGCTATGGCTGCAAAAATTTGACTTCTCATCTAACCGAGATGATCTTGATGGTTTTATTTACTTTCGAGTATGGAGATTCAGAATCCAAGATGGGACCAAAAAAGTTTGCCTATGTATCACGTGACTGATGACGTCGTCGATAACAGCAAAAACAGTCATAAATCCGCTATTTGTTCAAAGCAGGATCGAAAAACATGATCGCCAACGCCCTGGAGGGACAAGGCACTAAATAGAAATAGAAAAAAAAAGAAGAAGCAGAATGCAAGCTATGGGAAAAAGTGTGGTTCCCTTGAAAGATCTAGGGGACATTTCAAAAGCATTCAATTAGATATAAAGCATTGATACACAAGACCCAGTGGATGATAGAAAGCCAAATGCTTCTGGAAGGCCAACAGATTTATCCATCTCTGACCGTGCCTTGAATGAACACCTTACATGATACATACGTGATCAATAAAAGTCCGAGTACATTGACATATGGCTCAGAGAAAATACCAGAAACGTAACAACCAGTTCTGTGCCGCTTATTGCGTCTTCTTGTGCTTTCAGATAGTTCCAGAAAAGATGTGGCAGAACTTCTCGATGACCTGCCGGTAGGAATTAGGGATGCTGCAATGGAATTTTCAAAACCATTGCATTGGCATTGCATTGGTTGGTGCATTGGCGCAAATCGCTCAACCTACCATAAATCACTAAAAGAAAGGGGTTACTAAGGGAAGTTACACAACAACCCCCAAATCTGATTGATAGTTGGAAGGGAATGGGCAGAAAAAAGTTCTCTTCCTCACTAACAGCCGATGCAACAGTCCTACCTAATAGCAACAAAGACGCCAAATAGCATAAAAGATGTCTAAAGTAAATAGAGGTTTTAACGATGCCGTAAATGAAACTCCACACGCAAAGCTATACTGAAAAGGCATTTCGTATAAAGAAACAAAATGAGAGAGGAAGGTCTGGGAAAATAAGCCAATTTGTATCGTGGTTTTACTAAGCAAGGTGAGACTCGCGTTATGCCAAAACCTTAAATACCCCCTAGATTAACCAAGGGAACGAAAACGCCACGAAACACACATCTTACCCTAGTTTTACAAATTAAATTCTCAGGAAGCCGAAAGATTCCCCGTGTTGCCCATAAACTAGTAGAGCAGATACAAGAAAACGCGAAGAAGCGTGGCACAAGAGTCCATAACGAATAAAAAATTTCAACTTTAATAAAAAATTGCAGTGAATTCCAACTCACTTAGTTATCAGCACAAAGGTTGTGGCAAAACTTAGGAAAATCCACTTATGACGTCACAAAATAAGCAAACGTCAGCAAAATGAATTATATGATACATCAGTCGAAAGCTCTTGGAACGCACATACGCATAAGACCTATAACGGCTAAATTGTGCAATTTATTTTGAGTAAATACCGGATTTATGACTGTTTTTCTCGTTATCGATGACGTCATCAGTCACGTGATATTGAGGCAAACTTTTTTTGGTCCCATCTTGGATTCCTATACCGGTCTTGTGCTTGCGTTTTTCTGATTGGCCTATTTCGATTCACAACTGGGTATATATTTTTCATCGTGTTCTTTCGGAACGTTATTCTGACGTTTTATGCTCTGAGGAGTGTCAGACGAAAAAGCTTTTAGTATGTCGTAAAAACGTAAAATCATTCATTTTGATGATACTGATTGGTTTATACAATAAGTTGATTAAAGCTTTATGTCGTAAAATTTTTGCTGTTTTCATAGCCATTTTCAAATTCTGTACCGCAAAAAAATTGTTCCCATCTTGGATTCTGAATCTCCATACCCGGAAGTATATAAAACCATCAAGATCATCTCGGTTAGATGAGAAATCAGAATTTCGCAGCCATAGCCCTGCCTAAAGTGATCCCTCCCCAGATCACCCACAAATATAACTCATTTTATTCTGTGAAAAGATTCTCACTATGGCGTTATGACCCACAAAGCCAACGTGGAGAAAAGCGAGCAGATTTGTCTGAATTGTCATCAAAGTTAAGTAGATATTATGTTGTTTGATTCGTTGTTGATTCAATCACCAATAATCTTATCCACTAAAGGAACTCGGTTGAATCTTTATCAGCTTTTGAATAAACGCAGTCTTTCTTATGTCTTGGCCAAAAGACTAAACTTTTTTCGTATTCCAAACCGCAAACGCCATTTGGGCATGGGCCTGGGCTGCCACTTCGGTAAATTACATGCGAAAGTTGGCATTTTTGACACATATTGAAGGTTCTTTGCATATGATATTTGTGTTTAGCATTTTTTTTAAATGTAAAGATAGAGACATAAAGAGAACTTTGTGAGTATTTTGCTCACTGCTGAATGGGCTTCGGCGCCCTAGCTATAACTAACAGCCGGACTAGGCCTCTTTTTTCTATTTTCTAGGTCTTTTGACGCTAACATCCACGGTTCCATTTTTGAAATTCCTTTCTGCTTAGAAACTCACAACTTCAGCTTGGAAACTGAATACTTAATAACAAGGCCGCCGCGAGGCAAGCCTTGTTGGGGGCGTGGGGGGGGGGGCGGTGGATGTGTGGACTACAAATATTTACCTTGTTAAAACATTTTTGCCTGAAATTCTTTAGTTGCTGTCACAAACCTCTGCAATACATTTTGTCAAACTCTCAATCGCAACTTTCATTTTTATATGATCATAACGGACTTCCCTAATAGTCTTGTCAAATCTCTATATCGGGACGGGTAAATGATATAGTTACTAGATGAGGCGGCACCATGGTTGCCGCCGAAGGAGAAAAAAATTTCAAATTTTGACGCTTCTAGTTCCCTGGAAAACCGTTTTAAACACATTTCACTAAGGCAATCGTCCTTATCCTATTGAAAATTAATTTTCTTGCAAACAAATTGAACAGCAGATAAAAACAACTGGTACAAATTCGCCGTGGTCTTGAAAAATACCATGTTGTCAGTTAATTCCAAAGCTAGGTAACAAGCAGCACTGGTTGCCAATTTAGATCCCTCTTTCCATCTTAGCATGATTTTTGAATATTAAAAAAATCTGGAGCTCATAGTGAATTGCAGCTGACACTTTTACCGAGAAACTTTAGGGAAAATGGACATTAGGCACAATTTTACCTGAAGAGGGCCTGGATTTTTCGATTTAGTGCTAACAAGAATTCTTTATTTATTTCAATACATGGAGGTCTCTGAAATTCCTAAAGCGTTTCTTCCACCAAGTGGATTTTACCTGAAACTTCCAATTGAGATACTACTGGGGGGTGTGACACCCCCACACCTCCCGGTCACGACGCCCCTGCTTAATAAGAAAGTAAATGCAATAATAACATGAATACATATAAACAGCCAGTGCTAAAAATCCATTCTTCGCTAGAGCACGTAGGCAACGAAGCTTCTTTCAGCAAAATACAAAAAGAAAAAAATTATTCTTGCTAATTGACCAAGTTCAAAGGAAAATAAAGAATGCTTGATAACACTGAAGGAAGTAATTTTTACTCAAAATTGCACAGGACTATGTTCGCTAAACTTTGTTCAGCCTTATGGCCCTGGATCTATCATCTTATTTCACATCATTAAAGTTTTATCATTGAATAATTTTATTCATTTTTCACAACGAGAGTTTTCTCAAAGGCTCTTAACGTTTCTCTTAACATGTTCTCAGCACTGATGTCCAGTAAATATTTAGATCAAGACTCTCCCACTAGTGTCTGACAGAGCTGATTGGTGTGCGTCTACCATCAACAGCAATACTACTACATTTGTCGAAAATAAAAATAATTAGAAAAAACTGAAAAAACATAGCTATGGATGTTCAATATTTTCAAATTTTTTGCTACTGGATAAAATTTAGTTTCCTAAGAAATGACTTATGCTTTTTTGCCGTTATCTTCTGTGCGATGGCTGACAGCATTCGTAACTTTCTTTCACTAAGCAATCTAGTTAATTTCTTTCGATACTTATCATGCCTAATACAAATTTGGAAGAAAAGATAGCTGGATTGGAGCAAAGCTTATAAATTTGGAGTAAAAATTAGAAAATACTCACCATTTTTTAGAGCTCCTTTGACTTTTTCTGTACTAATGAAATTTCATGCAGTATTAATAAGCCAAAAATGAGGAATCTTGTGCCAAATATACGGTATAGATGAGTCGATTGACTCATTTAGCTGCTAGGATGCTCGGTTTATTTTCAGAAATACATCATCAATTTGATATATTTTTCGTCAGAAAAGGGCTACCGACTAGTTCACCGAGTAAATAGAAAAAATAAGTTAATTTAAAAAAGGATGAAACGGAAGTGTTCGTTTACTCTGAAAGGTTATTAAACGCAGTAGCGTAGCTTGACCTTTTAGCCTAGGGTTGGAGGGTCATCTATGGTAAAATTAACCGACGAAGACATATAAGTACTAATTCACCTACCTATAAACGATTTTACCGATAAGCTTGAAATATGATTTTGAAGATCAATTTAAGGTTTAACTACATTCTTGCCACCCCTGGTTGTAACTTCAACACCCACCCGTGGTTGTAAGGAACTCGTTTCACTTTGTTAATTAAAGGATATCTAACTTCATTTCCCATCTATTTACTAAAGTTTTAATGAATTTTGCTTTACTTATTTTATTTTCGATCCATCACTCATTACCATTAAGTTGGTTAAAGTAGAAAAATAGATTCTTTCCTTTGCTTCTCAGCTATTGGTGAGACATGCATCATCCCTAAGGCACATTTTCAATTACCCAGTCTGAGTCTATGTCCTATATTTTACACCTGCTAATTGCAAAACCTTCTTAATCAAATTTTATCCAAATTCCATCAACGATGCACCTTTCACTCGCTATCAGCTGCGGTTAATTCACAAGGCCAAAATTTGCATGGCCAGGGCCTCCTCTTAAACTGTTAAGAATGTTAGTGTGTGTAATGGAATCTGGTCTGGGCATGTGTGACGCAAGGCATTACTAACATTTAACCGAAGCATTCTGCGCAGCAATTAGAGGGTCACTGGAGTGGTGCAGCAACTTAGATATGAACTTGCCTCGCACTGATTTTGAAAACACATTTTATACAACGAAAAATAACATGGGACCATAGCGAAAACAGCAAATGCAGAAGCTCCCCCGCAGAGGATGCCTTTACAGCATGACTCATTGCCTTTACCTAGATCAGATTTATCTTCATTTTTGGGGGTATTTATTTGGTGTGAGCAGAAGCTACTCTTTTCGCCTTAGTTATCTTGAAGATGACCGCAGTGCATGCTGAAGAGTCTGATTTTTTGTTGCTGTGAAGTTGAAGCAGACTTTATCAATTCTAATCAATAACAGGTTTTACTTCTTGGATAGTTTTCATTTATATAATTGCTCATAGTTCTGCATGAACTCGAGTCTACTCGAGATCAACCCCGGAATACATGCAATGCAAACCAATATGACCATTATTTTGTGACCACGCCTTACTGTATACTGACAATAATCTTGTTGAGGCACACCCGCCAAAAAGACAAAATCTGAAATTAAAAAGTACATAAAAGGAAGAGGCAAGTGGAAAGAAAAAAAACGGACGACTCTAATAAGGAAAAGGTCCCTTTGTCAAATGAATGAGATTGTTTTGATTTTAATACAGTTTTGCTAAATACAAATGGCCGGCCATAAGGGGTGAAATTGTAAAGAATTCTGCTGTTTTGAATCGCAAAAAATGGCCGTTGACCGTACTAACGAGGATCTTCTATGTGACTATGTATGTCCGTTTTGGCGGGCCAAAAAGTTGCCATATTAACATGGTGTTTGTGTTAAGAAAGTGGCCGTAAAGCGGGGTTCCGATGTACTGATTAATGATGATTATGATTATTGAAATGGGAATATTGATGTTGGCTTTTTTCTGAGTGACTTACTGAAACCAGAAATTTAGGGAAAGTGCAAGTAAAACTGACGATGCAAAAGATGCGTATTGCTTTTCATGTCTTTCAGTATTCAAAATACTGCTCATGCCCTTGATGACGACATTTTTAAATTGTTAAACCGTTTTGATGTCGGAAGATATTGCAAGCTGTGCCTCTCCTGAGAGTCACTACCCATGACGCCCCTGCAGTGGCATTTTAATGATTCCCAACTGCATGAGTTTCAACCTAAGCGCATCCCCTCGCATGATTTATATGTACTTTTTCGAATTGCTTGAACCCTTGACCTACATTTTCCGTTCCCAAAACCGCTATTGGTTGGTGACTGCGTGAAAGTCGCCCTCCAATCGAGATGAGCATAGAGCAAGGCTCCGGCCAATATGGCACCCAACGGAGTCATTCTGTTGTCTTGAATTTTTAATGTTATCCTCAAAAAGCTTAACAAAAAACAACTGCATATATCAAATGTTTTGTTCTTGGACACAACATACGAAGATATGCAGGTCATAACAACGTAGCTTGTGAAATGAGATTGCTATTTTAGCTCAAAGTCAATTCAGATAGAAGCATTTCAAAGCTTCTCTCTGGGACCAGGCCAACTAACCAAACAGCTGCGGAGTCGTTGACAAATCCCTTCCACTGAAGAGGGCGCGTTTGTATACATCATCACCACAAGCAGATAGAGGCAATTTGCAAAAAGGAGATGATCCAATTCAATATAGTTTCCCTCTTCAAAAGTTGAGATGATGTTTACAGATATGTGTATGGCCTACTCGAAAAATTCAATTCATCTCTTTATTTGACGATTTGACTGCGTCTTGGACGGTTTTCTATACGTCAGAGCTGTTTTCTTTACATTTACAAATTGCTAGATCAATAAATGTAAAAAGTAAAGAAAAATTATTACAGCTGTATAGACTGGGTGACTGTTGTAATCTGTCTTCATATGTTTTCCTTTTCCCCATCAAGGTCGGTTTTCTGAATTGTCTGTATGTTTGTTTCCTTGTTTGTTTGTTTGTTTGTTTGTACTATCATAGCACTTGAAAATGGTTTAAGGATATCATTAACTTACTCTGCTTTAATAACATGATTTCAACAGCAAGCCGTCTTAGTTTAAACTAAACAGTAGAGGCTGCATCACTCAAGAAACATTCATTAGAGATGTTCTAGATTGCGATACTTATAGTGACAAAATAATTATTCAAGGGAAAGGAAACATTATATCGATTTCCTGATTTGTAAAACAATGAAAAGAAATTTGCTGATCAGTATGAAAATCTAGCTGACTTTGTTTCACCAGCACCATATATGCTTTACCAATCTATAAGCTTAGTTCAGTCTATTAAAGCAAGACCAGTGCTTTCAGTTCCATCAATAAAAACCGTTCGTTCTAAAGAAATTTTTCTTTTTTTCTGAAAAGTATCATACCTTTTCCGGAGAAATCTCCACCTAGAATTTCAAGAACTTTTCCTATCTGCCAATTAAACATCCTATTTCCATTCGGTTTTTAGATACTTCATGGCAAACCTGAGTCAGGAAAAGATCGCCGCCCCATGGCCAATGGCCAGAGGAAGGAATATATAAATTATATAAACAAAAATAAATCGAGTAAGATTTATAGAAAAAGGTATATGAAAAAGAAAATTTGAAAACTTGACGAAAAAATAATAAAATCAAATAATTTTTAAAACCTCTATTTTTTATATTTTAAACACTGTAAAATTTAGGCGTTAACTTTTTATAATTTATGTGTATATCTAACTGATGACACCCTTTTGTTATTAATTGGTATAAGCATGCAACTTAATATCAGTCGCAAAAAATATATAAAATCATTAAATAATGAAAAATACTGTTTGCTAGTCGGTCATAAAGTGATCGATACCGATAATCATATTATGATTATATTAAGCGTGAACCGCGGAGTAGCAACTTAGAACCGTCTTGTTGTATACACCAAATAATGCATAACCCTCGAATATATCAAATATATATATCATAATTGAAAACAAGCAACAATTTGTTTAAGTTCTAAAAAAACAGAATTGCAAGGAATTTCTAACGTTAGAAATTCAATTTTTTTTAAATCCACTTAAGCTTTTAATAATAAGCTAGATCAAAGCATGAAAATAAAGGGTTGGTGCAATCTATCTCGATTTTTTAAAACTATCAAAGTTTTAACTTCAGCAAATTTTGCATTCTGAATCATGATTTATGATGACGATAGATCTAAAAAATCCTCTTCTACAATGACCATGCCATTCTAGGTGTGTGGATTCAATGTTTCTAAAGTTATAAATACATATGCATAATTGAAATATACAGTGCAGTCTAGGTTGGATTAAAACTTTGTAATTAAAAGTTTTAGGGACTTTTTTAAACATTTACCATTCAACCAAATCGAACCAAACAGATATAATTTTTTGCCTAACCTCTCACATACTAATATTCAGTGTAAGTAAAATGCACTCTTCTAGGTAAGTGGCATTAGCAATCATTGTGCGTTGCTATGGCGAATAGCTAGAGTTCATTGTAACTTTGAAAGAATACATCATAGAATAAAAAATATTTTGCTCAAAAGTCTGCTGGTCAATTAGAAAAGTTCTTCAATGTTCATATGAGAAAAAGAAGCAGGAAAAAATATGATATAAGTTTTTATTGATATCAGCACGGCTTCCACTGACACGAAATCAATCAACACTAAGCTTTGATATTCCGATCCAAGTATACATAAAATCTTGTGCATACATTCGATATATAATTCTAGGAAAAAATTGCCGTTCATTGTAGTTGAACATAAATATATAGTAAAAAGTTTAGCTTGAAAATTCATCCATATTCTCCACTGCAAAGGTGCTCACGTTCTCAATCTCCATTTATAAATTTTTTGAAATTTATTAGAATGTAAACGTTATCAAAAGTTTAAGTAGCAAAAGATTAGATTATTAGACATTTGTGCTCCAAACTATGTCAAGCAATGGGCTGCATAAATAGGTATCTGCATAAATTAATGCAGAGTTAATATAGCACGAGAAAAATGTTTCCCTAAAAAAATCTAAACAATATTTTTCTCCCTTTCTGTCTGTTGCTCTGCAAAAATTATACTTTGAACGAGCAAAAATTGCCTTATTTCGACAGTACTCGCATAATTTGCAGGTTTTGAAATGAAATTAATATAGTAAGGGTAGACGTAAAAAATGTTGACATTTCTCAATTCTATTGGTTAAATCTTTAAATAACATGATATGGATAACAGTGATATGATCTAGAATCTATTATATCTCACAACATCCAAGTTTACAGTGTGTTCCACTTTTTAATAAATTTATTCATTAAAAGGACCGGTCTAAAATAAAGATGTGCTGTGGAGTCGTTCTAAAAACAGATCCTCTAAAGTCATCTTCCAAGAATAACCTTTTTTAAACCTCCTTCTCTTTACCTTCCTTTGTAGAATTCCTCTCATTCTAAATGCTCTTTAAAATTCCAACAACCATAATTAATATTTTCTTTCTCGTAAAATTTAATACACTAAGAAATAAGCAATTTAAATTGTTGAAGTCGTCGTACGTTTCTGCGCTTTTTCCTCGATAACAGTTTGGTAGCCTCTGGTTCCATAAAAAGCTACATTCCCTTTCCTGTAAGAATTTTCATAGCACGATCTAGAACTCGTCTCGTAGCTTTTGATTCTGAGGATAAACGTAAAAAAAATCTTAAGACAATCTTTCTAAGTTTAAGTTTCTGTGCCAAAATGAAACGGAAAATGTCCACTAAACTGATAATTAAAAAATCTCAGAAGAATGATGAAATGCAAAATCGAAGATGACAAAAAGAGAGCATTGAAGTATAGTGCTGCTAATAATGGTATACTTTGATAAGAATGCACTCTGTATCAATATAATTCAGTACAGAATTGTGCCTCGCAGAAAATTCAAAGGGAATTTTCAATAAAAACACTGGAAAGACATTGCCGCCATAGGTTATCTATTTAAGGCGTACACCAAATTGTGCATGTTCATCTTTCTTGGTTGGGTAGTTTGATTGTCCGCTTAGAATTAAATGTACATTAAATAGCATTCAATTCAAAGACTGGAAAATAGAAAATGCTATCAGTCAACAAAATTTAAAATTTCAGTTCTCTAGTTTAAGGGATAAGTGGAGAAATCTAAAGTATCAACATTAACATACATCTAAACCAACTCAATTTACTACACACTCTTCCCCTATACACAAGATACTCACCTCTTTCCTCTTTATTCTTTCCTCTTCGGCCAACTTTTCTTTTTTGTGGTCTTCTAGCAACTTTAATGTCCGATCAACGAGGTTCTCGGATTCGTGGGTCGGTAGTTCCGTTCCTAAAATTGGCTGCAAAAACAAAATAGATGAGAATACTTCTTATAAAGTTTCCAACATTCAGCTAATCAGACAACATGCTTGGAAAATTCGGTAAAACTCTAAATGCACTTGTTCTGTGCTTTTAAATGACCACATATTTATAGTCACGTACGAGAGAAGGCCTGAAAACGGTCATTAGAATAAGATGCACAATAGGATTTCTCTACTTAAACATTGCATTCTTCGTACCTGGCTCATACCATCCTTGAATGCCCCAGGATAAAAGCGTAGAGATGGGTAAGCCCTGATGCCAGCCTCTCTGCAGAGGTTGTAGTTTTCTTCGCAGTTCACCTTTGCAGCCTTCACAGTGCCAGACAAACGCTAACGAAAAAACAATTAATGATTATTTCACGTCGTAATGAATTTGTTGTTACTAGGCTAATTTGGGTTTCAATAATTTTTCATCAGTAAATTACAAGCTCAGCCAAAAATACGTGATGTGATATCGAAAGCAAATGATTTCAAAAGGAAACTTCAACTAAAAAAGACCTCGCCATTTCGAAATTTTTCTCAAAGTAACAGGATTTTTTGGTAAAGAAACCATCTCACTTAATTTTATATACAATCTTAATAATTTCTCATTTTCAACAACGGTAAAGTGAAGATAATGCACCAAAATGAAACTTGAAGCAATTAAATTCATAACTCGAATTTAACCAAAGATTAAATCATGAACAGGGCCTAAACCTGAACAACAGCAACATAATTAACATGATTTGAGTTAAAGAAGGAAAGTATAACTTTTGCTTCGTAAATAACCTGCTTCGTTTGATCAAACATCGTTTCAAGCTTTCAGATTTTTGCTTTGGAAGCACTGAAAATCTTACGCTGCAGTGCCAATGCCATTACAGAACTACAGGCCAAGTTTGGTTACTGTTTCAAATGAAGTTAATTATCTTTAATTTTATCAAGCGACAGCCCTAATAGAAGCCTGGAGCTTCATTAAAAGTTCCTATTTCATTTATTGTAGCAAGAAAGTTCGGGCATTTCTGATCTCTGTTTCCTAAAGGCTCATTAAAAAACTTATATAATGTGCAAGGTAAACTATTTTCAGAGGGCTAATAAATAATTGTGCCACAAGCAAGTACTACTATACAACTATGCAAGTACTTCTTTGCGTAAATTGAATGGCTGGAATTTATCAAAAATATAATCTTGTCAAATTAAAAACCACCAATATCGAACAGCCACTTTTGCTAGTACCTTTGCAATCTTTTCAAAGACGGGGGCAAACTGGGTGCAATGTCCACACCAAGGCGCATAGAAATCAACAAGCCATGCATCCATCTGGTTGATTACAACATCGAAAAAGGAATAGTAGTCAAGCTGTTCCACCAACGACGGAAGATATTGGAAGGCCCAGTAGTACATATTTTCAACGTCACGCCAACCCTGATGTCGTCTATAACCCAGAAGATCAATAGTCACATATAATAACGCATTGTGATTGCGAAAATCACATGAAAATCTACGGTACCCCAGGAGAAAATATCACACTGCATATACCTTGACTTCTAACTTCTATTCTAAAGTTTCATTGTGTCAACTTTATGGAAATTACTACGAAAGCCTGGAAATGGCAACATAGAGAAAACTATAGACTATAAGTACTAGAATTTAAAGAGTTGCTACTAGAACTCATACAGTTATATTCGGTAATGAAGTCTTATAACCAGAAGTAATAACATTTTGGATTGTTAGTAGACTGCAATAATATTGGAAAATGTTAGGTATTCTCAGGCATTCACTCGACCTTAAGAGTACAAAGTATCAACTTCAAAACAAAATACTAATGTTAAAAGGGTAGTATACTTTTCTTCTATCAAATGAGTAGTGGCTAATAAGTAGCAGTTATGAGACCAAATGGCACAAAAATGACCCGAAACGCCTTAAAAATAATACATAATTGGTACCAAAAGTATCAAGTCATGATATTATAATAAATAGCAAGAATGTCGGCAACACAATAATGACAGGAAAACAAAATGTTTGAGAGGATGCTTGCACCACAGTTTATATTATTTTCCACTAGCTTAGGCCATTTTTCAAAAATGGTAACACATTTGGCACAGTTAGAAAATTTTGACGTAAAATATGGCACTGGTTTAACATAATAAAATACATGATAAGAATGGAAGTCGATGTTGCGTTTTTTAATACGGAAAAAATCAGTGTGTATAAAATTGTATCTAGTGGAATCTTAAAGAGACTTGAAAATTGTTTTGGAAAAATATACATTACACTATACATGACTCGATGTACATCAAACCTATCTTTATAACTCAACATAACAAGAAAGTGGGCAGTAGAATACAACGGTGAAGGAATGAAGAGCAGGGCAATAACTTTGAATGAAGTTCACACTTACATGTACATAGATGATCCAGCACTGCTAGGTGGGTACAGTCTTACAGTTGGATACGAATGCACGTCATTCATCTGACAAAGGTGCCGATGCATTGTGCAATCGATCATTCCGAGTTTGGCCTCACCCTCCAGGCGCTGGGAACACAGAAAAATGAGCTCTGTCAATTGGTTTTTTGAGAAAATGTAACATAAGAAGTATTTTCATTTTCATTTTCATTTCATAGAGATAATTTTTTAGGAACCTATGCATGCCAGTTTAATCATGGAGAAAAGGAATCTATAACATAATCTCAGGAATTTTTCTAGTAACAGATAGGCAACAAGTTACTTTTAAAATTCTCTTGAAATTTCAATCAAAATGTTTAATTAAAATTAAATCTTGATCTAGGATTAAAAACACAGAAGTTAAACTACATGTGATGCTTTAATAAAAGGAAAAAGATTCCTACAGGAAACGAAAATGATTATTTTTTATCATCGAAATTAATTGGTTATAAGAGGTTTATAGATAACAGTGTATGATCATGACCATTTATAGTTCAAATTTCTACGAATGAAAAAATACAATCGAAAAAAAATTAGAATAGATTTGAACTCGTTGGACTTTGGAATAACATAATAACAATTATGGCACATAATTTAACTTACAGTTGGGAAATCAATGAAACTAAAGGGTTATCATCAAACAAAAATTTATAGCATAAAATAATTAAACATGATTAAGCTAATCAGTTGATCAATAGCCATCAGCAGAGGCAGAGAGACAAAGAAAAACTTTGAGATGGTAGAGCAAAATTTTGAAAACAGGCCAGCACAAAACTAACAAATCATCTCACCAAGTTGTTGACACATGTAGAAGGGATTTTTAAACTTACTTTTGCAAGTTTGCGATACACTGGAGTAAGTTGTTGACATGGGCCACACCAGGGAGCATAAAAATCCACTATCCACATTTCACCTTGTGGTTTGTGCACAAGAAACTTTTCAAATGTTTCCGGTGTTAGCTGCACCACAACTGGGTGTATTATGTCCTGTCAAGAGCAAAACCGTGGTCTAATATAGTTATTTTCTGATACTAAACAGCTGTAATAGCGATCAGCAAAATCAAAATACACATTAAGCCAGTTGTTTATTCTATTGTGCCACCTTGGCAGGAAAAGATGGGATGTTGCGACCTTTTTACAAAATATTATTAACAGTCAAAAAAATGTTGGAAAATTAAGTTTCTCAACAGAAAGAAAACTTTTGTTAAAAGAGAGACAATACTGTTGTCCACCTGTGTCACCACTTCATAATAAGCTGCTATGAATTGAAGATCTTAGAAAACAGTTACACTCAATGTTGTACTAGCAACAATTCCTCAACTGGCATCGTAACTGCAAAGACGCTAAGTAACAGAATTTGAATTGATATTTTAAATGAATAAAATTATAAAAAGAAACTAAAAAAATTCTAGTTTAATAACATCTTCATGATTTAATTGTTATAAGATAGATACTTACTGAGTGATATAACGATACTTGGTGATACTGACTTAGTGATAGTTACTCGTGAAAATAAGATAAAATTCACTTCGCAAGATGGCAGGAAAAACAAAAAAACCTAAACAACAATGCCTACTTTTCACTTTCTTCACGTAACCATTCAGTTATTTGTAATAAAACGAAAAGCATATTTTGTGCTAATTACAATATGTGTACATGGATTGCTCAAGTTAATTAAATGTTGTTGAATTCAAGGTAATCGACTTGCATTTGTTATGACAAAGGATTGCCAAATCATTGCAGAGAAATTTGCAAGGTAAAAAAAGTCTATTTTTTAATGGGTTGAGGCATACTTATTTAGGAAAAAAAATTCGTGGTAAAGAAACGCCGGGGGAAATTTAGTCATTTCTCCCGGATTGGCATAAGCACTTTTTTCTCTGACTTAAATTTAAACCAAGCAAACAATTTTCTTTTAAGCCTAACCATCAACTATGAAAAATATACTAGTTTAGTCCCAAGTACAGAAAAGGGTATAAAAAATTGGGGAAAGAACTAGTCAGGAAAAGTCTGGGAAAAATTGTAGCCACTTTTTCCCAAATTTTCTCTTTTTTCCTGTAAGGAAGTTGCTTTTCAAATTTTTGCAAAACTCATCAACAGAAAACGTCTGGATCAATAATAATCTCAAATACACGTTTTATGGGATATTTTCTCAAAACATTAATCAAAGCAGTTTTCTGCAGATATATTTTTGACCATGATTGAACGTAGGATAATTTCTCATGCAATTTATCTTGCTGGTGAATCAACAATTATAGTTCAATCTCTCAGAAATCTTACCTCGACAAACTCAATAATATCATTTGCAGCATGAAAACCAGAAAGAGAGTGCGGGTGACTGTCATTATAAAGAACTGAAGTTGGATACGATCGGATATTCAGCTAAAACATAAAAATATTAAATTAGCGAGTAATTGATATAAAATATTACATTCATTCGTGACTTTTTAACGAGTGAATTAAATTTGTGTAATAAATGACATTAGACAAAGTGTATAAAAGTATCGGGCTGTACTGAACTAAGGTTTTTCTTTCAGTTGCCACTAAAAGGCTCCAGACATCTCTATTTATTACCAGTTCTTCCATTTTTATTTCTCCTACATTTAGCCACTTTTTATCTATGTAGATTGTAAAACAGGGTAATAAACTTGCATCTCTATTTTTTTCTCCAAAAAATGTCTGGATTGAAGGTATAAAATAAAGGCCAAATTCATGCAACGACTTTTCTGAATATTTCAGTATAAAAGAAAGTGAAAGTCACTTTTAAAAAATTTGCAGGTTTTAGTATAATTTGCAAAACTCGTTTTTATAATTGATTGAATCACGAAAATAAATAAATGCTAAAGATATCACACTTTTTCAGTGAAACTGAAGACACTTTGTAGAAAAACAAACGACTGAAGGTTGATACGGTTGTTTCACTTCTCTTATATTTTGTTTCTCCATCTTAATAAATATCACTTGTTCAAATTGTAGTGAATCAGCAAGAAGCGAAGAACGAGACACGTAAATTTATGGTTTAACATATTCCGTATTCTGAGTTAATCATTTCTCAAAACGTAACTTCGAGAGCTGCTCTCATTTTGATATTCAACATTTAAAACTGAAGGAAAGTTCGTCAAGTTGCCAGCTTAGGATATCTGGAAAACTTCCTTCACCCAGACTGTTATTTGCTGTTGCCGACTACCCTCTTCTAGTGACACATAATATATGAAATAGAACTACGAAAAGCTTAACACAGTATGTAATATTGTGTCCTAAATGACTATAAATACGATGACTTACGTTCTGACACAACGTTCTGTGAGCAGTACAGTCTACTGTTCCAAATTTTGCCGTTCTGTCTCCGATCTGGCGACCAGCTTTCCTCCATTCTGGAAGCAATTTCATACACGGCGGACACCATGGAGCAAAGAAGTCGATGAAATATCTTCCTTTGTCATCCATTGCACTTGGAAAGTCATCAGGGGTGAGTGCTCTAACATTTGATGTAGAGCTGTCTTTTGCAAATACTGCAATATCATGAGCGGTAAAGCGACCTTGGAGAAAGTTTGTAAGAATAAAACAATCATTCTATTGATTGGAAGAGAAAGACTAGCTTCTGATTGCTATATCATACATATTCTTTGATAAAAGATAAACTGAATAGCAGAAGGACTATGATATGTAATTGTGAAAACATTAACTCCCTGAAACATTGATAGAAAGAGCAAAACACTGTTTACAAAAAATAGGAAATTTACCCAACATTATCCATTAAAAATGGTGGCCAAAATATAAGAAATGGTGGCAAAACTAAGAGAGTATTTCTCAAAACTAAAACAGAAACGGATATTCCTCAAAACTGATGGATCTTCAAAGTAAGAAGGGTTGGACTTTATCAGCAAAGTTTGATAAAAGCATGTAGAAATCTTACCATAATGCCATTCATAGCCTCCTTTCTTCAACAACAAAACAGATGGGTGCTTAGTAACGTAAAACTTCTGGCATAATTTATTGCTCTTCCTACAGTCTATAGTCCCAAGCTGAAGAAGTAAAATCAATTGTTAGCGAGAGGCCGTCAACATAGCAACAGATGGAAGAGAATCAAATCAAGGCATTTGAAAAGAAATATCGCTAGCAGGAACATTGAAAGATCGATAAACTTTAATGATAACTGAACAAACAAAAAGGAAAACAGAAATATCACACCAAACCTGTTTGAAAAGGCAGTATTGTTGATAATTACCTCCACATGTGGAATAAGGGCAGAAATTTTCTTTAATTCGAGAAAAGAATCATCTTTGCCTGTTCCACTTGAAAATATAAGGAGCCATGGCTCAATTGATCCTTTGTCAATCTCATCTGAAATGCTCTGAGAAAAAACGGACAAATGAAGTGAAATCCAACATTGATATTGGAATAATTAGGTCGTTTTGGGTTACGCAGCAAAAGCAAATAAGGGATAAAGAACCTGCCGGGCGTAATTGATAAGTGTGTATTTACTGACGTAGGTAGATTAATTAGTTTAAAGTTATAGTGACAAAGATGAAAGGATTTATGGGCAAGGGATGTGCATGGGAATAGCATGTGAGAAAAACATAAGAAGTCTTTCATTCTGCGTTCTGTATAACTTGCTTTTCTTAACACTCAGTTGGTGCAAATTTTAAGTCTAGAGTAAAACTGAGGAGAATGCTATTAGTCACATAGTTCCCAATAACATTACAGTGAAGGGTTTACAAAACATCATTTTAAGCTGCTCTCGGGTAATTTCTTTGAAAAGGTATTCAAGAGATCCTAATCAGCATCGGGTCACCAACAAGGGGGGAATAATAAACACGATATAACATAGAAAATATGGTACACTTCTAGGGCCATTTGGTGAAAATATCAAGTCTTACTCTAATTCCAAAATGTTGTTCAGCTACACATGGAAACTGAAACTCATACTAAAAGACAGTGTTTACTTAGCAACGAAGAGCGACGGTAAAATTAAAATGATGCGTTGCAAAATTTGAGTACTATCATTTCAAAATCTAAATTAAGCTATAAATTGTTTTATGTCAATACCAATCTTACAAATTCGATCTTTAACATTTTGTGCTAATCAAAATTGACGCACCAAAAAGCTACAAACCATATATTGAAAAATTGATAACTTCAGAGTAACATAAGGTAAGACAAGTGAAATTTAAGATGTTTATAGGCCATAAAAGATCACCTTAAAACTCTCGTCATTTACTTCTGTTGGCTCTGGGAGTAAAGTAAGAACTTCTTTCAAAATCTCTCCAGCAACCAGACTATGAATAACCTACAAAAAGAGTCAGAATTTTAAACCTTGAACTACAAAAAGCAATAGTGTATCAAAACGCACTTAGGTTTTATTGAAATTGATAAAAAAAAGTTTGAATAAGTCAATAACTTTAGCTATAATAACTCAATTTTCACAGAATTTTTTTCTTCGATTTGACAGATAAGCATCAAATATTTGACAAAATCCCGACTACGTGAAGAAGGTTGAAAAAACTTACCGATCCACTCTGTTTATCGACTTTACCAACTGGGTAATAAACCACGCCTGAGATGTGACCAAGCTTTTTGCAAAGATCAGGTTCACTTGAGCAATCAGCGTCAAGAACTTGCACAAGATTGTCCTGTGCGAAAACTCCAGTTAGGAAAAATGCAAAGAATTGAAAAAGCAAAAAGCTATCAGCTAAGTTATCAGCTATGTTACTGTTGTATTTCATTTTCTATTTAATGAAGTTTATGAATTCCGGTCAACATTGACTGATTTTTTGCATCAAAATCTAAGACATCAAATTTAGTATTTTCGGAAAAAAAAGAATACATTAATCTAAATGGCAAAGTTTTCAAGTTCAGGAAAAGCGGTTTATACTTGGATGATGGATCATCGATTATTATTCGTCGAAAATCAACAGTATTATCGCACTGGCGTGAAACGCAGAGTCTATAAGACATCAAGAAATCTTTATTAGAGGGGCTTCAGCAGCCAGATTTTCAAACACCATTGAGTTTGCTGTAGAGCCATGAAGAACGGCCTAATGAAGGGGGCGTCAATCCTTTACATCAAAATTTCGTAAATATTACAGTTCAGGACTTACAAGCATTCCAGCAAGCTTTGTTTTCGTTTTTGCAGACAGGCAGTCTACAAAAGATAATAAGGAACTAAGAAATAACATCTGTATAGTCTCCGTAACTTCTTGATTTTGCAAATAATCAAAGCTTGACTTGCTGAAACTAAATTAGGCATCAAACACAATTAACCGAAAACATGGCGATGAGCAAAAGGCACAGTTATTGCACAGTAATATCACGATTTCTCTAGAGTTCTTTCAGCAGATGTTGCACACCTCTGCAAGTTATTCCGGGTTTGTTTTGGCTTTGCCCACAACCCACGTGACAACCAACGTGTATAATTCAAAAGAGTCAATTTGTCATCAGATGATTATCAAATGGATACGATACTAAAAGGATGAAAATGTAAAATACATTTGCTGCTGCGATTAATGATTCATTTTAACTCCGCCTGTAACACTGAATTTGAAACCAACTTATTCGCAGAAGAATCCAGCACCCACTTAATGCACATTAACTCTGTATAAGGAAACCACTAACTTAAGCGAGAATCGGACAAACGAAGCAGCCCACGTTGTTTGCGAACCCTAAGGAATTAACGCATCGTATATTTTCTTGGCTAAGACTTTAACACTAATGAATTTCCCTGAAATAGAATCTAAGTGTTGTCTTGTTATGTTATTGATCTCATCTTTCCTTATCTAGCTACTTTATCACAGGGATGTCTTTCTTGTAGGGGGTATGTTCAAATTATTTATATCAAACTCTACATAGATTACAACCATAGTGTTAATTCCGTATTCAAACGTCAAAATCCTTTCCAATACACAAAAGCTGATGCTGGAAACAGCGTTTTCATCACTTATATTGAAAAGAAAAGCAAAGAGCCAAGAAACGTTTTCTGTCTATAAAATTTACTGCACAACTCCCTTTAAACTTGCTTAATTGCGAATCATAAAATACAAAATACCTATGACTTCAAGGATATAATCGATATGTTGGATACGTTAACGAAAACAAACTTAATATGTACTATCTATACTGATTTAGTTTGACTAAAATTATCAAAATTTATCAAGTCATAGACATTCTTAGAAGACATGCAAAATTGTTCGCGATTGTTCTTTACCTTCATCCGGTGAGCAAAATGAGACTAGCCAAGGCAATGAATGATCATTTAACTCTTTAAAATTATCTGCAAAAGAAAAAAGTCGTAGGAGCCACAGATTGATGATAATTTTAAAAAACAAGAAAATACAAATTCAAATTTATATCTAAATCGTTAAATGGGACCTTTAAAACTAATTCCGTTTCTATTGATAATGCTTTCACAATGGTATACTTTTTCCCTTTCTATGCCTTTCATAAATCTATATGTTCTTTTCGAATAAGATAAAATAAAAAGACAAAGAAATGCAATCAGTGAAAATAAGAGCCGCAAAAGACCAGAAAATCGAAACAAACCAGACGTAAGCTTTATCACGACAATTTCAACTGAATCCAAGGCAAACTTTACGATTTCATCAGTTGTCTTGTGTCCATAAAAGAACTCGCCCTGTGGTGAAAGATTTCAATAATAAACATGAGAAAAATTATGATAGCTAGACTGAAGTTAAACTATATGGGAACAAATAAGTTTTAAAACTAAGCTTAATCGAAGGTGTAAACTATTTCTCTCTCTCTCTCTCTAACAACTTTTTATAAAGATGCGAAAATTCTCAAAATTGCAGGTTTCTGTCCCAAAAATGAAGAGAAATTCCAAAACTCACGCTGCACTGTGAATTCATTTTAACAATCGTTTTCCAAAATGCGCATAATAAAACAAGGCATTGGTTCTGCAAATTACCAAAAGAACCACTTGTTAATGTCTAACCAAATACAACAAAACAGACAAGACTAGAAGTTCCAAAGCTGAGGCAGGCTATTTCTAATTTAAAGTTACCTAGAGGCCCAGTTACACGGTCAGATATTATTACGATATCTGGCAAGATAAAATCAAAAGGTCAGATAAAATCTTCATGCATATTTTAACTTGTAACATAAACTTTCTGGAGGTATATCAAAGGATCTCTGAAGAAATAAAATATCAAAATAAAATCAGTTCAGGTATACTCGGAATACCGAAAGATACGTGATAAGGTACCAACAGTGCTCAATCTTTTGCTGTTGCGCGGTATAGCAAGTTTGTATGAGCCTCTAACCAAAAAGGCTTCTTGAATGTCACGCTTAAACAAGTATTTCAATGTGGCAAAGCTTGCCTAATATCATTAAGACTGAGTGAGATTTTTTATGTTGAAGTTAAAAATCAGTGATACATGCGGCAAAAGAGTAGCAAATATCAAATTGGAGACAAATCAAATTGCACTTGTTTCTGAAGCGTTTTATGAATATCAATATCTGGTGGGTAACTGATGAAAAATCTGACCATGCAACGAGGCCTTTAGACATAACGTAATCAATTTAAGTTGGCAGGTTAGCAATGAAGAAGACAGAACGCTGAATACCGTCGGGTACAATTTGAGGGAAGGGTAAGACTGAATTCCTTGACTTGTACACAAGCCCCACTCGTCCTGACAATTGACTGCTCCAATACGAATGATACCATCAAGTTCTTTTGCAACTTCTCTCCACTAAAACAGAACAAAAGAAGTTTCGAAAATTGAAATATAATCAGAATAGGAAGAAAGCAAACGAAGAGAAAATTTCGGTTTTAGGAGAATTGAAACCAAGCTTTCCTATTTGTCCCAAAAGAATTGTCTTTTTAAAGATATCTAAAGTCCATAACTCGGTTGAGTCCACAAAGTCCAACATTTATCGCTTAACTGCCACAGGCAAGTTGACTCAACCCCTTGCTCCCTGAGTAACTGGACAGTTTCTTACATCAGTTGCTGAAGCAAAACCAGCTAATTATAATAGTTGAAAAAGGAGGTAAATTGCGGTTTTTTCAGATTACTGCTAAATGTTTTAGCTTTGAAGACTGGATTACGAAATCTGGGAAAAGTAAAGACAGTAAGACGTCGAGCCCTGGTTGATATTCTACACGTAGCTGGAAGAATGGTTTAATCTTACAATAAGATTAAAATATTTATCGTCAAGAACAAATAGAATTATATGGCTCCTCGTTTTAAAGCAACAGTAAACAAATTCCGAAAACTTGTACACTTGTGAGATCTTTTTGGCGCTGCAAAGAATAATTTATTCTGGTCATGTTCTATTTGCGTTTCAGATGGAGAAGAGAAATATTTGAAAAATGCTGAAACTACATATGCAAAAATCTCTGTGAGCCTTCAGTTGGCAAATAAGTTATTGAGTCGAAAAGGATAAGCATTTGAAAAGGAATCTAAAATTGAACCTGAAAACAGAAAACAAGTTTTTTGGAGACATTTTCGCAGAAGCCTAAAGCGTTGCTCTGTAAGCTAAGATAGGTTTATTCCTCAAAGGCAGTCGACAGATACTCAAGTGGCCTCAGCTACCTGTCAATCAACAATTGACCAATCAACGAGCCTGAAACCACTCAAGTGCTTATCGCTTAGCTAATACTTAATGAAAGACGGCTTAAGCCACTTTAGTACCAGTAGAATGCCTCTAATGCTCACTGTGAAAATTCAATATGAGACTGCAACTTGGAAGCAAAACCTTTACTTGAATTTAATATTCTAAATCTTGAGATAAATGCAAAAAGATTCAAAATCAGAGGACGTCTGAAGTCGCAAAAAATATTTGCAGTTTGCACATCAACAAGACAATACTATTTGCAAAATATTTGTTAAGATTTTGAACTCATTAGTTGTATTTACAAAACTTAAATGTCAGGTAATTAATTCTGCTTATTCACAGTAAATTCGTCATCTAAATAAAATGTTTTGCATTAACAGCTAGTCGACACAAGGGATTTGCAGTTTGCACATCAACAAGGATCTACAGTTATACATGATCTGGTACACGATACTATCATCATTTCCAAATAGGGGTTATGTGAAAGGAACAGCCCCTTGCAGCATCAAGTCTCAGATACGGTCATTTTGGAGCTGGAATTTCTTGCAGCACTTTATGTAGTCAGTGCTGCAAGATGGCAGAGTCTGGTCATTAGATGGCAGCATGTAAGTATTAAGAAGTTGACTCTTGAATTTAGATTTTGTTAAATTTCCTTGGAATAACTGACCCGAGTAGGGGCACTATACGTTTGTGAGACCAGTTATTACATTAATCCATGGCTACTTAATACAATGACTTGTGTTTTTACTCCTTTAAATTTTGAAACGTAAATCCAGTAGCACATCACGAGCTCCAAGATTAGAAGTTGCCTAATGATGTTAGACAGAGACCGGGAAAAAAGGCTTGAGAATGAGCTCTCTAAAATGCTTGACGAGGTCCTTTCCATCAGAAGATTCTGCATTTTAAAATATTGTTAAGGTTTTTTTCTAAAGACTATGGGTAAAAGCAGTTTATATAACCCAACATAAGTTTAATCTTTCATGTATCAAAACTCTCCTATAAAAAGTTATACCAATATCTGAGTGAATATAGATCAATAAATAAACATTAGACACAACATTTTCTTGTAAGTGTGAGAATTAAGGAGAGGCCACGATAGCAGGCTGCTCGACGGTCTCCGGAGGAAATCTTGCGGCGAATAATCGATAAAATCTGACGAAGCCCCGTATGCCGGGGCGAAATGTTAGCCATCACTTATTTGTGTGTTTGTTGTTGTTTTTTCTCGTCGCGTTGCGGTGTTCCTTATACACTACTATTTTCTTGTAACATGCCTTTGGGAATTCTTATGACTGCTATCTTAACATAAGAGATATAAAATACAAAATTTTCTTCATAGACATCAAGAAAGCATTTCCAATGTACATTATATTCTTGATGTTATGTTTTTTAAATATATTCTTATTCAGACCATGGTATAATTGATCATAAAAGAGTTAACGAGTACGTTTTTAACCTTTATTGTATATACTTATCCATTTTTGGAAAACCATACCTACTGGCTGTAGGTATACCTATTACCTCCTTCTCTTACTTGGTCTATGGACATGGCATATTGCCACCCCTCCCCAAATTCTTATCTGCTTTCTTTTCTGATAGCTTATCTTATCCACTTGTTGAGCTGCTGCATATAAATTCTTCTATAAAGCAAACAAATTCACTTGATATCTTCTGCACTTTGTTCTGAAGAGTTAATGAGACAATACTGGATTGATTTACTTACAGTTGGAGCAAGAGTGTGGCAATGGGAGCAATATGGGGAGTAGAAATTTATAAACCAAACATCTTCAGATCCCATCACTGAGAGCTCTGAAAAGCAAACAAAGAAAATTTAAAAACCTTACATTTTTATGTACTACACACTTCATATCAGGAACGGTGAAATGTATTTGAAAGTAGTGGAGCCAAACCATTAAGATTATGGACAGGTTTAGTAAAGGACGTCAATATGAATGGTTGCAAGAAAAACTTTAGAAACCTGGCATTTTAAGGGTGGTCAAAAAAACATCTAGAATAGATTTTGATAAAAGAAAATCTGAGGCAATGCTTTCATGTCCCATAGTTTAATATATTTTAATGTTGACACGAAATAGGAGAGGTCTGCAAAGTTTAAGAATAACTTTAAAGAACAACCATAATCAATTTTTTCCATTAAAGGTAGGTATCCTGTCGCTGTGTATGAAGAATACTGGTACTGTTTAGATGCTGTTGTAAACAGTTATGAATATGTTGAAATAGGTAAATTATTTTTGTACACAAATATTTGTTCATTTGTTGCCACAAAAAATAAGAGATGCATTGAATTTCTTCACTGACAAGTCCGTCTAGAGCTATCAAAATAACAAGGGGGCTCTTGCACATATTGTTGCTAATAACAGCAGGAAAAGTAGAAATTGGCTAACTTTAGGCATTAACAAAGGGGCTCAGCCCCCAAGCCCCCTAGTTTACACCCCTGCTCTAGAGTCAATAGAAAGAAGACTTCACATCAAGCTAAGCAGCTTTTGCCAGTTATAGATGATCGTCTGCTTTGTATATGTCTCAGGGCACTCGGACAAAACCCCCCAACCAGGGAAGTTGAAGTCTTGCAAAGTGTACCTCTCTTGACTCCGGCACCGCTGACCACTACATTTTATATGTGCTATAGTCAGCGTTCTTTTCATAAATTAATTCTTTGCTGGTTTTTTGTCAGTTGGTTAAGCTATTAACCTGAGTTCCAGATTAGATACGTTGGCTGTGAAACTCTGTGAAGTCAAAATAAAAAAGGTTGGATTATCTGGCTTTATTTTAGTGCTATTTAGACTTTTACGATATTGCCTGGACGCTTTCGGGATTGTGCTTGGACGTTCATTAAGTAGTGTGCTTGTGAAGGCAACTTCAAGGTAGGAGCACAGGGCCCTGATATTGGAAGAAAAACAATGGCATTATTGACAATAGCAATACATTTTTACCAATCAAAATTCTTATTGCCGTTATATCCGTATCTTAAATTACACGATGCCACAAAGGGTTGATTGTTTTTTTGCTAAAAGCTGTGCCAACTTCCCTTTTGGCAATGAGATAATAGTTTTTTGGATCATTGGCTTGCTGATGATGTTGAGTCATCATCATTTTGTGGCTGCAAGCAATAGAAAACTATTTACAGGAAAAGCAGCATGCCTTGCATATCAAAAAAGATACGGAAAAGCGTCTTTATATATATACATATATAGATATTCAGAAAAAACACTATCTCTTAAATACTTTACAAATCTGACAAAAACTCTTTCAAAACACAGAAGAGTTACTACCACATAAATTTTGGCTCTTTCAATAACACTGTCAGCTGTGGTTTGGCAAGAAGTAAAGAATGAAAAATCTTTGATATTGATTCTGGCTTCCAAAAGTAGAGAAGATAATCTATCCAGAATTCGGTTCAAATTATCAAAAGTCCCAGAAATTTCATCACTCTATTCCCTTCATACTCAACAGCATCTGCCTATAGATCATAAATATATGGAGATTGCAATTTTTTTAAAAAACACAGTGGCCACAAAGAATGCAATATTTTAAGGACATATTTGACTTTTGCTTTCATTTCTATTGCTCCTGAACCAGCTGTTAAGGTATTACTGGAAGCAGTTTTAGTTTTTAGTCTAGTGGACATACCCGCTTTTGTAAGTTTCAATGGTTCTCAAATCTACCAACAAATCTTTCACTCCATTACCCACTTCCAAATAGACTGAGGTTCGTAATTCCCATACAAACATTACACTACTTGCTGGAAATGATCAATCAACTATACTGCTGCAATTTCTGCCAAATCCTACCAAACAATGAACAACTCTTTCTGCCAAAACCAACAAAATTGCATGGCAAGCAAACAAACTCATAGCAAATACTCTCAAGATAGTAGAAATCCTATTTACAAAACCAAATAAATATTTGATTGTATTTGTTTATATTTGCATCTACCTAGCATTCTACAGTAGCTTTTAGGACACTGTGAGACTACCATTATCAACCATTGTCCTGGTCCTTCCTCTCTATGTTACTATACCCTTTGATGGGGACCCTCTTCACTCTATGTTAAAGATTGGTCTAGAAACTAGGGACTAGAAACCCCAGACCATTTGATCTGACAGATCCAGACTACAGTCCACAACCTTAACCAATGAGCCATCCTTGCATCAATTAATATTAGAAGGCATTTAAAGATTCTGAGAAGAAATTAATGGAACTGGAAGATAGCAATTCAGTTTAGGAGAGCAATTCCCAGCTTGTCTCAGATTTTTACAGCAGTGCAGGTGATACATTAAAATTACCCAAAGGCTTTATTATTACTGCAATCCTGTACAAATTTCAATGATAGCAAGTAATAATTACTGAGAAAATAATTCAGAAACTGTGACTCAAATATAACACTAGAGTACAGAAAAGTCAAGAAAAGCCTGTCAAAAGATTACTCACCAAAATCAGAGTGACTAAGAGTAAGAATTTCTGGGTCATCGTCATAAATGCCAAATTCTTTATTGTAATAGTCCCAGCTTTGATAATTATTACTGAAATGGTCATCTTTCAAACCATCTTCACCGTAAAGGTCATATTTCTTTCTTAACTCTTCATCTAACAAATTGAAAAAAAAACCCAGCATTCATTTATGGGACAAAATGATCTATTTGTGAAGAGCCTGAGAAAATGTTCATGAATATCTGACACAGGATAAAGTTTTTTATTGATAATAGTAATTGATTATCATGCCACAAAACCTTTTGGATGACAAGAAAACAACAAACAGATGAACATTGAATATCCTCTTTGTCTTTGTCTATCAAAGACCAATACTTTTAAAAATATGAAAAGACATCTATTGTTTAAGAAAAAAGGAACAACAGAAAAAATTATAGGTAAAATTTGTTCTGAAAATTACAACTTGCAATATCTATGCCTTGCTATACATTGTTCTTACAAAGTATATCCTTATAAGTAAGTTTGAAATATGTTTATGAAAAAACATTTTAAATGTCATTGAACACACAAAGATTTCTGAAATTCAAGTCATAAGCGCAATCCAATAAACAAACCTTTAAGGACTTCGTATGCCCTGTTAATCCTTGTAAACCTATCATGGGCTGATGGATCATCCTAAAACATTCAGTAAGATGAAACATTATTTTCAAGCTTTTATAATAGGTACAAATGATGTTAGAAATTCACGTTAAATTTAAAATCAAGATGGAATATCTTCATTTGATCAATGATTAAAGTACAAGATTCTTTAAAATAGATCCTGAAACTAGTTCACTGTTAATGAACCATATTCATTTTTCATCAAGATTCACAAAAGAGATTTTTTAGATTTCAGTGGTTTTTCGGCTTCGCTCTGGCCGCTATACAAATATAATTTCAAATAATAGGTTTCATAGGATTTCATATAATGGGCCAATCCATGTTAAAAGCATTAAAGTAGTAATACAAGGAAACCAATTGCTACGATTTGTGCATTTAAAAGAATTCTGAAGGGTTCACTACAACTGATATTTTACAATAAGAGCTCTCAAAAATTTATTAGCTTGTTCTACAAACAGCAAATCGAGAAAACGATGAAAACCTCAAGCTGTGCTAACAAAGACCTGCGGCAACTTCTGGCAAAGAGAAAAACTAAATTGACCTTTTAATCGTTTAAATATGGTATGCGCGTTTCCATGAGGGCAATTTTCGTGGAAATTGGTTTCACATAGTTATTTCCAGCAAAGTTCATGGTGAAGTAAATCACCGGTAAAAAAATCATTTGTTGTATTTAATCATTTGTTGTATTTAATACCGGCATTTTCCTTAAGTAAGTAAGTTAGTTTCTCCCTTTGACTGAGAATGCTGGCCATGTTAAATTCTTTCATGCCATTTTTCAATCTACTTACTTTGTTTTTATCAGGATGGTGTTTCAAAGCCAACTTTTTAAACTTTCTTCTAATTTCAGCAACGGTAGCATCTCTAGACACGTCAAGAAGTGCATAATAATCCTCAGCAAAAACTTCTACTAATACAGCAATTGATAGAAAAATGCCTATTAAATAAATCCGCATGTCGAATGTAACCCTCGCAGCCTAAAAGGTTTATAAGTAACAGTAAAAGACTACGGGTGCCTGTATTAGTACATATTGCAGTGACTTTCCGCCATCTTTTGTTTTTGTAGTTTCCACCAAAATGGTTGTTGTTGGTGTAGTGTGAACACGTGTACTTTGGCCTCGCTTTGAAATGGAGGATTTGTCTGACGCCGCAAATCTCGTGTTAAAACTTTCATTTAGGTATTTCACTCATTTATTCCTCGTATTAGAAACAGTTGTTTATCAGTATTTCTTTGTAATGTTGCCCCACTCAAGTAATCGCATCTTTGTATACAGATTTGAAAACTGCCAATGACGTAACCTTATGTATTTGTATTACCCTTATTTGCATTGATGTATTAGCTTACTTCCCGTTATCTTATTAGCAGTAGATAATATTGCATTACGATAAGAAGCCACTATGGCAACAACAGGGTGTAGATTAACGTAAATATGTATGTAAGTTGGCAAGTTAGATTTAGAGAGATACATAGAGATTCGAGCAGATACAGACATAGAGAGATTAGGCTATGACAATTTAAGGATGCTAACTGCTCAGCTCAAGAGGCTAGAGAAAGCTCTTGTAGCTCGTTGATATTATATTGGTAATTAGGTTTATTCAGGACAGGCAGTGCTTGCAAAAGACTGCGCTGGGCCTCGTTGTTGTACGTTTAAGACAGACAGTGCTTGCAAAAGACTGCGCTGGGCCTCGTTGTTGTACGTTTAGGACAGACAGTACTTGAAGAAGACTGTGCTGTGCCTCGACACATTTTGGTTTGCGGAGAGCCGAGGATGTGTCTTACAGATTTAGCTGAAAATTGAAGTTTAGCCTGGAAAGACTGCATGGTTGATAACTTGAAGAATACATATAGCCGCTCATCAAATGTCGTCTCTTTTAATTCTCTTCGCGGACTTGGGCACTAAATTAGCCCCCCAAATTTTCATTTTACACCACCTCAGTTATTAGGACATTAAGAGAAGAACATTAATGCGTGGTAATTCATTAAAACACCAAGATGCCACGGTTATTCATAAACAGCAGTCACTTTCAAAACTTTTCTTAAATAGAAACGAAAGATGAATTGGTGCAAGGACATTATTGCTGGAGGTATACATCATGACTTGTTTAATTCGGCGCAAAAAGCTTGCAATTGTGTTTCTTTTGAATTTTAAAAAAATCTTGAAAACAGGAGCGGAAGCAGTTTTCTTAGATTCTTCTGAACTGCGATTGCTTTTAGCAGTGCTTCTGAATTTCAGAATAGAGCAATTAGAGCACCTCAAACATGACATTATATAAAACAAACCTGTGTTTTAAGTGATTTAATGAGAGCCGTAGTTTCAAGTAATTAAAAACGGAAAAATAATTCTGGGTTAATATGATCCATCTATGATATAAAATAATTTTGATTAAATACTATGCAGCGCAATGAGATATAAAATATGATAATTTATGAAACATACCAGTTTTGAAATGATCTAGTCAGAGCCGTAGTTTCTAGTAAAGGAAAGCCGAGAAAAGAATAGAAACTTTTGCATTTTAGCGCATTTCTACATAATATACACTCATTTTTTTAAAGGAAACAGAGGTCGATGTTGAGTACTCCAGTTTCTTAATGTTCTGGAAATTTCAATACTCATTGTTTCTTAAGAGTTTTTTACTTCTGATGTCTTGAATGATGTTATGAAATGTTCCTGACCTTTCTTATCACGTCAAAAGATTCGCTTCCGTTCTGATGCTGCATTTAGAAGTGGGAAGCATACAATTTTTATCCCTTGTCTCCTAATTTCTAGGCCAACAGAGCAATGATGTTCTTGGATTTTACAAAATTTCGTTGTTCCAGTTTTATCACGATTTAATAGTTTCTTAATTTTTTTTGCTTCGAGTACTGAAATTTCTTAATTTTTTTTTACTGTCCAGTATTCTATTCTTATGGCCAGTTTCTTGTAAAGAATGAGTGTATTTTAAGCATAACTAGAGCAACCTCGGATAATTTTTTGTTAACAGAAATGAGATATGTGAAATAGTCTAGTAACTTGAGGTTTGAGCTATAAAAAGTAACACAAATAAGAGATTTGATGGTCACACGAGAAAGATCAAAAGCACCTTGCCCAAACCCTGACTTGTTTTCTTCGTTTTCTGATAAAGGTTTCTAGATAAAATTGTCTGGAAGAAGCATGAATACTTTCTTTGGCTCTGATATGAAGTTTATATTTAGACGAGCCTCTTGATTTGGCGGTTTTTTCCCTGAAATAGGACTGTGCATTCTGAACTGATCTATGACTCAAAAGATGACGTCATTGCATTTTACTGTTTATTATGTAATAAATATATACCTAGCTTGGCATCAGCTATTAAAAAGATTCAGTGGCGTTCTGAACTACCAACAAATTTTACAAGGAAGAAAGTTGCTATCAAGGCACTACATAAACCATGTATATGTGTATTAAGCCTGCGTGGGAACTGCTGGCTTGCCGTTATGTTAAGGGTGTGCAAATCGAAAGTGACGTCGTTTGTCAGCTATGTAGTTCTTAGAGAGAGAGTGGTTCATATGACCTGCGAGAATGGTAGCTAAATCAGGTACACCTTATACAGATCCTCTTGATTACGTTGTGGATGATGTGGAGAAAGCATAAAGGCCGAGAGTGTCAAGCAGCCAACGCTTTGCGTACACAAAACCTCATTCAGCCGACGTAATTATATTTGCAAACTGCAGAGAGATTTAAATTATATTCTCCAAGATTCCGCTGAGTACATAGAGATCAGTCTCAATTCACATCCAGCACACAAATACAATCATAGAATGTCTTTATTTGCGTTATTGATTTGGCACTCAATCCTCGTAGATTTTAGGATCCAATATATTAAGATCATAAGCGTTTCAAATCTTTTGTCTCGTGTTTTGCCGGTAACAGAAGTTAAAACTCATCAAATCTCGATCAGCGCCGCGCAGACTGTTCTCTGTTTGCAATGCTTATTCCACTGGCCCAAGCATGCTTGCCCATGAACAACCTTCGACCTTTGAACCAGTAATAAATCGACCTCATAAGAAACGTTCCCAGCTCTTGTGATCCCCTGTCTTATCCCCATTAATCTTAAGCTAGATTTACACCGAATCCATCCAGGAGGTTTACAAGAATAGACCGATTTGGTGATAAGAAAACGTCAAAATAACTAAGAAGATTCGTGTTGAGAGTTGATTTCATAAGAGAGGTTGTGACACAAGTATTAGCCAAAACTAGCGTGGTGGTTATCAACAGGATCAAGGAAAATTTGAGACAGAAAAACCAGATCCTTCTCTTTTAAACACAGCTGACCTAGCCGATTCATTTGATGTAAAAAAAGAAAATGAGTACTCATTCAAATTCTGTAAGGAAACATCTTGGCCAGAAAGTCTCTAATTTACAGCTGGCTTATTCTAGCTTTCTCTAAAAAATTAAAGTGTGACGTGATGTGTTCATTCAAAGATACTCTTTCCTGGTACCTATTTAGATACGTACTCCAAGAGATGCGAAAAATTTATATATTACAAAAATTGATAAAAGTTAAACACATAGAAAAAGTTCATCCCAGCCGATTATGAAATATAAATGCAATTTGTCAATTTACAAATATAATCGCATGATTTAAAATCATTTGCCCTATGTTAACATTATTCTAATTAAGTTCTTTTCGGCTATGATAAATAATTATTTTCGAAGTTTGGAGAGCCACTTCAATAGGAAATTCTTTTCACAAATTTCAAATATCTTTTCATTCTCATTTTTCACTTCACCGAGTTACTTTTATCATAAAGACGACAAAACTGGTTTGCATTAAATCTCAATAACGCAGCTGTGATATAAAATTAGATTTCTCTTCCCTATAATCCCGTCCTCTAACTTTTATTTAATCTTTCTCTCTATTCTTAGAACATGAAATACAGCTTTCATCTTTCGAAATTTGCCCCAACTATACCTGGTACTATAACTTCTGTAGCGATTTATAAAATTCTTAGTGAAGAAATAAATAATTAGTGACACTGACAGTCAGGGACGCCGGAGAAGGGGGGCGGGGGGGGGTCAACCGCCCTTGTTGCCATTCGATAGGAAGGGCAAGAGGGGGCCAGAGTGCCCTTTTCGTTAATGTGCCTTTGAAGCCGGCCAATTGTAATTATCAGAGAGATTCATATGAAATTCTGATTGTAGAGCTTAATTCATGACAACATTTCTCAAAACTTGAATGGCAGTTAGTAGAAGTAATTAGCAGAAGCTGGGAGTTATCTTTAAAATGCCTTTTACTCAAGTCTGCCCCCCTTGCCCCTTGGTTGTTCCGGCGTCCCTGGTGACAGTATCTTAAACGAATTCCATTATTGTGTACTTACGCTTGGAAAGACAATTCCACCCCCGTTCAGAATTGGAAACCAAATAAGTGTAAGGATTGCGATGCGTGGAAATTCTGGAATGGGAGGATTCTAAAGCAAACTGAGTTTGGAACTATATTGATCTTCTTGCAGACCCATTTAGTCACCTGAATTAGCATCTAATCTTACAACACAAAGCTAGGTTTATAGAGTCAATTATGCGCAGGAATGCCAAAGGAGAGAACTGCTTTGCCGTGTCGGCACTGTAAGAGGAATAAGGGTCAAACGTATGAATTTAAAAGATGAATCGACAATGTGACTCAGATGTTGTGGGACCTTTGTTGCAGATTTTGGTATATCCCACGGCTATGCAACTTCATAACTCCATGGCGAACAAAATGTCAGCGAAGCCGATTTAAATCTAACCAAAAAAGGATTTAGGAACTGATTTGAGATATCTGTGAAATGATCATTTTCTAATTATTGTTATTATGAGCTTGAGCCATTGAGCGCCAAGTTCGACCTTTCTTCTGCTCTGTTATTAACGACACTTACCGGTCTAACTTCTGTTACGTCATTGAATATACGTTTCTTCCAACGTATACGTAACACGTCATGGAACTGCTGCAAAGCTTTTCTGAAGCTCACCTACTTCAAAATGCAAATGAGTTTTGTAAGATACCAACTGGAGCCAGAGACTAGTACTAATTTACTTGCTACTCTGTTTTCTGTTATTAAGCTTTGCATGTAAACGAGTAATACAAGACTTTGATCTGATCACAAACATGAGTTTTTTTCCATTATTAACTATGCAGTCTAATGAAAGTAGATGTGTTTTTAACTTAAGCAAGATTGTATGCGTTTGAAGTTTAAACGAATTGGAAAAGTTTAAATGGATGCCTGATTTAAACATCGATTAGTGGCTCAAGACGAATGTCAGTATTTTGCATGTCGACTAAAGGCTGCTTTTCCTCAATTCATTAAGTAAACAACAACTTATATCTAACCAAAGTTAAGCTAGAAATGGATAAAAGAAATCAATTCAAGGTTGACCTTCATATAGGCACTTGAAGTGAGCAACAGTTTGTCAAAGTTGTAAACAAAAAGTTGCATTTTGAACAGCGTGAGAATGAGTGAAAATGATGTAGAGTTAGAGAAGGTTGACATGAGTCTCTTCCTGGAAATCTCAAAAGTGGCTTCTTTATCAATGTGTTAGATGTAGTTGTAGAAATCAATTTTTTCAAGTTGACAATCATTTAACAAATTCTGAATTTTCTTACTGAATTTCTATCTATTGCACTTGCTATCAGTGTCAAGAATGATTGAAGGAAACTTTATACTGCAAGAACCAATGAAGACAATCTCCAAATTTTCCTATTCGAATGTTTCCTCACATATTTATTTTATTTACGTATTTATTTTATAAGGAGGTTAAATTTAATGACAGCTAAGCAAGCTGATGTGGACCTCAAAATGATGCTTGTGCATTAACATAGACGCCTTCTACCAAAGAGAACCCATAGGTATTATCATGATCTTGATGCCATTGGGACATGGTAGGAACTTTTGCACGGCATTGATAAACGATATGCTTTTCTTGGACGAGTTACCCGATATATCAACGTATGTTGAACAAAGCCCTTTATTTCTTAGCTAAATAAATCTTACGAAAAATGAGGAAACATGTAAAATCACCTAAAAATGTGTATCTATGGATGATATTTCTAAATCCTATAACACTAGATATGTGTATGAAAAATATTCATCGTTTTAAACTAAAAAGAAAAAAGGGATTTCAGAGATAAACTTAAAGTTGAAATGTTTTTCTGTTTTGTGTGATAAAAACATTCTCTGGTGGTAAGAAAGCTTCCTAAAAAGGAAGCTGGAAAGAAAAGCAATTTAAAACAGTAAAAAAGCAAGTGATCTTGAGAACATTGGAGCTTTGTTTAGCTTTAGGGTAGTCTTGCTAGGTCATATAAAACATAGTCAAAAGAAAGCTACTATTGACATATTTTTTCTTTTGACTATGTTTAAAAGCATATTTCGAAACGAGCATGTTAGACGGAGCCGTTATACCTTTTCTGTCTCATAATTCTTCAAACCGTGGCTTTGAGTTGGAGGTGATAAGCCATAGAAAAGCACTGATTAACATTCATCATTTATAAGTAACTGATAAGCTTTGTACATTTTGTCTGACATTTTCGCAGAAATTTGAGCTCTGACTTTTGTGCTGTTGAGTGAATCGTTGGTTTTTAGCTTTGTTAAGCCATTAGCCAATCAATTTCTAGCTTTTCATAACACAAAGCAGAGCTGTGAATCCAAAGAGGACTGTAGCTATCTGCTTAGAAAGGAATTGAATTCATAGTGCATTAAAACGTCAAAACGTTAAGTAATGTGCTGAATGATATGAAAATCATTGTTAAGAAAATCAAAGAAAAATTGAAGATAACATTTTCGACTGAATATGCGAGCATAACATGAAGCATTTTTGAGAAGCATTGTGAAGCATGAATTTTCAATTTCATAAAGAAGACAATTAAGTGTCAATAACAGTTTAAAGTACATAAGATGTTAGTTGGAATGAATAATTGAATGCTGATAGAGAAAAACTTTAGATTAAATCACATCTGTAAAGTAATTGCCTATGCCAACAAGAAAATCAGAAGCGTAGCAGATTTTATGATCACAAGATGGCACAGTAAACAGAAGCTCAGTTTTAAACGGAGAAAGATCTCTTCCACATAATTTGCCGTGACTTTTTATCGAAAGAAAGTGCTAAACACTGCAATAGGAATGTAAACTGTTGCAAGAAGGTCCAAAATCACATGCAGGAGCCTTGAAAAACAAATATAAAGCACTTCCTTTCCGTTTTAGTTGAGTACTCTCGCCATGAATTATTTCAAAGAAGCTGGTTTTCTCTCGATGTAAATGATTTTTTGTGGCTGATGTTTACAGCTGATCCATGTTTCTTATGCTCAAGTTTAAATGCAAGTCTTGATTTCCCAATCGACGGTGAGTGGAAGTAAACTCGATTGCAAGGGAGTGCTGTGTGCCAACTGCGATACTAACACATACAGTGCTCGACAATCTCAATAAATTAGCATATGCTAGCGCAAGTATATGGTCAAGTCATCGGGACTCTCAAAAAATAATTTTTTGAAATCGCATGCCAATTTTCATTGACAGAAAACAAGGTTTAGCAGCGAAGATCATGTCGATGTACTGATTATTCAGCAAGCTTTAAGAGGAATCGCTGTTGAGATTGTGTGCACGGCACATCGACGGGAAGTCTTTTTCGGAATTGAGGTTTTTGCTAGCGGCAAATGGAGTGCAAAGACTCTAGCTCGATTTTAGAATTAGCTAAATACTACTGCTCTTACCGAGCGCTAATTAAGGATCAGTCCTGGCTGACCTAGACCTTTCTACGCTCTAGTTCCTCTGGCAGTAAAATTTTATTGAAAACAAATTATTTGTCCTAAATCATTCTTGCAGCGATTTATGTCTGCGGCTCTTTTAGTTTTTACCTTGACAACATTACATTGTTGTATCTTTTAAAAAATTAGCAAAGTCAAATTATATGCAAAATTCTATCCTTGCGAAGATAAAATTGCATTAAACTTAATTTCTCAATAAATAGGGTCGTTAAATCCAGTAAAAGAGATAGAATAGCTTACTGTGGTTTTTATATTTACAAATAAAAGATTTGTCTAGATAGTATTGGTAAGGTATTTTCACTTTCCTTATTTTTATTCATACAGAGGCCGTAGTTGGAATAGCTGTTGCAACCTAATGCATTATTTGAAAATTCATCATACCGTTTTACGTTTTTCCTTTGATAATAATGATCTTATTATTCTTTTCAATGCTGACAATGCCGACTTGCAGACATAAAGAGCCCATTTAGTCCCTAGAAAACATTTCCACGTTGTTTCTTTGATAACCTTCTAGTTTTGTTTCCTTTATACATTTTAAAGCCTCTCTGATGCCTAAATCCATTTCATTATGACGTTGCCAATTACTAGACAATATTGTCTTTAAGTAACAGAACTTCAAAATGCACTTAGATTTTTCCAGATTACTTTTCGAGCCTTTAACTATCAAGGGATGACTGCTTGGAGACGAAAGCTTAATTTGCGAAAAATGGGATCTTTGAATGAGAACTTTTCTATAATCCCTGTCTTCTTTAATCCGTTTCAAAGATTTTTAAAATCCAAGATAGCCCTAAGGACAGAGCAAATATTTTTCTTGATTCTCAAAGATATCTTCTTATGATATCCGGAGATCATCAATTAACAATTCCATCCGTCACATTATCGTCGCTGGAGATTATGAAGATTCCTAGGTCCCCCGACACCGACTTTCCTAATGAAGTATTAAATGTTTCCACATTAAATCATATTCCACAATTGTATACTGTTTGTTCCATGTCCAATTTCAAACAGCCAGTTTTGATAGCAAGCTCTATTTTTGAAAATTTTTCTCATCCTTTCCAGGAAAAATTTCTGTTGTCATATTTTCAAGGCAATTTTCATGAGACATTGTATTATCAACGTCAATATCAGAACACCCTGTCATTCTTTTGAAGACTAGATATAGTGTTCAGATGCAAACTTAACAAGGTATTCGAGCTACATATAATCTTAAAGTAAGAATGTATCGACCAATACTGCTTCTATACCTTTTCAGAATAAGAATACTTTATTGTGGCATACTCGTTTTACATAAACTGAATATTCGATTCCAAGCTATCTTCTTTTCTTCTTGTGAAAGTCCTTTTCTGTGCCAGTTAGAAGCATCTGATTATTCAATATGTTCAATATGGTGCATAAATTGAAAATGAATTTAAGAGTTCTTATTTTAATCTATAGTGCTTTACGTAAAAATTACAGTTTCAAATCTATTTTACATGGTATGTCTGTTTTTTATAAAGATTTACATACAATAAAACCTCAGAAGGCAAATACAACGGCATATATATAAGACCGGAATCACTGTCCCAAGTAGGAAGGAGTATGGTTTTTCTCAAAAGTTACTTATCCTAGGCTTCGAGTAAGAATTGAAATTTTCTAACCATTAGAGAAAGTCCATAAAAGATCCAAAAAAATCCAAGGGACACACTCGACTCCAATTGAATTTACCTTTTTGTGGCGAAAGGTTCTCGAAATTAAAAAAGAAGGACTCACGGCTCACTCGCCTTAGTTCAAAAAGCATTCAAAAATGCTAACATCATTCCACTTCTTAAAGCAACTTCTCTACAGGAGCTACCAAATTTCATTCCACTTCATTTCCACTATTTCTATTTGGAATGATAAAAAAATTTACATATTCTGATATTATGAAATTCTTAAATGAAAGAAGTCAAACTTTTGTCTCAAAAAGACAAATTTACAGCATCAGATGTTAATGTGTGTATGAGCACAATTAAAGCAATTGAAATAGAAAGAGCCTCTCAAGCCAAAAAAAATTATTCTTTATTGACTTGAAATATAATAACTGCTTAGTGCAGTAGATTGTGTTTTCATTGCAAAATTCCAATCACTCTAAACGAGCAAAGGCAAATTGATTAAATGACATTGCTACGTCTCAATGTTTGACTCTTCCGTAGTGAATTGCTTCCTTGCTTGCAAATTTTCGTGAATTTTAGCAAAGTTTGTTAAGTTGAAAGCAAATCAAATAGACACCAGGATTCAGTCATATTCATTTGACCATTTTGATTGCATTGGTGAACTGCTGAGCCATACGCTGAAAGCGAACTGCTATCTTCGACATTTACACGACATAAACCTTGCGAAATTCTCTACTAGTACATTAGGTTAAACTGGTGGAAAGATTTGCTGAACAATACCAAGAATTGAAAATTAGCTTAAAATTTCACATTTTTATGCTAAAAAGCATTAACGTTTATGAGAAATTAAGACAATATATGTGTTCTAATTTGTTGGTCATCTACTTTCGTCAGAAGAATATAAATTTGAATAGTAGCATTAGCAACATTGATGCAAATAGCCTGAAATGAAAAACAGCGAAGAGTTGTTGACCACCTTGTAAAAGAAATTAAGGCAAATGCATGTGCTCTGTTCTGTGGGCCATAAACGTTCGTTATAAGAATTTCAATTTTCATCAAAAGAGCTATCTTTCCTGAACATAGATGCATTAGCAACATGAATGCAAATAGCCTGAAATGAAAAACAGTGAAAAGTTGTTGACCACCTTGTAAAAGAAATTCAGGCAAATGCATTTTTTTTGTGTGGGCCATCTTCATTCGTCATAAGAAATGTAATTTGAGCTTTAAAGTGGCCAATAATGACAAGACATGTTAAATTTTTAAGCCACGCTGGTTCTCCCAGTGTGGTTCTCCAAGTTAACTTACTTTATATTTGTTTTGATCATATTGTATCATTTAATCTACAATTTTGTTTTTTTCATCAACGTATCATTTCTCAACATGTTTATTATAAAATGCAAATATGTCTCCTTTCTCAGTTGTATTTCTTATTCGTCTTTTCTTTTTATACTTTTTATGCTTTTTATACTTGGATTTACTTAGAGCTATTTTCCATTACTCTTTAAATATGCAGCAAGGGAACATGAAAAATCGGTAAAACTGCCATAATATCACTATGTTTACATTCTCAGTTTCTTAGTACCCTGTGGTATCTTTGATTAAAACGGCACGCAACTGTCAAGGTGCTTTTGACTGACTTGCAACCCTCAGCAACCCTTGCATTCAAACACAATGCTACCTCTGCAGTTTTTTGCAACCCTCCAAAATCAATTCTCATTGGTCAGCGTTCAACTCCTAGGGCGTCATTGCTGCTGCGCATGGGACTATGGACTTCGGTCTAGTAGTTGACGGACAAAAAACCGCGGAAGCCCCAATGAGGTTGTTTCAGTGGCTCTAGGACTCTGCCACCCCTCAAGGAACATCGATTTATTGAATATCGATTTCAGGAGGCAGAAAATGCAGATTGTCTCTGCAAAAATGATTTTTAACTCTCCCCTTCTTGAGTATGTTACAATTTTTCCACATATCAATTTTAGTTAAAAGTTATTTAATGATATATATGTGATAAAAATGTTTTGTACGTATTCAAAGTTGATTCCATCGCAGCATCCTCTCTACATTCCTTAGTTGTAAACACATTCACCTGAGTAGCCTTAGAGAGATACAGCAACTGTTTTTTAAACAAGCATTCCTTGGCAGTGCCTGTTTTATTTGATGCCAGGAATTAATGTCGTTCCTACTGTAGACATGGTATGAAGTTTTCCAATATTGACATTTCAGGGGCGGTGCCACGAAATTGAAAGTAAGGGGGCTCGAGTTGATGACATTATTAAACTAAAAAAACAACCTTTAAAAAACGCACTAAAATGCTACACGGTATGTTGTGCCTATGGTCTTATGGGGCAGTCGTTATGCTAGTGGTACATTGGAAGGGGGGCAAGAGGTTTTCGGGGGCCCTAGGTGAATCCAAAGAGGAGGCTTCCTTGCGAGCGAGGCGAGCAGAAAATTTTTACCACCACGCCCTCTAGACTAGCTTTATGGGGCACCATAGACCCCGGCTTGTTCCTTTGAAATAAAACAATACTGTAAAAGGATTAATTGCACTATTCTTATCTTTAATTTCTATTTTTTTCTATTTCCTTATAAAAACACTTTTTTGCAAAAAATTGGGGGGCTGAACAAATTACTCTTTGAGCTTTGAGGATACCTCTCAATTTGAGTCATAAAACGTGTCTAGTATCACAAAAACCTTTGTAATTTGACAAAAAGTCTGACTTTTAATGCGATAATTTTTACATTCAGATTTACAAAGTTTTTGCTTTCTATTCCATCTTAAAATTTTCAATAACGAATAACTAACTATGGAACTATTATACAACACTATGAAGACGATACCAGAAGGAGAAAATATCATGACTACCTACCCAGAGAATGATTTTAAAAAATGAAAGAAAAAGAAAATGTTTAACGATAAAGAAGAATTATAAGTTTTTATTTTCTTATTCAAAATGTTGGGAGGCGTGGATTTAATCTAAGTTCGCTTGAAGAATTTTTGCATTTTAATCGAGATATAATTGTTCATGGCCGTACAGGATGATTTTCTACAACTATGCATTTGAGAGCCTTTTAAAACAAGAGGAAAAAATTGCATTTATACTGGTGAGAAGATCCCGTCTATCTGCTTAATGAGTATGGCTGTCATAAATTGCTCACAAGAGGATCAACCGTCATTAATTACAAAGTCTTGTCAGAAAGCAAAATTATTGAATTTTATTGTCAATGCTTGATTTTTACTACGAATGATAATTGCAAAGAATATTGAATTACTACGAATGATTAATAGAAGATTAAATTGATTCAACAAAAACTCGACATTCAAATTTCTTTTTCATCAGTTAGTTAAAGCTCTGAGCGTCTTATGATACTTAAGATTTATAATAAGTATGAGCTTTTACGCACTTTATATCTATTGTAAAAAGTGGCGGGAACTTCCAGGAAAATGCTATTACAATTAATAGATTTTTAAACCTTTTCCTCATTCTCAGGATCTAAGATAGCAGTTCACTGGCAAGCTATCATTCCATATGTGTCGATCTTGGCGACTGACATAGATCCAATCTCTTAGGCCGGTTTCCACTTGATTCGCTCTGGTCGCGCGACTTGGCAAAATCGAATCAACAAGACAGTGAATCGGTGAACGCGACCAGTCGCCCAGTATTTCAACTGAGTTGAACTACTCAGCTAATGGTCGCGCATTCGCAGGGAATGGGGAAGTTCAATTTGCGCATGCCTCAATGTGCATTCGCTCAGTCGCGCGATCAGAGCGAATAAAATGGAAACCCACCTTAACACCGCTACAATAACTATCAAAAGTCTCGGATCACTACGTCAGTTTTCGAAGGCAAATTCAGCCACCCCCCACTCCCCCTAGGAACAATGATATACTTTAGAAGTAAAGAGTCGTGGAGTAAGCTTTTCTTGTGGCTTGTATGATATTTTTCTATACTTTCAACATTGTTCTGGGGGGGGGGGCAAAGGAGGACGAAGGTAATAGTATTTGGGAAAACAAATAAATAATGAGAAAGCACAGCGCAAAGTGCTTGGTGTTCCCAATGTTGGCAGTGATAGAAGCTTGAAATTAATTTATTTACTAAGCAAGGACCGTGGAGCATATTGCAGATTGAGGAGGCTAAACGTTTAGGGGGTGGCTAAACATGCTAAAAATCATAAACAGGGCAGTTTCTTATGGTATTAAATACATTTCAGAAATTATTGGGGGGGTTAAAGCCCCCTTGGCCCCCCTTCCCCGTTTCCGTGGTCCCTGTTACTAAGACATTCGATCAAAAGGAGCTTGATTGATAACTACTGGAATCAGTTTTATCATATTTATTGTCTACATTGCTTGCATTTCAACAGAACGCCCTCTTGAGACTTTTCATGCAACAAAGGCCTTTTAAGATGGTCTGTTTTGTAAGTAGAACCCAGACATCGATATTTTTGATGATTTTTTTTGTCAACCATAATGACAAGATATATCGAGAAGAAATGGAGCAGTATTTTATAAGAAAATTTAAACCAACATTAAACCGTAAAATTTGGCAGACAGATAACAGTAAACAAAGCTAGAAATAATTGTGACATAAAATTAAGGATACTTTCAGTAAATTCGCAGAGAACTCGTGTTCATTTATAATTAGGCTGATGATTCCTCCTTGAAAGGATGGAACGCGATTAAAAATTAAATTAAATTTTTTGTCATTGTCTTTCTGTAACATTTTTTATACAGCACAACTGTTTTTTGTGAAATAAAAATTTTGCCATTTATGCCGATATACATATGTAAACTAAAAACAACTTTTCTGCAGTAATTCTAAACACAAACTTACAAAATCTCAGCGCTAGATAGCCAATTTCCATTGATTTGCATTCCATTTCTTTTCTTGTAAGGTGCACCATACAAAACCGACCCACCTAATCAAATGATAATACTATTACTTATATTCCCATAAAATTTAACATCAACATACTGCAAAACTATGCCAAAAGGAGCATGGAAACACATAGCAACCCTGTGACGATAACATTAACATACAAATCTCAAACTATAATTACATAACAATGAATACAATATAGTAACTTACATATAGCAATTAAGATATCATAACTCACATAGAACAAGTAGCACTTACAAAAATGATAAATAATAATTTGCAAAACAATGTTAGTAGAGACAAATAGCACAGTGGTGAAACTTGGTAAAACTAATATTTATAGTCACAACAGGACAAATTTACGCATTTTTCAAAAATTCAAAATTTTTCTACTATAAAATAGAATTTTGATGACCTTAGCATACCTAGGGCCATCAAGGATGATGACCTTAGCATACCCAGGACCATCGAGGGAAGGGACAGAGTGGGAAAATTGCTCGAGGCTTTCAATCTTTAACCGGTTCCATTAGGTAATGAATTCCATTATAGAATGGCATTGATAAAAAATGTGCCTAATGTATGCTTATAGTAGATCTCTTTAAATGAAGGCAAGAAAGCGGCTGCAAGAAATAATACTAAGTTTCTATTGTAGTGCCACTGTTTTCCAAACGACCTTATCTTTCGGTGTTGTCCGAGCCTGAGGAAAAATGCAAAAAGAAAGGTTAGATAAAGAAATGATTTAAATATCAACAACCATTCTAAAACAGATCTTAACATTTTGAATGATTTATTGTATCACGAGATGCCTTGGGTGAGGTATCATTCGCGATATCAAAACAAGTCTCTTTTTTCTTCTTGTATCTTTGTGGTAAAATGGAGTTGTAGTGAAAATAAAGGACATGATCAGCAAGATTATTTGAGGGTCCAGCCCAAATACCCCTATTTTTATAAAAATGTGCAGTGATAATTTTGGTATGACCTATTAAAACCGTTCTGTAACATCACCGCGATAATTCTATCATTGAATCTAAAGATTATTTTAACGGCCGTATAGGATAATTTGCAATAAAACTTAATTTTATTGGCTTATTACTCCCTGGAATTGCAAAATTTACTTCACACTGCCGAGACGATGACGTCTTGCTATAAAATTAGAATCGTAAAACAGCGAAAAGTATTTCCTATCCTCAGTACCGCCATTTTCACTGTCAGCTCTGCCACACTCCACCTCTCAAATATTTTTATTTTCCCTGTTTTGTACCGAATTTTTTGCGTAAGGAAATATTTTAACGACATTCCGAAATAAGATGGAAAATGTTTCGTTGTCCTGTCAAAGTTACATTCTACCTACATATTTACGTTCGCTTTGAAACGGAGACCAAAAAAGAGTCAGAATTTCCCAAACAATTGAATGTCTTCCTTTCTTTAAAGCCAAAAAAAACATCTTTTCTTATTGGAAAAGTCTTTTTCTTACTATCTACAGACATTTATAAGATAAAAGCTCTGTACAAGATAAAGATGACATTGCTCTTTGCAAATTTGCGGCAGCAAGAACAAAACCCAAGCTTGCACCGTTATATGACAAAAATAGTTGGTACAGTAGAGACAATGTATACAATGTAAAAACAGTAGTAAATGACAATAGACATGACAATGACAGTAAAGACAATAAGTACAATGTAGAGACAGTAGAGACAATGTCGAAACAGTAAATGAATTAATTCTATTCAATAATAGGGAGCAGGATATGGACTATATTCCAGGCCACTCTTCTGTCCCTCTCGTCCTGCGAAGACTTAGGCCTATGTTGTCTCCAGCCTCGTTCTGAAATTTGAACGACGTACAAATATCCAGCCCATGATTGATACTGACCCCATTAGACTTTCTTATTTCTTATAACTCTGATATAATGAAAGTCAATTTTGAATGTTCTTTTGCACGTAAATTGCCCGAAGTGACTGAGAAACCCCCGGTAAAAACTGAGCTGTGGTTATGTAAGGACTACTCTTTGCCAACTCGACCACCGAAGTGTTATTTGAAAGGCAGCATCCTGCTGACGATAAACGTCGGCAAACCGTTTTAATCTTTGCCCGCTTTTGATTTGCAAAGCTCGGGAAGTTGCTCAGAAATGATATGTAGCGCTGTCGTTCCCATACAGGATCAAGTCATTTTGTAAAGTAAGAAGAGCGGGATTGGTTGTAAGCAGTCAAATCTAGACGATCATTGTCGATATTAATGTATGTGGATTTTATTCATAGTAGTTTCCATCATATCTTAGAGACAACTGCTCCACATCACTTGATTATCGATCCTTGCGAAGCATTTTTGAATTCTTAAAACCCTCACAGTCGATTTGTAATCATACGCGCATATGGATAATAGTACATAATGCTGATCTGGAAATATCCCGTCAAAGGGCAAGGAGAGCTGTAAAAGAGTTGCGGCACGGCGGGGAAATGTTCTTTTGCAATCAGAAAGCAGTTAATCCGAAAAAATTCATTATTTAATAAGAAGTCTTCATGACTGTTTCCGCGTTATGGATACGAGCGGGTGTTATTTACTATCAACACTGCCTTAAATTAACCCGTGGCCGACTCGAGTGTGATAAGTAGCAAGTGACAGTTATAAGATTCCAGTGCTCTGGTGTTGTTAATGTGTTCTTGCAGTTATAATTAAAAACAAAGCACCGATCCTGAAGAAAATAGCTAATATTTGCTTAGGCAATCAATTTGTTTATGTGTGCGCATTTGTCGGATTGCGCCCATGTACAAATTCTAATTCGGATTTGGAACAAAGAGCTATTGACGGAATGTGTCACCAGCATAATCGCCTAAGACAAGATTAGCCCTTACTGCTTGCTAGCATTGTGTTCAAGCCCAGACAGCTGAAGGCAAGGTTACAATACTTTCATCACGGACAACGCATATCTCAGATCGAGCTGCATCTGCAGTGAACAGTCATGGCTTCCTTTTCCATTAAACACATCCTTCAGCTGGAGCGATCGTCATCCCCCGAAAGGGTCGAGCACAGAGGGGGCGAGTCTGTACTACCATGTTGCTGGAAATCGCCCGTGTCCAGGTCACCTGTAGAGGAACCAAGAGCGCTGATACCTTGTCCTGCTGCCTGCTACTCCTGCCCTTGCTGTGAGCGTCCTCCGTACCGTCCCGTCACTCTACCTCATAGTCACCATTATCGTAAGTTCAGTTTCAAATTTTTGTTGTTGGTTCATGCTGATTCGCTTTTCCATTCAATGAATTTTCATATGAACCTGTTGATTAAGTGTTCTATCCTCTGTTATTTGACACATTGCTCACAAAATCTGAGACAAATTTTTATATCCATTGAAACAAAAAGTCTAGTGTAAACTTAAAGTTAAAAGTTTCTAGACATTATTAAATTTTGAGACGAAAAATTTTGGAACCGTGTAAGATAAAGAAATAGTATAAAATCACAATTGTTGGGTGAATAAAACAATTTCATTATAACACTGTAGGAAACCAAATTAAATTATCAATTGCTAATTTGATTTCTATAAGAATTAGGTCACTTTTTCTGTACGAATTCAGATGTATGTTTTAGATAGCCCACAAATGTACAGCCATCCTTTTTAACAAAATTGTCTTCCTTCAATCTCTGCTTCAATCTCTTCAGCTGGGACGGCTTTATCAAAAATTTACCTTGTCTTATCTTCTTCGTCTTTTTCGATTATTCGTTAACTTATTAGCGTCTAAAGACTTTTGACGTGGTTCCTTTAGCGTTGGTATATCTGATACGCGGCTATGAAATAACTTTGTAGAAATTAATATTTCACTTTTCTTTGACACGTTAAGGCAGTAGACTACTTTACATAGCTTTTATTTTTGAACGGGTGTTTCTACTCGGGTGTATTAAAAGTAGAAAAAAAGGACGACTTTCCATGAACCAGGGGATAAGAAAGCAATGTTCTTTGACAGATCCCTCTTTGAAGTGTCAACACTAAAAACAGGGAATTTTTCAACTCAACTCTCTACCAAAACGATAACTATAAACCAAAAAATGTATCTTGCATCAAAGTTGTTTTTTGTAAAGGCATTCTGCATAAGCCAAGCTGCAAGTCAATCAAAAATCAAATAAACAAATCACTCGAAACTTTTGGAGTGACAAACAGCGAGTAACAGATGATTAACATCTTTGAATATGCTTAACAACTTTACAGTAATATCTGATTATTTTCCTAAAGATGTGTTGAGCAAGACCTTCAAAAAGTGGAACATGTCCTTGAATTAACCATGTTCTTTCAAGCTTATTGATAGCTGAATAGAATAGCTGGTCTTAAACAAAAATTTCTAATAGAAAATGTGAAAATTCTCAATCCTAAATATTTGGTAGATTGTGAGCATCTGTCATACAATTTCAAGCAGCCATTAGTTAAGTTCTCATCCAAGGAAATTGGCAATCCTGGAGAAGAAGTTATTAACTCTATGCATTAGCTTCTTCGGCTTGCCTATTGCCGCTCGTTTTGCAGTTGAGAATAACAGAAAAAAGTTAGAAAAGAAAAACAATAAGAAGTCAGCTAAACTAAACATGTAGGGGAATATTGGAGTAAATTTTGCCATGCAAGTTTCAAAAACTTTATCAGCGGCGTGTGATGACTGTTAGAGTAACTGACCTTTTAATAGAAAGCTTAGATCTCTCTGGTATGACCGTTGCAACTCAGGTCAGCCATAGTGATTATCTTTCAGAAATTTTTCGAAGTAATCCGCTTTCTTAACAACGCAGTTGCTAGAAAAAAATTACCTCTATTAATATTAGGCAAACACGCTTAAATTGAATTATTCCATGAAGGATTATCAATATCCCTCTTTGAGTGATTGTAGGCTACATTAAAAATGACATCGTGGTTGGTTAATGTAACGTTCGCTGGATTTTCAACAGAAAACCTACGCTAGTGATACCGGATTTTGGGATAATGAAAGCTTAAACGGAAACCCTTGATGTAGAGCAGCTATGAATTAAGATGATGGTCAGCTTAAGGGGAAATACTTTCTGTATTAATTTGCAGCATAAGGCAGTTTTAAATGGAGAGTCACCAGTCTCTGCAATGCTTTTTGGGATCTTTTGTATCCGCTTGTCTCGGATTATCGTTATAATTTAAATTATATCCATTAATAACAACCGAATGAAAGCTTGAAAACTATTTCATTGAGCTCATCATCATTAGAATACTTTGTCAATCTTACCTTCTAAGCATTGCAACAAGATCAGAGATAATTGATAAGGAATCTCTATAGGGTTTCTTTGGCAAGGCTCAGATATTTTATAATCGACCAATTATGACAATAAATGCGATAAATCTATCTTTTAATGCGATGTAAATTTTTGCAAGCGCTTCAGATTGCTTTTAGTTTTCTAGTAAGTATGTTTTTAAGTTTTTTGCATCCAACTAAAAAATCATCTTTTTTCTATACTTAGAAAATTAACTGGGTACTAACGCTTTTTAGATTTCCGATGCCTTGATTCTCTGTGATCTCGAGATAAAAACATAAAGATCTCTTGAGGAACAACTGCTTGAATGTAGAATACGAGTATGTCTTCTTTAAACAAGTGAGAAAATACGATATCTCTTCATGAGAAAACATGATGTCTCAAGAAAGGGATGTTGATTGTTCCTTATAAGTTATTTCCATTTCTGTAGTTCAATACATTTATATTTTTCGTATGGTTATTCTATATGACTCTCAAAAATAAAAGGACATATTACTCTGTTGTTGCCCTATGTAGATTTTCATATAAAGAAGATCCTTTTCTATGTAGGAAGAAGTTTATTTTGTCGAATTATCTGTGCAGCAATAAAAAAGGATCCTTGAACATCTTAATAGGTAATACTAGCTACTTGAATAGCCTCTCTTCAGTCTATCGCACATCATTATCTATGGGCTATTTTCGTGATCTTGCCTCGGCTACATCCAGAAATTCCTAATCAATATCTTCTGCCATATCAATATGCGATGACGATGAAGTCGATCGCTTCCCGTGGCGGCAGTCTTCTGGATATGCCTTTATATATGATTAAGGTGTTTCTTTGTAGTCTTGTTAATTTTGCAAGTACATCATGAGAGGTTCCACTGTAAACCAGTGAAAATCCTGAATTTGTGCCCTGGTTGAAATATTTCAAAGTCAAACAAAGCTAATTTTAAAGATTCTTTTTATGCCATCTGTTTTGAAGAGATGAGATTTCTGCATAAAGTATGGCAGTGATTTTGCTTAGCCCTTTAAGGTGCAATTCAATACAACGCGGCAAAGCTTTTAGGCTAAGTTTCATTTCCCACCTCTTCCAATTGGACAAGCCACCAGTTTGCTTTCTCTGCGATGAAAGTTATGGCTATCAAGAAAGCTAAGGTAGACTAAGTCTGCTAAGACCACTTTAAAGTTTAGCAGTTTTTATATGTAAACTATCGATATAAAGTAACAATAAAGAAGAGATTACGATTAAACTTAGGAAGGCATTAGGTGTGTTTGGGAAGAGAAGAAAGCCATGTCTTAACCCGATACCATGAGCTTGTTTACAGAGTTATATCTTTGCTAAAAAACTGTGTAGCGGAGAATTTTTTCTCAGATTCATGAAAATTGGATGAATTTCGAAAAATCTTTGAAATTTTGTGTGTTCTGCCCGAATTTCCTTCTTTTTATAAATACAAAGGAAGCATGACTCCACACACGATTATAATGCCCTTTTTGCAGTGCGTCTTACTTAAAGGATTGAAAACCAAAGAATAATATCTATAAGGAGTTTAAGGTGATCGGTGTGGATTTAAGGAGATTAAGCGATTCATGCATACTCCTGCAGAAACAACAAAGACAGTACATATGAAAGCCATTAAGAATCAAGTTAGCATTACTAAATGTTGTCCATTTTTAAACAACGAGATTTCCATATTCGCATCTCATGTAACAAGAAAAACATTACGTTTAAAGGCAGTATTCCAGCGTATTTTTTTGTTTGCAGATTTCAGCAAATACATGAAGATGGTAGACTTAAGAAAATTATACTCGATCTTAAACACACCAACGTTTTCTAATGGATTAATCGCAGATTTCAGAATTGTAAAAATAGTCTGTGTTGATATTAGGCCATACGAGCTGGGTTTGCCCTATTTTCAAGTGTTAGGAAAACTTTAGCGTTAGGTACACTTTGAGGCACGTGAAGGCAAAATTACGGCCTAAGAAAACGCCATACTCAATGTTTTGGAAAATATATATTGATGAAGAAACGAAAGTTAAGCAAAAATTTTATTTATAATCAATGGAAAATCAATGTATTTTGTATATGGCTAATTTTTCTGCATAACTTATAAAACAATTGTTGTTGATGGTTGGTTTTTGTAATGGTGATAGAATTCCGCCTTGCAACAATTTGCTATCGCATGCGTTTATCAAATCAGATCTGACAATCGTATGTACAAAATAATTTCTAGAGTAGATGCTAGAGGAAATCACCAAGTTTCTTTGCTTCTTTGTTGATTAGAAAATAATCACCTTCCTATCGATGACAGCAGTATTGAAAATTTTCTGAAAATGTCATAAATATACTTGAACCCGTTGCATAGGCTTTGGGGCTTTCAAATTCATTTAAGCAGTAATGATAGCCAAAAACTACGCACAAAAACTTTTTGGCACATAGATGTCTTCACCAGCATCTCATAATTGAATGAAGCTTTAAAGTATTCCGTTACTTCAACGGGAAATATCACCATTATATGACTCAATGCCATTAATTTTCATGATTTGTTTTCCTTTTGCAAACATTTCAAAATTGGAAAAATTATTTACATGCAGTTTACTTTGCTGAAAATGTTTCAAGATACTGTGATCTGGCAGAGCGTTCAATAGCTAATATGATACCAAAAACTGTTTCAGCAAAAGTTAACATTTAGAATCCACGGCATCGTTCATGATTAATAGCCTCTTTATATGTAATTTATGATAATTATTCTGTACTTGCCTGAAATAAGGCAAAGTCCACGACAAGCATTTCAGAATCCAGTTTTTTAAGGATTGGATTGCTTTAGCATTTTAGTTTCTATTTTATCAGGAACGTCTCAAGACTTTTTTATACGAACCCGAAAACGAGGGGAAATTACTGAACATTGAGGAAAATTTTTGCGACGATGCCCTTGAGATTAGCTAAAAATACATTTGAGAATATCCCCCCCCCCCCCCCCGCCTGCTACGCTAATGATAAAAAGATAAATAAAGTAAAATCTTGGCGTTACTTTGCTACTGCTGACTACCAACAAATGATTTTCACCGAAAGAAACAAAATTTACCGAAGCTGTTGTGGGGTGTCACACCCACTACACCACCCGCTAAATTCGTCCCTGAACTTGTATGTCAACTGTCTGAATGCCAAAAAGTATCAAAATCAATTTAAGCTAATGCTGAGCTTTTTCTTTGCATTGCACGAATCCAACATATTTGTTTGTAATCAGCGCTGTATAGATCTTTAGAATTTGCAGCAGATTTTTTGTTTCAACCTACATTATATTGCTAATGAAAAAAGGAACAAGATGTCAACATTGTGTGAAGCCACAAGTAACGACATCAAAATGTTGGGTTAATTCATCTATTTGAAAGGTGCTTGCCTAGATCTGCAGCTCCTTCCTCGTTATCCAATGCTGTGGTTACATGTAGATTGCCACATTACATGTAGCATGAAAAATACAGTATGTTATATTTTCTACCGGGAGAATCTATCTTCGCTTCTTCAAAATTTATTTTTTTTCTGTTCGACTGACCAAGTTCAATAATATGAAAAAATGATAAAGAATATTAAGACTTTACATATGTAAATATTGTGACTTTCAAATGTGAACTGCTTTGATAAAATAACGTTAACAGTAAAGGTAGCTGGAAACTTCTTGCAAGACATGTTCTGTTTTCAATGACTTGCACAATATCAAAATGCGTCAACCGAGCTTCGTCAGTGAAGCTATATGTTCAAGTTTGTTCAACACAGAGTAAAACTTTTCTAAATCACATTGTTAAGTGAAGAAGACTTAGTTCCATGTTGTGCTTTTGCTTGATGTCTGAAACATTTTAATGAACGCTTCCAGGATGCACTGCGCGCTTGACGTGGTTAGGCGTGCCGACTGGTTTTGCATAATAGATTTCAAACTCAACGTCACAATTTACCGTTTTTCTATAACAAAATGGGACATTGAATTGGTAGTATTTTCGTTGCACATCTAGAAATGATGATCAATGATATAAACTGGCGAGGACATCGTGAAGTACCAACGATAATAAGTCCATAGAAGTGGAATTTTCTTTCATTTTGTAAGGAAACTTATTGACGTCTGTTGTTCTATATACGTAGCCAACAATCATTCCAGTATCGAAAGCGAAAAGGGACCTTAAAATATCAACCTTTGGACTACCTTATTGATAGCAATGTATCTTTCTGGGTCATAATGTAACGCGAAACTTCCTTCTATGAATGCGTGGGTAGAGATTTCGCCTCATCGAAGTCAAATCTTGCTCTTACATTGGTCGATGACAATATTTGTCTTACAGAAAGTCCTAGCTAAGTAATAGGATTTAGATATTGCCCCCTCGTTAGATGCAACAAAGCGAAAGACGGCACTTATAATAGCTCTTGGGACAAGTCGCAGAATCCTATAGAAGGGTCCGTTGATTCCAATAAAGACAAGACGCCAGACTTTCTGGGAAAATTCCCAACTGTAGCTCTTTTTCAACTTTGAAACTAATTATAAACAGAGGTACGACATGTTAAGATGAATTGCATTTGCCTTTTTTAAGTTGGGTAGGCACTGCGAGTCTCTAGACGACAGACTGAGCTTGTTTCATGCCAAACAGAAAGCAAAACAAAGCACAATAGCTGGTTGACGCGAATGAAGTTTGTCTGTACGTTTGGGGAAAGTCAAAAGTACCAGGAAGGCATTGTAAAATGTCGGGCCGTGTCACAAATTTGATTATCTGTTTGTTAGTTTATTGTCTGAATCTAAACAGCAAGAGAACTACCGATATAAAGAATACTTGAATTAAACACATAAAAATGACCAAGGTCTGACAGAATGTTTTCAATTATTTTATTAGCAGTTTTGGCATATCTCAGGAGCAAGATAATTAAACCGTGAATTGCGGCATCAAATATTAACACAACGAATTAGCAGTTTGTTGCGGGCATCATCTTTGCATACTGTGGATGATGCATGAAATTGGTTTCATCATTATTTGCACATGTTATTGCAATTGTTGGTCTTAAGATCATCGGTATTGGCCAGTTTTGCAAGGCTTGCTTTCGCATCTTTGCTGCAAGGATGCCTACGATAAGGGTTCCATTAGCAGCTAAATATGCTCAAGTCACGTGGTGTTTTGGTGTTTCATTTCTATTGTTGAGCTGGTAGACCAGCACGAGGTTGAAAAAGCGACAGGTCCAACTTTAACAGATTTTAGATTTCCTTCTCAAGACTACAAAATAGCTTGCAGTCTTGTACATGAAAACAACATACTTAGTTGCTAAAACTAAATATGGTAAAAGAGGAAATGTTTTACTTTTGACGGCGAAATACGCCTCGCTGCAAGGTAAGTTTCCGGTGCAAAGGCAATTCAAAGTTAATAGAAATCATGGATCTATTTGCCATTCTGGAGTGGATTTTGAATGAGCCAGATTAAAATTTAAATATGTAAATTTGTGAAAAGCGAGGTGTTTGTCATAAGTCGGGAGAATCAATTACTGAAACTAAAAGTAGTGAATCAACTATAAACAGATACTTCGGGTTCGTCTTGTCTCGCATTTTCATGCTTGACTTTGGCAGCTTTTCTGATAGCTACTGTATAAATCTAAATTGGTGTAAGAAATTTAAGTCAATGAGCTTATGAAACTTGAACTGCTTTAAAATGCTTATTAACTCTCAACAAAGAAGGGCTGACTTACCTAATGTTAGGTGTTTCCAGTGCAATTATGCAAAACAAGAATATAGACAGTGTAATCAGTGATAGTGGAACACCTTCTAGTGGATTATATAAAGTTATTTGTTGCCTTTCTTTCATGCTTTCATCTTGCAAAAAATCGTTGCAGTTCTGAGAAAAAAAATCCTAAACCTCTTCAACCATGCAAACTAAAACAATATTTTTCTTCCTCATAAATGTTTGGAATTTATTTAATTTCATAGGACGTTCGGCACCATGCGTATGGAGAAAATGATCTTAGACTTCAATGAGATAGTAACTACAATTCAGTCACATCAATTATTTGAGATTAAGAGACAGGTCAGCAGGTATACAGCGAAACCTACATAGGCTGGCTATAGACAACCTTTTAAAAATAAATTGTTCTATACAATCATCTTAAGAAAATGATCTTGAATGAATAATTTGCTTCACAAATTTTTTTGCGACTCTTTTTCCCTTTCGAATTTATTTGCTAAATGCACGAGGCAACAAGTGGATTGGCTTATGTATTCATCCTATGCAGTGCCACAATTCACATTGCTAAAGAATGTTGAATGAATATAAACGTTTTAGGCGTAAAAGCTGGACAAAATGGCAGAAATTATAAACTGTTTTATTTTAAGAAACGTTCTTGCTGAAAGATTTTACATGACGTTCAGTTGCTGTGTGCTTTCATCGCGTTTTAACTATGCAAATTGCTGGGACGGATGTAAGGCAGTGCAGAAAGGTAAATTCACCATCCTGTCTGTTGTAAAATTGCCATTTGCAGAGATATGAGAGCTATTGCATGTATTTGCACATTGCCATAGAACCTAAAAATTGGCTCTGTAGCTGTGATCGAAAACCTGTATTCACAACCGAATGTTATCAGCGCAGAATTTCTACATTCCGCCTCTCTAAGGACATTCTGCGCCTTCAAGATGCTCGAGTCTACCTTTCCATCTCCACAGTACACGCCATTCTACATGTATTAATTGACTACATTTAGAACAACTTTTTTTAAATTTTTACCAATGAATTTTGAAACTCGGAGATCGATTTATATCAGTATGCAACTACATTCCAAGTAGTTCTACATGAAATTAAAATATGAATCTAACAATGCGAAATTCTTAACTTTTCGATTTTTTTATTCTCTCTTGGATTCATAGTAAGATAGAACACTTTAAACTTCATAATTTTTTCATGCGATTGTTTCTTACATCTAGAATGTAGTTTTTTATGCGTGTCTCAAATGCAGTCCTTTGGCTGTGACATTGTGGAAGGAAGCGGCATGAATGGATGATCTGTAGTTTAGACAAAATGCGACAACATCTAATGCAACAAACAGGACAAGGAACAAACGATTTATTCCAAAAATCGTCTTAATTCGGCATTTAGTATGCAAAAGATTCGGCCACATCAATAAAAGAACTGCGTGGCTTGAAATGTTTCTCTAGTTATTGCAACTGTGCATTAGATCTCGGATACACATGTCACTTCAATGCGCGGCCATTTTTCGTCAGGTATACCTTGAGAGATCTTTTGAGCGAAGATTTAAATCGGTTGATCATCTCGTCAGTAAAGGCCGCCATTATTGTGAAGGAAAAAAGCGGCAATTTGATTAAAGAAATCATGCATCGAGCATTACGCCTTTCCTGCTTGAATCATGGGGATTCTAGTCAATATTCGCTATCAAGTACCAAATCTTTTTGAAGTCTTATTTTGGTCCTTCATTTCAAAATTCGGTTTAGGCCCTCTCGCTGTGAACAATATCGCAGCTTGTTGTAGTGAATATTAAACTCTCTTTTCAACCGCAAAACTACTTTATATTTTAGTATGACAAACGAACGGTGCTTGTCTTTGTAACAAATGGTTTCAGTGTTAACTTGAGATAAAAATGAACAGAGTAAATTATCTTTTACTTTTTACGAGAGTTAAATGTTCACCATCTGAATGAATGTTTTGGGTACTCTTTTTGTTCCAAGAAGTTTAGAAGCCAAGTTAATAAGCTTATGGGCATTAGACATCACGATAAATTTTAAGGTTTAAATTCGTCTGGTACCTTGTTTTAAAATTTGTTTTGATTTTGATAACGAGTTTAGTGTCCCTGTTTGGGCCAATGATGCAAATCCCGCCTGGATTTTGTTTTTGAAAGGAGCATAAAAACCCCAATTAAAATGCTTTTGGATCAAAGACCAATTTTAGAACTGTCCAGAGTTCTATTTTGATGAGAAAACCGTTTGCGATTTAGATAGAAGGTATTTTCTTTTATTGGATCAGTTTCTAGGCATAATTGTTTTAATACCCGTCTGGATTATGCCTGTATGCATCTTGAATGCCCTATGCCGTATTAAGAATATGCCATGATTTCAAAGTAGGACAAGCACGTCTTTGCCCTCATTCTCTTTATGTATGGTTAACCCGCTATAATGGATTATCCCTTGGCCGAAAAGTACCGCTCATGTCTTAGGCCCTTTTCAATTCTGTAATATGCAAGAGATGTGCGTGTTTCCTGGTTATCAACTAGTCCTTTGTTCGAAATGGCAAAGACATGCACTTAACGAATAATTTCCTTGCGACATCTTTTCGCTTCGGAATTCAGATATCATATTTTTGTACAATCTATTACCTTAAAGAGATGAGTGAATCTGCTGCGAAGCAATTCAACAAACATTATACTATATTAATCAAAATTGATACATAATCCTGTTTTAGATATAGTTTTCGTTCTCTTCTGTGCCTTGAGTAATACAAAAAATTAACCAAAATATTTGGGGTGATTGAGTTCATTGTAAACACTTGGAAGTTAGAGTATGTTCAAAGACGAAACTATACTGTTTTACTTTGCAAGTATATTAATTTCTTGTATAGTTTTTGCTTGTACCATTTGTTTGTGAAGTCTGCAAAGTTGAAGTCTGAATTCAGTTAAAATTCATCGTCTACGCAAGCCATTTCAAAGCATCTTCGAACCATTTCGGTGGAGCTTTGTTGCATTACACCTGCCAGAGAGCCACATAGCATGTGCTGCTTTCAAGAAAGATCTCTTAAATGAAACTTTCTAAAGCTTTAGGATAGAGATGATAAACAAAAGATAGAATAAATAGGGTTGATAAAGACTAATTAGGAAGATTAATTAGGACTATATTTATTTTCAGTGCTGTACTTTTCAACCAAAGTTAGGGCTCGACTAAACCGAACATCTACAATGCTTCATTAAATTGAAAGCAATTTCGGTCGAAAGCCTCTTGTTTCTTCAACAAGGCCAAATGAATTTTTTTGAGATAGAGGCGTACGTCTTGAAAGTTTGATGTTCTGTTCGCTTCAGATTTTCAGAACCAGTTACGAGATTTTCTTGTTACATTAAATGATTCCCATGTCCACTCCATAAGTCGTGATAATTGATTCATGTTCATGCTATTTATCTGTTCACCTCATGTGGGCTTGTTTTTTGTAACTGATAAAGAAAATTGTCTCTATAGCTCATAAAAGTAGAATTTTAGCAGTTAACTCATAAAAATTGGCACTGGTTTAATTGAATCAAAAAGGCAGAATTACGAAGTGGCTTTGATCTGTCTTCTCCATACCTTGAGGTACTTTATCTTCTTATCTTCAAGCAAGAGTTTACCGTTATAGTATAAATAACAAACTGGTTATTAATTAGTGTTGTTATGTCCTTTTCAGCTTCTCAACCAATACAAAGCGCTGCCTACCACCCTTCCTTACCCTGCATTCCTTTATCTTCAATAAAAACATCAGTTGGCTCCTTGGATGTGCCAACTAGCGGAATAAAACGACGACATCGAACGATTTTCACAGATGAACAGCTTGAGATTCTTGAAAGAATGTTCGAAAGGACTCATTACCCTGATGTGCTTGTCAGAGAACAAATTGCAAACATGATACAACTAACAGAAGAGAAAGTTGAGGTGAGCTAACATTGATGAATATCACTATTAAAGTTAAGATAACACTGGTACCTTGATACAATAAATAAAGAAATAAAGCTTAAATGCTGTCAGTGAACTTTTATCATTAATGCAAGATTGTGTTCCAAAGCAGTGTTGCAATTTTCTTCCAAGTGCTTGCTTAATAAAATTATTGTTTTTCCGGCCTTTTCGTGACAACGTACTCGACACCGTATAAGAAAGGCCATAATCACTTTGGTGTATTTTACAAGACGGTTCTAATTTGCAACTTCTAGTTTCAAGCTTAATGCAACCATCCGGCAACTGTAGAAAGTGTCTTATTAGAAGGGGTTGTAATAAAGAGGAGTTGGTGCATTTTGCCTTATTTCTTTTTCACATTTCTTTTTTTGGGTCCTGCAATCCTTTTAAGAAGCACTACTCGTTTCCTTGTTGGTCTCCGTATGCAATCCGTATGTTTTCCTAGTTAGTGAAGTCTGCATAAAGCGTTTGTATATAGGAATATCATGTTTATATCAAAACAGCCCAATAAAAACAGTTGTGTTGCTTTGAAAACGTAATATGAATCGTGAAGCAAACCTTTCTGAGATTTGTAACAGTTGATCAGGTGCAAAGAAGCGAGAGATAATGTTTGGAATGAGAACAGGCTACTGTCCTGTAATCTGTTGCTAAATTTGTGGATTGTGAGTTGGCAAAATGATTTATATCGTTAAGAAATTTGGCTATAGCAAGAAGCACGTATGGCTGTATGTTCCTGTCAAAGTCTGGTACAGCAGTCAATTTATCAGATGTCTCTCAACAAGCATATCTATTAACATTAGAGACATTGAATTTACCATATGCAAAACAAATCGATCCATTCTTTGATATGACAGTGACAAGCGGAGGATCATTCATGATCTGAAATTACCTGTGATATTTTTTGTATTGATGGAAGTCTCCACTTAAGTTGTAATAGAACACGAGAAAAAGCACCTATGGACATATCGTAACATTGTAGACTTAGCAAAAAGAAGTTATGAAAAGTATAAATTATGATTCCTCGAAATCGCCGTTAAATTTTCTGATGGAAGGCAGCTTGATTGGCGAACATTATTCATTGACTGAATTCTCAACTTTGCGGAGGCCATCAAAAATTTGAATAAGCTAAAAACCGTGGAAAGGAATTATGGCTGTTCGCCTTTTACAGTACGCGGACCAGTAACAAACAAAAAAATAACTGAATTAGTTAGCGACTATCCAAAGCGCAAGGGTCCAGATCATGAAATCCTTGTTGAGACGATTGCGCTCTTGAATTTATGAAGGAAACTTCTGCTTCTCGTGGAAATCTATTAAGCGGATATACGCACGCAGTTTGCTGCAGAGATCATCCGAATTTATTAGAAGGCTTCCTTTTAAAATTGATAATGTCTTTTGAGTAGTGCTTAATGCTTTTCAGCTATTGTCACTTACTGTAAAGATCATTGAAAAATGACTATTTCGGTCGGCCTGCCTGCTTGATAATCTCGAGCGGGAGTGGCCTGCGTGCAATTCAACTTTCTTCTGCCGATTGCTTTGAGCCGCGTTGTTTTTCCGAGCTCCTCAATAAAGTGAAAAGAATCGATAAATTGGCTTACATTAGCAATTTGATTTTCACCTTGAATGACTAGGGCTTCACATGCCGCAAAAAAAGAAACGCTAGCACCTGGTGAGGTCACCCCTTTTGAAAGGCGCTCCTTGTGAACTACTGTGAAGGAGTTCTTCGCAATTCGGCTATTTTTTCCTCAACCAACATTGAATTGATATCTTGTGTAAGGGGGAAAGTTATCAGAAATAAAAGACATAATTATTCACTGATGTTCCTTTGATCTATTGCATAGAAATTCTATCGTTTATTGTCCTGTAAGAGCTTCCGAGTTTTAATTGAAGACTGGATGTTTTTGAAATTTTAATAATTCTCAAGTTGTTTTCGATAAACTGATGGGACCCAAGTAGCTGTGAATAGTATGGCAAATGATCTTTCTTTAACGACTCTGAACTGGAAGACCAAAGAAAAATTGAAACATTTAAACCTTTTATTGAATGCATGGCATTTATCAATATATTTTCTCAGGAAATTATAAGCTCAGGAAATCAAGTTAACAAAAAACTATTAAAAAAACAAGAATTATTTTGTCAAAAAAGTAAGAAGTTAAAATCATAAAAATTCTGATTAGCATCCAGATTTTATAAGAAAATTTAGCAAATTTTCGTAGCAAATTTAGCATAAAAGCATGAAAATATGCCAAACTTTTAATCGTAACGCAAACAGCAGAGAAGATCCTTCCACTGTTTCAGATGCAAAAATTATCCATATAGCATTCATTGGAATTTTAATCATGCAATGACTGCAAGTCTAAAAAGAAGAAACTGTCTGAAAGATATAATTGCTCGCCTAACTGCACAAATGCTCCGCTGCAGGAAAATTTGCAGCGATATTCTAGAGACTTTCTTTTTGGGTGAAGACATGACCCAGAAAATTGTCATTTGACCTGTCGTCAAAAATAATATCATCTTTAAGTAAAATAATCCTATTCTTCTTCCACTTCTTTTCCTTGAATGCTTTCATAAAGGTATAATTTCTACAAACAATTTTAAGCTGCAAGTAAACCTATAAACAAGAAGCAGTATTTTCTGTGCTTCTTAAGCTTGACCTGTGAGCATAAACTCCAAAAAAGTTTGCCAAGGACAAACATTTCCGCCTACAAACTCTCATCTGATTCTTCTAATTTCAGAGCTTAATGAAAAACAGCAATCATTTTAAATTCTACCCTCTTGATTCTATTAGATAACAATGCTTTTATCTTGAGGTTCAACGGCTGACCTAATGATTGCCTTCAAAAACCTGTTTTGAGATGCCCAACTCAGGTTCAATTAAAATGATTCAAGTCTATTTAACTAATACAAAAGTCTTTTTCGATTGACATGTCAAGATTATCTCAAAGATTATCTCTTTGGACAACAGATACAATTATTATCTTAAATCAAAAACCGCTCTGTCTTTCTCTGCTATTATGTTTTTACTTCAAAGAAGTTAAATTCGACCTTATCACTTTCGAGGTTAAGTTAGAATATATGCTTCTTCATAAGCACATGTTTACAAACAAATTTGTTAACGTTTACGAAGACCTCTTTCGGATGAGAGATGAAAAAGGGGAAATCTTTTCTTCCTGAACAAGCTTTTCGTATGATTTCCTTTTTATTCTGTTTCGTTGATACAAGCAGAAAGGAATCGCGCACTTTCCTTCTGCCATTCACTTTTCAAAAGAAAGTTTTGCGTTATAAAGTTGAATGCAAAAATATGGAGACAGCTGTCGGTCTAGCGTGATTCTAGCATGAAAATCACGCAGGAAAAGAAATTGTTGCTTGTTTGTATTCTCTCACACCAAACAGTTGGTTGCAACTGGCAAATAAAGCGTTAGGATGTTTCAAAATGTTTGCTTTTTTAAAAACCATTTCCAAAAGAGTGTGTCTTTCAAAACCATTTCCAAAAAACTGGATACGGGGATTGAACTCTTTGGTGCTTATGTCCTTAATTTTTAAGGGTTGAACAAATGTAAATGTTGTGAAGAAATTTGATAAACAGAAGGTATGCATGGTCGTTTGGAGGCATACGGGTTTAAAGACAATCTAACTCTCTTAACATTTGTCGATTAATCCAAACCTGACCGAAGGAGTCTCCTCAAAGCAAATGCTGCATCGGCAGCCTCTGTGACTCAAAGCGGCGCATGCCTAGTCGGACATAGCTGCAAATCGCACTGAAATTGGAGAGGATCTTTGGATTTAGGTTGAAGATGAACTTTATTCAATAAATAACCAAAGGATTGACACGAGACGGAAAGCTTTGTGGTTTATTCGTTTTAATTAATTCATATCATTTTATGAAAATTTAGGATAACGTTACACAGATAAAACTTAGCAGGCTTGAAAGGGTTATAGGAAAACAAGGCTTTGGGAAACTACTGCTGGCATCAATGGCTCCGCTGTTATAGGTGCTTTAAAATCGCGAGTTGTAGGCCTACTTTGCGAGGAAGGATTTGAGATTTGAGATGTCTATTATTTTGGGATTGGAGGCGTGATGTTTCTGTTTCAGTAAATGTGACATTGCATCCTCACGATTGGCATTGAGAGAGATTCCCACTTGAAAAATGTTTGCCTTTAGTGATAGCTACATATAAAATTTGAAATTACATCTGATGATTCAAGCTTGAACAAATAATTTTGTCGTGCGATATTTTCAAATTCTCCTTGGTGGTTGGCCAGTTTTGATTGTGTTGTCAAGAATGTATTAGTTATATGTGATTTTGCAAGAGGTAAACGCATTTATATCAGTTCTTGTCGTTTGATTGTCAATGCGTCAATTTCTTAACTGTTGATATATGTACGGGGTTATGCAGGTTCTGCTGAACCAGAAGTCTCTTTTAAGATGGAATACTTCAACCATTATAATCTACGTTTCGTGCTTTTTTCAAGGTTTGGTTTAAAAACCGAAGAGCAAGATGGAGAAAGCAAAAGAAAGAGAGGCAAGTCAAGCAGTACCAGGATATCAGGCTTGAAGAAAGCACACTTCGCCACGAATGTTTTGTAAACGATGGCGAAAAGCATTCGACTGGACTGCAGTCTGAAAAAGAGAAAGGCAGTACATCTAAGTTCTGGACTGCACGAAACGATCCTGAAATTTATCACATAGAGAAGAGACAGTAGCCGCCAGTCAATATTGCCTTAGACTGATATGTGTATAAATCCCAACGAAATTAGCTATCTATTGTTTCTTTGGGGATGTGCTATTTATTGAACCGATGAAAAAGGTATAAACAATAGCCTTAATCAAATTGATTCAAGTTAGAGCAATGTGGTAACTACGTCTTAGTATATTGCTTGTGAAACTTTTTTCTAAGTTTCAGGTTGAGATTGTTAGGCCTATATGTGCTCTTTACCTACCAATTTGTTTTCATTTATCAATTTCCCCCAACTTAATTACTACACTCTTTATTATTCAGAGCAGCTGTATTAGTACATGGGCCTCAAAATTGGCACAAAATGAGGACAAATTAAGAACAATGTAACTTTGAACAAAGTTGTGAGACAAAGTTGTAAAAAATTTCATCTAAAAACGAGGAATTGTTTGACATCAAGTAGCGCTTTGACGGTGAATTATCATATTTGTCGGCAAATAAAGGATGTCTTACTCACTTTGTTGGCAAAGGGGCATAAACAATCCCTTTGAGCACAATATTTGGCGATGGTGCTTCTTGCACCCTAAGAATCTAAGAAAAAATAAGAACAATCGAGCCTCAAATTTTTGAAAAAATTGAGAACAGCCAGTCTGAACTTTAGTTTAATTGTTCTCATAAAATCGAGTATAATTTTATTCATTCAAGCTGTTTTACTGTCCTAGTTATTATAAAAATGCGCCATTATTTACTGTTTCACGAGAAATTATTTGACACAAAATGTCTTTGGTAATAAATTTATATAGCTTATGCTCCTCTCATGCTGTTTGATTAATATCAACACTTCCTTTTTTCTTATTTGTAATGTCTTCCTCTCATTTGTACTGTCCGACCCGGTTGATGTTTGTACATTTTGCACGAAAGGGCCCAACCTTTACGATTTTAATTTAGGTATGTCATAAAATTATGCCTGCATATTAGTTTGAAAAAGTAATATAATTATTGTAGTTGTAAAGATCGTGTAAATATGATGTATGTTGGCTGTAGCAATCATCTATGAATCTGTTGTTTTTCTATCTCCTGCTTTTGTTAAAACTGTTGTTCCGAAAATTGGCTGAAGCTAGATCTTTTTTTGGGAAAAATACAGCCATATTGCTTTTTTGTCCGAATCAACTACAGTTGAGTCCCGCTATCTCGAACTCGCACGGGAAATAAAAATTTGTTCGACATAGCGAGACTATCGACATAGCGAGATATCTAGACTGGGGATTTCCTCAATTGAAAAAGGGGTCATCTGATTTTAAAAGCAGGATAACAACCAAGGAAAAGGGCTCATTTATCTCCAAATCTTCGTTAAACATCGAACTGAACTAGAATAGTCTTTTAATGAAGTTTGCTTTATATTTTGGAGTGCTTCTTCATAGCAAAATCGCAGAAGACAATGGTTTTGTTTCTTTTGCTGGTGTCAAAGTAGCAGTAACAGAAGAAATACCCATTATAAACAGAACTGAATTCGAAGTGAATTCTTTTATCCAAGGACACCATGTTTATCGTTGTATTTAGCAGCTCAAGATTGGAGAGGCAAACAAAACATAGCTGACAAATATGCAGTGTGTGACAGAAAAATGAAACTATTCTAGAAAATCTACCGAAAGGAAAGACAGGCAGATTTGCAAAGACAATCTTCTTTTTCAGGGCAGATGAATTTAGTTCCTGTGTGGCTGTGGTGAATGGCAATCTTTGGAGATGGCAAAGGAGTGCAAGTCCCTTGCAAGTTAATCATTTTTGGACAACCTAAATTTATTTAACATTTTGTACCAAGCCCTGTAAGAAAACGAGAGGAAATGGGAATATATTCGAGACAAAGAGTTTTTCAAGAAAACCGTGCTCGAGATAGCGATATTCGACTGTATGTTTTCACACAAAAGTTGTTTATCTTGCCCTAAATAGCCACTAAATTAATAACTACATGCCAGGCTCAATAAACCAGGTATAACAATTCCAAAAATTCCAAAAACTCGAATCATCACACTCATGGAATCGAAAGCTTGTAGTATTTAGGATGTAAGCTTTGGAACAATCTACCAGAAAACTTGAAAAACCTAAATACTCTAAATATCTTTAAAGTAGAGATCAAACAATGGAAGGATAATTGCAACTGCAGGCTGTGTAGAACCATTGTAGCACAGGTCGGGTTCTTGACATGGAATTATCTAACATGATTATTTTCAACTATTTTTCTAATTAAATCCCAGTGTTTTTTAATTTATTTCTTTAAATGGCTTTTATATCACTGTATCATATTATCATTTTTATTCCTATAAATAGGAAGCTTTAATTAGCTTATCTTTTAGCTAGTACAGTAAAGAACGCTTAGGCCTGGTTCAAACGTCGCCCTTCTCATATGCCGAACCTAACTCTGTTTGGAGCGACACTTGAGCATGTTTAGCGCGACTCCCGTTTCAAACGTCGAACCTAATTATGTCGCGCCAAATGGGTTTTAAGATTGTTACATGAAGTATCTTGGTTAAGGCGCGCAATCTCAAATATTTGTTTGAAACGCATGCGCCCTCCAAGAAAGAAATGAATTCTGGGAAGGAAAATAAATTAAATATAATTATGCATTGAGTTCGGTACATGACAAGTTCGACGCTTGAAACCGTGCCGTGCTGGAGCCGTGCAGCTCGGCAAGCTCTGCCGATCCAAACTAGTCTGTCGCTCCTAACTTAATCTGCCGTACCAAATTGACTCAAACGTCGCCCCCCTCATGTACTTAGGTAATTCTCAAGTTAGGTTCGGCACATGAGAAGCGCGACGTTTGAACCAGGCCTCACTGTAAATAAATTAATTATATTATATTATTATATTATACTATAACAAAGCAAAAAGTCGATGAATTCATTTTGTAGAGAAGGCAAAAAAAATGTAGAGCTCAATGTTGTTTTGAAACTAGGCTTATGCATTTTCTGCTCTTCTGCTCACAAGTCAAACATGTTGTATTTATGAAACTTAAGCATTATTTTCAATAGAAAAGCTAGAAAAAATAAAAACCTGTTCGTGAGTCTCTATTTACATTGCTAGTAGACACAGACCTTCCCTTCTCTTGTTTGTTGTCACGGGCCGAATCTAGACTAGCCACTAAAGGCCTTCTTCATTGTCCAACATTTATTGACTTCTATACCCTTTTGGAAATTTAAAGGGGCATAAAGCTGTACCAAATCTAGGACAAAGGTTATCACAAAGAAACATTTAACAATAAGGGCATTTAACAAATCTTCTAATAGTGTTGAAACAGTGATCAAAATTTGTTTATAGTCAGAGATTGTAGGAGTTTATTCTGTAGCAAAAATAGTCGATTTCATCTTTGCATGAGATCGAGGTCTGGTTAGCCCATCTAATATCTGCCGGGTAATTTACCATGAAAATAAAAACATCCTGTTTAAAATGAATCAATTAAATAGGCACATTTTGCTTATTTCATGAATAAAGAACCGTCTTTTCTACATTCCTTGACTCAGTTACTTCAAATATTCATTTGCATTTGTTTGTAATGAAATAATTTTCTGTTTTGCAACTATTTCAAGATATTTGAATTATCGCAGCCAAATCTCCCTGCCCTTAAGCCTATTGGCAGTTCTTACACTAACATTTTTTGCTACCTTGCAGCTTACTGCCCAGAATTCTTTGCTCCATTCTCATTTCCAAAGATACCAGGAATCTTGTTACCAGAAATTTTCACTCTAGATTTTGCTGCTTATATTGCATTAGCAAATACATTGCAGCTTTATACATTAGCAAATCCTTAAAATTATGTTTTGGTTTTATTTTTTCAAAGATTCTTCTTCATGTAAAGAAAATATTCAAATTTTCTGATATACCAATATGTTTATTTGCGGCCGGATGAGTGGAAAAACGTATCTAAGTTGTCCAATAGTCAAAGAATCAAACACTTTATTAAAACCTGTCTGCTACTGTGATGATCACGATAGTAAACAGATTTGGATAAAATGCTTGGTACCTCATTTTAGAGCTTTTTAGATGTCGTTTTTTGTGCTTTGCTGTCAAGTACAATGCCTGCCAAAGTCCTGGAACACTGACGTCAGTTTCCAAGGTCAAAATCAATCATCCCTCTTTCCCCAACAGAACAATGTTGATTTACTATCAAACTGGTTAGGATTTCAGGAAGCATTTTCTTTTGCCTCTCTAAATAACCAACATTGTTTTAGGGGGAAGGGGGTGGAAGTAGTGATTTTTTCTTCATGAAAGGAATGAAAGATATCAAAGTACTTTTGGCAAACATTGTAGTCAATCGCAGATATTTTCCTCAGGTAATTGATTTCCTTCATAAGTTATATACTCCCCCTTGTAGTGTTCTTATAAGATTTTTATTTTGTAGCAAGAAAGAATTGGGAAATTTATTCCGTTCTCTTGTTGAGTATACCTATCTGAATTTTTCACGAGGATCTATGCTAGTTTAAAACCAAACTCAAGGCCTGTCAATACTGATGAAGTTGCGACTTTTCATAATGCTATGCTGGGGGTGAAAATCAACGATCTTTTTCAGATTCAAAGTCATTTCACAATTTTAAAAGAATTTTTGTCCTTCCCTCGCATTGTCTTATTTCTCCTTACGTAGTAAGCATAGAAGTTTTATCCATGACCATGATAATAAACCAACACTCACATTTTGGGGATAGTTGGAGGGTCATGGTATCCAACCTTCTTATAGAAGATGGCACCTGATAATGAGTAAGCAGGTAGAATTTAGAAAGTATAACTTGTGCATCTATTTAGAAGATTTCTATCAACTATAGTTGAATGAAATTCTATGCGCAAAAGATACTATCCCTGCTACCAATGGCGAATTTTTAGCTAATGAAGTACGATTAGTTTGATTGTTCAAAACCGGAAATTTTTCGGCCCTGTCATCTAATGAACAATTTTGCAACTTGTGCAACAATAATTACCATTGTCTGAAGAAAGTTTTATCAATGGGATCATAATGATATATCATAAAGTTTTTTCAGTATTTTTTCTCTGTTCTTTCTATTTAGACTGTCTGTTTGTCAAAATATCTTGGCGAGCAAGTTGAGAAGGAAAATGATTTCACTAAAAGAGATATATTTAGAAAAGAGAAGTGGAGAGGGAAAACAAAATTTGAATCATGCATTTTGCAAATGTAGGAGGCTTGTTTCAAATTAGGTAAAGGTGGCATGAAACAACTCAACAAGCTTTTTATAGCGTGTTTTTTGTAAGAATTGCTTTTTGTTCTGCGTAAGAGTTCGAGATCTTCTCCAATTCAAGTACATCATTTAATCTAATACAATGAAATCAGAAGTTTTTTCGCAGCATTAAATGTTTCCAAAAAAATTGATTTACAGCTTTGCTATTTGCAAAGTGGACTTCATTTGAAAATGAATAGTAACGCAAAACACAAATGCAGTTGTAGGGGTGGCATAAAGCTTTGTTATTAGCAACACTCAACATGGTTAAGCTTCTTTCTTGTGCTTCAAAAGAAAAGAAAATTTGAATCCTGGTGTCAGATCTTTAGGCATTTTTCTAATGAAAATACAATTTCTGTCACAGAAACCAATACTGATGAATTATGACAGCTTGTAATCACTTGAAAACACAAAAATGCCTTGATGAAATGATCTCAAACCCTCTTGATTTAAAAACACCGCAATCAGCATAGAAGATAGGAACGTGGATAAATTTGAAAAGGATAACGAATGGAAATAACTAGCAATGTAATTTTAATTAGTGTTCAATTTTGTAGGGGATTTAAAATTGATAGCCATATTGATAAAATCTATAAAAAAGCAGCCAAACTGTCTCATTTTCATAAAAGAGTAACAAGGTAAAATAGAAAACAGATAATTTTAAATTCTTTTATTCTATGTCATTCCAATTATTGCTTACTGTTATGGATGTGGCAAACGTACTAGTACTGGTTTAGCTTGAAATATCAACTTGCTTGTTTGAAAGAGACTAGCCAGAATATTCCGTCAGTTAGAATACTGGCAAATGGAATTTTCGGAACTTTTAATAATATAAATCCTATTTCTAGGAAGAGCTGTTTTGTACATAAAACAACAGTTCACAGCCATCGAAAACTTATTTGCCATTTCAAAGTCAGATATGTTAATATATTTCATATTTCTAAAGCCTTGAAATCTGGAGCTTGCTCCAAGAATCAATACAATACTAGGACGTTCAAAACATTGCTTAGAATTTTGCTCTTACAAAACAAGTATATGCATCGAAAGTGATTTGTTTTATACAGTCTTGAAATTGCTTTATGCAAGTGAACATAAGATTTTATCAAAGCAGATTTCATATTTTTTACACTTGAATACAATACAATTTACTGTATTTTGTTGGAAAATTACTGATTTTACTAAGGTACAAGTTAGCTTAAACTATAAATATCTCCATATGATGCAAAAATATCCTCAAAAATTGAAATCCTATGATTTACGGCATATCCTTGTAAAATATAATACTTGAATATTTGGTTCTATTAATCAACCAGATTTAAATCAGAAAGGCATGAACAGCAAATGATTTTTTGTGAAGCTCTTCTTTTCACGATATTTCATTCATTTGACAGTTATTCCATTTAAGTGCAATGTTATGCTTGTTTCAGACTTGGTTTAATAAACTTTGTAGAAGTTGCATTTGATAAAATGAAATTCAAAAAAGCTATATTGACAAAATTTATCTTACTTATATCGTAACTTAAGTCGTAAAAGCGTTCCAGAAGATGCAATAGCTTGAACAACCTTTGAATAAACAAATTCAGGCAACTTTATTAACAAACAAACTGCAACTTTTTTGTTCTTACTTTGCTAGAGATCATAGTTCTTCGTCAAATGGGGATTTTCAAGAAAGAAGCTTGAAGATTTTGCAAGATAAATGGGTCTGATTTTACTCCATTCAATGTACGGCAGGAACATCATCTTTCTTTGAAAGAGTAAGCTTGTTAGTTGGGGATTGCCCTTATACAGCATTATTGTTTTGAAAGCACGATTGAGAATTGAAGCATGCTGCATTTTCCTACATTCTAATATGGGTAAAAATTTTATCAACCAAGATGTTTTTTTGCTTTCTATGGAGAAAATCGAGGTCTATCAGTCATCAGTTTGTTGATGTAGCATGGTTTTGAAAAAAACTGTGGAAGCGCGAAGACATAATAATTTATAGAAGACGTTTTGAAATAAATGAGTCGGCTTCTTACCTTGATTAGGGCAAGAAGGGAAAAATTCAAATTGTTGCATGATTTGATTACGTAAACAAATGCACGGTTTCTCTTCTAAAATTTGCAGCTTCAGCTAACAAAGAATCTTCTCTGACGAAATTTGGAGTTTGAAACTCTGTTTTTTCTTTTGAATATTATTCTAATTTGGTCATCAAGCTCTTCAAGCTTTTATCAGAACGGGGGTATCCTTTCTTCAGGGTAACACCTTCTAATGTTTAAACGTACTATTTTATTCTTCTTCTTATACTTGCACGTGTTGTGTCTTGAATTTTGAATGCAAAACACAAGAAGCAAATTGGCAGAACATTTTTAATAGTTAATTTTATTTGAAATAAATTTCAGCTTTGCGATGAATTTTCTCTTCATTTTTTATATAAGTGGAAACTTTGTTGGCAATTTTAAGTGGGAAAGCTAAAACAGCACTGACCTATTGTTCTAAACCATTGCTTCGCTATTAGAGTTGATATATACAATTTTCATTAGCTATCCTTAAAGTTGTGTTTGCTCACAAGATATAGTGCATTTTCGATTTTTGCAATCTACTGCTCATAAGATGTACTGTATTTCTAAAAATGCATTGATTGTAAAACATAAACAGCTTGCGAAAAAAGAACAATATTCAAGGATCCTCAAAAAATACTTTAACCTTAACTATTTCCATGAGTTGCTCTGACCAGCTGCACACTTCATGTGCCAGTATTGAAGAGGCTTGATGAGCCAAAAAGAAAATGAAGGATACACCCCTGTAAAGGTTGGATACCCCTCTGTCGGCTAGAGAAAGTGTCTGCCGTGTTTCTGTAAATATCGCTAGAGAGTTAGACTAGGCTAGCTGTTTATCCGTTGTCGTAGTATCAATTATTTAAAATGATTACTCTCTCAACAGTCAGAATATTATAAATCGCCCAACCTTCTGAAAAACCTCACACTCTTCAGTGCAGCTCGGAAGTCAACTTAGCTTACTAAGTTCAACTGATTTAAAATAATTTTTACCAAAGAATTCTGCATACAAGGGGCATCAAGCTGTTATCACAGCCCAGGTAGTGTCATTTCAGCAAATTGGTACAGATAATTACTGAAGCAGACTTGATTCTTGGCAGACCAGGACTTGCGTGCACAAGCACTTGGAACACTTACTGGCATTTCAAAGCGAATAACAAATCTTTCTCACCTAAGACCACGATGGATTGCAAAGGAATAGCAAAACCACTGAGCGTATACTCAATGATTTCATCTGTCAGTGGTACCTTCCTGCCACTAACCGGACTTGGGAACATTGCTTTAATTCTGACCATTGTCATAGATCCGCTTAAAGAGCTGAGGACCCGCTTCAATTTCATCTACCTAAACGCCTTAGCTGCAGATGCAAGCTTCGGATTTCTCATAGATGGTTACAGGGTTTGGGGCAATTACCTCAGATCGACAGGCATCAACCTAAAGAAGGAATACCCATACACTGTATCTCTTGGAAAAATGTGTCACGTGGTGTACTTTGGAGTCCAGCTGATTTCTCTGTTAACAGTAGCCTTGCTGTTTGCAGACCGTATCTTCCATGTTGTTTTTGACAGCAGAAAACCAGCTTATATCGTTATTTTCGTTCTCTCAGTTTTAATTTGGGGCCTTGGACCTGGGATAGCAAACCTTTATGTCTCAGTAGGTTATTCTTCCTTCGAATTCACTCTCCTAAATCTAAATACATTTTTGTCAGCTGCTGCATTTTTGGCTGCCTCGTTTGTTTATTACCAAGCAAAAAATGATGTCAAGCAAACAACTGACAAAGTTTCTTACACACCCAGCCACGCGGAAAACCTGGTCGCAGGTAAAGAGGAGATCGACAACGTTACACAAATGCAGCCTTCTTCAAGCGGAAAGAGCGTCGAGGTCACAACTGATAATGTAGAGGTACAAGAAGCCACGTCTAAAAGCAATAAAGTTAGCTCAACTGTTGCAGTCAAGCAGCAAAGTGCAAACGCAGATGCTACTGCTAATGCCAAGTCAAAGCTTTTTGCAGCAGAGGTGTTGGTTGTTGCCACAGCATCAATGCTCTTCTTTGTTCTGCCAGCAGTTGTCATTGTGTATATAGATCACTATGACAAGTATCCGTCATGCATTGCAAAATATTGGATAGGCAGTTGGAAACTGCTTTCAATTGCCACCCATAAGGCTTTCAATCCATTCATATGCATACTGTTTATTGGCCCATTCAGGCGTGGAATAATGCACTTGCTCCACATAAGAAGAGTCAATCGTGTCAGCCCTAAAGGTGCATAACATTAGAGCCTGATGCTTAATAATTCCCAGTGGTGCTTTTGCTTTTAATCACCTAAAGGCCATGATCAATTGATTCATTTTGCTTTCAGCCATATATAAGCCTTGATCAAATTGCCTTTAAAAGCCAAATCATTCTACGATCTGGCAACTAAATAATTTTACCAAAATCATTCTTTCTTGAAACAAGCAATTCAAATGATTCGAAGCTTTTGGTGCATCCGTATTCCACAATTTCAACTGAACTCTTGTCGTGTGCCATCCAGTGTTGGTTACCGTTTGGCATTTTAATTTGTCATTGTTTCTGGTTCGATCGAATGAATGAAAATTTCCTTTGAAATCTGTTTAGAAATGGAAAAGTGCACTAAAAAATTAAAAAAATTCATTGGATGATTTTTCAAAATACTCTAAAACTAATCCTTTCACTTGTTGCAGTATGTAAATAAAGCAAAATTCTAATTTTCATTCAAAAAATCAGCTTTAGTGAATGTAAGGTAGCATTTCATTTAAAAATGTGAGGTCGAAATATGTTTATAAAGGTACAGGTTCAAGGGGCATAAGACTAGATCTACGAGAGGAACTGACACAAGAAATTAGTGTCATCAATATGAGAATAAGACAGGTAGTGTCAATAGATTATTAATAAATTTTCTTAGGATTTTATTCACATTTTGCGTCATAAATTCAATAAACATTTTGAATGTAAATTACTCCTGTATACGTTATATTGTCAGTAGGTCTATAGCATGTATAATCCATGTATTCAGTAGTTTACTGTTTATCTCTCTAATCAAGAATAATGAGTTAGAATAAAAAATACAATGATACTAAGATACTAATGATGTAATGTTTGAGCACTTAAAGCGTATGTTGAACGTTATTCTCCTATTCTTTTGTTAATCCTGCAACTTTGAAACATCTTGCAATAATCTTAGCTATAAGGAAGGACAGTTGAGGTAATCACCACTTTCAAATGATGTTAAATATCCTTGATACATCATTCCTCGTGTGGCTATCTTAACATACGTATTTGCGACCCTTGCTCGGCATAATCATGTACGCGACATGAACGCGAATTTATTTTTTGCTTTGATGTATACATAACTGTCTGCAATACTTTTCGGCCTTGTCGAATGCTGTACATCTGTTTTTATACATCTGTAATTAAGAACAAGGGATTCCTTCTCGATTAGCTCATCCTGAACCAAATTTCAGGCCTTTCTCAGAAATATTCTAGAATGCCCCACAATTCAAAAGCTGTTTGAGATGCATCAGTTCAAATCTATTCTAGGTGCATCATTGAAATTTCAACTGTTATCTTCTCTCTATTGTTTACAGTGAACGAATTTGATTTTTAACCTTGAGGAAAATCATGGACACAGATGTTTTTGCAAAAAATTTTACTTTCATTCATAAGAACATTTGATGCGAATTAAAGACGATAAAGAGAACTTCCGCTCTTGACCATAACAACAGCCTTAATACCGCAATCTCATAGCTTTGAAATCTTTAAAAAAATTTTGAACAGCTTTGCTTTCCTTTGATAAAGAACATCAATGGCTGCTAACAAGGGTTCTATAAATGAGCCGGTTGTATGTTGACGACTTTTTCGTGTCAGTGCATAAGGAGAATTTCCGTTTTTAAGAACAACATTCTTCCACCGACTGCAAAATTATATAGCTGAAGTTAAACATTCCTTTAATCAAGTGAAGCATTTTAACTCTCATTTGGTTTGTGGACTAAGAACATGAGTTCGTTGGCCAGTTGATTTTGTGATGTATTAAGAGTGCTATAGTACATCCCGATGCCTCCTTGTATCTCTCCTTGCTTGAGACGGACAATCATTTTTTATGCATTGATATTTGTTTCCAGTTTCTTAATCAAACACTTTTGCACAATTGCGCGTACCATCTAATGAACAATGATACTATTCATGTATAACATGTCAACCTTGGTTCCGTTATCATTGTAAACGCTATTTCAAAATTTCACTATTTGGGCAGAAACGAAGAAATGAAATGTGCCTTTTGTGCTTCACAAATTGTGAGTCAGTAAGATTAGATTTGTCAAGAAAACTCACTTATGAAATCCATTCAACTTACCAATGAAGCTGTTGGTATGTGTGATTTATCATCTTTTCTTTTCTTGGCGCTTCGATAAAGCACCTTGGCCTGTTTTTTTCAATGAAAATGTTGCTCCGACAAAGCGAGTTCAATTAATCTTTTTGATTTGTAAATTATATTAAAAATTTGAAGGTAGCACGGAAAACTAATTGGCCATCTTTGAATTTTATGGTGCCGCCAAAGGCTTAGTTGAGTATTGAAAAGGTAAGATAAAGGAAAATTTGATCAAAGAAAGTGGTTCTCCCAAGTACTTGGAAGTTATGGTTGTTTGATTATATTTCTCATTCCTTCAGTAAACAAATAAAAGTGCAAACAAGTTACTATTTGATTGTATCTCACAATGCCTCGGTAAGATGTTGGAATTTTTCTAGTTCGGTATCATGGGCACGTCTATTATCCAATGCTATGTTGATGAATAACAACCAGATTATTTAACAGCAAAAGGATTTTTGCAAAAATACATCGCCCTTAAAAGATTCAAGACAACTTAAATTTCAAAGCAATTTTAGAAGATTTTCACTTAAACCTTTATTGCTGAATTCTTACTGAATTCTTTATTGCTGAATATTTAAACCGACACAGTAAAGCAACGAACTCATATTCTTGTACCTAGACTAAATTCTAGCAGCCTGAACCTAGTTCCTGATGATATATTTTAGATCCGCCTTCCTGAACCAACTACAGTGCATAACAAACAACAATTTCATTTCTACTTTGCAGCATCTCACATCCAAGGCTTTTCTTGTGGGCATGGGTTGGCCATGAGTGGTTGTTTTACTTTTATAAGCAAAAGCAAGATGAAATATGGAGCTATAATAGAAATAAATAGTTCGTTACTTCATCTTGACAAAACAGGCTGCATAGTCTGTCCAAGTAAGAATGGCTAGAAAATCTCGATCTTAAAGCCCTATTATCACAATTCTATGCTTGAAATCAGTGCTTCTGTTAACACTGGCACAAAAACTTTACCAATAAAGAAATAAAATTTTCTTTTCGGCATTTTTTGGTAGGCGCACTTTACCCATACGTACAAATTCTTGAGAGTTTTCAAAACGAGTAAACCATTGTCTTGCTTCAAAACAGCTTAAGATAAACAGTACTTTCAGGAACTGGACGTGCACTGTATTGGGTGTTCCTCAAGACACATTCCTTGCACTCTTATTGTTTGATATATTCATCAAAATTTTGTTGTTCACTTTACAAAACTCCCAGATTTACAATTTTGCTGACGATAATACAATATTTGCACGTGGCATATCTTGAGTTTGATATTGAAAATTCAATCTCCTGGTTTTAGGACAACAATATGATAGCAAACCCGGTTAAATTTCAAATGATATATTTTAGTCTCAAAAAACAGAAGATTCTGTGTTGAAAGAAATGGTTTCCATATCGTGGAAACTGACACAGTGAAGCTATTAGGAGTTAAGGTTGATACAAACGTGATCCCTCAGGATAAAATAGCACACAATTGCAACAAGATGAAACAGGTGCATTTTCTCAGATTGCGCGAATTCTTTACATGAACAAGGTCAAAATACTTTATCGCGCACTTATTCTATCAAATTTCAACTTCTGCATATCAACTTAGATGTTTAGTTTGAGGACTGTATCCAATACAATCAACCGTTTACAGAAACGTGTACTGCGAGCTCTTTATAGGGACTAGGATGCAGCGTTTGAAGATCTCTTGAGAAGGTCGGATGGGCTAAGAATCCAGTGCAAAAATTTGGAAAACTAATAATTGAAATATATCAAATTCATGAATTTTCATTTGCCTATTCTTTATGTCTTAGATCTTTAACACAAAGTTCATAACCTACGAACAAATAATCTTCATGAATTTTCATTTGCCTCTTCTTTATGTCTCTGTTCAGAGCCCTTTTTGTTTTTGAGCAAGGTAAACACGTTATACTTTAAGATACTATAAAATTTAAACTTTCTCAACTGTTCATGTACCAAGTCGCATTTTTTGTGACAAAGGACAGAAATAAACAACATTGATTATTATCTTTTCTATAAAATGTTGCCAATAAACTCAAGCAACGAATTGAAAATATTCTTACTTCTTTTATGGCTATTTCTTCACACAGAAAGTGATAAGGATGACATTGACGTCAAACGAGCTTATAGTTGGAATAAGCAAAGCATCAACCAGCATTATTTTGGCAAAGCCATAAAATAGAGAAATATCAGAAGAGTGATATAAATCGTGTTTGCTTCCTTTTTTTCTGATAGAGAGAAAGGTTATTTAACTAGAAGACAATCTCCACCGTTAAAAACAGAGATATTATCAAGTGTGAAGGCAGATAAATAGAAAAAGGGTAGAAGAAAGATAGATAAAGAGAAATAGAGAGGTATAGAGATTTGTAGAGATTAGAAAGCAGAGAGGTTTAACGAAAGAATTGAAGCATACTGGATTGAGTGATATCTCGTTCTAAACACCTTGACTCCTTTTGCGTCTTTTAATCTAAACGTTTCCAAAAGCGGGAGATTCGTACATATGTTTTAAAAGATTTTCCTTGTTTTTGGCATGGTTAAGTTTTTAGCGTTCACACAGATGATCTAGATTTATTAAAAGATCGTTTTATGAATATCAAATTTTTGTAACAATTTTATATCTTTGCATCAGAATACGTAAATGTTTAGTTCTTGGTATCTGAGATAACCTCTCTACAAGCATTTGTAATTTATTTGTAATACAAGCATTTGCAAGTTATCTTTTGAAAGTTATATTTTGAAAAATATAAGTGAATTATTCATACTCTACACAGGCCTGAGGAAAATAATACCCAGCACATACACGAGTTCCCGGATTACCCAATGTCCGTGAGTGCATTTTGAAAAGTGCTTAGCCAAACTCTCCACGTTCCTTCAAAAAAGGAAAGAAATTTCTATCCCTCTGGCTACGAAAACACATTTAATCCTAAAAATGTCAAACTAAACAGAGTGCATCGCATAAATATGCACATAATCAGCATATAATCGCTTCAATTTTGATTTCATGGCTTTTTCTTTCAAATCCATTTGCATTTTGGTGGGTATAAATATTGAAGAGCAGTTAACGTGCACTGATTTGGCAGCTATTTGGTACAGTAAAGTAGAAGTCGTCCAAATTTTCAAACACTTTCAAAAGGTAAATGTTGCATTTTACTTTATAGATTCTGTAAATACTTTCTTTTTCTCAAGAAAATGGTATATTTCTCTAAAGAAAAAGGTATTCAGAAAAGAAATTAACAACAGAACTGTGAAAAACTAATTGATTTTCATTTCATCTCGTTATTGTTCCTTTATGTATCATTTTACTGTCACCACCCGCATTATTTTAGAATATTGCTGATGATGATACAAAATTTCGAATTGCCTTAGAGGCATTGGATCATGATGCATTTTGCTGCTTTAATGCATGTAGCTCACAAGCCAAGAAGCTTGCATGCTTCTTATAAAGTCAGTATGGAATCTGAAGCGATTGAGGACCTAGTTGATTTCTTTACAAATGGTGTTTCCTGGCATTGCATAAGATTCCTGCTTCCAAGCCAAAAGAAGGCGATCGCCTGAACGCCTATAATATTTGCAAAATATTGCTGTTCTTCGTTTTTATATTACTAAAATCATTTTCTTCAATCTTTTCCGCACCTTTAAACACACTCGAAGAGACTCCTTGGCTTCAGTAGGGCAACTACACGCGAGAACTGAGAAATTTAAAGCTAGTTTTTATCCAAATTGTTTATCTAAATGGGAAAAACTCGACCCAGGGATCAAACAATCCTACTCAGAAAGTGCTTTCAAAAAACAACTATTTGCATTTATCCGTCCACCTCAAAAACTAGTCTACAACATCCACGACCCAAAAGGTTTATCCATTTTGACACAACTTCATGTTGGACTTAGCAAGCTGAATTTTCACATATAACTTCAGTGATACCTTGAATCCTTTGTGCCCAGTAATTGATGGTTTCGAGGATACGGAACACTCCATTACCGCTCGAGCCGTAGTCAGATTATTCAAAAACTTATAGAAACAAGGATCATTTTCATGTTTATTCTACTACTTTAATTAAACCATAGTTCAAAATTGAAAATATTTGATCGCGCTGCAAACCAAGCATTCCTTCCTAAAAACATGCCGGAAATTTCCACAGAGACAGAAATATTTTCTAATCCTTATCGCTATGGAAATTGCGTGCCAATTGGCCGAGTCACATGTTTGCAAATAGAAGGCTAGCATGGGGGGATGATGAAATAGCTACAGATTTTCTATTCTATAGACCTCTAGATTTATAGCTAAAGCAATGAATGGCAAGCCACATGTTTTTTATTATTGTAAATTTGCTTGAAATGTAATTCACTGCAATCATTCAAAATGAAGTACAAAATATATTGTCAGCTGACGGAAAGAGGTTACTCAAGACTTTCCACAAGGCAACTTTTCATTCCCTTTTACTGCTGTCAATTTCTATTCTGTGGATACAGCAAAAGAACCCTAATTTTCCATTATTATTCTTACAAGCAAAATAGCTGGAGCCTTTTTAGAAAATAAATAAACGACATATTTTTGTAAGCTTACTGAAAATTAGGAAAATTAGGAGCCAGAGTTTAGGCTTTTTCAAGGCTTTGAAAATGGAATATTGGTTATTACTAGCTGCAAATGAGTTTCATTTTAAATATGCACTTGGATAGAAATATTTCGATTTTATGTTTTGCAAATAAGTACTCCAATTTTTAGAACACTTTGATCTGTTTGTATTATATTTGTCAGTGGCTTGCCAGAAAAAAACCAAATATGTAGACAAATATTGTGTCATATTTCAGAAAGATCAAGTTAAATGCCTTTTCTCATAGAAGATAATTTTAAATATATTAAGCAAAAATATATCTGTGTCTGTTATATTAAGCAAAAACAATTTACCAACTAGCAAATTTTGTGGGTAACACAACAATTAACAAAAGAAATTGATTAGCTGGTAAATTGTCGTTGTTCCTTATAACAAACACCGCCTACCAACATATAATCAAGATGTGGCTGAGCCCAACACAACAACCAAATAAATTATTGAGTAGCACAACACTTTCTAACGCTATATTATTTTGTTAAAATGTCTATTCAAATGCTAAGTTTTACGATTCTTGCACGTGAGAGTTCATTGGCTTGCCAGGTTTTAAGAAACTTAAGAAAAACCACTACCCTGATTCTTTCATATTTCTTTTAAAACTCTTTCTAGGCTAAGAGGGATTTTTCTGTATCTAGATTGGTTTTTTAAAGCTGTTCCCTTGAAGGCGGGCCAGACTAATATATTACTAGAATTGTGAACAGAGATCGCTGCAAAAAGATTTACTGAAGGCTCTGAAAAAACTCTGGTCTTTGAAGATCAACATTGGTGATTTGTCTAACATTGGGAGTTTTGATACTATACACAGTTTTCTCTTCAGTATGATAAAAATATTATTCAAATTTGTTAACATGGCCATGATATTCTAAAAGCAAGATCTCTTGAATTTCAGTTCTATTAAAGGTAGTTATAATATTGTGTTAGTCATTAACATATTCATTACATATTAGTAAACGATTATAATTACTATACATCGAGTATCACAGGAACAGGAGAAATCCTATTATAATGCTTTTTTGTCGATTATCGTTAAGTTGCCTTTGATTTAAGAGGATCATGGAGATACGATCCTTTCGATCAAAACACTTTTGAGAAGTCTGCAAAAATGACTTTGTCCATAGTTTACACAAGTGTTGAAGATTCTCAGAGGCGATTAAACTTTCAAGAGACAAAAATGCATAATTTTCATTAAGACGTTCATCCAAATAAATTCATCTATAATTGTTAATTTTTGAAATAAAAATTATTATACTTCAGAAGGCAACACCATTTTTTTTTCTTTCCCCCAGATATCTCGTTGCAGATAAAAATGCCCCAGTGCTCAGCTGCAGTTAAACCAGGCGCCTCTTCATATAGCATTGTACTAGCAAGCGCCTTCTTCATACCCAGTGCTCTGTTTTCATCCCTTGTTGTTATCATTGCTGTTATAAAAAATCCTTTTAATAATCTCAGAACCCAGACGGGGATTTTGATGATTTCATCAGGTGTCGCTAGCCTTCTCAGCGTTCCTGTCAATGGAATAAGAACATGGTAAGCGCTAACTCTATATTGCTTCATTACAAAATATTTTCATTCACGCAAACATGAATTGGGCATATGTTCACCGTTTGTTTGGACTGTATTGTAAAAGTTGTTTCAGGCAGATTTGATTTCATATCTCAGTAAATACATTTTAGTTCAGTCGTCTTGATGTCAGATGAGAAAAGCTGCTAATTAAGGCATCAGGCCTTGTATCATCTTTTTGGTAGCAGGAAACTGTAGCATTTCGCACTCATACCTTTATATGCCTCTCAATATATAGGTATCACGCCGTAAATGCCACTGGCCGGAATCCCTACAAAATCTACCCAAATGTAGTTCCCGCATTACATACCTGTCATGTTTTTTGGTTCGCAACGCAGTTCGCTGGCACCTTCTTTTTCCTCGCCATTATTCTGTCAACAATCTTTGATGCACAGTCCTCAACACAGATTGCTGAAACTCTGAAGAAGAAAGTGGTAATTTTAGTTACTGTTGCCACATGGACTGCTGGCTTTGCATTTGGAGTGGGATCATATTGGACCGGGATGTCCCTTATGACTATGATCCAAACATCATTGAACAACATCGTCGCAATGTCGTGTGTTTTTCTGGCCTACATTGGCTGGGCTCGGCTATCAAAACTTCCCAATGATAAAAGCAATCATTTCATCAGCAACATCATTGCAAATAAGAATATGACCGTAAGCAGTCATCGTGTGAATGAAACAACAAGCAAAGAGAACAAAGCGGAAAGAGATGGATTGGCAATAGAGCACAGCCGTGCAGCGCAAGAAGAAAAACTGCAAGAGCTACACAGCATCTTTTTGCATGCTATCCTGTATTTTTGCTGTGCTGTACCATCAGGTAACAGAATTAAAAAGATTATGTCAACATTTCTATAACTTCCAAAAGGCAATAGATATAACTAACTAGGCACCTTAATAAAATTAGTTTGATGCTCCTCTCAATAATCACACAAGGCTTCTTGTCCAATATCATAAATAAGAAAATGAGCACAGCTAATAAAATAGAAATTCTTCAATCGTAAATTCCTATCCAGTAGTACACTTCAACAAACTTTGAATCGAAATGAAGCATATTAATTGACCTCTTGCGAAAATCGTGGTTACTTAGGGATATATATTCCCCCGTATTCCATGTATATGATGACGGTCCATAAGACTGAAAGTATAGCAGTATATAGTAAGTAAAGTATATGTTAATAAACCATCTTTGCTCATAAAATATTTACTGAAAGAGTGCAAGAAATGGCATATGACATAGATTTTCTATCGCGATTTACAATTTACTAGATATTTGCTACCTAACGCTGTCGCAAGTCCATACATTGTTAAAAAAGAAAGCTGCTTGAAGCTATATCAAAAAGTTTTTATGAATTTCCAAGACCCTAGTATCTGAAGGACCGTATCCTTAATGCTTTTTGATTATCGTTTTTATGCATTATTCCTGTCAGGGATTTTCTTGCTGCTGCTTCTCTATGTTGACTCTATGTCATGCACGATGATGTTTTGCTTAAAAGATGCCTCGAGCTTGTTCATGCAGTTCTTTTTAGCTGTCAACAACATCCTGACCATATTTACAAAACCTCAGATGAAAAAGGCAGCGAGATCTTTGTTTGCAAATAGAAGACAAGAGGTTGTACCAGACACAATCAGCAAGGTTAATTCACATCGCATCTGACAATGGTTTTTATAGCTATTATTGTAGGTTTTCTTCTGCATCAAATAATTTACATATAGTACTATTTAAGGGCTTTATCTTACAGTAGAAGTAATTTATATAAGAGGAAGAAAACAGAGTAAGAGGCATAAATGTGAAAATATTTGTGCACGAGTTCCATTATAAGAAACTAAGGGAATATATTGACCTGGGCGGTATAGCTATAGTTATTCCCTGTAAAAAAGAGCTTTTTCGAGAGTCAAACTGCTTTGCGTTTTTATAGAAAAGTGCATATTGTCGTTATGTTTCTTGCATTTTGGATGAATATCTATATCCAAAATATTCTATTTAGAAATATGTAACTTGAAATTCTCCCTGAGATACAAAATTGGTTAAAATGGACACTTAAGATTTTCGGAAGTTTGTTTCTCGAATTTGCCAACATGAAGTCTGCAATTATTAACGACCCTCTGTATACATGCAAATTTACATGAAGATGCTATTTTAAAGTAGTTGTTTTAGAAACCTTTTAAGTTTCTCAGTCTGAAAATAGTTCTTTAGTGCAAGCCATTTCACCAAAGAATGATGGCTTGTAATTTCTTAAATTTCTAGCTTCTTCTTTGCTGGGATTTACTATTCTATTATACCATTCTTTATAATTTTACTTCCAAGTTGAGTTAGAATATGTTCATTTTTCCTGCCAATTGATAATAAATTATAAATATATTAGGAAAGATTTTTTTAAAATGAGATGTTACATATATTTTATTTCTCATAGGCATGGCAATGAAACATAAATGATTTTATTGTCCATTTGGAATTTCGCATCAGGTGCATTTTGTTTATACTTATAAGAAACAAAAATTACTCCTTCAACACAGTTCTTCTGAGAATAATGTGCAGCTCTTAACATTTCTTCAAAGGAGCCCTGTCTTTTGCGATTATATACAAGGGCATTTAGCCATTTTTAAGTAGTTGATAGCGCAGAACATTTTGAAATCAACGAAAAACCGTGTCGATGATCGATTTTTCATCGCCTCCTCTCCACATCGAGGCTTGCTGTGCAATGCACTGGAATCTCCTACACTGAGGTTTTCTTGAAACGTACCTTAGGAAAAAATGAAAGGTTGCTTTGAGACGCCATTGCTTTCCATTAAGTCCATCTCAGAAAATGCTCGACAACTGTAATTAAATTCTTTAGCAATTGCTCGAGAAAGGCGGTGGTGTCCATATTGGTATGATATGAAATAGAGGGAAGAAGTTTTATTCACTGAGAACCAAGAGAAACTTTCATCAGTCTGTTATATGAATTAATTGCTCGTGGTTGAATAACAATCTAGCTTTTTCGTGAAGGTGTGTTGAGTGCTCTTGGGTATTGGCATTCTTCCAGTGGCACCGGTCATAGGCACTTCATTTATCATTCCAAGGATATACTTGCGATGTTATTCTTTATTGATATGTAAACGCAGTTGTATGAGAAATAATATGCTTTCTTTATAACACGTTGCACGTTTTGTACGTTGCTGATTGACGACTCCACGAGTCAAGGAATGTAAACCCAATCTACGTGGATGATAAATTAAAAAAGATTAAAGGTCAACTGCAGTGGAATTATTCTAAAACAATCTTTCTTAGATGAATGTGACATTATGAAAATTTTGACACGGATTTAAAAAGACGAACGAAACTCTTGATGAATATAACTGTTACATTTAAGAAGAACTCTCAAACTATTCTTAAGGAACAACAGATGTAAAAGAAGAAGACTTTAAACTTGGACATTTTTCGGCAAGATAAGGGCTGAGGTGACTTCATTTCGATCTTTCTTCCTACCTTCTGCTTTTGGTTCTTAAGACGTTACCCTTATTATCTTTTACCAAACAATTTGACCTTGATGTCGTTAATACTCAGATTCTGTCGAAAGAACTCAGATTCGAAAATATAAAGTACTTTGATCAATTGTTTTTGTTCTGATCATGAACAAACCTATGGACATGGACGCATGAACCTGTTTGGTAATTCTCGAGGGGTGAATCACTACCAAAAAGATGTACGAGATTTTAGAGATTTTGGAAAATCTTATGCTGAGGCAGAAGATTTCAGGATTTTTCAGGAGATTTCGAGATTTTTAAAATCTGATATTTCATTGTTACAAGCAAGATCTTAAAGATTTTTGACTTTTAAATGAAATTTCTGCGATTTAGAAAGTTGATTATGATAACTATGATATCAAGATGACAGTTTCTTACCGAACAAAGCACAGTAAAAGGTTTCTTCTCTATGCAATAGATTTATTCGGAACCTGTGCACCAAACAAAAACGAATTTCTAGCAAGGAATGAACTGCTGCTTTAAAGTGGCTACCGTCATAATTTGATTAACCTACCCCCCTCACCCGGGGGGTACTCGATACTCGATACGATGTTGAAAAAAGAACTTTTTTATGTTAGTGTTGGAAGTTTTGTTGCTGACATCAAAAATCTACTTTTAGAACTTCATAATTTAGAAAGGCATAAATACCTCTCAAAATACAAAATTATATGCAAAATTGGGCGAGATATGGCCAATGAAAGATTGCAAGTTTGCAAATAATTTACTGTTATTCTAGCTTTGTTCATAAAGTAATGAACTAAGACCAAATTACAGAGGTTTGATAGGGAAAGAGCCTGTAACACATTCAACTGATTTTATACATTGAGAGGTATTTCATAATGCTATTTGGGAGTTATAGTCAAAATTAAAAAATCTATAAAATAAATTTGGGACGTCATCATTTTGGTGACGTCACATCGAATTTCAGAGCCAGATCGAGGTTGGCTATTTTTGGGCAGGTGAGCATAGGTTGGGTGCTTGATTTGAACGCTTTTCTCACGATAAGTGATATTGATTTATAAATTGCAAAGATTTATAAATTTTGTCAAGGATTCGTTTCAAATGAGCTTCGAATATTCCAGAATTTGGCAAAGTCTTTCAGCCACTGCCAAAAAATTCTGAGATCTCAAAATTTCTTTTTTAGATTTTGAGATTTCTTTTAAAGATTCCGATATTTTATCAGCAATTTTAAGGTTTTTATAAGATTTTTTAGTTTCATGAATTATTTGAAAGATTTCGAGATTTCAGCAATTTTTAAGAGATTTTAGAGATTTTTTTTGGTAATTTGTGAAAGGTGTGCGAGATTTTAAGTAGTGATTAACCTTCGGTAATTCTAACATACCTACAATTTTCATTGCAGTCGTAATTGTATGCAGGAAGATTTTAAGGTATTTGCAGAGGTTTGACGAGGGGGAGGGGTTGTGGGACTTTTAAAAACTGATATAAATTTGCCTGAAATCATTTTTAATTTTACTATATAGAGACTTCGGTCGAAACGTTTACATGAGAGCTTTTCTTGAAGATCTAAATTATTTTATTACACTTTAAGTAAGAGCTTATGATAGTATGACTATGTAGAATGTATAGTATATAAAGAACAGTAAGTTGCCTGATGCCTTTATGCGTCATGAAACTCGGAATAGGAACAACCATTCTGCTTTAGACATCGAAAGCATATACAGCTTTGCCAATACGGCATCGAACACTTTATGACAGACCGGTAAAAAGTAGTTTTCCTTATATAGCTATTACCTAAAAATTTCATATTCGCGAGTAAGAAACTTGCTTGCAAGCAATGTTTTATTTTAATAACATGGCAAAATGATAAAGAAAAAAGTTTAAATTTCTGAAAATTCTGAATTTTGACCGAATAGGTAGAAATATCATGGTGAAATAATTCTAAATGCGTCTAACAAGTACAAAAAGAACACCTTTGTTCATGCTTGATTGGAAAAAGAATACTGACATTCATAATAAATAAGATATAATGCACTTAAAACACAGCATTTCTAGTGCCTTTCCAAGCTATTTGCAAATTCTAATAAAGATATTCTAAGATGGTCTCACATACATTGACGTTAATCGCCTATTTGGGGAGGAAGAAGGTTGGTTTCCCACATAAAACTAGGCTCAATCAAGCCTGATTTTCTTAACTGTCAAATCTCAGAACACATCACCTTCAATATCTCCAGCAGCTTGTTACCGTCTCCCTGTATTTAATCGGAATCAGGAAAAACCAATGAACTCTATTTCTCCGCCCCCCCCCCCCTCCCCTCCCCCTGGTAGAATTAGCCACTTGCTGTGTCCGTGAAAAACAATCCACGCAGTAAAATGATCATCTACTCTATTGCAGATTCAGGTAGAGCATATCAAGCAAAGCTATATTGTATACAAAATTTATAACTTGCATTAACCCGTAAATTTAACTGCATCCCGATCTTTGCAAATTAGATTATCGACATTGCGGGCCAAAAAGCCTGAAAGCATTCGCAATCAGTATAATCATTTCATAAGCAAAAGCACATCTTTCTAACATATGATGGTTTTAGTCACAACAATATTGATACTTCGGTAACTTGATGTTTGAAAATACGTCCATCTCAGTTTCAAAGAATTTGCTGCTACCTATTTTAAGAGAGTAGTGGATGCATTTGCAGATTTTGAAATTTAAAAAACCCTATAAATCAATTGCTAAGTGAATCTGGATGATTTTATTTCCTCAAGAGTTGCTTTGATTTGCCCAAGAGTTTTTAAATCGACAAGTAGATTGCTTTCATCCATGCTGTAATACTCAAATTTTTCCTTAAGATATTGTTTCAATTCGCCATTTCTATGCTTCCCAACAAGTGTTTCAAAATCTCCAAGGAACTTTTTATCTACAAAAACAAAAGGTAAATTTCCTTTTCTGGTGTCAGTATGAATCTGCGAGAGGATTTTTCTCCTTTCCTTTGGTGGCATCTCAACGTCTATCGCAATGCTATCCAGATGTAGATTGGGAATTTCTCTTTGCAAAATCGATTCGAGGAAATGCCTCCTTCGCGCGTGTCGCTTGTCTGTGCTCGTTGAACTGTAGTACAAAACGGCCTTTTTTTCAAGTCTTATCCCATCATTAAAAAAATCCTCAAGATTCACGGTAGCCTGCTTTGATGGGGTATTACCTGCTTCGTTAACGACAACACTGTAGGGAGAGCACACAATTATTTTCTTGCCCCATTTCAATTCTATTTCGTATATACCGGGTTCTGTTGGGAGAAACATCACGTCATGGATAAGTTGGTCCCCATCGGCCCTTGTGTTGACGTACGGCGTTGGTATGGAAACAGCAGGACACGTGATTAGAACACTCAATGGCCCATTACTTCCATTTGGGGTCCTAACTTCGAAATGGCTTAAAACACCTACTTCCCCTGACTCGAGGCCAGAGCCAAAAGCTTCAAAGAAATCAAACTCCGAAACGATCGAGCACTGAGAGCCTCCTTTGGAGACAATGGATGGCGATGTGGCCTGGGTGGAAATCGACGAACCTCTCTCTGAATTCTCAGCTCCTGATTGGAACTCGCTCTGTAAACCGTCGCTAAATAACGCGTTGTCTATTCCACTATCAACCGTACTTAGACTCTCTGGCCTGTATACATTCTTATCAATGACGCTCTCACTATCAGTATTGCTGAAGTTATGAGATAAATCGTCGCAGAAAATAAGATAATCGCTATCCATGGTTGGTTTGGCTGGTTCAATTGACAATTTATGATCAGGGTCTGTGTAGCACTTAAACTCGATGGAAGGTTGGGCAACTTTTATTTTGAACGGACTATTTTTAATGTGTTTATTACCACAAAGAATTGAAATTTCATAGTGGCCAGACATAACTGGTGTGTATGAAATTATATAACAACTGTCTCCAATTAGTTTCAAGTTAGGCTCTGCGTTAACCCTGGCATCCTCATCATCATCCGGCGTGCATTTAATTGAAATATGTAAGTCTGAAGTTTGTCTTTCACTCAAATGAACAACAAACTCTGTCGGTTTTCCCACTTCTCCATGCCGAATACCGAAGCCGTAAGCGATGCTATCATCAACCCTTGAATTTTGCTGCTTGACTTTGGCTCCGTCCTTGTGGAACGCATATCTACCACGAGGTCTTGCCGATATAGGTCTGATTCCCTTCATAAGCATTCGGTCAGCACTGCGAAACAAAGCCAAGTAGGTAATCAAACTTTTCTCGTCTGCTTTACAGTCATAAATATCACTCGCGCTTATTAACGCGGGAATGCCGAGGACCTCTTTTGCAGCTTCTATGGCGAAGGTTACAACATCCTCAGGGTACAAAATTTCTGTAAATACTGAGGGATCGATACAGTTAGGCTCTATTGAGTTGATCAAATGACAAAGGATAACACCATTCTTCAAGTCAGTGGTAAGATTGTTCAGCCTGCAGTGCGGTAACTTCACTTTGATCCATTTGAGCAAGCTAAGAGTTGCCTTGTGATAATCAATGGCTGACCTTCGACTCATTTTCACTGTGCTGTAGTCAAAGTAATGGCGAAATATCAGGCTCCATAGGATTTCAGTTAACCAGTATATGAATTTCTTTCGAACAATGAGAGGCTTACCTACGAAGCAAAAACGGTTATATTAAAAAGGGCTTTGAAAAATAAACAACTTATTCTTTTCCAATTTGTGTATCACAGTTTCCCTTAATTCGAAATTTGTCATGACTTGGAATAGTGCTTCGAGGCTCCAATCCAAGGTTAATATGCGTGACAAAGCGGCTTCTAATCAGCTTGGTTTACGTTCAGGGCTTCTCATTTGCCTCCTAGCAGCCATCTAATGACGAAAGCGGTCTTGGCCTAAACGGCTTAACAAGACATGACTTTGGCTGTTTATTCAAAGCATATCTAATAACAGAGTTTGGATTTATAGTTGGCTTTTAAGACTGCTTTAGCAAACGTCTATTTCATAATATTTAACTAGATGTTCAACCAAATTTTGTCTACATTTTCAGGTGAAAACTTCGTTGATTGAATGGGCAAACCTGAATCCTAATTATAAGTTTACTAAGGATAAGAATAAAAACAGATTATGACTCTATAAGTTGAAATCCAGTTCTTAGATTTCTCAGGGATCTTTGATAAGGGTAACAAGGGGAACCATGGTTGGAACAAACATGGCAGTCTCAAGCGTAAGGGAGAGTTAAAGTACAAGATTGAGTGACACAAGGAAGTGGTGTTAGAAAGAGGAGAGGACTCAAATTAAAAAAGCCACAGAAAAACAGTGCTTCGTTTGCTATAAACATTATCAAAATCTCCCTATGAAATTGAGATTAACCCACAATACACCTTCCATTTGCCATGGCTATAGCATTTCTAATTGGCAGTATAAAGACCTTGATTGGTTTTGCTCCAAAATAACCCTTTTTGAGTTGCCCAACCTTTATTTCATTGCAGTTGATAACTTTAAACAAACTACAGCAAAGCCTAGAAAAAGCATAAAATCTCATAATTCTGTATCTTTCATCATTCTTCTCATACAGAAATCATCATTCTAGAAATACTAAGTAGTTTTTCACTTCTTTTCAATTTTTTTGAAAATAATGCTCATAGACATTTGTCCGTCATAAAATTGAACGAAATTCCCATTAATTTACTGACTTAAAAGGCTATTCTAAACCTAATAACAAATATAAATACTTGGTCTTCCAGCAAATAAATTTTCAACTTATGTAAGCACAGTCTTAATTATATACATAACAAGTAGATATTGTCGAGAAGGCAACTCTCATCATTTTGTTTGCTGGTTACTCTGCATAAAAGATAGTTTACAGCAATATTGTACGACAGACGCTGAAAGTTAGATGTCATTCTCAAGAAGACCAGGTCTGGATCGACGATACAAACGAGCTTTGTAATCAAATCACAAGATTTTCGCGAAGGTCGCATTTGCCAAGTTTCATTCCCAGTGGTACTAAATTTAATTAATCAAGCTTTCTAGAACAAACCAGAAGTTATATTCAGCTATATATTTGGCTGGTTGGCATACAACATTAAAGTCATTGTCATGAACTTTACAAAGCTGCTTCAGGTGCATTCTTTGCATGTGCATTAACGGGCTGCACATGCTCAAAGCTCCTACTGCAGTATGAAATTGACAGACAACTTCCCTCGCTTCGTTGCTTGCTTAAAGGTGAGAATAGTCACATAACCTTTTGCAGTTTCAGAATTTGAGCGCAGGTTCATAGGCTAAAATCTGTTGAACATAATACAAGTCATTCGAAAACAGCAAACAGTAAAAACATCCCAATCATGTTGCAAGTAACTTCTTCAAGAAAAACTTACGATTTAAAACCTTATGCACATTATATCAAGAGTCGGTAAAATATATAAACTACATCAATGGCTTATTGCTGTGTAAGATGAACCAGAACGCAAACCAAGAACAGTTACTCACAAAATCAACGAGTGGTTGACAGAAACTCGCAAGATTAGGCCGTAATCGTCAGGGCAGCATATTTTGAATTTCCAATGACTGTAAGTCTCTACAGCGATTTATCTCTTTTTGAGATTAGATCCTTTATTTACTATGCAAAAGGGCTGCAGGTGACGTTGATTTGCGGTCGTCAATGTGGTGTCCTGTTGCTATAGCCACATCTCCACGCAAGTCATTTTATCACCAGGACAGTTTAAGACTAAATGGACACCAAATAGTTGAAGACCAGACTTAAATCTTTAATAAGAATGTTAAGAGGCCACAAACATTTTTCAACTTAATCACCGAAAAACCAACAATGTTGTGCAAGGTTGCCAGGAAATAATACTGGCTCCTGACAAACGACGTTGAAACAGATAGCTTGAGGGGTGTTCGGGAGCGGGATGCAAGTGGAGGTGTTGGGGTGCCAGGGAGTCAGGGACTGGTATTTTCAAATAATATCAAAGAGCCGTGAACACGTCATTCTCTTCTTTAAAGCATTCCATTGTAATAATTACTGGTTTGACATCTAAACTTCTGATAAATTATCGGTTATTGATCATAGGAACATCTAGTTAGTGAAACGGGCCTAACCAAGCAACCCTCTTACAATAATGAATTTTAGCATTCCCACGTTTCAAAAGGTCCAATATTTGGACTTTGATAGCTGTTTCACTAGTATGCTTCCAAACAATATTCTCCAGTTCTATGTTTGGAGAGCTCCACTTAGCCAAAAGAGCGTTTTAAGGGCATGCCCCCCTAGGAAAATTATCCAGATTACAGCTTTTTATGTTTCATTATATTTAACCATTCTAGCAATGGTGATACGATTGGTTAAACTCAACAGTTCTTCCTAAAATGCTCACATTTTTCATTTAGAAACCATTCACCTAAACAAAATTGATACAAAACCCTGTATTTTTAGAGCCATGGTACATAAGTTAATGTTAAGACACTTTGGGAAAAATCAAAATTTATGTTTGGAGTATGGGAAAACTCATGGCTATTTGTATTAGGGAGCAGTCCAGACGTAGCTAGAATGTAAGCAGCAAGAGGGTATAAAATATCGTTGGAAAATGTTAAAAACAGTTTTGTATACTATGGCAGTAAGACAAACCATTTGTTAGAAACGGTAAGAATATTCCTTATTTTGAACATATCTAAGAGATAGATATAATTATAAATCACGTGCTTGATACTAATACTGCTAGCTTATATCGTAATACTAATACCAATACTAATCAAATGCTAATATTTTTCTAATACTTATCCTTATACTGAAACTAATACTAACACCAGTATACTAAAACTAGTACTGATAGCTTATAATAGATTACTACTTCAGCCGTGACGGGAATCCAGCATTCTACACCAATAATATCATGAAGAAAACAAAATTAATTTCAAAATGGCTGATCATTGATGAGTTATTTACCGAATGGCAGTCTAGAAAGACTGATGGGTGAATCGGTTGATTTGTTGTAAAGATTACTATAAGCCTATCCTTTCTAATGTTGTTGCACCCATGCTTCCTCTGATAATCGCCAAACTAAGGTCTATTTCCTTGATAACTAAATGATGGGCAGGAGCACTGCTCTTCCTACAACGACAACCCTTCTTCCCCTACATGAGTCTTGTTTCGAAATGCCAAATATCTGAAACTGATCGAAAACTACTACGATTTAAGGTAGGCCTAAGCTACTGTTGTTAAGACAAGTTGCAATTCAAAAATGCAGTTACTAAAACGCACAGAACAAACCATAGCACCAGAGCAACTTTTTTAGATTTTTAAGCTGATTGATAAGAGACTTTGTAAACAAATGTGATTATCAACAGTGAGGAAGAGGGGTGGAAAAATGAAAATATTTCTTCTGCAAAATCAATTACCATTTACTTCGGATGTAGAAGTGAATGTCAATGTAGTAGTGAATATCCTTGAAGTACATTTTTGCTATTTAGGTTACAAGAAGACAAGAGAAATTTCACGACATCCTGGTTACAGTCGCAGTAACATAAAAAAGCAAAGACGATGCATTTCTTGCGACATAGGGCAGCGATTATACATTATGGCATATTTTTGCCTTGGCCTGATGCATTTTGGATTAGAATTTTTTTCATGCAACCTTCAGAATGTATTTGATTGCACGAAAGTGAATAAAAAAGTCAGGAGAAAGATGCCGTGCTTTGTGTCTACACAGTTTTGGATAAAAACGCAAGGGAGTCCCAACTCCCAATTATTCAAAACGAGCCCTTATTGAAATAGCACAACGGATTTGAAATTGTCAAGAATCAGCATCAAATTCGGATAAAATGCAGCTCATTTGGTATGACAACATAGCTTTTGAGAACGCATTACCTAGAGCAAAATACCTTTAATCCAATGAAGAAGATTATATATACGATTTGGGTCACGTGTTTTGTGTTCATATTTACTCGCCCTTGTTTTATCTTCAATCCTGACCATAGCACAGAACTGATCATATTCAAATGATGATGTCCAACAGAGAAGCCTGGAATTCTCTGCTGAATTCTAGACATACATGGTGCAATGAGGTAACAAACTACTAGTCCATCATGCTGGATGACTTGCTAAAATTTCAATTTCATTTCTTCATGATTTGCGTGGCATGGCAAATGAGGCTCAATTTCACTCATATCGAGCATTGATTATTTGTTTGATAAAAAAGTAAACACAAATCAAACGATAAAAGATAAGATCCCTGAACCTGCATGAGAGTTTACTCACCTCTATCTGTTAAAACAAATATGAAAGTCGTTGATAAGCTCAGAGTAAACGACGACTCTTACTCTATTGCAGTTTGGCTGGTGCTAATAAATCATAGCTCTTGAAGATGCAGGAATCGTAACTCCAAAAAGCTTTTGCATATAGATCAAAGTTTGGTAAACATTTTGTTTTTACCGAGTTATCGCCAGAGGCTAAGTACACTAGCCCTTTTGACCTCGTGTTTGTTGCTATGACGTATACAAAGCCAAACATTCCAAGAATATTTTCTTAAAATATCCTGAAATTTCCGGAGAGCCTAATCACAGAAAATCAAATAAAACACGAAAAATTAATCAATGTATGCACGGGTAATCACGCAAACTTGCGTGCATAGAGACACGAATTTCGTTGCGTTGCAATTTGAACCGGTATCCGTTAGCTTGCGCAAGTCACCAAGCCAGCCCTATCGTTGACTTCTATGGAACGCAACTACGTCAACGAGATCATGAAGATGTAAAATCAACTCGTTAAACGAAACCCAATTGAGTCATAAATCTTTTGCTTCAATTCAAGTATTACTTTTTACCCCAAAATAAAAATATATAAAGGTTCAAAATAAACAAAACAGCGGTACTTACCTCCTGCGAGAACAGATTTGACGACGTTCTCCTTGATCAAATACTCTTGTACAATATCCCAGTTTTCATGAGTTACCTTCTCATTATAACTCTCATCTGAGCAGTATCGTAACAACCTTCTTTCCCGACTCAGCCCATCAAGCAAGGCCAAAAAACAAGTCCAGTCCCACAATTCAATCAAGGATTTTATTTCGCAGTTGGCGAAACGCAGGTAGAAATTACACCAGCCAACAAAAAGTCTCTCTTGCACGTAGCATTTTGCTTTTGAATTCTTGCAAAATCGGCAAAGCGATGAAAAGATACAACAGCCTCTGGAATCGTCAAGAAGATCTAGGAACAAATTTTCAGGCATTAAGTCCATCATGATGAACTAAGACATATCTGCTAATGTGGTTCCAACAGATAATAGGTAACTATTAGAAAAGTAGATGAATAGTCCGCGCATATGCTGTTATTCATATTTTCAATCTCTACTTAGAAATGAATAAACATTGTTTTATAGAAAAAGGAGTCAAGCTGTCTGCTCAAGAAACAAATACTGTCTTCTGCCTTACTTTTAAAAGTTTTCAGTGGTTTTAGTGGTAATAACAAAACACTGAGAAACTCGACAAGGAATCTTTTCAATTTCTTTGTTTCTTTTGAGGAAAAATATTGATCGTTTTATTTTGTCTTTCTTGCATGAGCAAGCCTGTGTATAATTCCATTATCCCTTCAAAACAGGAGCCGATTGAAAAGTTTTCCTTTAAAGAACAAATTTATTGTTGAGCAACAGCAGATTTTCAGAAAAATTCTTAATATTCTCACCAGAAAGTATGTTTGAGTCAAAACGCGAAAGATATATTTAGCGTTTGTTTATATTTCCGACAGAATTGAACCGGGTGGGGGCCATGAGTAGTAAAATTTACCCACGAAAAAATTGACAAACAGAAACTAGAGTGCTATTTCACCTACCCATAGACGATTTTACTGACAAACCAAGAAATATTTGCACAAATTAGCCAACAAACTCATGAGGTGCCACATCCCCAAGACTTTCTAGCTACGCCCCTGTTTTTAAGGGGACAACTCACTAATTCTACAATCTTGAACCAATATTATGAGACAAACAGATACCACCTCCCCAAAGTTGCGCACACTTAGCCAGATATTGGGGGTGACAAGCCTACAGTATTGTTAAGATGACATCATATTTGTCCATTGTTTTAGAACAAAATACTATTGTCTTCCAAAGTATTGGCAAATGCCTCCCCTCCTTCCCCCATGTCAATGTTGAGATCAGTGTGAGGCAGCAAGGAAAGAACATGATGGTCATCTGGCTCTCATTCAATATTGAAGTAAGGGGGAAAGGGGAAGGGGGAAGTCACCGTTTGTTGGATTGTCTCAAAAATTGTAGTCATGTCCACTTCTAATAAATGTAACTTTTGAATAATCAGAACACAAAATTAATCAAAGCAATATAGTAATTATTTCATCATCAAAATCAGAAGCGATATGGAACATATAAACAAAAAATATTGTAAAAAAAGACAGAAAAAGTGACTTCAATCAAAATTGTCAATAACTAATAAATAGAAAAAATCAGAAAAATCAAGTAATCGTGCATGAAATAGTCATTTGAGAAAATGCAGTTATGAATTGCCTCGAGAGAATTTTTGCAAGAGTTTATAGTTCTCCAATCAGCAATAATCGAGAGTTAAAAAAGATACTTCTAGACGACAGGGCAGTCTTTCGAATCTTTGACCTACTCGAGAATGCGAATCTGAATCTGCTTCTGAATCGGATTCTGCAGACACAGAAATCTTCTTTCGGAGAAACCGCCCCGCGGAGAAGCTCTAGTTTCAAGATAGTGGCTCTCTGATTCTGTGGCTCCTCCGTAGAGACATTCTGCGTGGATTTCAGCTGGATAACAGATACAGCCTTGAAAAGCTGCTGAATATAAACCGTCCTCTGTTTGTCTGTCTTAATGACTTTGTACAGAATTCACATGGTAAATTCCACCGCAAAGCACATTCCCATGCATATCAAGAGATTATTGTCTGGCAACAACTCAAGACTCTACTGGCATTAGCTCAAGGTCCTTGCATTGACATGACCCAATCGAAGACTTCGACATTGATTAAAATAGTGTAGTGGGTCGAGGGGAACGCATACATCAATATACCAATATATATACATATCAGACTATTGAGTTTCATGTGTAAACAATCATCAGGTGTATCCTTTATGGCATAATGTGATTTAAAAACGGATATTGTGGCAATAAAAGTTTTGATTGGTAAAAGTGTATTGCTATTGTCAATTTTTGCCATTGTTTTTCTTTGCATATCAGAGCCCTGTGCTCCTACCTTGAAGATACCTCAGCACGTACTCTAGCGCTCCAACGTGCCTAAGAGTTATGCACTTCGCGACTGAAAAGATCTTACAAATTGTGTCACCTAAACTAATACATAGCAACGTAATTAAACCACAATTTCCAATAAAAGCAATTTCAAATCCAAAAAGCAAGTAAGCAAAGAATAACTATCTTTGTCGCAACAAACAACTAAATTTCGCGGCTCAGCTTTTCTGCCCTCAGATGCTGTGAGTGCAAGGTTCGAAAATCATCGCATCAGTCAATATTGAAAATTCCAAAAAGCAACTCAAGTATGAAGTAGAACTACCCATGGGCGTAGTGGATGCTATCAAACTACCTACAAAGCACAAAGCATCAAAAGAGTACCGGCATTCTTCGTACACAGCGACAGGATTCCTATGTTTCAGGTATAATTGCATTTAAGTTTGAATCTATAAGCTATCACTTTAATCTCTATATCGACGTGGCTCATTAAAAACAGCTGTTTTCCCCATCTTTCAGAAGCTGGAAGCAGTGGCGTCGCCAGCTCCAAAAACTGGGGTGGACAAAAACAAATTTTCTCGGCCACGCCCTTCAGACTCTTTGGAAAAACCTGTTTTTGGTACTTTGAAATTTTTGGACAAGCAACTTTCTCAAGCAGCATTTTTCGTAACGGTGGCTTTTTTGCCAATGCAAAAATCGAAATTTATCTGATCAGCCCAACTTCCCCCTTCCCCTCGCCTCAAGATTTTCCAACGGATTTCGAGAAATTAGAAAATCAACTTCTGGGAAAAGTTGCGTGGACATGTCCACCCCAGTCCACCCCGTGTCAACGCCACTGGCTGGAAGTGAGAATGTGATAAATCTATGTTATTCGATGAAGCTCAAGAAAATTGATTAATTTGTTCACATCAAGGAGAGAAAGAGCTGAGCTAAGAAAAAAACATTTTTAGGTTTACAAATTAAGTTAGTGTTTGTTAGGAAAAGGTAACAGTCATGCGCTGTTTCTGGGAAACGTGGTTTCTCTGAAGATCTTTAATACGCAAGGACGCAGAGGGCAGTGGAATACAAACCTAAATTTCGTGTGATTGGTTTTCCCCAAGACCCTACTGGTCAATTGGAAAATAAGAACAGGAAAGAACGTTGGAAAAGACAGTTTTTACCAACATTAATGTCCCTAGCTATTGTTGCAAAAATGAATAATGGTAAAATACATTTAGAAAGTCTGTTTTTTGAGAAAAGAAATGTGATGCTCATAGATGGAAGGACCCTTTCTTGAAAAAAACACATTGAGAGCAATTATGTACATCAACCGTCATCAAACATAGAATTTACGAAAAACGGAGAAGAGAAAACTAAAAGTTCTCGAAACTAAAGTATTTCCTAAGGAACATACGAAAGCTCTATCGCGCTATTTCTCTCTATCACCACGGTTAATGATAATGGAATATGTTCAGCATGAATTTCACTCTACTGCAAAATACTTCTGTAAGTGCAGTTTCGCCACCTTTATAGAAGATATTAATGTAGAAAGTTTGGAAATGTCACTATCTCCGATACAACGATAACAAAGGTTGACGAAGGTACTTTGAAACATAGATAATACTTTGTAGCTAAGAGCGTTATAATATTATCATCAAATGACGTTGCATAAATTGTCCTAATATCTCTAGTGAGCAGTATGCGGTTATTTGACTCTATAGATAAGGGTTGGCCTCTCCTAAAAACCTCGGAGATTGGTGAGCAATTTAAAAATTTTCGGAATCGCATTCGGTCCGTTAGTTTAGCATTAAATAAAATTAATGATTCTGATTTAACCCTTTCAAAAAGTAAACCGATTTTACTTCTATCGCCTACCACTATGCATATCCATAAAAGCTTTTGCCATTTAAATAGACAAAAGTGAAACTCTGAATCTTAGGCCTTAGCATTCCATGTTAGTTCTTTTTTTATAGAATCATTACAATCACCAGCAGTTACGAGATAATATTTCATAAAACCAACGCCTTCAAAACTGGCTTCGAAATTGAAGAAAAGGGCGGCCCTGGTAGTTGTCAAACTTACATTTGTCGCTCCATAAAGCACTGCGAAAAGGAGAATCTGAAAATGTTAATTGGGAAAATAGTAGCAAATAAGAGGTTTTACATAAATCCTGACTTTTGGATCAATGTTTTGTGGTTAACTCAGTAATACCTCAATTCGAAAAGCGTAGGATTATGTAATTTGCTAAGTAGATTAGAAATAAAGGCTGGATAAGTCAACTTTGCGGCTAAAAAGGGCGTTGAGGAGGCGCAGAGAGTATAAGCGTTTCTCCTCAGCATAAAACTTTAAAAAGTTATAGCAAATTACTAGACTTTCGTCTATTCTAATGAATTCACGTCCTAGAAAGGAATTTCAACATATTCCAGAAAAGTGGCGATTGCACTTACAGACAAATACTAACAATTGGCCAATCGACAAGCGTAATAACACGAATATGCTTTTCGATTGGCTGATAATTGACTGACAGACCGATATAGCCACTTCGAAGAATTGGCTGAATGACATAAGGAAAGATAAACATCAAACTCCAAACCTTTATGTACCTTGCGTGAGCTCGCTATGACGATTATCTTAGTTTTGCAAAAAGTAAACGATATCCTAGATTATTGGCATTCATTTCTGATTATCCAATTATCCGCGTATCCCTTGAACAAGTCCACCATGTTTGATAACACTCAATACTAATTCTTTCTTTCTTAGTATAGATAGAGATAGGATCACATTCTTCAAATGCTCGGTTCTGCTGAGTTTCGTCCCACTGGTTGTCCCCAATCTTCCTCCGAACGTCCATGACTTCTATCTTGTTGTTGTCGTTATCGTAGCTTCATTTCTTACTGCTTCTGAACAGCCCCCGTAAATTTGATCTTAATTATTGAATAAGTCCCCACTGCTACCACAAATCCTCGAGTTGGCCCCCTCTCGATTTGTTGATTTTTGCCATCTGATTGCCTTTGGCATTTTTTCAATTAAAAGTTCATAAAGAAATTCCTACTAAAATATACGATGTCTTTTACATTATGTCTTTTTAACGTCTACTATAATTTTATAAGCCCCCCTCGAATAAACCCCATCCAAAAATATCAAAATTAGATAAGCCCCCAGGCCGAGGATGCACTGTATAAACTCTGCTTTCACATTTGATGAAAAGAAAAATTTTCAACCTACAACCAATCTGAACCATTTTATATCGCATTAGCTGAACCAATCTGTGAAAAAACTGCTAGATATTGAAAAATTGTTTTCAGCATCACAACTTCATAGCACATTGCATTTTATTCACCAATCTTCCAACATTCGGGATTAAATTGTTCTACCTCCTTTTCTATCTTACCCTCTGTGTCACCGAATGGTTTGTAGTCTGCCTGCCACTATTCTTGCATTTATTTGTCAACAAAACTGATACATCAACACCAACAAATAATCTTACTGGCTCTTGTAAATGTGCATCTTCTAAAACCTTTATTTGAAACTTAACATATATTCTTCGCAGGTTTTTACGCTACCAATGGTGTTCGCCGCTCGAGCTGCAATCTACCTTCAACTCAAATATTGTTTAATGACTTCTATGCAAAGGCTAATGTTTATAAACTTACAGATATCTTGAAAAGTTCTTGTAGAGCAGCATTAGAGGTCAACCACATCAATTCGGTAATCGAGGCCGCTTCGAGGCAGTTCAGGTCAGGAAATTAGGCATACTAGCTATTGCTTTGTTGATGTCATCCTTCCTTAGCCCAATAAAGATGAGCCCTCAGCCATAATGTTGCCCTAAAACTTCACCTTGAAGCATATGCTTGAAGCAACGAAGATGCATTTTCATCACTACAGCAAGCGGAAGTCCACCTGCGAAGCGCAGTTTGGTGCTTCCAGAACAAAACAAAATAAACAATCTTATATGCGCTTTCTATTGTAAGGAATTCTTGAAATAGCACGGGCTCGTATTGAAGAGGTCCTATTACTTTATGTGTGGGCAGGAGCCAACCTGCAGCCGACTGAGCAATGAACTGGACCGTGTATTGGCCCGGGTTTGAAAGAAATTCATAACAGCTTCGGAATAGAAGAAATTTTTCAATCTCAAGAAAGTTTTTAATATTAATTTTAGAATTCCCAATTTTCAAATACCAAAATGGAATGCATACAGTTGTGTAGTAGTTGGTAGTATTAAGAAGTAGAACGCAGAAGTAAAATTCAAATTCAGTGCTTTACTACCCTTTTCGTTAGAATAATGAATATTATACCAAGGGGGAGATTGACCCCTTGTCTCTTACTTGTTTTTATAAAAGTAATAGTAGTTCCTGCTCTGATTCTGTGATATTTTATAGGTTTATTGGTTCGTTTAGAATGGAACACATTGTTCAAAAGAACTGCCAGCATTTCAATTAAACGTTGCAAATGACCTTACATACACTCTCTTTTTATAAGAACCAGTAAATTTCAGCTCAGGCTGACTGTTCTTAATTTTTTCGAAAATTTGAGGCTGGATTGTTCTTAATTTGTTCTTAAATTAAGTGGGTGTAAGCAGTGCTATTGCTAGCTTTTTCGCTCTAAGGAGGTGTTCAGGCCTCATTTGCCAACAAAGTGAGTGAGACAGCCTTAATTTGCTGACAAATTTGAATATTCACCGAAAAAGCACCCACGCATCGCTAAAAATCTTCGATTTTGAGAAAAAACATTGTTCAAAATTGCATTTTGCAGAAGCTCAGCCTCAGCTTGTTCTTAATTTGTTCTTAACTTTTGCCCAGTTTTGAGGCTCGTGTTCTTATAAAATTGTTCTTATAAAAAAAAAGAAAGTACATACTAAATTATTGCTTTCTGCTAAATGTTGTATCAAGCCACATTGAGGTGTTCTTTGGGTATCATAACTATATGTTGTGACTTGGGCGGGACATAGGTGTGTACCACAGAGAGACACATGCTTTCTAACAAGAAGATATATATATATGATTATAAGTGATTATTTATACTCAAGAGAGAGAACCTCTCTCCATGCCTCGTGCATCTAATTCTCTTCAATACTGGCGACGGGAGGGCGTAATGCGAAGAGATGCCGGAAATGCCAAATATGGTAAGACCTTCTCACCATGTGTCCCGGAGCCCTGGACCAGAATGGAGGTTTTCTGTCTCCTTCGCAATACTATATGAATGGGCAGATTACATGCACCTGTCTGATTTTATGTATCAGATACTGTGATATTGTCAGCAAATAAGATATGATATGGTTTTAAAAAGATATGGTTTAAAAAGCACCCCCATTTCAGTGAATTGTTTAGAGATTTGCAAAATGTAGTGGTTTTCTAAGGTGTCTCTAAAGGTATAGGGAAAAATTATCTGAGGATATCACCCGTCGTTTCTCAGACGGTTACATAAAGGTCGACCAGGATACTTCTACGCAGCAGCTGTTTAATTTTTGTCTTGCAAAATTTCGGAAAAATTTGAGATTGAGGATTTGATTTAAAATAGATGGAGCCAGAAAATTCGATTATTCATTTTTGTTCTGTGCATTATCTTTTCGATTTAGCTCGTACGTTTTTATTACTTTTATATTTATGATTGCATTTATGTAGATTCATTTTTTATTTTGAATATTATAATTAATCTGTCGAGTATAATGCACCTGTCACAAGCATTGGTACCCTGGATGCCAGAGTCTCCATTATTTAGTCTCAGAAATATAGTTCAGCATCTTTGCCACCACTGCCGCTTACAATACTGTTTCCCCGGATCCATGGGGCTTTGGTACCCAGGGTAAAGTATTGGGGGCACAGTAATGTCTTCCCTCTAGCCAAAATAGTTCTTGCTATGTGCACTTTGTTACTTTTTTCAAAGTTCCTAAATTAACATGAAATTTGTACCATTTTTGGCAATAAACAATATTACGAAAAATACATGTTTGTGTCCCCTTATTTCTTTTGGCGCCCCCTATTCAAACCAGCGTCCGACGGCCCTGATATTCTGACAAACATTGAAACTGAAAGACGATCGTTTGTCACTGCAATTTTGCAAAAAAATCAACTTTATAGATTAAAGTTTTAATTGGTGGCAAAGACCGAGATAACGGGGCTGCCGGGGGGCCATGGCCCTCAAAAACTTAAGTAGCATTAGTAAAATATTTTTATGTTGTAAAATGTGACTATTTTGACTGAAAGTTGTATCTCTATCTTTGATTGTTGTATCTTTGATTGTGCCCCCTAAAACTGAAAGTTGTATCTCGATCTTTGATTGGTGGCGGATCCTTCAGTTAATCTTTGTCAAATGTAACTATTTCCATTATGTAATGTTCATGCTGGGTCAGTTTAATTATGCAGTTCTTTTGAAGCAAATAAAAAAGGAATGCAAAAGGTACAGCTTTCTTATGGTTTAATTTCTGTTTTATACACAAACTTATGGTTTAAAACGCTAAATCTTACGGCAGAACAGAAGCTTGATGGGTATACGAAAACGTTTGGTCATGTGGAATCAAAGTGGAAGTTGGAGATCATCGTCATCGCTATGCAATTCAACAGCCTCATTTGTCTGGAAGTCATGTATTACAATGTAGGGAGCTTGAAGACACGCCCTTTTACTTTTTTCTATATTCTTTTATAGCACTGCACCCTTTTTTTGATACTGTTCTTGGTTGTTTCCAAAGTTGCGCATGACGTTGTGAAATCTTCGCTTTATCAATGCCTATGATGTTGCACAGAAATTCCGCAGAGCTGTTGTCAAGGATTTAGCGAATAAACTCTAACAATTCAGGAAGGTCCATTTTCGAAAAGGAATCAGCAAAAATAAAACACTATGATATGCAGGCTTGTGAATTTTAAGGAGAGAAGAATCGTCAATACATCATCATTGTTCATTCAGCCGCCGGCGGGCTGCTTGTGCACCTCTGAATGATACCACACCACAATCTTCTGTCTTGCGCCTGTTCGATACATTCCCGGAGAGATGCACCAACCAGGGCCTTGATGTTATCTGTCCATCGGTGTTTCGGTCTACCTCTACTTCTTTGGCCCTCAACAAAACCCAACATTACGGTTTTTTCCAGCGAGGAAGAGTCTCGGCGTGATATGTGGCCGAAGTACCGTAGTTGTGCTTTTTGAATATTTCTCAGCAGGGTTTCGAGTGCCCCACTCTCTCCAATACCTCAATGTTTGTAACACGGTCGCTCCATGATATTCCAAACAAGCGTCTGTAAGCCCACATTTCGAAAGCATCGATCCTGTTCCTTTCGCGTTGTCGTAATGTCCATGTTTCGCAGCCGTAGGTGGTGATTGAGAACACGAGTGATCGCAATATTCGGAGTTTCGTGTTATGCTGCTATCTCGCCATATTGCCTGCAGCTTTCCAACAGCCGTCAATACTGCAGTTCTTTATAGCCTCGTTTAAAAATGTGCGGGTTTAGGCGGACCTGAATTCACAATTATGATCCTGAGATATTGCTTTCGCAATCATGAAGTTTCGATAAGAGCGAGATCATTCTTTTCTGTTTTTATTTAGCACAAAGGTAGCACAATGGGAACACGGCTGCAAATCCTGGAATTTTCAGCTGTTTTTACATTTCATGCAAGATTTCCCAAAATTGGGGAAAGAAATCATCACCCCTGATGCCAAATACTTAGCAAGAGAAACACTCGCAATTCTTCTACCTGTTGCTTGTGCAATGTTTCATTCGTTTTCGGGACAATTTTCGGAGGCAGATAATACAAGGGAATGAAAGACGAGCACTTACCACACGCAAAAGAAATTTTTACTACTCTTTCTTACTTTGACAATAAATCTACAAATTAATATCCTTGATACATTTACACGAATTTAATTGAATTCTAGTCACATGTGGTTTAAAACATCACAAAAGAAAGAGTTTATCAAAACCAATTTCTCTTATCTCAAATACCTTCGTTTAAGTGAACATTCGATTGGCCGTCAATCAGAGGCTTTCAAGAAATATCGGGTTATTCAGTCTGATACTGTCGTCTACCTAGATATATCATAAAAGATGACCGCACATACTACAGAGCTATATTTGCTGGTATCCTACATTGCAAAACAACGTGCATGCTGTTGATACAACACAATATTGAATGCACACTTCTCTAGTTGCCGTAATTACACATTGCTACTTATAATTACACGTTGCTGAATGAAACGACGAAGGTGCAATGAGTTCGTTCTGGGCAGACGAGCAACAAAAAGAAAAGTTAGGCAACCCCCGTCTTGAAGTCAAAGAATATGCGCGTTGAACTCAATCATTATCACGCATGCTCTTTGATCCAACGACTTTGATGACAAATTGAAGACACATATCAATGGGAGAAACTGGTACGGGTTCTTGTCCGTCTTCCCAACAAGTGGCATGTCGACGCAAGTATATATACAACTTTTGTATAGCTCATTAATGGCGTTCGGTATGCAGAGCTCGGAAAAGTGATGGCCGGGGGCTTATCTTGCCAATAGGAGCAGACTGATGATAGAACATCAAAAGTCTTCGATTCGATTTTCTATAAAAAATATTCGTTTTAACTCAAGCCAGATCTTGACGTTCCTTAAAGTATTACGTTATCATTACAGGTTGTTGCTTGTCATTATATATATAGTACCTAAAAAGTAAAATCAAAAAAGACTTAACAACATTAAAGAACCTAAAATATGTTTAATCTATATAGTCATACAACTGGTCTTTGCAGCTGTAGAGATTTTACGACCAAATCTTGTCAATATGCTCGGACAAAACTACTTGGCGAAAATAAATGCTTGTTCGGAATTCAAGATCGTGTCTACGTAACAAGCGATAAACGCACCAAGGCCGTAAAAATCTTATCCGAATAACATTTACAATAGCTGCTCTGTTTAGGTGATGATGATGATGATGATAATGACTAAAAACTTAATCCTATCAATAGCTACTTCTGGTTATAATAACGAACTGATCACATTTATAACAATCAAGAAAATAATTTATTCTAAAGCATCAGACAACAGAACTAAGCCTGTAAGTTGTTAATAAAAATAGATAATATCGTGATGCTCAGTTATGCTGTGAAAAAGGTTAAATTGGCAACACTTAGCTAGATATAAAAGGGATTTAACGACAAAATGCAAAGTAAAACTAAAAAAACTATAAGTACAGTACATCAGGAGATTTGATGCTATAAATCTCAAGATGTAGAACTTCTAGGGTGAGTGCATCCAGGTAACAAAAAGAAGATAGGTAGCTGCTGGAAACAAATGACACCGGAGTCGTTTATTAATCAAGAGGCCTACGTAAAAATTTGTTATAAAAGGTTTGAAGAAGAACTGGCAATGTTGTTTAGAAGAAACATAGCTTGATTCCTTTTAAATTATAGAGGCCTCTTATCAAGCTTTTTACTTCGCAATTCTTCTGCATCTTTCAAGTTCCTACTTTTAGCAGACATGTATGTATCACAGAGAGAATGACATTGATAAAGGACAAAGTGGATAAAATAAGACATCACTGGCTATCATCTTCAGAACACAGTGCACTGCCTACACATGGGTGGAAAGCAGGAGGGTACCAACGGTAACAATTTTCCTTCAATTGGCAGGTTCTCTTATACTTAAATTGTTAGATTGATCTTTTTTGCAATCAATTCTTAATCACGACGCTATGTGCATTTTGATTCACAAAAAGTGCACCACATGCATTTTGAACTACTAAATAAAACTTCGATTCCGTACAAAACATTGCAATCTACTCTTACACAAATTGTTCCTTCCTGTTGCTCAAATCAACCGAGAACGGGTTAGCCTGCGTGCTTTGAGTGCCGGCTTGTGACCAATTGCTTTCAAAACTGTCTGATCCAAAGGGATTAGGTGTTGGCTCGGCTGTGTTTGCCGCGGCGTTGTTATGGTTCCAGCCTGCAGAGGCAGTAGTAGTGACTGACCCAGTGGAGAACGGATTCGGTGTCGTAGTCACTAGCAGGCCTTGGTTCTGAGAGCTGCTTGCTGTGGCCAGCCACATATCAGCCTGGGAATGAGGGCTGTTTGCCTGTGCAGCTGAGTGCAGATGTGCAGATTCGATGCTGGATGAATCTGCCTGGAGACGTGGTGGCGGCAGGTCATCTGTGAGGGCTTGGTAGGTGCTAGAGCCCTTTTGATTAAAGCCAGGATGACCCATCGGCCGTGACCGATATGGAAGTGACATATGTCGAGTGAATGGAGATGGATCTGCACTAGGGGTCGGTCTGGGCCTAATAAAAGTGTTTGCGCTCTTTTTACTTTCCGGTGGAGATATTCCGTTTAGAAGCTGGGCAGAATCATTAGTAGATGTTACACTGGTGTTGGCGGTGGTTGTTTTAATATGCTGAGTTTCCTGTGCTTTTTTCATTCTTTCTTCGTATTCATATTGGTTTATTTCTTGGAGCTGCTGCACACTCTCTTGGGGAAGTACCACTCCATTTGCATTTCCACGCTCTTTTAACTTCGACATTCTTGTACTTCCTGATCGCTGCAAACAATAATAATTAACAATTATAGAAATGATAAAATAAATTCAACAAAGTAAGCGTCACTCAATAATCTAAAAGGAATTGTTTGATAAATCAAATTGTGCCAATGTTCACACAAGCAGGCGGCTGACAGGGGACAGGGGGCAATTCCTCTGGAGCCCGGAACCAGCAAGGGACCCAGAACAACCAAGAGGCCTGGCAACACCAAGGGGACCTGAGCCACCAAGAGGTACGTAGAAATGTACTACGTGAATTTGACTGGAGATCAAGAATGACTGGAGTATAAGCAAAATATCCATGTACCAGTACGGGTTTAGCTTGTTTCAGTCCCAATTAGGTACACTGTACGCCTCGCTTACAAGCCAAATGGGAGGTACAAAATAACAGCGTTGCAAATACACGTCCCATCTCCAAGACAGTTGATATGCTCAAAACTAAATAAGGGCCGTCATGGCTCTCGACGGCCCTGAACAGAAGACTAGATGAGTAAGGACACACAAAAACTGGCACTTCTGAGGAAATATGTAAGATATAAACTGTTCATGGCTGTTATTATCTAAATAGACCTTCCGTGCTGCAAAACCTGACGGACAGTAGCATTCATAGCAACACCTAAGCAACAGAACGTTTCAAGGAACTTGGCAGGGATTGTAGCCTCGGCCAGACAGTTGAGACAAAAAATCATCCTTGTTCAGTATTTAATGGGTCGTTAGTCTCCGAGAAACTATTTGTCAGCAACAGGATCCACAATCGGAATCCTGGTAGTAATATCTGGAAAGAGGGCAAAATGTTCCTAGTTCATATACTCACGCACACAGATAAAAGCTTTCCTGAGATTTGTAAAGCATTCAGTTCTGACCAAAAAACGACGTTCATACAAAGAAATACTGTCTTTGTAGTTAATACAGTTGGATAGAATGAAGATGTAGAATGAGGAATGTGATGAAACGCATCGTTAAAAAAGTAAAGTTTATTAACAACAATAGGTGCAAGACTAATGTTTCTTTGTTTAACAGTTCCCTATTCAAATACAAGGTGTTTATTACTCTTTTGAATCTAAGTTAATATGAAGTCCTAAGAAAGTAGACAGAACTAATTTCTCTCACCTGGAAGTTGTCATTCTTCATGTTTTGTTGCTGCTTTTTCTGCAAGCAGGCTGTAAATGCACATCCCACAGCATGACTTATTCTTTCCCCCTGAAAATCGAAGGAACATAGAACTCATTCTTTATATAAATCATAAACAACTTCTGGAACAAAATTACGGCCTTGCATCAACAAGCAACATAGAGCATTTATGGCAGGCCTGGCCGTGAGCTTTTAGCAGGCGAGCGGTACATCGCTCTCCTCGGAAAAGTCAGGCGGGCGATTTATAGTCTCTTGAAAATCGTCAATGTATATGAATAAACAACAGCTAAGTTTACAAAAAAAGATGGTGACTCTCCGACAGAAATAAAACGATAGTTTCGTATAGTTGCAAATCAACAATCAACAACAATCTCACTAACAAGATTTGAATAGAACCAAAAGTAAATAATCACATAGTGTGATTTTGTTATAACATTAGTACAAACTAGCATTTATTCGAAAACTGTCATTTTGATGCTCAAGTACTTGAAGGCTTGTTATTTCTGAGTTAGTTGTCATAGGGACATACACGTTTTTTACTAAGCGAAACTGATAAATTCAGCTACTACTGGAAGTTTCAAGATTAAAAGATTTTGAGAGATTACAGTTTCGTACCGGTCCTTAAAAAGGTATATCTATCAGTGGGGGATCCTGTATACTTTAATGAACATTATAGCCAGTTATAAAAAACCACAGCTTTTCATAAATTACATATTTAGCGCCAAGTTTGCACCAAATGAACGTCACCACCTTCTTTCCATCTATCTCCTCAATTTTTTATCAAAGAACAGCTTCTTTGTCGTATTTTTCGAAAGTTTCAATTTTTTAGTTTTACTTCAAGAGGTGTCGAGAAATGAACAGAAGATCAAGGCGGGTGGCTACCTGCGAACTCACATTGGGGCGAGTGATGAATAGCTCACCTCGCTAACACTAGTTTCATAAAGATTTGTCACCAATTCAAGAAGTTAATGACAGAAATGACATTCTATGTTAACAGCTAAAATTTTCTCTTGATATACAAAACTTTTCTTTTCATAAATATAGAATCCTTGATGTGGTTACAATACAATCATTTGCTGAAATTAAAATCACATTGGAAAATTAACACTAGCTAAAGGATCAGATACAGTGTTGAATATAAACTCACAGTATGTTTGATTCCTCTAAAGCTGTAGCACATCCACCTGCGAGTTGTGCCATCTCTGCATATGTATGAAAACAATTTCTCATCACTTGGATCCGGCGTACAGAATGAAACTTTCTCTATTACTTGATCTACCACAAGTGACTAGAATAAAAGAAAACATTGTGTTGAGAAAATGACGAGTCTTAATAAAAATTGTTGTTCAAGCTTGTGTGATGCACTAGTACATAAAGTTGTACATAAAATTTTCTTCAAAGCTCCTGAGTGTATTTGTAAGATCAAGCATACAGTAAAAAAAATAAAAAAATGAACTTTTGGCATGAATGATTTACTAAAACAATATAGTTTACTAAACAACAATGCTCTAAGCAACTGAATATTGTCTTCAGAAACGTGTGACATTGTGTAAACAGGAGTAGTTTGTTTTCATTTTAAACCAACAATTAAAGCAGCTTTCAATCAAACAAACATTTTGTAGAGGTTTCCCTGGCTCTGGTAATTGCAGGAATTTGCATTGGAATTGATGAACAAAATTTGTTGATGAAATGCACTGGGATATATTACTTCATTCTCCATAAACTCTTGTAGTAAGTTCTTGTTTGGACCTCAGAGAACCATCATTAACATGAGCAACAAGAAATATTCACTTATATATATCAAGGTTTGGGTCTTTGTCAAGGCAGAAGAAAGACATGGAAGTTGCAATTTTCAGGTAAATTTGAGCAAAAATGGCCAGGTAAATAAGGGTGGTGTATAACTTTACATTAGAAAGACTGCATCACTCTCTTTCCTAGCATTGATTTGATTCCACCAAAACGTGTTCCAATATTTTGACATATTTCACTGAATAAACAATGCTAGTTGACTATTTACCACGGGCATACCTGTTTCCAAAAATAACCTAAGTTGCATTGAAGAATTTCAGGGCAACAAATGTTGGGACTAAAAATGAAGGGACTAAAAATGAAGGGGCTAAAAATGTTGGGACTAAGGACTTGATTGGTAGTTTCCTAAAAACATTTTCTATAAAAAGTTTTGAAATTATTTGAATCAAAAGACCATTTACACTAAGTTTTATCACAACTACTTGCTTCTCATCCTGCAAGAATTTGACTCATGGTTTACAAGATTATGGTTCTCTTTTAAGGGGAATACTTCAGTATAAAGTTTTATATTTGCGAGTTTCTAAATTTTTTTGGTTCCATTTTGTTTTGGGTGTTGAAATGCTTTTGTTCTGGTAGTGAATCAGTTTCATGCATAAATGTAGTAAACTTAATGTTACCTTTGTGACATCATCAATAACCCTCAATGTATCCTCTGTCACCCATAATGTCACTCTTTTCTTCTTTGTTTGTGGATGCTGAAATATAATTGAAAAAATTATGAATCCCTGTAAGAGTTTTCATAGCACTGATTGTAGTTTGTTTGAGCATTTGCAGCTGTTGTACATACATACATAAAGATTAATCCTCTAGGACAGGATTGGGCAGCCTTTTTGGAGACTGGGCCAGATCATTCAAACACTTTCTTTAAGGTGGCCAAAGGTAATAATAAGGTAATACTATTTAATTACACTACAATTTTGAACCTCTCGTTTACATGGATATTTTGCAACAATAGATTAGACTGTTACAATCGCAAGCGCAAAAGGATAAACTGGAAAACCAATCAAAATTGAAAAGGATGTCATTCAGAGTTTGGGGAAAACATCCTAGAAGGGAAATGCAGAATTATCTTCCAATTTACGTTAAGCAGCAGCCTTTGATTAACACCAATTTACCCAGCCCCCCCCCCCACCAGCACACTACCAACTAAGACATGACAAAATAGGGACAGCCATGATATGTGCTCAACTGCCAAATCTTTCTATGATTCCCAGGTTTCATAAAGATATTAGATAATCTAATTTTGAATCAATGTATTTTATTCAATGTTTGTGACCCCTCAGAAAATCATCTTTGCAAACCAGAAAATTATAACATTAAATCATCTCGCTGGCCACAAAAACTCTCTTCCTGAGATGGATTCTGGCCCACTGACCGTAGGTTGTCCATCCCTGCTCTAGGATATCAATATTTTAGATCAGATTCTGATCTCAATTTCCCACAGAAGCGTTCAGAAACTTCTGAATGATGCTTTCTTATATATATCTGATGATATGACATTCTTTTTGAATATGTTGATAGCAGAAAGCATAAGCAAATAAAAAGTTTCTTTGAAAAAAGCAAACAAATTACAACATAATGGCTAAAAGCTTTTTCGACTGACACTCCTCAGAGCATAAAATGTCAGAATAAGGGTCTGAAAGAACACAATGAAAAATATATACCCAGCTGTGAATCGAAATAGGCCAATCAGAAAAACGCAAGCGCAACACCGGTATAGTTGACCAATAAGTGCCTCATGCCTAAAGAAAAATTACCATTGGGATCTACACAATGGCAGTTTTTGTTTGTATGTAGATTGATTCAAAAAGTGCTAAATGGAAAGATGACCGGGCTGTGCCAATTATCTGAAACATGTCATCATCATAGAGTTTAGCACAATCTGAGTTGTCTAAAAGATGTTGACCAATGGCAGAATCACTTGTTTTAACAGTGTTTCTAGACCTAAAAGATTGAATAGGCTGTTCTCTTTGAGGGGCAGTTTTGTTTCTTATGTTGGAAGGAACATGCTGTTTTATCCTATCCCCAATTTTTTGGGTTGTGCGTCCTACGTAGCCAGAATCACACTGGCACATAAATTTATAAACAATAGAACTTTTTTGGTTGGTAGGAGCGCAATCCTTTTGAATGGATGGAAGGGCTCTCCTAGTGCTGTAAACAATAAGAGGATTGACAGCAAAGAAACATCTTGTGATGGCTTGCCTAATCTGACTCTTGAATCGCAAGGAAGTGTTACCAATCCATGGTAGTTTCAAATCAACTGGGCACTTTTGCGGACCAAACTTTTGAACAGCCCAAAAACTTATGATCCTCTCCTTAGTATAAGACAAAATGACATCTTCTAGATAGCTATTGTCCAAACGTTTTAAGTTTTTCCAGTTCAGTGTGCAGTTTAGATTTCCAGCAAATCATGAGTGCCCTATGTACTAAAGTTTTGACAAGGTTGACTTTGAGTTGTTTTTGGCAAAATGAATTCTGGTGTATGTACTGACCGGTATAAGTAGGTTTGCAATATACACTGGTAAGAAATCCAGTGCTAGACTTTTCGACCAAAACATCTAAAAATGGCAAGGAATCATTTTCTTCCTTTTCAAAGGCAACCTGGAGGGCTGGGTGTAGGCTATTAAGGTGTTTTAGAAAAATATCACACTCAGCCTCTGTTTTGAAAAGGGTATATGTGAAAAAGCTGCCATTATGTAGACAGAAGAGGTTCTTTTTCTCTCTTGGACCCCAGTGGTAATTTTCCTTTGGGCACGCGGCACTGATTGGTCAACTGTACCGGTTTTGTGCTTGCATTTTTTTCTGGTATATACTTTTCATCGTGTTCTTCTGGACCCTTATTCTGATGTGTTATGGTCTGAGGAGTATCAGACGAAAAAGCTTTTAGCCAATATGTTGTAAAATGTTTGCTTTTTTCAAAGCCATTTTCAAGTTCTCTTCTGCCAAAAAACTGTCCAATTAAAAAATTGTTGAAATTAATTTGCATCTTGATGCCTTTTTAGACATCATTTCAAAACAGGGTGAATACACAAAATGCAAGGAAACATTTAAAATGAATGATTAACTATATTATAATGGAGACAGAGACAAGGCAAGGTGTAAATTATGAGCATATGATGATGGAAATTACTATATAATGCTGGCTACAAGTGATTCACACAGTATTAAAATATGCAGACCAAGTGTCCATGACCCATTTATCATTGAACCATTTGAACTCAGATAGCAGAATTCAAACACATTGCATATTATTATGTTTTGCAGAATAGAACAGGGTGGCTCTTAGCTGAAGAGGGTGGCTCAAGATTCATGCTTAATGCCATCACGAGGCAACTTTGCATATGATAACTATGAATATGATATGATAACTATGAATATGATATGATATAAATATTTACATGCAAATTTAAAGCTTTTTTTTAGCTAATCATTGAAAAATTCACTCACCATCTTCATCTGATGTGCAGCATTTGAGCATACTTGTGTTCCTCTTGATTCTTGAACTTCAAGTGAACCAAGGTACTGCAGAATAGAAAAAAAAACCCCGTGACTGGAAATAAAAGTCCAGACATGAGATATTAGACTTAGATCCATCAAATTGCTAACATGTGCATATAAAGGTTAAAGGCAAAAAGCTACAACTTGCTGGTGATAGTAGTTTTATATCAGATATTTATATCAACTAAATTGATTTTAGTATATAGTGTTTGAGATTTGTTTATGAACTGTGATATCCACACTTTGCATAAGATACTGGCTTAAGGTACAGAGCTCAAAGTTTGACATACTGACATATTTCTTAGCAATATCTGTTATAAAAGATATAAAAAACACAAGAACTAATCAAAACACAGAAAAAAGATAATTATTGCCTTGAAAGAATTCATTGTCACATTTTGATAATCATAGCATTTTTAAGGTACTTGCAGTGTCTCTTTGTTGAAGCATAGTTTTAGATTTTTCTAAAAACGCACATAAGTTTCTTTAGATTTGGAGAAATAATCCTTGATCCTCACATAGAGGAATACATGCCTTGCTTTTTGATCTGGCTACCCTTCATGAAAATGTGGCAAATCATAACAACCAATTTTTATCATTTAAAAAGGTTTACATTACAGAAAAATTTCAGACAAAATATCCCTGGCAAAAATCTGTTTTCACAAAATTTTGGATGATTCTATAAAAAATTATACAAAAAAAAATCTTTCTTAAATTTCAAAGAGCATATTACATCATACTAAGCTTACTGTAGTTCATAATTAACTTGATTTACCCAAAAAAGTTACAAATGTTTGATAGGGTCCACACTATGAATTCCCATTCTCTATTAGTGCCCATCATTTCAAAAGCTTTCACAGTAACCCAACCATTGCTGTAATGTTCATCATAGCAGATGAAAGGTGAAGGTGTCTTGACCACCTTACGATATCAATTAAAGGAAATTACAAAGTAGGTGAAATAGAGCTGGATGAAGGAAAGGATCTGAAGAAAGATACATACTGATGTATATTACAATTAAAGTGTGACAGCCCAAGCCTAGGTGTGTTGTTAAATTAATTTTCTTGACAAGATGTGACTCTGTTTCACTTCGTAGCTACAATTATTGCCAAAAGCACTTGAAACATCCAGCAATTTGCGTTTTGTTTTAATATGTTTCATCTATACTCCTATACAAGTGTGGTGCAGAAAATTGGTCCTCAGATGCAAGGAACAATCACAGCTTATCAGAATGAATTTGACATTGAATGAGCTTCAAGTAGTTTATCTAAATGATAAATTTGTCAATCTTAGATGGCTCCAGGTCTATTTTCCACTTTGGACACAGAGGATAGGTGCACAATTAAGACAAGATGTAATTTGTCATGAAAGAATGACAAAGTTATTTCACCAGAAATTTGCCTTACTTTCACAAATTTCATATTGTGGTAAAGCAAGCTGGCAAAGCTATTGTACCAAAAAAAGAGTCTTACTTCCATAAATTTTGTATTGTGGTAGAACAATGAACACAATTATAAGCTTTATCTAGCCACACTCGAAAGAAAATTGTTTCAAACTCTAAAGAAAGTATGAAGTTTATATGTTTTATGTTTAACTGTATCAATATCTATTTCTCACTTGGTCTGAGCGAAGCTCTTGCCTAATAACTCTCCAGGTTAACAATGAACAGCAATACCCTACTCAAATAGAGTCATTTTACGTTATAAGTACAGCATATATTGTCTATTTTTTATGGTTGGCTATATTAATTCTAACTTTGAAGTCCCCTTTAACTCAAGCTTCGTAATGTCGTGTCACAATGACAACAAACGTAAATCGGAGGAGGAGTAAATTCGATCAGATTTCTAGTGAGTCATAGGTAAAACATACGCCTAAATTTTATGCGGTATTCTTGACTGAAACAATATAAAAATGAGTTCAATGTGAAATAACATCAGCTGCAAATAATCCTTCAGTATTAATCCAGATAACGTCAAGATTCTCACAAGACGCCCTTCGACATTCCAAGAATTAAGCATTTCGTTTGTTGAAAGTGCACAACCCTCAATAAACGAACGGACACGGGGAGATGATTTCCTTTAGAAGTTAAACAAATCTTCAAGCGACAAGACACGGAAAAATACCAGCTAAAGAAACAACTCACTATCAAAATTACAAAGCAGAACAAAACACTTAAACAAAAAGGCCTAAAGGACAATATTCTTCAAATACCTTGGCAGGGAAACTGAGGCCACCGTGTTTGATATTTATGCTATCATTTTCCCAATTTGCTGGATTGTTGTTCGCTCTGTATTTCGATCTGCTACGGAAGCTGAGAGTTCTCCTCAATCTTTTCATCATTACGACAAATTTTTACGAGCCAAACCACAACTAAATCAACACTGGATGCCTTTTGCACTGATTCTCACATCTCCGTCACAGCTCCTTGATACCATTATAGATGCAGGTTCCGGACAATTTAGTCGACGCGACCAAGTAGCACTGTGCGAGAGTCGATTGGTTCACCAATGAATTACAGCCAATCAGATTCGGCACCTACCTATCAACATCCCTGACATTTAGCGAAGCTTTATTGATTTTTATATAGAAGACTTTGTTATAATGACGGTGACGTAATGAATAGAAAGCAGGTGATGGAATGCAGGCGGCTTGATGAACTTTACAAAGACTTTGCATACTCTTTAAAATAATAAGTTTTCTTCTCGTGCTGTTTATAGGCCAAATTGCCTGGATGATGAACGGCAAGTTAGTTTTTTATAAAAATGCACGACAGCATGCGTCATCGGCTTGAATGCTTCTTAAAGTTCATAAAAAGAGTTAAGACGGGAAATTAAAGAAGCTTTCCAAATAATCTGAATCCTTAGCAATTTGCTTACTTACTACAGTAAATAACTTTTAAACGTAAACCGTAGTTATCGATCCCTCAAATCAGGCTGCTAAAAAAATACTATAACAATTTTGTATGTCATAGTAGCGCGGGTTTATTTTTGCAGCACTGCAAACTAAAGCAAAATAAAAAAATTCACCTGAATAAATTTTTTGTCCAGAAATATTTCAAAAGGGCAGGAAATGAGATACAACTGAATAATTGTTGCGTGTTCATTTAAAAGCAACCATTGCGTGCTCTGGGACAATTTGACCATTAACAGCAACAACACAAAACTATCATTGTTTTATCAATTCTCTTTACAGTCATACAAACAAAAGGTAGAAATAAAGGAATTAATATACAAGAGTTCAACTGCACCAATTTATATTTCCTTAATGATATTTGCAATTAAGTTAATGGATCATACATCTTTGTTCTCATCAGGTTGTAAAGTAAGCTATGAACATCTAAAATCCTCGAAAAGCAAAGCTGAAATCAGATTTTTCCAAAATATAAGCGACGGAGAAGAGCGACACAAGAAAATACACTGTATCAATCAACAGAGTTTCTGATAGCCATTCACAGCAGTACAGAAAATCCAACATTAGAAATTGTCAACTCTTACGAAAATAAGTGAAGGTGTACGTCCTTTTGTTGTAAGTCGTCAGAAAGAATCTCCCACCAATCATGCGAGTTTTAGAAAAACTTTTGTTCCAAATATGGGGAAAATCAATGGATTTTGATAAAGAAAAGGGAACCTATATGGCGTTTTGATAAAAAACATTTAAATTCCATAAGTGCGAAAGGGTTTTCTAAATACTATTGAGTCTCGATAACGATATTGGTACATGATAATTTTCAATTAACCTGGCAAATTGAAACAAGGTCCTTTAAGCAAACAGTAGGATCAGACAATTTAACACAGTTATGAAAAATTCCAACCCATGTAAGCAATGATTGTTTTATGGTCTGGACCAAAAGTATTCCTTAAGTGGTTTGGGAGAATGTTTCTCACGAAGTTTTGAGATAGCCGTTCCTATGGAAGACGTTTGACATAGCCTTGGACCCTTTTCCTACAAAATTCGTCCTCGGTTACAGAATTCAAAGCCTCTAAGACAGCTCTTGAAGTTGGAAATGTGTCACGAACAGACGGCAAAGACTGGATTTGTTGAATTGGAATGCTGAAAAAAAGCAAAAGGAGCTCTGTAAAGTGTTGAAGAGGTAGTATCCTATAAAATTATACTCATGAGAAAATCAATCAGCAAAGCATTTCTGAACTCTGAACACAAATGTTTGTTGCCATACACCAAAAACGAATGGGAGTAACATAGACAAACTGTCGAGCATACGAAGGTAATGCACGCAAAACCATAAGAAGAAAGTATGAAAGTTACCGGTGCAGCCCAAGCCAAGGTGTGATGCCTTTAATAAATGCGTCTGGCGAACCACTTAGAAGAGCTTCTATATCAGGTTGCTGTTAAAATGTAACGAACAAATCATAATGCGAAAATGCGTGAAAAATATTAAAAACAGACGAAAACAATAAAGTTTCGTTTACATAACAAAAAGAGAAAGGTTACCATCTTTTCTGAACTCGTGTTCCTATCAACGTATCTTTCATGCAAAGAAGTATCACTAAATTGAAGTTAAGAAGCTCATTGAACCTAACAATCGTGTGAATGCAACATTCCTTTCACGATCCAACATTATTCAGGTCTCAACAGTCTCGCCTTAAAAGCGACAATATTTTACAAATCAATCTTGACATTAAGAAGCAGCTCCGTTTTAAGCTCGATTGACAAGCATAGGGTGAAAAGAGTTTGCTATCTACAAAAATGATAGATTATCAAAACACCAAAACGGTGAAGGGCATCAAAAGGGTGACAAATGAAGCAAGCTGTAATTAAACAAAAGCTGGATACAAACATTTACAGTCAATTCTACAGTTGATCATTTCATCAATACGCTTTTAAAAGATAGGGTTGCATAATTGACATTTCACAGTTGAAACCAGATCAGAATTAACCCAAATCTGACTGACGAGCACAAATCAATCATGATATTAAGAAGCAGTATTTGTACAATTTCAACCTGCCCTGTTCCTGACTTCATATAGGAATATTAAAAATTCAGTAACTTTAAGCAAAAAATAAACTTCGAAAAAAATGTTGATTCATAACACTGATTCATTAACGAGAAATATCTTTAGCCTGTGAAGAAGTTTCGCAGAAAGGAAAACTACCGCGATTCGAGTAGTCTCTTAAAATCATTTACTAGAATCTAATATCACCGAAATATTTATGACAAGTGTGGAGTATGGAATATACAATATGCAGTACGTAATATACAGAAGAGACTTATTTAAAGCAAGGTGGAGCCTTTGAATAAAGAGTAACAATCAAATTTAGCTGTAATTTTTAAAACAATGCTTACCTTTCCAATAGGGATAGGCCCAGTGACCTCCTGTCCTATCGCTAATAGAAGTCCTAAGGCGACACTGTAAGCCACAGCACTGTTATAAAAAACAAACATGTAACAAGAGTATTTTAAAGATACAAGCAAAAAAAACAATAACTAACTTACAGGGACCCTCTAATATAATTAATTTTAGTAAGTCGCTTAGAAAAGGACTTGCCAGAATAGGTTAATCAGAGAGATATGATATTTCTTTTTTTTATTTTAGAATATAAACATATTTCAGGATACATTTTAAGAAAAATATATGTATTTACGATTTAGCCTGTTGTAACATAGTGATTGAGCTCTTTGTTGGTACAACGAAAGAATGACAATGTCACGGTTCGAAAATATCACTCTATTTAAGAGACTGTAGCATGCAAAACTTCCTATTGTGTCCTTTCTTTCAAAACTTGTATGAGACAAAGTTTGATTTTTTGAGATTTTCAAACCTCAAGGGCTCTTGCGCAAGCGGCATGCTTTGCGACTATATTTTCAAAATCGTCTAACATCACTGCATGAAAATACAAAATACAATCAATTTATCAAGACAGCTGCCGCAACGCATGTCGGTTGCACAACAGCCTTTAAGCATGGAGTTTTAAATGTTTCTTATTTCAACCTATATAGTGAAAAAGCATACCTGCTGCCTTTAGAAAGTGGTATAAAGTTATAAAAGTAGTACAACATTGTCAAAACTGTGTTTATGTCGCTTGAGGACTCCTTGGGAAAAAACAAACAGAACGTAAATGAGCACAATCAACAACAATCTAAGAGCATAGCATAGGTGTAAAAGAAACAGCTATTTTGTGTGCAAAAGTATTTTGACTTAACATGATTTGGAAGTTTTAACTGTTGATGAGCTAACACTAATAAGCTTTACATATTGAGATAATTTGATTTGTATATACATCAGTCTTTTAACAACTAATAATAAAGTCTTGTTGATTGGCCAAATCAAATTCATTCCTCGGTTGAACGGTCGTTATTATTTGGTAAGGCAGATAAGCGCCAAAGCCAAATGAATGGTTAAAATTAATTGAATCGGTGATGAAGAAAATCGTGCAAAATCTTATGAAATAAAAACTAAAGATTTAGTGAGATTTCGCCATTTGTTCCTTGTGTATAACAACATTGCTATGTGTGTGGGCGATGCGGTCAAAGTAGCTGTGAACGGGATTACGTACAGATAAGTTTTCCAAGATGATGCAGCTTCATTCTTAACCTAAACTAATTTCTGTCCTGACAGATGGTGTGTTTTTATCAATACATGGATACTGACATGCCCTTGGGTGTAATGAACAGGACTGCTCTAAGGCTGTTAAACTACTCTCTCTGCAGATGTTATCATATTTACATGTCATTTACCTGGAGGTATCGGGTTTTTGAATTGCTTGTATTTGTTAATTATAGGCAATTTATCGAAGGACTTACTTTGATCAAATCCCGATACCTCCAGGGACATGACAGCTAAATATAACAATGGCGATGGCATTAAGTATTAGCTCTGAGCAGCAACTTAGGACCGTCCTGTTCTATTCAATAAAGATTGTAAAGGTCTGCCTATACAATATCCAAAACTTTATGACAGAAAAGTAAAACAGTAATTTACATTCGATGAAAACCGAAAAATGCAAAAACATCTTCAATTGTCCTTCTTGATAACAATAGTGCATAAAAACCATTGCACGTCTTGCTTATCTTGTAAAGATCGTTAAAAAACCTTACATTAGCCAATCTTGCGATTTACATAATGTTTCAAGAAACAAGATGACACTCACTTTGCTACTTCTATGCTTCGAAACATCTTCTGCTAGCTTTCCCCATAAATATTCTAGCTCAGAATGGAACTGGTTTGTTCTGGCGGGTTTTGAAACACTCTCTAACACAAAAGACATTTCATCTTCCCTAAAAAAAGTGGAAAATTCAAGTATAAAATATAAATTATATAAGAATTATTAGTTGATAAAAATTTGTTTAGATTAACAAAATCATGGGACCGGAAACCGTGAAATCTCATTCTATATACGAAATCCCTGTAACGGTTCCACGTCTGTTCGTCTTCTGTACTGTTCTGCAGTTTGCAAAAATTCTTAAATGTTTTAGAATTTATTACACTGTTGAAATATCAAGAAGAGAACTTCTGTATTGCAAGATCCAATAAACTCTGAGATTTTATCAAACTTCAAACCAACAAATTATGTTTAAAGTCTTGCTCATTAGCAGATGAAAACCAAATGAACCATTACACAAGTCATTAGGATATAGTTAAGATTACCTTTGGCCAGACAATGTCAGCAAAGCTCCATCTAATTGAGAAGATTTCCTTCTAGTGCTTGGTATTTGCAATGCAACTGCAAAGGCAGCATGAAGAGAAGGCGATGCTTTCTGGTAATAGAAAAAATCGCAAAATAAGCGCTTTTTACTCGCGGTTTTTACCAAGCATAAACACGACTAATTAGGAAAAACTATTCTTTTCTTTCATCCATTTAATTTCCCTGTTTTTACTCAGGTTCTTCAAAACCCAAAGAGATAGAACATCAGAATAGCAGTGACCTTACTTGGCATAGAACCAAAGCAACGATAAATCTTTTCTTAGCAAAAATCACCTTTTTCAGACAGAGCTACTTCTTAGGCTAAACAAAATCGAGGAAAGAACTCCCATAATTATTCCAAAATGATAACAGTTACTAAACTATACAAAGGTGTTTCTTTCCGATGTCAACGCATTGCAACGAAATTGAGAAAAAGACTGTTAATGACCCAGAACGTACCCGTAGCACTGTTACAAACTCTTTAACATCAGAAGCTTTTTGTATTTGCTCTTGAGCTCTCTGAGACAATTTTTGTCTGAAAAACAATCATCCCTTTAAGATTTTGTTCTCGTCAAAGATGTTATCAAGTAAGACGTAACAAACGTGAGTCTTATACAGTTGACCTTACCAGTACCTATTGATAAAAAAAAGTGGGTTTCGTTGGCACTGGCAAAGCAACAGGAAAGCCGTGACTTCACAAGGAAATCATCAAGGCCCAATCTGCGATGCCTTTAACTGAGGTAAATGGCAAGATTCCAATGGTTATGGCACAGTTATGCACTTTGGATAGAGATGACATCGTATGACATTCCAGCAAAAAGGTTACCTTGCTCCCATCTAATGCATTCATGCCTCTTTAGGTCGTCCAGAGGCATAAAATGCGTACGAATTCAAGGCAAAGACTAACAAGGGCCAACAAGCGCCAACAAGCACGAGCAGAGCTATCAATGTGAAGGAATGTGAAATGCACAATGCGAGATAAAAAGATACTCTCGAAAATCAAACAGTTATAAAGACATAAAGTGCATTTAACCAAATGTCGATAGAAATAAAAGGCAAAATTGAGGTTATTCAAAACACAGAAGTCATTATCATCTATAATATAAAATACATTGCTACCTTGAAACCAAAGGTAAACAAAACAGATTTTGATAGAAAAGCGTACTTACATAAAAATATTCTTAATCATCGCCTTTGCGAATTCAAACACTTTTGGAAAATAAGGAACATATCTTGGAATTTGATGATATCCACTATAAATCAATAAAAAGAATTTTTAGCTGAAAAACATAGTAATGAAGATCACTGTCTATCGGTCTGTTATATAGTGCCTGGTGCAATTAAAGGCACTATGTACCGACACGTTTAGATGGCCATTTAAATTTCACATTGGTTGGAGAACACAATAGCCTATTGTTACGTATCCAATCGGCTAATTCTTATTGTTTTCTCGATAATAAACGAGCTGCAAAGCCTATTGTTAACTCTGAACGGTTGACTGACGGGACATAAGCCCAGTTTATACTACAACTTTTGACCTGGATTGAGCCTGGGTTGAACCTGGGTTAACCTGGGTTGAACCTGGGTTAATGTTAACCTGGGTTAGAAAATTTGTAGTGTGAACGCAGCTAACCTGGGTTGAACGAAGGTTAAGCTTGCTCTGGAGGTAGGTTGAACCTAGGTTGACCCCAGGCTAATGATCTTCAAAATGCAGTATACCTGGGGTTAAATTCTCATCATTGCCGTCAGCCATCTTGAAAGATGCCAATGAGCGCAATTGGCAATGAAGCGCATGCGTGGCGAAACTGACCTGGGGTCAACCGAACTTTGCATTTACACTATACTGTACTTTGTGGTTAATGCAGTGTAAACGAAAATGGGTTCAACCTGGGTTTAACCCAGGTTAAGGTTAACACAGGTTAAAATTTGTAGTGTAAAAAGGGCTATGGTGTTTTTAAAGAATCGTTGCTAACAATGAGCCATTGTGCTACGCAAGCATCCAAAAATGCATTTTCAGACATTCTTAAAGCAATTTTGGTTAATCTGTAGAAGTTTACTGCCATTGCTTGAATGGAAACTTTGCCGCGCGCAAAAGCTCATTGTCTGTAAGGCAGAGATGTACATGCATTGATGTATAGATCAGAAGGGTTCTAAGTTGCAACTACGAGAATTTTCACATAACAACATCATTCAGGATCAAGCGTTAATTTCGTTATCAAATGCATATTGCAAAATTAGTTGTCATTACTATGGTACAGCTGTATTAATTCTTTCCTATTAATTTTGAATGCCATAGAAATAGAACGTAAAAGAAACAATTCATAGGTATGATTTGTATTCAGTAAATCAAATAGCTGTTGTTCTACATTCAAGCGGGACGAGATGGGGCTATTCAGCCGGGACGGGAAGAGAAACGCGTTTATGCGGGATGAAAGAGATCCTTCTGCGGGAAGGAAGATCTTTTTATGAAGGAGGTGAGAAGTTCCACGCAGGGCGAGCATTGTTTCATGCGGGAGGAGAGGACTTGACACTTTGACATGTTTGACTGGATGTGACATTTATTTTGACTGGATGGATAGTTACTCTAGACTTTAGATTAATGCTCTAAATTTTGCTTCACAATGCAGTATTAGAAAAAGGAATGGTCATAATGAATTGAAAATAATTGATTCAACTTACGCGCTAAAAAGAATGTGGTTTGTCAGTCCGCTTTCGATGACATTTCTTGGGAACAAATCTAGCCATACAACTGGGTACCACATAGACACAAGTTTGCGCCATTTGATAGCAACATCATAGATATCTCTCCAGCTAAATCGCTTGCCCTTCCTACTTCGTAGACTTACTGGTGATTTCCAATACCTAGGCGAATTAATCTTTATTAAAAAAAACCAAGCCTTACGCTAACCTTTTTAATGTGACAACTGAAAGCAATATTAAAGGGACAACTGAACAATCATTGGAGGGAAATATTTTCAATTTCATGAAAACTATGATATCTAATAGTTCCATTCAAAGTAAAATATGTACAATGCTTGAATATCAGGTGCAATGCCAAAAAATAAACTTTTGAAATTCAGGTGCAACTTAAAAAACACAGGGATTTCCAACAAGATTGACGTGATAAAAAAGAGGTTATTGAAATAAAATCATACATCAAAGCCGTCTGGGCAACATCAAGCACCGCCAGCCCCATTGCTTTGTTTGTGCGCCAATTGGGCATAAACCCATCGCTGTGGTACTGCATCAATTCTTCAAACGCCGAAGACCGACACAGGAGAATCTGAAATATGTAAATAGCAAACAATAAAATAAAAAAAAATAAATGTCCTTCCCAAATACAGGGTTAATCAAATGATTTGTGCGTGACACGATTCTGAAATGCAATACATATGAACGAACGAATGGAAGTCACAATTGATTCATTTCAAAACGTGATTTTCAATATTTTCGATAAATTTAATACAATTGCTTGTGCTTCACTAAATCTCACACAATTGCCGAGTTGAAGCAATCGATTCACATCGAATGAATACCTAAAAACAGTGGACAAGCCCTGCCCTCACTATCGTTATAACCATCAAATGCCACTGGCGGCGACAATTCGGTAAAAAGTGAACTCACTTCAGAAAATGAAAGCAGGTCATCCTTCAGAAAAACCTATTTCGTAACATCTATTTTTACTATTTTGTATTTGTACTATTTGTATATTCCTCCCACACAGAAAATCGAATAAAACGAAACACTATCTTTTAAAACACACTAATTGTGAGAAAAAGCGTTTGCTAGACAAAGGCTAGCCAAGGAATGGTCAAAGGCTAGGATAGTGGCTGAAGAAAGTACATTGTAGATGCCGTTTGTCAGTTTAAGTCATTGCAGAAATAGCCCTTGCAGCTTTAGCAAAGCCTTTGATATAATGATGTACTAGGCACAGCTCCATTGAAAATGTGATAGTATTCTATCGCCCAAAGCCAACGAAGCAGATTCATTAATTATCGCAGCATATTTCTAGATAAATCTAAAACTGGCACGACACTTCCATTTCATACTTTTAGAAAATTTGGCTTACTTCTCCCTTCCATCAAGAATTGAAATCATGTAAACATTCAGATCCAAATGATAACCTGTTTTAAAGATAAGGTTATGTGAAAATCACCCCAAATTTCTCAAACGTCTCCATTTTGAATTAATGACAGTGTATGCTTCTTTTGCATTGCGATGGTATCAGTAAGACCATTTGTCCTTTGTCACTATACATCCAACCAAAGCTTTATCCAAATAATTAGTCTGAACAGTTAAGCACTTTTACATTTCAAAAGTGACCATTCTGGGATAAGATATTGTTTTTTTCTCTTCATTTTGTCATCAAAAAAGGCAGGCTACAAAGAAAAATGGGGAATATGGACCAATGTTCTCAATTTTGAACATCTATAACTTTGGAACAGGCAGAACGTTTGAGTTTTCTCTTTTTTGATATATAAAAGAGAAGAGCTGAATTCTGCTGGAAATCTGAAATGACGGGTTTCAAAATCCTTTTGTCTGACCTAGCTTTTAATGTGAAATTTGACTTCAGCATCCAAAATGGCACCATCTTACTAGAAAACAGCCAAGCTCTCTGTAATCTAGTCTGTTTTCTGCTGTTTCGCAGCAAGGCCATAGAGCGAGCGCACGCAAGGCATTCAAACCCACAGCGACTTGACGAAAAGAGATAAATTCATAAGTGGACCTTATTTTCTATTTTTTCATAGGGGAAACGAACTCGGGGCGAGCGAAAGCCGTTATATATCATTTCCCTCATAAAACATGTGAATTTAGTCATAGCTTTAAATTAACTAATCAAGTGGAGAAACTTGAGGCGGTACAATATTCTGCGGCATTAGCAGTAACTGGCGCTTGGAAGGGCACAACGCGTGAAAAAATATACGAAGAGCTTGGCTGGGAGTCTCTCGACCTCGGTCGATGGAGTAGACGTCTTGTCCTCTTTTATAAGATTATGAAAAATTTAACTCCGGATTACACAAGAAATCCTATACCCAAACGCCAGGAGTCAAACCACAGTCTGCGCAGGCAAGCTACAATAGGGCAAATACGTGCGAGAACAAAGAGATCTAAATCAACTTTCTACCCAAACTGCTTGTCGGAATAGGAAAAACTTGACTCTGAAATTCGTGAATCCCGCTCAGTGAATGTTTTCAAGAAACAACTTCTAGGACTCATTCGTCCACCCTCTAAATCGGTCTACGGAATTCATGATCCAAAACTTTTATCTGTTTTAACGCAGCTACGCGTTGGACTAAGTAAGCTAAATTACCACAAATTTAAACATAATTTTAGCGATACTTTTAATCCCCTGTGCCTGATAAATGATGGTATTGAGGAGACGGAGCACTTTTTGCTGCTCTGCAGTGCCTATGACATACACAGACGTGATCTTCTCGACAGCGTTAATACAATATTGCGTCCTCATGGCCTATCTAGCCCTCCAAACAAAGAACTATTGCAAATACTCCTTTATGGCCATGGAAAGTTAACTTTTGATTCAAATACAAACATTCTTGATGCAACATTAAAATACATTCAGGCCTCAGAACGGTTCCAATAAGTTATCAACTTTTGCGTGAAAACCTCTCTCGTGTAAATTATTTTTCTTTTGTGTAAATTTTATTCCTTTTACGATAGGAGTGGTGTCGCTCTTCATGTCTGGGCGCAAATTTGTTTGATTAGTAAGGAACATAGGTAGACTTGATATCTCTTTTTAAAATAGCTTTTTGTGAGTATTTGTCATATCTGCAACGCTATTGGAACGATGGGCGACACCACTCCAATCACTTTTGTTGCATATTATTGTAATATTTGTGTCTCTATGTTAAGTGTAAGTCTTAGGGTTGTTATGCATTTCCATGCCCCCTAGGCTTTTGTATTGTAATTGATTGTCGTTGTAAATTTTATGAGAATATATAAGAAAAAAGAAAAAAAAAGCTGTTTGAGAACAATAGCATGTAAGGTTGAATCTAAACAACCTACGAACAATACTCGTTTTTATCGTGAAACCATTTCAAAATGAAATCTCGAGATGCAGTATAATTACATCTTCCAAACTTTGAAATTAAAGGAACTGTCTAAAAACTTTTAGAAACTTATTTAATCAACCAGCTCACCTGCTTCAACTAAGTTTTAATATAAAGCTAGAGAATTAAATAATAAAGGAATAGAAATCTCTTACATTTAATTTTTGTTGACAAAATAAGGCGTGGCGAAAAAATCTTTGATGGGCTTGACTATTAAACCATGTTATGTCGATCGGGCAATAATATAATAAATTCTAACGACAGTTTTACAGCCAGTTCTAATATTATTCATTAAACTTAAATAAATTTCATTTGCTTGTCAAAAAAGCAGAGCCTAAGGCACCTTTCAAAATGAGATTAATTCTAAATTAATAGTTTCAGTACTGGGAGCCAAATATATAAACAGGGGTTTTTATGAAACAGATGAAATCTTAACGGTTACTTGTAAATTTACAGAACCATTCATTTTTTCTGAACCATCTTTAAAAAATTTTAAAAAAGGACAAGAAGGTACCCGCCTCACGAGAAAAAGGGCCAACATTCGCTTATTATAACTAGGCCTGATGTCACATTCTTTGATGGGCTCATTTATTAAGATTACAAAGAAAGATTAAATTAACAAAACTATATCTGGCTCGCGAATCAATTCATGAATAGGCTGCAATGCATTCCTTCTAATTTGCTAGTTTTCAGCTTATATTTACAAACGTTTATATTCTTCATAAACTCAGAAACCTCTCTAATAGGCTATATTCTGGATACAAAACCTGTCTATTTGGAATAATACTTATGGGCAAAGAAAAGGGCTAATATTCATGTTGTGTACTTTCACTACACTGTAAATAGGAAGTGGCTTGTGTATCGACATCCAAGACTTAATCGCATCGAAAGAAAATTTGGCCAGATGTTTCAAGAAGTCTCGCCAACTAGTGCCTATGTTGCTTCAAGTCGGTATTGCCATTTTCAAGTGGATTCAAGGTAAGCTTGATCAATTGCGGTGAGGTAAGCGTTGTTTTGAATGCAGCAGATGCCTTTATCTGAGCATTCTGTGTATTGTTATGGCGTATTATACAAATAACTATTGATCAGCCATTAAAAATGAACTTTTGCGAGTTATTGTGGTGCTTGGCTCTAATTCTTTCCTTGTTCAGCAATGCAGCACGTTACAGCATAGTGAAGAAATCCGATCAAGGTAATTTCCACAAAATTAGTTTCTAGAAAGATGTCTTGAGATTTTAAAATGCAAAAGCGATTTAAGACCACAGATCTTACCTTTGCATCATTGGATAATTCTTTGAAATTAATTGTTTCCACATCACTGTAAATGAAAAATCCATAATCTATTTAAAACAAGGTAAAATAGTTTAAAATAAAAGTTGCCATGAATTTTTAAAACTCTGCTTAGTGACTAGAATTTTTGAATTGATTTCCATTAGCATAATAAACAAGATAAAATAACACATTATCACACATGATCAAAACACATTAAACCTAATAAGACGCAACAAACCCACAAACAAGAACATCCCTTATGAATCTAAATATGTCAGGTTTATTTCTTGAAAGCAGTAGCAAGCGAATCAAACTCACTTAATCTGGGGCTCAATCCCTGGTTGTTCTGTGTAGTTCTACAAAAAAAATTGTTCACTACTCAGTTTACTGAGTAACTCAATTCTGGTTATTTAATTAACGCTACGTTGATGAGTTCGAATAAGTTCGAAAATAGAATGAGAAAACCAGGAGCGCTGGAACAGAATTGCTTCCCAGCTTCCCTTACAAATACAGGAAGGGTAATCAAAAATATTCTTTTTGTAGTTCTATGGAGTTGTCCCGCTCTAATGGAGTCGTTCTTATTTCTATGAAGGTTTTCTAATATACTGAATCAGACAAAATGTTGAAAAGAGGCGAGTGCAGAAAGAAAGTTATTCCACTCCCCTTCCTAGCGATAGTCACAGGAGTGCGAATTCAATGCGCACAAGAATGCAAGCAATGTTTTGTCACGTGACCTGTGCGGAGCCAATTTTTTCAAATCGAGTTTAAAACACCTCTTGCCTTTTCCGAGGCTAATCTATGTACCCTACCGTAGGGTCACTGGCAAGCACGCGTAGCGGGCTTCGTGGGGGAGCTAGTCCTTTCCTAACATACTACTCGAAAGTAATAGAAAAAGAGAAAATGATGTATGAAGAGTGCAAGGTGCTAAAACAATGGGAAGAAGACGAGGTTCCAAAACAAAGGTGGTCAGCAAGTGAACAGAGGTTTAGAAGAGCTTTCCCCTGCTTTTTTGGAGAGAGAAAATGCGTTTTCACAAATAAAAACCATTCCATCTGTCTACTGTTATAAAACAGTTAAAAACACCAAAGAACAAAAAAATTATCTTTGGGGGTAAGAATAACTTTTTTAAACTCCTTTCATACACCCAACTTAGGCAGCGTCAGTTGGCGGCTTATCTTTCGAATAACGTTATAACAAAAACAGTCAGATAAAAGTACAATGATAATGCGTTATAAATTCATTATATCGAGATCAGAACAAGATTTGTTTTTCTATGCAAAATACAAACAGTAGATGGAAACTTTTTATTTTGAATCCAGTTAAAACTACAATTACAAATCTCACTTTTACAAGGTAATTTGTAACTGGCTAGCCTGTTTTCACAAAATAAAATCGTAGTAAAATCACAATCGTAGTAATGAGAAAAGAAAGAAAAATGTTAAAAGGGGAGTAGCTCTAGATCAGTGCACGTTTGTTTCTACAGCAGAATATATAGTATGTGGTGCGAATGGAGATGCTTGCAAGTTTGGAGATGAGATAGCGTTTCTGTTGATGATCAATGGACAAAAGAGTCATACATGTCGATGAATGAGCTGCAAGAGTTGCCAAAAATACCAAGTGAACTGATAGAAAGATCGACAAATGAAACTGACCTAAACCGATGTTTTAAGTCAGATATGAGGGTGGCATATTTCTCTGATTTTCTGACAGTATTGTTGATCTCCAATCAGGGCGTTGTTGATCTCCAGTTATGATAGAAAGGGGAAGAAAGCCTGGTAAATCTGCGTAGAGAGATAACCTATTTATTGCTTGGAAGGAAGTGGCTAGAAAGTTTGATGCAGAATCATGATGCCAAGTATAGCGGCCTTGGTCAAGGTACATTTTGCATCCAGCAACAACATGTAGACGTGTTTCTGGAAGAAGACAGAATTCACAGTCAGATGTTTGACTAAGGTTCCATTTCAGCAGATTTTTACAAGTTGGAAGAGTGTTGCTAAGATACTTGATGGTAAAGTGAAAGATGTTACTAGGCAAATTGCTCTGTGTACTTGACCAAATACCGTTTAGCTTCTACAATGAATGTTTCAGTAGAAAGGTAATTGCATCTCCCTGAGATGGTAAGTTTTGAGAGACGTTCTTTGTCGTCTGATTTGACAGCCTTTAGTACCTCTTTAATATTACGATAGATTTCGTACTGTAGATTCGTGCCATGACTGGTATTTTTCCATAGGGTTTGAATGTCAATGTTTGGAGAGGGTTTTAGGGCATTGCGACAGGCAGTTTAGCATTGCATGGCAGAATTATATGACAGAAGGAAGAATAATCATAATAACGATAATAATAGTTTACTGTCATCATCATAGAATTTGTTTCAACAGGAGATAGCAAAACTTCTGGTGGTCCCTTAAGTCATTTGATTGCTGCTATTTTCTTTTAAAACAATACAAATTATGATGATGCAAATTGTACCCGGCTTTTTAAGATTGCTTCAAAATGTCATCACTGATCTTGGAAATCATATTCACAGACAGACAAAACATAGGCCTAGATAACTGATATTGTCATTTGCAACATTGTTGGTATTGCAAATTAAAATGCTCTACATCCTATGTTTGTCTTTATTGTAAGCATTTGTATCAAATATTTGGACGAAGAACTGTTAAGAACATGTGGAATAAAGTATATAGAATAATGAGACCCATTATATATCGTGGAACTAACCCATTCATACCTTTGCTTGTTGATAAGGGGGCCAGGAAGTCTACTTTTCTGAAGCCGACAAGAAATGCATTACTTTAAAAGAATTGCCTTGAGGCACAATTTTTTAACCAGAATACATAGCAAAAAGGTGAGCGTCAGATGCTTTGTTAAACTAAAACTATAAAAGTCTTTTAATCATAAAAGTCATAGTCAAACCTTTCCACTCCAAGGAAGATTTTTAACCCACGTCTCCCGCAGATTATCTGCAATATCTTCGTCAAACCTGTATTCGTGAAGTGGAGTGTCCAGGTGGGAATGCAAGTAGCGGGAAAATTCTGCAAAAAAGACGTGAAGAAAATTCAGCGATGCAGGCCTATTACGTTTACATTTGTAACAAGAAAACCTCGCACTTTCAAAAGTAATGGCGGGAATGGAACAACGGAGGAATTGGAAATGTAACTGGAGATCAATTTATAAATACAACTTTCACAGCCAATTATTATTAGTAAATACCAGCTTTGAGGGCTCTAGAATTTTCTAAAAGAAGTTTTCACATTAGCATTACCTCGCAAATAAAAAGACTGACTATATTCAGGAACAAATGTTGAGCCTTGATTTGACACCATAACCTGCAACAAAAAGCAAAAACTCTTGCTTACTTTACAAACCCTAAATACAAAAGAAAACATTTGACGATTAAATAAAAAATATCGTTTTCAATTTGCATACTTTTCTAACAACATAGAGTCTATTCACTGCAGAAAAAGCCTTACGGAATAGACACTAGGGAAGGCCACGAAGTCTCCTCCGTAAGGTCGGTCATAAGAACCTTAGAGCTTTTGAGGAACCTGTCACGAAATATTTTCAAATCAATGTTGCTCGGTATACCGATTCATGAGAAAATCCCTTTCTTGAAAACGATGCATTTTCAAGTGATATTTTTCCTACAGATACACCCTTAAGATTGAAACTCTGAGACATTTACAAATTTTCAAAAATAGAAAGGTAAAATCTTAGAAAAGTTGCTAATTTTCGTTAACTTCCAGCTTTTACTCACTTGTGTAGATTCTTTAACACTCTCGTAAAATCTTCCAATGGTAGCAAGCCCAAGTGCTTTCATGTACTGACACCCATACTGACTTGGATCCAACTGGTAACAGGTCTGAAGAAGACATTTCAAACATCATCATCGGATACGCAACATCATCAAATCAACTGGAAATCTCTGGCAAAACTTTCGATCCCCGAGACAACGAAATCCAGGCAAGGGTTGATAAATAGGATCGATAAAAATAACTAATTCTAGGATATAAAGGATTTGCTGATATGTTGAATAACCTTAAGACTTAGAACCTGATGATGTAGCTGACAACGTGCTTGACTGCACTTTGCTAGGTTTTCTGCGATCAAAACAAGTAACTTAGATCAACTTTATAAGATGAGTTCTCATCAGTTACGCTCAAGCAAGCCGTCCAGTTGGAACATAGCGTAAATTTTCTTAATATGATTGGCAGTTGAGTTAAACTACAGAAGAACAAGAAATCGTGATAAATTCCATCAGAATTGATATTAACAGAAAATTTCTGATCTCTACTTACACTATAGTCTTCAATTGCTTCATGCACCCGTCCAGATGAAAAATGGACATGTCCTCTTATCATTAGAGCCTTAAAGTGAACCAATAGCTGGGTGAAAATTTGGAAAAAATCTCCACGCGAGAAATAAATCCTGATTGTATTTAAAAGCAGAAACGTTCCGTTTGAATGCTAGGCTTGAATACTAGTAATCAGTACCAATCAGAATATGGAACGCTTTGTGTTGACCAAAAGAAAACCAAATGTATATTCTATGTTGGCACTATTCTCTAAAATGATGTCACAGAAAAAATAAATTATTAGGAATTAACGAAATACCACAATCAAAACAAACTCCACCCCACATTTATTGAGAACAGTTTCGAAGACTGAACAAGTAGTCAAAGAAGTCGTGTGCTTGATGGCAACTTAGACTTCTATGACATGGACATTCGCTTGTTTCCCCATGAAACTATATGGAACAGTTTGTCAGGATCACAATATTTTCTTTGATCAACAATTTCACTTAACCATTGCAGTCCTTTGGTATCCTTTCCGCAATTTTAACCTTCTCAATTTCATGGCAAGATAAGTCACGGGGACAAATGACCTACCTTGAGGTCCCTCCTATCCAATTTCAGTGCCGAATTTACATACTGTAAAGCGAGTTTGTCGTCACCAAGTTCCCTAAAATAGCAGACGTCCAAATTAGATAACTAGTTTTGCTTAAGTTGGAGATAAGTTCCATCTATAGATTAGATTAGTTACAGATTGGATACAAAATACAATATCAAAATGTGTTGCTGCTTGCTAAATCTCTTTGGAAATGCATCTTGCGCAGCAATTCAATAGCATCAATACTGATAGAAGATTTTCCTCAAAAAATTAGGCTCCTCAGAGAGAAAAGTGTTACTGTCTTGTACTTGCTACTACTACAGAAGATGATTGGCTGGGTTTGCAACCCAAATCGCATTCTATAGCGCGAAATACATCGCTGCAACATTCTCTCTGACAACCCGGGGCTGTGCTGTGACTGGAGCACCATAATGGAATGATGTCTGGTCGATCTTTCGTCGAAACGGAGCTCAACACAACAAAGAAATTATGTTTTGATTGTGGCAAAGTCAGCGCTGCAACTTGAGTTAGCGAGGTTTCCAGGGTTCGTTTTTGAGTAAAACCACAGCTTTAGCTCTGATCAACTTGTATCAAATAGTGATGTTTTTTGAGCCCAAATGAAAAATCCATACCTCACCAAAACATACCTTAATTGCATTGGTTTTGATGGGGGAAAGCACACAGATAAAAAAGTTTTAAAACAAACACGATGTCTGAAAGGATTTCAATACATTGAAAAGATTTTTATGCTAAAGAAAGCAAGAGAGTAGAGATAATTATCTGAAAAACTATATGGTTCGTTCATTAGAAGAGACAATATTTTATGAATTAAGTTAGCCGTAATGGCAGACGGAATTTATGGTTTGAGCTATTTCATACATGAGAGTACCCTTTTAAACTTGACAACACCCAGAGGAAGGAAGGAGAGGCACTCGGGTGTTCATGATGGCGCCTTTTCTCCGATGGGAAAGGTTCAAAGGACATGGGTGAACAATTCGAAATATGAAGGGTTCGAAATATGAAGGGTTCGAAATATGAAGGGTTCGAGTTATCGAAGATTGCGGTTATTGAGGGTTAGAAATATATAAGGGCTCAATTTATCGAAAATTCGATAGAAATCATTTTCGATGAAAATTATGAAATCATAGCAAAGGTTAAACAAGCAAAAGAATATATCGCACGACTTACTTGAAAGCATCTCCAATGGCTTTCAGGGCGTCTGAGTTTTCCGGCTGAATCTCTAGACAATCTTGCAAGGCAGCTATACCATCCTAAAGAAAATTTGTTAGCAACGAGTTAGTTGAACATGCTATTAGTATTACTGCAGCCTTTACAACACTTCATGTTGTTGTGCTGTTAATGGCCATCAATATTGAAGATCACGTACTGCCTTTTTTTGCTGTCTGTTTTATTATCACAGATCTATATAAGCAACACGTAATTGTGAAATTTGCATTCAAACGTAAGGAGTTCTTGACGCGGTATCAAATCAACGCAGCAAACTTATTGTATCTGCATTATTACATTCATATCTGCCTTACTACAACGAACATTTGTTCTTGTTTTGACAAAACCTTTCTTTCAAATATACGACTATGGCAATAACTACTTTCAAAAATTACTGTAACATATAAACGAGAGAGCTGAGAAAAGACATCTGTAAAAAGATATACTAATTAAAGTTAATAATGATCCTGTTAATCTCCTGTATAGCTGCATTGAAGCTTGCACTACCAGAGAAAATATAAGATTGAATCACGCACCTTCAACATTCCTAAAGCAATGAATGATTCACCCAAGCACTGATGTACAACAGGGTGGTTTCCAGCTTCATACTTCAATGCAGTCTTCAGGTACTGCATTGCGTTCCAATAAATCTGTGGAAATTCCAGAAACAAACAGTAAAAATCGGCTCTCCCTTTTCAATTAGTGTATCTTATCAAGAGATTATTGTAAATGTTATTTCGTATTAATGTTCAGCTAGAGATAAATGGTCTTCTTGTCAGGGGATAAGGAAATTCTTCTAAAGGATATTTGTTGCACTAGGTAATTGTCCTTACTGTGATGCAACAGAGAATAATCAAGAGAATAATCAATAAACAAGGGGACACGCATGCTCCGTTAAACACAATGGATGAGTTCGAAAATAAGTAGCAATTAGGTTTAAACAAACAAACAAGCAGTCAACGGAGATACTTTAATTTTATCCTGATTTACAAATGATAAATAGCTTTATGCCTGATGATTTCATTGCTACTGTTTGATTTTAAAATATTTGTTCCAAAGTCGGGTTTCCTAATTCGATCAAAGTCCCCGCGCCGCGCCCGTCCATTCAGTGCCATAGAGATCTCCGTAATCAGTACTTGTACATTGATGAATATCGTCATACTACCGTGCCACGCCAAATAGGAGAGCTACTGCATCTAGAAAACTTTATAGTTAGCCAGTTTTCACTGAAAGCGCTTTTCTCGGCCCACGAAACTAGGAAAGCGTGTAACTTATCAAAAAGAATCTGCAACGTGTATCTTACTTACCTCTTTCAAATCAACATTTCTATTTCAGAGCAATAAAGGGACAGACAGGCAGTTGATAAGGGTCTTTAATCAGGGAAAATTTTCCTCAATTATTCCACCTCTGTACTTAGCCATTCATATTTACAACAGACCCAATCTTACAATTCCAGGAGTCACAGTAGTCTCTTCGCAGTTAGGACTTCATTGAAGAATACCGGCAAAGGCACATAAATTCAAACGAGCTAAGTCCAAAAATTAGAAATGCAGATTCCTTTGCTATATTCTAAAAAGATCCGCTGTCAAAAACCCGCTCCCCTCATATTTTCAATCGGTCTCTGGAATTCATTACCCAATAGGACTGTCTTGTCTTACTCAACTAAGGGTTAGTCTTAGAAAATTAAACAAATTTAAGCATAATTTTAAGGATACTTTATACCTAATGTGCCCTACTAACGATGGCTTTGAGACTTTGGGGCACTTTCTGTTTCCTTGCCCTTCCTTTGAGACTCAGGTAAAAATCAGCACCATATAAATCAAACAGTCACCTAGTTCTCATCACCCTTAAGGGTATTGTTAAAATACCCTAGATGCTTAAAGACATGCGATGATGACAAGCATGCGATAATCGGCCAGGTTAGGTCATCCTTTTACTGAAAATTTAAGAGTCTGCCTTCAAAAGGATGTAGAGGCCTCTTATGATGACTTCTGGATCAAGTTATAGAATGGAGGATTCTTATTGCAATCAAAGCAATTTCGGATGAGTATATCGGTATCAATATAGATCGCGTCTAATACTAGGCTCGGTTCAGCGAAACTATCAGGTTATAAATGCAATGATCAGACTCAGTTCAATACCCAGGATAAGCATTAAAAGTGAATGATGAATTGCAAAGACATCCCACTTACAGCATTTTTGAAAGCAATGATTCCTGCCATTACATGAGCGTGTCCGTCGGGCTGGATATCAATCACAGCTTTCGAAGTTTCAAACGACTTCTTCAGATCACCAGATCGAAACTGAACCTGCATGAGAGATGAGAAAAAATTAAATCTATCAAACAGAAAGATCTTCTTATGGGCTACCATTTGAAGCAAGCATCACGTCTAGAAAGATATTTGATAAACATAAGAAATTTGTGAGCAAATTGAAAAAAATGCAGCATCAACTAATAACATGTCTTGCTTTAATCTAATCAAGCAAGGGAAGTTGAAAACAAAGCAATGATATAATTTACCCAAAAATTCAACTTACTTCTGCCATTGCCTGTAAACATAAAACATGACCAGGTTTCATCTGCAGAGCCCTCTCTATATTTCTCATTGCCTCTTCAGTGCTTTTATTTATCTAAAGATATATCAATGATATTACAGAATCAGTCCAGTACAGATTGCATAATTTGTATAAAAAATATAAGAAAATGAAATCTAGGTGCAATGCAAATAGAGAAATAGATTAACAAAAGAAACTACTTCAAAGGATGTCATTCAGGGACGCCTGCACAAGATTAAGGCAGGAGGGGCAGTGTTGGTGCTGATGGCAAATTGTATAATTTTCCTACTAACATGAAAAGGGGGGTTAACATAATAAAATATTAATGGATATGTGCCACCCATACAGCTGAGCTTTTTACCATAAAAGATTCTTCTAAACATAGAAAAAAGTTGATGAAATTAAATGGGTATTTGGTTTTATGAAAATCATGGCTGTTATAAATGGGCTGGTTGTAAAATTTTGATATTGCCCATTTTGATACCGATTTATCTTCCTGAGGCTCCTGAGTTACTTCTGAGGGAAGAAGACATTTGTTTATCTACTTTTATCTTTGATGCTCTCCTTTCGTAGCCCACCTTGTCACAGATAAACTTGTCAACCTTTGCCTTTTTTGCTGGTGTTATCATCATTTTAATATTTTCTAATAGAAATTGATTTAACGCGATGGCCAAAGTGGACATCAATTATCGATAAGATTCTATAACCTTTTCATAGAAGTCCTATATTACAGAGCACTTCTTGCCCCCTCTGCCCCTCTTCAGAGTGGGCAGTTGCCCCTCTTCAGAGTGGGCAGTTGCCCCTCTTCAGAGTGGGCAGTTGCCCCTCCAGCCCCCAGTGTAGGCACCCCTGATGTCATTGGATTTCCAAATAATTCTTCTGAAATGTGGCTCAATTTTTATTCAAGTTATGTTAAACTAATGATGGTAAATTCAAATTGAAAGATATAAAAATGAAACACTCAATTACATACCATTGTTGCTTTTCTTGCTAATGAAACTGCTTTTCCAAGATGAGCCAACCACAAAATATCACTTGATTCATTCTATCAAGAGAATGTGTCAGAGAAATTTAACTGAAATCTCCACTAATTGTGATATTTTAATGAAAAGCAGGAGCAAACAAAAAAGCAGATATTAAGTTCAATAATTAAATTTGATTGATATAATAAAACAAATATGGTCCAAGGATTGTTATTTTTTCCACTTTTTGTCTTTTATTTCAAACATTGTGTGTTTTACAAAAAATACCCTTTATAAAAAAAAACATCCACCAATCAAATGTCATTTAATAGCTTACCTCTAGAATTTCATCAAAAGTTTCCAGTGCATCAGCATAATTGCACTTTTCTAATTCTTTAAACCCTTTAACTAGAAAATATTCTGTCTTTCAGCAAAAGGTTTGAAGAAACCAAAGAAACTGATAAATAAATTGCTAATTGAGTAATAAAAGCATGTTTTATGTGAAGTTGTCATTTTTCAGTGTGTTAAAAAAAGCTTGATTTTGACAAATAAACCAACACAATTAATTTTCATTTTTATCTTCATTCTTCTAGATGTAGTCTATTCAGAGAAAATATATTTGAACCAGCATGAAGCAACATACAGAAGTCAATGAAATAATTTATAGGAAAATGTAGATTTGATAGAAAACAGACACCTTAATTTACCAATTTCAAAATGAAAAATTATACATGTGATACAAACCAAATTTATTTTCAAGTTCTTTACTAGTAATGAGCCACTTTTGCTTTTGTTCATTAAAAAGAACAGTAGGCTAAAAAGAAAATGATTCATATTAGTTATAAATAAAAGCAATCAAAACAAATTATAGTTAAGAAAATTAATATCATGAAAACTTTATCTGCATTGTCAATATAATATCCTTTCACTAAAAATGTGATCATCAGATTCCTGTTGAAGGACAATAAATGATAACCTTCATCATGATGACTTTTTGTTAAATTTTTAGCATTTTTATTTATGATAATTATTTAGTCAAAATGAATAGATTACTTTGTTTGTAGCTAGTGTAGTTTATTTGGAAATCAGATGAAAGTTGTCGAGACAGCAGAATATTGCAACAAAATCAAAACATGATATATTTCACAAAGCAGATACTTGATTAATTATCATTAGATTTGATGAATATGAAATACTCACAACTCTTTCAACATCCATTTGAATTTCACAACCTAGATTTAAAAAAATTATTACATTAATGAAATCATATTCAGTTGTTGGAAATATTAGACACAAATACCAAAACTGAGATAAAATTAAATTCCAAAAAAAAGATAAGTGATATGTCTTTTGAACATTCTTAAATTTAAGAAAGTCATTTGTAAATGCAGAGTTTTCTCTAAGAACCTCTATGTATTAGTCTCCAATAAAGAAAACATTCATAATCTTCAATTGTGATTAAAGTAATAACCTATTATTTCAAATCAAGTTGTGTCTTGCTTTCTGTGCCAGTGCTCATTGCAAAAAAGACAGATTTCCCTTTAACAAAGTATGAACTATGTGATGCCTATGAAATCACCAGGGCACAAAAGACTACTAAGAATGGCCCCCTTAGAAGGAGAAGGTTTAGTGATGGTTGCATTCACAAACAGCACTTCTTTGTCCCAGATAATTTGCATTTTATGATATTGAGGTCACAGGATAAGTCCTCAAATGTATTTTTTTCTCATTTCTTTGAACCTTCCAAAAAAGAATGCAGTCAGAATTTTCTAATGATGTTGGTGTCATACAAAATATATTAATTTAAGGCGCTTTTACGTGATAAAAATTTCTATAGATGTGAGTGAGGCTGATTTGATCTTTGAGAAAGGTTGGATCATTGTTTTCACATATACAGTTGGAAAAGCCGTTGTTTCCCATCGTCTAAGATCATTAAGATAATCAACAAAGTTAAAGTAGCACAACCGTTTTTTCTCTTGACTACTAATTATAGTCTAGTTTAGATATCAGGCAGAAACAATTACTAATAGATCCGAACGACAAACCAAATCAAGGGTGGCTGTAGAAAAAGAGCAATCAGTAAGAGTGTGTCACCTGAAAATTCAGATTTTCCAATTGGGTTGTTCTCACCAGATTCTGCTTTTTGCAAAAGATGACAAAGTACATATAAGACCAATAAAAAGTGCATTTTCTTCAGCATGTTCGTGCTACGACAGCGACTTCTAGTGACCGCCATTATAGGCCAGTTTATATCAAATCGAGGCGGGGCGCTGGCAGGAGTGACACCCCTTGATTTATGACCAGTTCGAGTTTCTTATTTTTATTTTTTATTAAAAAAAATTGCTATCCAACTCAGAGAAAAAAAAACTGGCTACCATTTTCTCAACTGAACCTATCAATTACGGCCATCGGTACAGTAAAATACAATTATTTAGGGGAATCAGTAAAAATAATTGGTACCTAAATATTAATTTTTAACATATTATGGAAACGCTTCGAGACTTCATTGCATAATTTTCTTTATTTACTCTATTTGTCTTTATTTTCTGAGATTGATCCGGAAACTGAGCTTTCAAATGTGGGGTTAGTTACCAGAAATTTCACATCAAGTTATCAGTTGATTTGCCACGTGTTTTTACACTTTAGAAACACCGTAGCTATTCTTATTGATTTAAAAGCACGCCGAAATTTAATGTCAAAACGAAGCAAAATTGCAAAAAAATTTAAATTGATTTTGATATACTTTCTATTTTGAATAGAAATCATAAGTTTTCGGGCATGAGGTTACTATATAGCTTATATCACCAATTTTTGTGAAAAATGGCTGTAATTTGTTTAATGGCTTGATTTTCCAAGCTTTATTTTCTTTTTTCTAAGCTATAGTAGCCTCATACATACTATTTCTACATATACTATATTCGTTTATATTCCGATTTTGCTTGAAGCCTGTCTTTTTCTGATGCCCTGTGCAGCTGTAGTCGCTGCGGTGGTGTATATGTTGCCATAACAACATAAAATGCGGAAGGGATTGTTTATATCACCTGCAGAATACATTTTATAGACGGCTGTTTTGTTTTCAGACACTGCTATTCTTCTACCGTTTAGAGGACAGAATGGAAAGCATAAATGTTAAGTCATCAAGGTAACCTTTTCAGATTTTTGTTGAAATAATACTGTTCTGACATTCATCAATGTTAGAAGACCCATCAACTTTTATCTTGGGGGCCTAAATACTGTTCAATGGCTATTACGGCTTCATCAATATCCGTTTCTATTGTCTCATTGTGGATAATTGTGTAAAAGCTCTTTACTTACAGCTAGCTGAAGTAAGTTGTGTCAAAATTCACAAATTAGTTTTGCGTTTTTATGAGGCATTAGATTTGCTATCGTTTATTTGTGTAGAAACTGTACTGTAGTGTTATGACTTTAGAAGTAAAGATTCTCATTGACGACCAACGTTCTAACACTGTTATTACATATATATAGAACGTTGGTCGTCAATGAGAATCTTTACTTCTAAAGTCATGCCGAAACTTTATATATCTACTGCAAGATGCAGAGTGAAGCTTTGTTTTATAATGAAGGTATATATATTTGCTACGAGTCAGTAAAAACAAAGGGCAAGAAGTTTCAAAAAAAAGAAAATAATTTCTTTCCTTGACGCTTTCTTAATACAATCGATTATCTCCACAAAAAATATACTTTTAACTTTTTCATGAAAATAATATTAATTAATAATATTGTAATTGATTTTTTCGAAGCTAATTTTCAGTCAAAAAATCGAATCTGCTATATAAATGCTTCATCTGATATCTTTCTAGCATTCCTGTGTTTTCAAGATATCATCCTGTCATACCAAAACGGTACACACCAGCTTTCAAGCATGATATGAAGAACAGAAATCTTATAGTTGAGGTAATTATCATTACTTTTTTAGAAGAGGTTATGTAATGGTCTGGCTTGGTATAGCGAAGACTTGTGCGTGAGTTGAAAGAAATGAAATCTTTTTGTGTTCTTTCGTCCGTAATCGTGTGATTTGTAATCGTGCATATCAATGTAATGGTGTGATTAGCTTCCAGTTACTTACAAACATCGCAATATAGATACTAACGGCGAAAAAGACTAATTACATGATTTACATATTACTAAACGAGGTAAATGTCAATACAAGACAAAATACGATTATTGGAGGTGAAAACCCCTCTCAAATTTGGAGGGAGAGGGTGGAGAATTAAAGTTATCCAAAAAGGGAGCTATGCACTTTGTCAAGGATTGCATATGTGTTCAAAGTATGACTTGATCGAGCGAATTCTTTACGTTTCTCTTTATGCGTTCTCCATGGACAAAAGAAATAATAAGAAATTCGGTTTTTTGTGAGATAGGCTTTTTTAAAAAATGCGTAGAAAATGGGGTGAGTGCTTAAGGCACGCATAGGTCAGCCAGGAAGGCACAAAACACAACTCCCTCTATGTGTCTGGCAGTTAATATATCTCCGATTGGCAGTTTATATGTATATAAATTAGTTTCGTTTCGTCTTATTGAAAATCACACATGCCCTTTTTTAAATAAACACTAGCTATTCTGCTCCTAAGAAGTACAAGAAACAAACCGAAACCCAACAACCAAAGCCAGCCATCCAAGGTCGGGTATTTTAAACACTTTGCCTGAATATAACTGCCATTGAAAAACTTTGTGTTACGACGTTAATAAGTTGAAACCTCATTTTAGAACTGTAAGATTGCTGGACTGCATTATGGACCTGAGGAAACATCACTTTATTTAGAGAAAAGAGGTAAGGACCAGCAAACGCTACTAGTAACAAAACACATTTTATCTATAATTCAGGTTTTTGAACATCATTTGAACAGTCTTATACATTTCAGCTTACCAATATAAACTTGCCGTTTTCTAGTTTCTAAAATTTATGAATACACTTTCTCTCAAATTTTAGAGCGCTTCAGCTGTGCAGAGCCAAGAGAGAGGGTAAAGGCGAAAAGCTTGCAAATACCACGTGATCTGCAGTTGCGACCTTCCCTTTATTCGCCTCTTTCGAAATACCAAAGCAGCCTCTCATTCAGAACATCATCATCTTAGTGAAATTTAAAAAGAACAGTAATCTTTGAACATATTATCTGTTTTCAAAACTTCTCGATTTTCCAGATCATCTTATTTGCTCATATGTACATATAAAGATAAGTTTTCACAGTTGCATTAACAGAAATACTACCTTATTCTAGGTTTAATTGTTATCGATGAACTTCTATAACGGAAAATTGTCTCTATCTTAAGTATTGGTATTTAAACGAACGAAAGCGATCAGTTTCTAGCAAAAAAATAAAAGAACAATTCAGACCTTGAATAAGTTGTCTGGTTTTCGTATTCAGGGCAGACAATCCGTCAAAGCCTGCAGCTAAAAGCAGTTTAGCAGCTTATAACCAACTTCATTAAGGAAAGATTAGGACTTCTGTGTGTAACGGTGTATCACTCTTTAGTTAACGACAGTTTCTGTGTATTTCTAGTGTCTATCTCATTCTAACAAAAAGTGATCACAAATGGTTACCCCCCCCCCCATTATGTCCCTTGACGCCAAAGTGATAATCCACCCCTTCATAGCGGTACAATCATTGATTGTTGGTGTTAGTCTCCTTTCGTTCTTATATATAGGGACACAAGGCTTTTTAGAAAAAAAGAATTTGCGTTAGTATCAAAATTCGAAAAATCAATTTACGTCAACTGAATGCTTTTGTGCAAATCTCAGCATATGTGGGTCTATGTTAATGAAGAAATCGAAACAAAAAGACGAAAACTTTCTGATTTACGAAAGCATGAGACATCAATTTTTAAAATTAAAATATTTTCATTAAAATGCCACTAAATGGCTAAACAACCTTCAAAAACATCATATATCTAGTACATGCTTTGTATCTCAACGTATTTTCGAATGAAATCAGAAATATTTTGAAATCAGAAATATTTTATACCAAACAAAATATTATTTACAAGAACACAAATAAAATCATTTACAAGAATACAGATAAAATCGTACCTATTGGCCTGAAATTAATCGACAGAACCTTGAAATTTGGTACCATTTCAAATCGAGGCCATGAAACATGACATAATTAAACAATGATTAACAGGATATGATGTATTTTGATTACAAAGATCTTTCCTGTGGACTGTTTTTCATACATCAACTACCGTACCTCAAATCATTACACCAGCTGCACAGCCATAACAGAATCTAACAGTTTCAACATTAAGGATATTCCATAAAATTTTTTTCGATTTCTTCATTTTTCAGAGAAGTCAGTGTCTATGCTACAAAAAAGAACATATTTTTCAGAACAGACATTCTACGATTCAACACAAATTGGATGGGGTTGAAATAACAACAGGCCTTACCATCTCTTTGCATCAACAAAGGGGGTCACATTGAAGGGGTAGGGCGGTGAAGAAAAATGGTTTATTGCACAAACCACTGTATCAGCTTAAAGCAAGGGGAAGAAAATTGCAGAAGCGGAAGACAACTGTTTTGATATGGTTTCACAAGTATATATTGATAGAAAGAAACGTTTACATTAATTTAGCAAATTTAGTAAGCTAACAAACCAAAAATTGGTATGGCAGCATCTTACCTTAATCAGTTTTTGGTCTGGATTTACTTGAATTTCGAATAAGGAAACCAGGACCAGCGACTAGAATGGCAGCAAGAAACATTCGAAGTATGACAGATGGTGTCATAATCTGGTTTAAAGACGTAATTTCGGAGAGAATGCAACCTGCCTGGCAACACATAAAGTTATATGGGATAAGACCTGTAAAAGAAAATTCAGAGAAGAAGTAAGCCAATTTGCAGTAGCAACCAATTCCTCTAACAAATAAAATGGGCATAACAAACCACTTCAATGTCAACATCTCAGGGGACTACTATCATCTTCTTAGAGACCCAAAAAACAGTTCATTTGATTGGTCAAAGCAGGCATATTACTTATCTGAAGGGGGGGGGGGGCTCAATATCTAATGTTTCAAAGGATAGGCCAATTATCAATGAGTGCAATGAGTGAATGTTATGTTTCTAAACCTTTCAGACTGGTGGCACAAAATGGATAACAAGTGTAAGGATCAGGGTTGTCAAACAGGGTTTACAAAAAAAAGGTCAGATGGGGAGTCAACTTAGTCTAAAATGCTCATAAAAAGGCTAGATCAAAAAATATATATAACCCAAAAATACATTCCGCATGGGCTGTTTATATTTCTACACAGTCATGTGACTTTTAAATAATATCTTAACTCAAATTAGAAACTTACTTCTGCCTTAAAACAACAATTGTCTGACAGTTCCGATCTATTTTTTATGTTTTACCTATAGGTGATCACATTTTATATTTGGGTGTAGTAAACTACTAATTACTCCATTGATGTAGATATTACTCTTTCTATTTAGAAATTCTGCTGAAAAGGCCAAAAAAGCCAAATTTAAGTAGTAGGCCAAAAACAAATTTTCCGGGTAATTTATCTATGAAAAAGACAAAAATTGGAAAATTTGGCCTGAAAAAGGCCAATCTGCAAAAAGGATAGCATTTGAGCAGATTTAGTACACGTGAACATACCAACAAGAACTGAAGCAAAGAAAAGGTGAACAGGTATGCCAAGTATAGGTGATGACATGTTCAGAAACCAATTCGGTGACATTGGGAATAGTCTTAAGCATAACAGGAAGAAAAATATTCCATCAGTGTTATCATCAACCTGAAATATTAAATGAAAACAATCTGAATTAAAAGTTTTTAAAAAACATCTCTTCAAAATAAAGGAGTTCATACTTCGATAATAAAGTTAATTTGAAAGTGAAATCTGCTGTACAACTCAGGGAAATAGAAGATCCTCTTTGTCAACTAATTGCTGAAAATTGAAGATTTGACAACTAACATGCAATAAGAGAACCCAAAACAGTATCCTACATGTACCTCACATAATTTCAATTCACAATTGAAGACAATATAGACTGAAAAAAGCTAGCGTTCTATTAGGGTTTTACAAGCAAATATGCTAGCAAAGCATTATGAAATTCAAATCCCATTTTTAGGTAAAAAACTGAAAGGCAGAAAAATACTTGCAAAGCTATTTATCATAAAATCTACACCTTTTAAACTATTTTTCTGTGAATTTGTATTTTCATTACCTTTTTTTGGAGATATGTCAACTTGTCTGGAAAAAAGTGTTGTAAAATGGACTTTCCAAAAACTTTTGACCAAGTGTAACATGCAGTGGCTCCAACAGCTGTTAGCAAGCAAACAAGAGGAAATCCAGTCCACATTCCAAATAATGCACCACTTAAAACATTCTACAACAGGAAATATCAGAAAAATATTTTAAAACTATTCTTCTTGTTACAAATATTCAAGGTCCAATTAGATAAAATATGACACTTTGAAAGGGTTTCCATCAAAAATTGAAGCATGATATGTTTTATTCAGATTTAAGTGCTTATTATGACATTGTTCTGCTTGGGGTCTTGGAATAGAGCAGAAGTCTTTCTTTAATTAAGTTGTGTTTGGCATTCATTCGTCATAAGAAAAAAGTCAGTGTAGATAGAGTTTCTGATCAAAAGCTTGTTTTGTCTTCCATGGACTTCAAATCGCAGATCTATGTTATAATAAATGTAAGAATATCATTATTAGAATTTCTAATTAAATTCTAATATTCCATCTTGATGATCTAAGAAAATGTAATGAATGAGTTTTATGTCTAAGAATGACAAGGCAGGTGATTTGCTATTGCAAGCAAGTAATGAAAAGAAAATTACATATGCTATGTTCTGGCATATGCTACACTTATCTTAAGCCTAATGGAATTGTAAGGTTCCCTTTAAATGGAACATATATCAAACAGTCATATTTAATTAAAAGAAACAAACATAATACTGAGTGGAACAAAAAACTGAAAACATGTACCAGAAAGAATGATCCAGGAATTGCAAAGGCCTGTTTATATAAATAAGCACAGCAGAACATCAACATTATCGGCCAAAAATTGGCATCCTTGTAATATTTCATAAGGCTTGCTAGCTCTTTGAGTTCATTCAAATTGCTTGGATAACGTAACTGTGTTGCCCTGGTAGAAAAAAGGAAAGTATTAGTTGATAAATATATACAATCAATTGTAGCATAGATTTTTGAATATCAAATGATTAAATTTAACTACAATAAACCCTTGAATTAAAGGATTCAGATTGGTGTGGGGGCTTATGAAAATCATCTCCAAATTGCCAAAAGAGCACATTTTGTAGTTAAATTCAATTGGAACTTTTATCACAGCACAAAAGTATAAATCACAGCACAGAGATATATTTTAGTTGAAAATATTGTTTTGTGTAATGTTTTATAAATCATAGTGTATGTTTGATTAATCATGGCGTATCAAAGTTGCAAAGTTGCCAATACAACTATACAAAATTGCCAATTCAATAATATAGGGTACTTTTCAGCAGAGATATCTGAATATTCTATAACAAATGAAATTCCTTTTTAACAGGGATATTCACAGCTTCATATATAATGCAATCAGTGCCATCAGAACAAAATTCATATTGGTGAGGCTGCCCATTGTATTGCTTAATGTTTTAAGGAAATATAATACAGTTTGATAATTGTTGGAGGGGCTGGAGCACCGTTTGTGAAAACTCTTATACTTAACTGCAAAGAAGAAAATGCAAATATTATGACTGCTTGTTTGTCAGAAGAGTAGATTCTAGATTTTTCAAGTTGCCCAAGAGTTGGTTATATGATAGCAAGAAAATCTCATAGCTCCTTGTTTTTCCTGCACTTATAGAAAACAACATAGTACAAAACTCCTTAAAATTATATGCACAAATTCATTTTATATATACAATTTACAATTTATTCACTTTATATATAGCTATATAATTAAAGTTATAGCCAATAAAATCTAAATTATTTTGAAACTTGTTCCGACCTTAGTAGCTTATGTCATAGGGAGGTCAGCTTATGGGTTCTAGCAAAACTCTCCAGAGTATACTAAAAATATTGAATAAAATCTTTTCCATTCAATTCTATGTTGACCTTCACATTATCCAACACCCATCACATGCTTAATTTTTATACCATAACCTTTGATGGTTTTTAGGAGTAAATTATTATTTCATAATGTTTTATGCTCTATTTATCATTTCATATTATTTCATGCTTGTTATGTATGTTTACATCATGCTTTATGTCATATTCTCTATTATGTTTGATATGCTATATGATGATATGCTATATGTTGTTATGTTAATTTTTGTTGAGATCAAATGTGATATTAGCAACGCTGTTTTATATTTCTCATTATAAATAAAAAGAGATCAGGTTACACACTTCATTGACAAAAAGATATTATTTAAGTTTTTTGAAATAAAAAACACCACCTTGTCACATCCTCCAGAAAGAAATTTGCAGAGACTTCCTTGGCAACAAGGTACAGAAGTAAGGAAGAAATTCCAAAAGTAGAGAGCAGAGCTATAATTGCTGATATAGGTTTCATTTCTAATTCCAATAAGCCAAGTCCAACTGACTTTGCGACTCAAAGATAGCTAAACCCGTTCCGCGAGATAGCTAATTATGACGAGGTCATGATTCCAAATTAGCTTCTTCTTTTTGGATAGGTAATATTTTTTTCTACTCAGCTTCAAAAAGACCACTTTATATTAGATTTTCTCAGCACATTAAGAGACCAAGAGCCTCAGACTGTCGCCATTTAAAGTTTGCCTCGTTCTCATTCCCATAAACGCATGTTCAACGAGGTTCAGCGAGGTTGATAAACATGGACGAAATTTCTTGGCGTATATGTGTTTGGGGTGTTTGAAACAGTTGTACATGTATGAAATGATGAGTGGCACGAACAAAGAAGTCCGCAATGAAAACTTTTTTTGTAAACTCTGCAGTCTGGAATATACAAGCCAAAATGTAAGCAAAGTCTACCTTCATTTTCACCTTTTTAAAAAGCTGATGACGATACTGCAAACAAAAATCGTTTAAAATGCAAAAAATTAGCTAAACTTAGTTACTATACTGTCAGTTATTGAAGTAAGATTATAGGTATTAGAAAATCGAACCTCGTGGAAAGGATGTATTATAAATCTGCGCATGAATCAGGCAGCGGATCTAGACAGGGTTGACAGGTTTAAAAAAACCGGCCAGATTTCTAGAAATTATTTATTTTATATTAGAGTAAATATAGAATGAAGAATGTTTATTAATATGATTATTATTATCACCTCCCTTAACCTTATAAACATTTATCATTATCATTATGGATATTTCATCACTCCCTCTGGCACGTAATTTGCATTTTTCAGTTATTCGACATTTACCAACAAAATAACATCTTGATTGCACAAACAATATGACTTTTTGTGAAGTTTTTGTGCTGTTTGTGTCACAGCGCTCGCTCAGGCACGGATCCAGCTCGAATTCTGACCTATGCAAAGGTTGTCAGAAAGAGAAGCCACGCCTTTTTGTGTTGGAAACGCCCATATTATTCTGAATAAAATCAGTATCACTCATATGGAAAAGGGAGGGGGTTCCAAAAAGGAAACCTAGGGAAACTACTCGCAAAAAGTATAAGACTCAATATTTTCTTGCAACTTGAAGGAAAAAGCCTCTTAGTTGCCTGACTCCGGTAGGATTCAAACTAGGGCCACCCACCAGTCTTCAGACCACAACACTGACCTTAATTTCTGTTTCATTGGTTGCAACAAACAATTGCAGAGGACCACTGTAAATAATTGCATAGGTCAACTCTGATTCCTATTAGTTGGTTACCTCTGCAGAGGCAAGCTCAGCTTCTGATTTGATAAATCAAACATCACCTTAGCCTGCGTTGCAGACCATATTCTGAAGGAGAATTATTCACCTATGCTTGTGCCAAAGATTGCAGAGGTGAAGTACACGCTGATTACAAGACCCTTGCATAGGTCAAACAAGTGGTGATTGGCTCTCGAGGGACAAGCTTCTGATTTCAGAAAATACAGACCAGATAAATGAATTGAACTGCCACTCCACTGCTCTGTGCAGAGGCTGAATATAGTCAGCAAAATATATGCTCTGTCTTCCGCATGTTATTGGTATCAATGGGGCAGATCTAGGACAGAGGTTGCTAAAGAATTCGCCAAAGGAACTATTGATTAAAAATTTTGATAGTTATCATTTTATTTAGTTGTTGTTAAAAACTGATGCTTCTGCATAGGTTGCTGCAGGACTGAAAAGGAATGTTTTGCAGAGTCTAAATCATATGCCACAACGAGTTGTCTCCACCCACCCAGGGAATGTAAAATCATCAATTGTTATTGGTTCATCCTTCAGCAATCATGACATAGTTGCAATAGTCAGGAAAATTAATTGTTGACGAACAAAGCCAAGGGAAATTGTTTCCAGAAATTTTTGCAAATACTGCCTTGAGACCTTTCAGAGGGACCTAAAATCAGTCTTTGGGATGATGTAATGATGCAAGATGAGGTGAACAAATGCTGGAAGATTTTCAAAGACTGCTTCTTGAGAGTTTTAGATCAACATGCTTATACAAAAAGAAACGAAATGCCATCACAACAATGATAAGACCAAAAAGGCAGAGTACCATAAAACAATGGAAAACAATAAAGAAAGGCTTACCTGATAGCAAAGCGTGCCAGCAAAGGTCTAGCTCATTCAAAATAAACTCTACTTTGACAAAGGATAAAAATGAAATTTCAAAATGGTTTTAATAGTTACTTTACCAGCATAGCTGTAAAACTTCTAGTTGCCTTGCCAACTATCAAACATAAAGTAAATCCCAATAACAAAAGATTCCAATTCGAGCCAGTACTAAAGGCGAAGTTATGAAAGTGATGGTGTCCTTAAAATGTTTGATACCTTCTGTAATAGATAACATCTCCCAGGTATCGTGAAGGATGCAGCAAAGGAAATTATCCACCCTCTCTTCCACATAATAAATCTTTCTTTGGCAACATCAACGGTCCCACAAGAATGGAAGTTAGCGCGATGTGCTCCCATATTTAAAGGTGGAGATGCAAAGGAATTTGACAACTACAGACCAGTCTCGGTGCTCTCTGTTTTCTCCAAAGTCCTAGAAGGTGCTGTCTACAATCAGCTTTTTGAGTACCTAGTAGAGTAACAGATTTCTTTCATCTCAACAGTTTGGATATAGAAAAAACTGATCAACATCTTTCACAGTTGTCTACCTTACTGATATTGTGAGGAAAAACATGGACAAGGGTCAACTTACAGGTGCCCTGTTTATAGACCTAGAAAAAGCGTTTGACACTGTAGACCACTGCAGTCTTGTTTTGAAGCTTCAATCCTTGCCAAAAGTCTTGGTACACCAAGCTAAAATTTCGCATAACTTCAGTAGCATCCCCCTCTCCCCCTTGAAACAATGTTTAATAACAAAAGTTTCAAAGCTTGAAATTCGTCCAATGTCACTTTATCAGCTAGGGTAAGTAATAGTCTTTTCAACCAACATTGTTTTTGGGGGGAGGGGGATATTTCTGTATCTTACAGCCAGAAACCTTTATTTCTTCAAAATCTTTCATTGGTCGCAGGGTGTTCCAAGGACTTTTATCAAGGACTGTTCCTCTCTATGGAATTGAGAAGGCAGAGCAAAGATGGGTTCAAAATTATCTTGCACAGAGATCACAAATTACCTGTTTTGAAGGATTACTATCGAGAGAAGAAAAGGTCATATATGGAGTTTCCCAGGGCTCAATACTAGGTCCTCTGCTGCTCCTCATTCATATTAACGTGGACACCTATATATTGAACATTGCAAAACCGTAATGTATGCTGACAACACAGTTGCCTTGTTTTTGGACAAGTCACATGTTGAGATAGAAAGGGCAATCAACCTTGATTCTATTCTCTTAAATACCGTAAATCCTCGGGGTTAAAAAAATTATATTTTTGGATAGGGGCTTATTTGTGAAAATATTGTAGACATTAAGGAGACATTATTAAAAGACCTCGTTTATTTTAGTAGGGATTTCTTATGAGCATTTGATTAATTACTACCAAAAGTGTGAATTTGTTGTGGGAATTCATTAAAACACCATATGCAACCTCAGATAGCAAAAATCATCAAATTGAGGGGTCAAATTCGAGAATTTAGGGTAGCAGTGGGGGCTTATTCGGGGGGGGGGCAATTCGAGGAATTACAGTACTCGGCTCTACAATAATGGTCTAATCTCAAATTCGAATCGGGGAGAAACCGAATTCATGATGTTTGGCACCGTAGCAAGAAAGAAGAGAATTGAGGGCGAAACGATCATACAAATCAATGCAAATAATGCCCATAAACAATACTGATAATGACAAATAGCTGGGTATTCATCTAGATCAATCATTATCAATGAGCAACCATATTCACAAAGTCTGCAAAAAAGCGTCAAGTAGACTAGGCCTGTTGAGACGTATTCGACCCATACTTACCATCCATGCTGCCCTCAGCCTGTATCAAGCAATGGTACAACCAGTCATGACACACTGTAGTACAGCGTTCTTGTTCATGTCGGAAACAAACAGAAAGAAATTCGAACCACTAGAAACGAGCTAAAAAGATCATTTTTGCAGCACATTATCAACAAGGAGGTCGTATGTTTCGCTCGTTCGCCAATATTCATTAAATAAATTTTCGAAAAGTTACCTGTTACCTAAACCATGCGAAATATCTGTCAACAAACTTTCGTATTTTGTGAATAGATAAAGCTTTCTCTGAACCCTCAACTTTAACAAGGGGGACTGAGCCTCCAAAGCCCCTTCAAGACACCCCTAAATCCCTTTTGTTGGCAAAAGAAAATTTGCTTTCAAAATCTGCTACACAAACTGTGCTGATTGATATAAGACGGTCGCAATGGACATTCTTATCATAGCGAAGAGAGGAGCTAAGGATGTGCTGGACTATCCCAGGGGCACAATATGGTTCTTAATAGAATTCATTCAAATATAACCCGGTCATAAATTTCTCTGGATCCGCACCTGTGAATGCTGCTGTCAAAAAACAGTAAATTTATTTGTAAGGATTACTCATGATTGCTCAAATGCTCAAAGTGAAACTATTTTTTGTGCTGGAATCAACCATTTTTAGAAACGAATTTTTTGAACTGATTTCATAATTTTTTTCTTTTCTTATTCATCCATCCATTTTGACGATTCAAAATAATCTGGAAAGCAAAAGAAAATCTGCCCATTGAAATAAGAAATTATTGGTCTGAATTTCTTATTTAAATATGTAAAGCTACATTCTCAAGAATATTTATAAATATTGTCTAAAGGCATCCAAAAAAGCACTTCAAATGTTTTACATAAATTTACTTCAAAATCCATCTAGCTTGTGGCCTGTTACGACATTTGGCTTGCTGCAAACACCCTGATAGGGACGCTTCATTCTAGATAACAGCCTTATTTGAAAAAATCATTTTTGCTAATGTTTTGCGATAATTTTTAGGATTTAGAGGAGCATTCTTGGTCACTTCTTCATCACAAAAAGCTAGACAAGGAGAATGGCAGGTAATTGGGACTTAGCTCAACTTAGAAGATCTGACATGTCTTTTTTCACTTAATATTTAGTTGATACTATCAATCGTAATAATGCTTTAATTAATATATTTACAAACACTGAACTAATGATTTTGAATACTGTTGCCAATTTGAACAAACCTTTAAAATTGCAAATTGAAAACTAATTTTCAAAATGGGTTGTGTTGATGAATCTAGTAGAAGACTGGATGGCAAAACATGACAATATATCTGTTTTAGGGGCTATCTTTATTGATCTGTCCAATGCATTTGACTGCATTCCAGATTTAACCTAATCAAAGCATAAATGTTCTTTAAATTGTGTATTTTCGTTCTATTATTGTACTTTTTTAACGATGTAAAATTCGCATCAAAATGATCAAGTTTCCACATTTAGCAAAGTAAAATGCAAATTAAGCGACGTTGTAGAAGGGGTTGAGGGAGATGTGACCATCAAAGCGTTGAGAAGTTTAATGATAATATTGTAAGAAACAAGTTTCTGCTAGTCTTTATGATGTGTCGTTTATGTCACGTTTTCATAAACCATGAAAGTGCAGAAATAATTTGAAATACTCTGTAATTTTAAAACAGAGCTTAAACTGAACTTTCTTTCAACCATTGTGCTGTGAATCTATCTAAATTTTTTGGAACCCTTGAGGTGGATACACTTTTGTAAATACGCTAATTTTTAGTTTCAAAAAGTTTTTAATTCGTTGTCTTTTCATTTCATACAGGGACTTTACCCACAAGTGTAGCCTTTGCAACGAAGATTTTTCTGGTCTTCTCGCATATACAAAACATATTCACAGCGATAAACATTTAAAGAAACTACATCAATGGAAAGAAAAAAATGCCCCAGCAAATGAAGTGCAAACATTCAGGGAGGAGAATGGCTTTCATACACCACAAAGGTCCATCTACGATAATCGGCCAAGATTTAGCTGGTCCAAACAACAGCAAATGTCTAACGGAAGACCTCGCTTTCACCAGAAATTTGGAGAACAGAGGTTTGATTTCGTTCCCTGGAGGCCAAGAGCCCCCTTTCCACGGCACCGTATGACTTGGATGGCACCTTTAATGCCACCGAGACGGAATGAAGCAGCACCCAGGTATTACGGTCCACGTTCATCACCTCCCAATTCATTATTTACACCTCAAAACCGGTTGCCTTATAACGAAAATATTCTCGAAAATAGATCATCCATTCGTAGTCCAAATGTTTCTGAAAATTCTTCTTTTTTTGAAGGAAGAAACAAAGAGCAAAGTAGGAATAGCTCTAATTTTCCCGGTTCACCCGACGAATTTTCAACACACCAGTCGTTTCATGAAATTATCGGTTATGAAGGAAACGGGTATACAGATTTCAATAAGAAGTTTAAAGGTTTTGAAGCAACAAGGTTGATGAGACAGAAAATGGAAAAACTTAGGCAAAGAAACTCGAGGCAAAGCAATTTAAGCAACAAGCAATCCACTGCACCTTCGAACGGTCAGTTGCAAAGGGACAGTTTATCGAAAGTAGGCATAGACGAACGGAGTAATATTGGCGACCTAAATATTGAATGCTCTGGTTCTTTTCAAATTATATCGAGTAAAAATGTAGATGGCGCGATATCCAATGCAAGAATAAAAGAGAAGGAAGATAATAATCATAACAAAGAGGGAAAGATTGATGTAAAGAGTCCTGAAAGTGGAGCTGCTACTGATTGTCCATTTGTGGGAAGTAATGAAGAAGAGACATTGGCATCCTATGTAGCTGAAAGTCTTGGCTGCCTTAAAGCTAGCAGCACAATAAATAGCACCTATTATGATCAATCCACAGTGGATGTTGTTGAAGTATGTGACTCAGACAGAGGAAATATTAGCACAACAACAGATGACAAAATTGTAGATTGTGAAACTTCTGTAGAGAAAGGTAGCCATCAGCCAGATATCAATGATGCAGTCTTGGCGAAGAATGCCATAAAAAGAATGCCAGAAGCAGTCAGAAAACCTTTTTCTGGCACTCAGGGGGCCATTAAGGTTCAAGGGCAGCTACAGTTAGCTAAAAACATTGTAGAGGGTCATGAACATACCCCAAGGATTTATATTTTAGAGAAGAATGGCATTAGTGAAAAGAGATTAACGAATGCTGCTGCTACTCACGCTAGGAAGCAAGCCAATGCGACACATCAGCAGCTGCGTGTTTCTAATGCGAGAGAAGAATCGCTACGTAAGAAAACATTCTCTGGAGGATTAGAACAAGCAAAAAGTAGCATGGTAAAGGAACCTGTTTTATCCTCTGTATCTGATGGAAATTGTAACAATGGGAAAGCAACAGAGACAAGCTCGAGGGAAAAGCAAATGTCTCCCCATAACAGCACTGTTTTGATAGTAGACGCCGATGGTTATAAATTTGCAGAAGAAAGTAACTCTTCGAAAGAAGTAACAGGGGAAGTAAGTAACATTGCTATGATTAGCTTTATGCCTCTGGAATAACACATGGGGCTTTAACTATGCATTTGGATCGAAAAAAAGAACCTCCAAAGCTTACTCGTTATGGTCTCTGAAAATGAATTTTTCGTTTTTGTTGTAGTATGCTGTTGAAGTAATTTGTGATTTTTTGAAAATGTATTTGATCTACAGAAAACAATTAAAACTTTTCTCCTGACAGGTATTTTTCTAGAAGGAACCTTTTTTAGCTTCATTTCAACTCCGCACTATTACAGCATCTTTACATATTTGTGTTGAAAATGGCGATTGTTTGAGAGAGAAAATCTGAAATCAAGCTGAAGTTCATCGATTACTAATTGGCTTGTGTCTCAATCTTCCTGGCTTCCTTGATGTAAGATATTATTCGCTGCTTTTGTTTTTCAGAATAAGGATTCTTCAGCAGCAAACAAAGAGGGTGAACTTTCAGAAAGCAGCGTCTCCTTGGAGCCCAGTATAGTTTCACTAGACGAGTCTTTAAAGGAGGCGAATACGTCAAAGCAATGCGAATTTCGCTATCAAGATGGACGGCGATGTCCAACTTCAGCTGTTCATAAGTATGTTCAAGTTGTGCCTGTTAATTATCTGCCGCATGGGGCCCTTGATAATTTTTTTGTATTGTGTACTTTTCGGCTATACTGTGCTAAAAAGCTTACGAAGGCCATCTCCAAGGCAGTTTGATAAGTATGCTATATATCCTATGCAAAATCATTTCTCGAATACACCAATTCGACTTACGGCCTCGTTTTGAAAATTTCTCCTAACCTAATAATACGACTTTCTAAAGCTCAGATTTGGTTTTATCACAATAATTTTAGGCCGGTTACAATTTTTCATATTGTTTGTGCTTGTATTTTAGATTTTACGGAGAAATGAATTTTGAAAACTTGTAAGGGATTTGACCGCAAAAAATCATTCGGAGGGAAACTTTACACCCCTAGTCGCCAATCACGGTCAAATCCCTTATAAAATTTTCATCTTTTTGTCGTCATAAAATCAATATCGTGAGCAATACAATAATGAAAACTTCAAAGTATACTAAAATCATTGCTCGCTATCCGAATCTGAGGTCAAAAATTTTGTGCAAAATAATTTGAAAATTTTTTCAAAATGAGGCCGTAAGTCGAATTGGTCTATTCTGCGGTTTCTAAAACCATGCTATAAAGTATTATATCAATGGTAATTGTTGGTCACTCTAGTTGTTGTTGCGGTAGTTGAATAGAAACTAATCTCTTGATGTGTCACATGTGACCTATATAAATACCTTCTCTAATGAGGCTGTATAACATTTACTTACAAGACGTATAAGATATTTTTGAAATATACTGATTGTCTATGACAACTTCATTCGGCCTAACAGAATATACTTTACCTCCTTTTGTAGAAGAAATATTTATGAAAACCGACAAATATTGCAGCTAAAATATACACACTTAATGATTTGATTTTACAGTTCTTTGTGTAGCAATCCTGAAAAAAGTATTTGTTTAATCTTTGTCAAATTTCTGTAGGTTCTGTGCATATATTTGTTTAATCTTTGTCAAATTTCTGTAGGTTCTGTGCATATCACGAGAAAGTTGTGCGAGATGTGTTCATTCATTATACAAAAGTAACTGCCCAGCAAAAGTCAAATGCAGAGTCAGGCGAGTCCCCTGTTTCTGAGTTATCAACATCTGAACAAGCTTTTAGTGGGGAATCTTCTTCGAAAACCTCATTGAAAAGCAAAAGTGTTGCCGTAACGGTTTCCGAGAACTCTACGACTTCATCGCTTTCGGGTGTCGAAACACATCAAGCAGAAAATGAAGAACATTCATCTCCGCTTGTTGAAATAATCAGCGATGCAGAGGGGGATGGCGATCATCTTAGCCTTCATTCAAGATTCAAATATTTGCACAAGGCGACGAAAAATCCACTGAGTGGTCTTGAGCTGTCTAGGGCTAACCTTCCGCCCAGAGTGAGAAAATTACTTAGCAAAAAATTTGGTAGCGAAAGAAAAGGAGACGAGGACAGTGCTACGGTAAAAGGGGGAAATGAAAAGCAAGTAGCTGATTGTAATAAAGTCAAATCAGCAATCGAATCTGAACAAGCTGTAAATATTGATTCACAGCGTGAAGGTCTTGTAACCAATCAATGTCGCATTAACCCAACAGCAGAAGCACTAGACTGTAGCGTATCAGCTGATTGTGTGACTACATCCAATGTGATATCATTTGGAAAATTCACCGGTGTAACTGATTCCTTGTGCAAATTTTCGATCTGCAACACGACCAGTGCTGTCTCTTCTTGCGACCCGCTGAAAATACACCATATAAAATGTCCGCAGTCTTCACCCATCTCTTTTTCTAACAAGTCAGATTCAAGACCCCTTTTATTATCAGCAAAACAGAACTCGATTGAGAAGACAGAACAGATTAATTCGCATCCAAGCAATACAAATTCTGATATTTGTGTATCATCAGAAGTAGGGGCTAGCTTAACGAAACAGTTTTCGAAAGAGAAAAATGGAACAGTAGAAGTTTCTCAGAGTATTACAGTGGTATCAACCTACTCCAATCTTGCAGTATCGGATAACTTCGTTTCCGAAGGTAATGTTTCGATAAGACATGACCATTCGATTGTATCTGAAAAAGATTTAGGCATTGATTCGCTATATAGTCTTAAGCCTTTACCGGAAACCATAGTATTTTCTGTAAGCATACCGAAAAATGAAGAAGCAAAAGGTCTTCCTAATCAAGCAGCGATTCAGTTTCAACCAGAAAAGAAAAATAAGCTTTCAAGGGTTTCGCGTTTAAGCCCAACTAGCCAGTTAAAGAAGGTGCCTATTGTAAACACAGGGGTGCAAACTAGTCTTGTTAATACCATAACAAATGTGTTGTCGCATCCCCCGTTATCTTCGTCCGGGTCATCAGAAAAAAAGGGTGAAAGCTTTAAAAAAGTTGAATTAGTGAAAACAAATAACGGGAAAGGAGTTTTTAAAGAGTGTGGTTCAGGTCGTATTTTAGAGGTTTCAATTTCTGATCCAAGAAAGCCAGAGAAAGTCTCGGGTTCCATTACGGATGAAAGCTCCAAAATCCAAGAAACGACCTTGCTTGCCACAGGGGCAAAAAAACCTCTTCGAATACAGTCAAAACAGCGCAATTTGCTACGTTCGTTTTTCAACAACCTTCAGAAGAGGAAAGACGGTGACAAAAAAACAGAGGAAAACATTTTACGTGGTAGAAGTTATGCTGATGATATCACTGAGGATGATTCGAGTAACAACCGAAATCAAGTCGGTAAAGATAGTCACCTTAGCAACAGTGACATTCTGCCAGATTTTACAGATGTCCGGACTATAAGTAGCTCCAAACAGTGTGGAAGTGAAGTTTCAAAGGGCTTTTCAAATGATGCTAAGGCTGTATCGAACCCTGCTGTCAAAACGGTTGCTCATGCTTCTCAAGATATAGAAGAGAATACCTCGAGAAGTGAAAAAAATATAAGAAGTCCAGTGATCATGGAAGAAGGTGATTTGGATAGCATGTGGCCAGACATGAAGGGCCAAGAAGCCAGCAGGCATAAGAAGGATGACAAGACTGTACGGAAGTGCAAGCGGACAAAGACGGAAAAGGGTAAGTAGTTTTTAAATTCAGTAAGGAACCAGTGAATTTAAGCTTTTCGCTCAATCGATGAGGCACCATTGTCATTATCTGTTGCCACTTGAAGTGTTTGTTTTGATAGGACTCTGAGCGTGCAGGCCGACAATGGCATACTGATTCCGACTACATTAGATAAAAAAATTTTCGCCATTACAGCCTTTCGGACAAATCTTTGTCCGAAAATTTTTTTGTACGAAAAGTAAGAGTTATCCGAATGCTTATCACGCCGAATTTTTGTATGGACCACGCATGCGCAATGTATATTGACTAAAGCAGGGGCTAAAATCTTTAAGCATGAGTGCCTTCAAAATTTTTGAAAACATTCGTCCTTTCAAGGTGAACCACGCATCGCCAATTCAAAAACATCATCGTTCTCATCGTCTTACTCCAACGCATCTGACTCAACAGTATCGATGCCTTTGAGAAATGAATGATCATCACTCTAGCCAGAAGCAGGCCCGATGCCGAAATGGAGAAAAATACTTATGTGGGGTTTATTTCACATGTTAGAACTTGTGGCTTTTTATTAGCTCGAAATTTTAAAAATATGTCCGAAAATATTTTCGCTGGAGTTAATTGTTTGAAATTTTATCCGCTAAGAATTTTCTGTACTTAATGTATTTGTAGAATCCTATCTTCAATCTGTATCTTTTTTTGGCATTTGCCTAAAAATTTTCTGATTTTAACGTATCGGGACGTTTTGTTATATTATTTTTTAGTGCCTCTTCTATTTTCCTGGACCATTTTAAATTTTTGTTTTATAAAAATCCATCTTTGCTTGTCTTAAGAAAATATTACCAAGATAAAGGTATTTTTCTGTTGTGAACTTTTTACTTGTCATTGTCATTACAGAGCAAGCATTACAAATAGAGAAGTATTTCAAAGTTAATAAGGAGAGATTGAAGATCCAGAAAGCGCTCTCGGTAACTAGAAACAGGGTTAAAACTTTAACACAGGAAATGGAGTCTTTGAAGAAGGTTTTGTCGATGCTGGCCGTAAGGGAAAAGATGCTAGATGCTAAACTTGGTACAGTTTCATGCCAGAAAGAAACCTGTGAAAAGTTGTTAAAAAGAGCTGGTGTTGATATAGAAGCGCTACAAGAAGATCGGGATATTCTAGTTACAAACAAAAGAGAAAGAGATAGAAATATGAATATTGTACTAGCAACAAAATGTATTCAGCCGAAGGAAAGAGATCGTGAGAGACAGAGTTGTAGTTCCGCTGCTTTGCTGGGTGAAAACAATGAAAGTTCAGAAACATCTGGAGATTTAAATGTCTTCAGCCCCTTGCGAAAAGATGTTGACCGTGCAAAAACAAGAGTGGTCTCTTTAGATTCGAGTCGGGGCCCGCGTGAAACAGAAATTGAATGCGACCAAAAGGACACGTCGACACTGACAAAATATAAACACGTGGATCAGTGTGAGCAAATAAGCAACAAAAACGTTACTGGAACGGAGGATAAAACGCAACCTGAAAATGCTTCTACGCGACATAATCCAAATAAAAAAACTTTGGTGAAATCTGCTTTTAAACCTGGACGAAAAGTTACTCTAGAAGAAAACAGAAATCCACATTTGTCACGTTTACAACGTGAAGAGTTGAGGGAGAGGCATACAAACACCCCTACATCAAATGGGTCATCAAACAGGTATCAAGCGTTTAAACCATATGTTTCTGTAATAGACAATATTAAGCTCAATTTGACGGGAAAAAATGATGATTCGTCTGCACCTAATATGTCCATACAGCCTAAAAGCATGCAGAGGGAACCGAGCACTGGACTTGAATCTCTGGACATGACATCGAGGTCAGGCATTGATGCGAGGTTTGGAAATAATGATGGTTGCAAAGATTCGAAGAGCTTATCCAACCAGCAAAAGGAATGTCGAACAGATATTTGCTTGTCTGAAACCGAAAAAAATTTAAAATGTCATAATGTTTTACAGAGCAGAAAACGAAAGCGGAGTTTAAATAAACACGATATTGCAGAAGTTTACCCAGAAAAAATAAAGAAAAAAGAAAATATTGTAATTATTGAAACACCTTCGTCATCGGAGCCCAAGGACGACTCAAGTTTGACAGAAAGCAAATTAAAAATTTCACCCCCTTGTGAAAATCTGGATCTTTCAGTTATGAAAAAGTCCTTGAAAAATGCCAGGCTAAACTCTATCGACGGACGAAAAAGAGCCACAGTTAGTCCTTCCTATTATGGTGAGTCTCAATTTTCATCTTTAATTTCAACTAGTTAATTAAGTTATGAGAATTTGCCGAGCAATTCTAGCCGTCCTAGGGATCCCTTTTTGTACTCTGATGTGCAAAGCAGAAAGAAGTTAAGATTGGCAGCTACTTGTGTTGCTACATTTTGATGAACATTGTTTGCGTAAAGCGTTGCCATTATGTATAAATGCGAAGATTTGCAAGAACACACTTTGTAATTGTTTTGTTGTTGATGCCGATCACTTAAGTGATTTCATCCGTTGTGGCCGTGTTGCCTCTTTCATAGCAGCCTTTCATTTCATATAGGGATCTTGTTGTGAATTCTTCGAGAATCTTACTGATCCAGTGTGATTATCGCTGCCCCATCATAATCTTTGCACATTACTTTTAGCATCCATAGGGCAGGCAGGACAAGACGCGAAGGTGTTCACCCGTCATAGCTCAGCAGTTACTGACCTCAAGGTACGTTAGTATCCGCTGACGATAACTGGTGTGGACATTTTTTAGATAGTTAGAGAGAAAATATTTGTGACTGTTTTTACGTAATAAATTTATGTGGCAGAGGCTAGTAGCCATGGTTTCTTGGTGTAAAAATGACTTTAATCAGTTACGTTGAGAGAATCACGAAATAATAAAGGCCAACAAGAAACAATCAGCATAGAAGATGTTATTATAATTGAAGATTTCAATGCCATTTTATCGTTATATAAAGTTTTCAGGTCCAGGGGGCTTCATATTTTCCCTTGCTACGTGTATTGAACCACTTTTAAGATAATCATATTTCTGAAAGCATAGCTAATACCAGAATAGGAAGCACATCATATTTCATTATTTTATTTTGCAGTTATGCAAGGGCTTCCTTTACAGCAGCGGTCATTCGGTTAAGATGCATGACACGAAAGTGAGTAGAATTGCAAGATATGACGTCATCATATTTGATAGTCAGCCGATGATTTTCAGTCGTTTTTATAATTTTTTGCATTGCGGTTGGGAAAGAGAATCGTTGTGTCTGGTCAGATTAAGCTATTTATTATGCAACTGTTCTTATTTCGTATATCTTCTTTGCATTTCGTTTTGTAACTAGCAAACTTTGTGTTATTGGAAAAGCATTTTCCTGAAACCGATTTGTTTTTTGTAGTCTGCACTATGTCTCAGCTCTCGCATTGATACTAGAAAAGAGATCAATTGCCTAGAGGTATTACCAATATATTTTGATTCTGTGTATAACTATAAACCTATTTTAACTGTTTTTATACTTTCAATTTTTTGTTATTATAAATGAGTTTAAATCTTCTAGGAAACTTTTATTTCCCAAAAATGGTGGCGTTTTCCACCTGGCGAACTATAAGCTAGTATGTTATTGCTACCAGGTTGATTATCGCTCCTCGTCAGGCCCGTGTAAGCTGACTAGCATGGCCATCGCCTTTAGCAGCTGCCTCGTTGTGACTCAGAAATTTGTGTTTTTGATGACGTAAACCGGAATTACGGCGAGCTCGAAATTTCACTTTTCAAAGTAGCAACTATTGACTTCAATGATGTACATAGCTGCGGAGCGAAATCCCCTGAAGCACACCCAGTGTCTCATCCCCCCTTTAAAAGTTGGAGCATATTTATTTGAATAAGAAAATCACCAACATTAAAGGGGGTCGGAGTGAGAAATCTCAACATTTTCCGTCCATTATTGTAGATCTAGCCACGATTAAGTAATGTAATTATAACAAGAAATTTTAAATTCTGTTTTTTTTTCAAGTTATATTCACGCAGAAATCGAACAATGCTTTTAATTGGATGCAAAGATGGGCGTCTCTTATTTTATGACCTTTGCGTAAGTATTAATCGTGTTGCAATTTTTCGCGTAAATTGTCATATTAATTTTGTCCATTGACAAATTATTCTCTTAAGAAGCGCGCATTTGTCGGTTGTCGGTAGAGAGCTGATAATCTTTATCAACTTATAACCAGGAATTTAAATAAAATTGTGCTACAAAGAAAGCGAATTTATTAAAGATGTTTCGAGCAACGGGCTATGTTCGAAACGTCGTTAATATGTTCGCTATTTTTTCCTAGTACAATTTTACTTAAATTCGTAGTTATATTCTATTATATTGTACAGCATGCAAGCTAGTATATTTGTCCACTTATGTTTATATATTTTGCTGTTTGATCCAACCGTGGACGGCGTAATCAAGGTAAAATTGGAGAATTGTGCACTGCAAGGGTAAAAAATGTATACGTGTCAACAAGAAAGGATTTCACACATTTATGTTTTGTAAATCCAAAATTATTGGAGCTGCTTTGGTTTTATTTTGAGTTTTTCTCATCTTTTTCTGGGTAACAAGTATTTTTACTGTATGCCTTTAAAAAACTGTCGAGACTGTTTTTCGTACTCGATAGTTGAACTTTAGAAAGTGCGAGGCATATTTTGAGAGGCAATTCGTTCGTATCTTCATAGGTCTTGCATCAATGGATACACCAGATTAAATATGGTCGAAGTGTTGTTGCTTTGCATACCGCCTTTGACAAACTGTTCGTTGGTTTGAGCAATGGAGTTATTTGTCGCATCAATCTGCAGGTATTCCATTCCTCTAAAAATTTACTTTTTTTATTTGTTTAATTTATGAGAGTTAATACGCAGAAGAAAACAGCTTGTTTTAGGTTCACCAAAAAAGTATTGCTTGTCTTGTGTTATTTGCTCAATAAACCCATACAGAAAAAAGTAAAATTGTCAATAAAATTTGAGCCTGGCTATTATTCTTTATTAATACTTAATGTTAATTAATTTTGTGCCTCGATATTCTTATAACGTTTATGCATATAAAGTGTCAATTACCCTGATGTATACTCAAGTTTTTAAACATATAGAACTATATTTTGAATGAGACATAAAATGCTGTAAATTATAAAATCCTCGGCATTATAAAAAAGGCCTGTTCATGATTCTATGTTCTTGTCAAGTCAAGTATGGTTTTCTTAGGCTTTTTAGGTAAAATACTCATTAAAAGAACCCTACAGATTTTCAATAAAAGCACACGTTTCAACTACTTTTTGAACCAAATACTGCAATTGAAACTGCATAAATCAAATACACGCGAATGCATTTCTATCAACATTTTAGAAGTACCTTGATTCCCCTTAACTGAGGCACACTTTGGAAAGCCTCTTTTCATTTCATTCCATTTTTTGCTTTTTAGGCAGGGTAGCCCTTCAGTCTTTTCTTCCCCTTTAACGTTAATTTGTACCCTAGCCAATTTCCGCTGCGTGCCTGTGTTCTTTTCATTTAATCGAATGAGGTATTCTAATATTTCTATAAGATTTATTGCAAAGAACGGATTTTGACCATTACAATCCACGTAATTTGAATGTAAATATGAATTTTCAAGTAATTCCTAAATTGCAGACGTTGCGCCAAGAAGACGAAACAGAATGTCTAAAGACGGGACCAGTTAATCAAATAAAATCTGCCACAAATACTTTTACTACAAAAGAGATGCTCATTGCGTTAATTCGATATGAAATCTGCCTTTTCAACACACAAGTACGTCTTAAATCGCTATTCATTTATTATTTTTCACCATGCATTTCTAATTTTTCGATACCCATAATCATAATTCACCATCTTTTTACTATTTCTTAGGTTTCCTTTGGTTTCTTTGCTTCTTGATTGTAATGTAACAAGATAAGCTTGAAATATCTTTCGTGCATAAAGCAGGAAAGGAGATTCATAAAGCATAAAATCTTTATGAGAAACAGTAAAATCTATTCATTGTCGTTTATTTCAAGTCAATGTTTTAAGGACTGCTTGTTTGTCTTGTTTTGGTAATTCTGTCCTGAAAACTGTCAAATGTTCAGTGATTATTTTCCTCTGCGGTTTTTCTGCCAACTGTTTGATAATTCGCGTTTTTCTGCAGGATAAGCTCAGCTTGCTTAAAAGATTCAAGGAAGAGCTGCCAGGGAAGATATCCTGTATTGAGGTGAAAATTTTGTCGCAATTAAAACGATACCTCAAAAGACTTGATATTCAACCAAATATCACTAAGAATCCTGGGAGTTTTGTTGTTATTGTTTTGACTGGCATTCTCAATCAAGGCCTGGTATCGGACGACAATAAGTAGTTATCTCGTAGACCATACTTTTCACCCTCAAATTGACAATGGAAAAGCATTTCTTCTCTACTTGTCACACACGCCAAACTTCCAATCATTCCACATTCTCCTGATCTTCTCCGAGCGTATAGAAAAGGTTTGTTCTTCGCGAAATATTGGCCTCTTCCAGCAGAAGCAGCACTATAACCACCCAACAGCCTTAGATACAAATTTTTAACTCTTATCTAATTGTATTATTATCGTTACCTTTACTGCATCAATAGTTCCTGTCAGTGTTGCCATTGTCAGTTATTAGTTTAATATTATTACCCTAGGTATTTAATCAAAAGATATACGCTGGAAATAGCCAGGGGATTGTTCATATGTACAAAACGGAGGTAAGGTCTTCGATGAATGAAATGAACGTCTAATTTAATAATTTTGTAAATTGTAGATAGTCTTTACAACATGGAAGAACGCGTTTGTCTCGGAGAGGCATTCACCGTTTATTCTCTCGTGCATACAATACATGAAGTATTTTCGCAACATAATGATAAGTATGAATTACTACAAACGCCATCAGAAAAATCACATCCATTTCAACACATTGTTCAGTCGTAAAACTTGGTTCAGTGAAATTTGTTCAGAATTGAAAATTTTGGCTCAACAATATTAGGTCAGTAGTATGTTCAAGTGATTTGTCAACCAAACTGAAAAAAACTTTGCCAAAAAGCGCATGCGCAGTTAAATAATTCGCAACATTTGTACTATGATTTGTAGTTGGAAAGCATGTAAAAAATAAAGAGCCTCTCATCAGAATGCTAAAAAAAAGGTAAGAAAAAGTTTCAGTGGAGTCCAGAGTCAGTAGGTGGTTTTTGATCTCGTTAGCCCACTCAGCACTGAACATATTGTAAGTTATACCATTGGTATGCGAACAGACTTCTTTGTTTGGCAGGATATTTGCAATCGTGAAGTCTTTTGTCAGCAAAGTAAATCGAAGGCAATAACTGCAATTAAAGCGGACGGTGATTTGCTTGTTACTGCTTCTGCAGATCTTCTCATCCGCTGTTATGATATCAGTGTGAGTTTGCTACTTCTTTCATTCTGTTTCTTTTGTTTGTGCGTATTGATTAATTGTCTTCCAATTCTATAGAAGAGTCAATCAGGGGATACACAGAACGTAGCGTCTCATTTTCGTTGAATTAAGAATAATTTGTAAGCTTATAATCAGGGGCGGACACTTTGTCAAATATTGGGGGCAAGCCTATTGTTTTAATAAGATGACGTCACATTTCCCATTGTTTTAGAACAAAAGACCATTGTTCTCTAAAGTATTGGGGGGCGATCGCCCCCCCCCCTCCTCGCCCCCCCCCCAAGTGTCCGCCACTGCTTATAATTAAATGTATTGTAATAGAGGAGAGAGAGAAAGATCTATGTTTCCCTTGAAAAAGAAGGCAATGCTCACAATGGTAGGTCGAGATTCGACACTTGTGGATTAAATTTTTGTTGGCCAGATGTTCTGAAATGTTATCTTGATTCGGATTTGAATCGGCACTAGACAGGAACATAGAATTTTTTCGATATTTGTAGACGACGTGAACAAAGAAAGCTCTTATCGATGGGATACCGTAAACACATGATGGCAAGACCTTTTAACGCAAAGCTCTGTGACAGCATTACCTTATGACGCAGTGACTCTTAGATCTAAACCTGGTGATGCAATCAGAATGTAGCCGAGTTGTCTTGTTTGTAAATTGTTTATAATTTAAAAAAATTGTTTTTAGAATGGTAACTTGATGGTAGTATTTGGAGGACATAAGAACAAAATACAGGTTCTGGAGTTGGAAATGGGCGTTCAAAGCACGGTGTGTTGTCAGCTTATACTTTCCTTGCCTCGCTTGGTTAGAAAGAAATGGTGCTATATTTACGAGAGCCTAGAAATATACTTAAAAGTTTAACAAACCTGTAATTATTGAAATGAAAATCAAGAGTTTTGTTGGAAATATTTACATCATTTGTAGTTGCACCATGCAATGAATATCACTGAATGGCAGTCAATTGAATAAATTTATAATTTGGTTTTTAGATATTAAAACAGCACAGCTGAATTCTGAGTGTAAGGTGCAGTGACAAATTTCTGCAACATATCATTAGCTATGGAGTGCAAAATGTAAACATAATCTTATGACAATCAAGGTCTGAAACTAAAGCTCTGGGTTTCTTTTCGAGAATCCAGTTTCTTGCTAAACCGGAGTTTAAATTCCCTTTGGAGCAAATTCAATAATTTCTGGTCTTTGTCATACAGTATTATAAGTATACTATTTACAATCTCATTTGTTGTAACGTTGATCTTATGAATTTCGTAGGTATATAGCGGATGTCTTAGTGGCGAGATCCGATCAAATAACGTAATCCAGGGAATATTGCATCGTTGTCAGGTATGTTGGCTTCAGACATATCACTGCTGCAAATGTTTATTGCCACATTTTAACCACCAGCTCTGAATTCCCTTATGTGAATCCAATGATTTTCAAAATTGTAATTTTTCAGAGCTATTGTATTATAGCTGCATTAAGGTTTTCGATTACCAAGAGACAATGTGCAAAAGGATTATAGATATAGAGTACAACTGCGATTGCTATTCTTTTTCGAAAGATTCCAGGAAACCAAAATAAAAACCAAATATTTAGAGAACTAAATCCCCTTTACAACAGGCTATTTTAACCGTTTTTGTAACAGTCTGCTAGTTCTTCAAATCAAATGCTGCCTTTGTTGAAAATAATGGTTTATCTCCTTTTTCACTTTAGTGGGAAAGCTGCACATTACCTTTTTGCTTCTCAAGCCAGTTGAAGGAGCACATCCTAAGTGAGCACTTGAGATCATAAACCTTTCTAAATTATAAAACCTTTAGAAACTATCAAGATGCCAGTACTCTGTTTTGTTTACGCTATTTCTATTCAGCCTGAATCGACTTTGATATATTGATGATGTCAGCCCACTGTCTCGAACGTTTTGCTGAAATCTGTATATGTGACGTAATTTTGTTGATGGCGCTTGTCTCTGAAACAACGTTCAGTTAGAAACAAATCAGCTTTCGTTGTTTTTTCATGGCCTAGCAAGAGATACTGCACTTAAATAAAAAAGAACAGATCATGTATTATAGTGATTTTCCGTTATCATTTCGTGGTAACATATAACCTAATCAGATACCTCCACTCGGTTTTCGATAAACGTAGCTGCTTGGAGACTAATTTCTTATGAGAGTTTGCATTTCAGATAATAGTTGATAGAAGTTTATGTTTTAAACATGGTACCAGGAAATAATGTTGGCACTAATGGAGGTTTGCTGTCTGCTTTTCGTAATCTTCTCAATATGAGGATCCTTTTTCAAATTTGACACTTCCTTCGCACCAAGTTCATATTTCCTTATGCTGCTCCCCATGCAGAAGTTGTCTGGTTTTATTGATACAGAAATTCAAATCATTTATACAGGTAGTCATATAAGGCCAAGTACTGTAAAGTTTCCATGCAAGTGGCAAGGCTGTCAACATATATTTCCAAAATGCGTTGCCATTAAGGTAAAATCTTGCTTTTTACCTCTATCTTTGTATTTTATGGTAGTGTTTTTAGGATTGCTGTTAATTCGAACGGCTATTCCACACTCAAAGGTTGGTTGTAACTATGAAACGTTCCTTTATGGTGCAGCTTTATAATTCAAGTCGAGACTACCAGTTCAGAAAATCTTTTATTAACTGATAGGCATAGATAACAAAGAAAGCTCACTATTGAGATTGTTATTTAATCGCCAATGTTAGTAGAACTGAAGCGACCGCTATTTTGCTTGAATTTACTCTAGCATTCACACGAAGGTGATTTCAATCTTCCAAAACGTCAAGAAAGTTGAAGAGAAATTAGTAATTCAATATAATTTCGAATGTCACCTCTACTCGTAAACTCAAACTGCACGCAAATACTCACTTTGGTTGTAGAATGTAAGCGAATATAAGCGAATTTCATACTAGCGGGTAAGTCTCAGAATGTAAACAATTTGCGAAACCTCGTAAGTTGGTGCTGCTTTTTAACATGAAGACACCTTAAGATTCGAAAACTAAATTCAAATTTTCAACTTCCTTTAGGATTTCGATCTTGACGAGAAACACATTGAAAAACATGTTCAACTATCTTAAGACGACGAATCATTCAAAATTTCTGCTGGAAAAATCGGACCAAATTGCAGATCGAAACCGCACCTAACTGACACGGGGAAGGGATGGCAACAAACTTCCTTGTAGTGAAAATGGAAGGAATAAATCAATTTTGCAAATAATGTACTCAATAATATTGACTTTTTTGTGTACAGTGACTTTGTATGAATTTCATTGAGATTTTATGTATTCATATTTAAGAGACTTTTATTCATATTCAATCTTCATTGTTGTTGTTATTGTTGTTGTTATTGTTTTTGTTAACGTAATCACTATTATTCTTACATCTTTTATACTGAAAAGAGAACGTTAAAAACAATTTTTTTACCTGCAGTTTGAATATGCACAATCAAAGACTTATTACGATAACTTTTTTACGTTAAGAAACATCAATTGATTATTTATAAAAAATGTGAAGTAAAGAGATCGATCAAATATATGTGAAAGTACCATTTTCAATTTCTTTGCATACTAGATATCAGAAAATTAAAATTGTATTTACTATGTATTTTTAACGAAATTAAAAGACTTTTAAAATCATATTTTCATAGAGACTATGAAAAACTTTATAGACTAAAGCTCAAATTAACTTTTTCCAAAGTTCTTGTTATGTGGCTTGCAAATAAGAAATTTTTTTAAGATGTCAACTTTACGTCTTCCTGATTTTCATCTCAGAGAAGTTTATATCCCCAATTTTACTTTTCCAATGTCTCCAGGACATATATCTCCCCGAGGATGTTTGGCGTGTTGGAAATAACCCATTTAATGCTGCATAAAAGCAAGAATTATGCCACCAAGCTCCTCCATAGGAGACTGCGCAATTTCTTGAGTATTTGTCATTGTCTCGATCCTTCGTTGAAAATTGCATTCTGTTGTGATAGCTCAAGCTATCTTTAATATTACCACTGTAACCTGAAATCGCCAGCCGATAATTTTCAGTTTCACCAAATACTTCAAAGCTCTTGTACTTGGCAAAACCTTTTTCCCCTCCCACGTTTTCGAGGTTTATCATGAGCTGAACCCCACCTGACGTCAATGCATGTATCTTGTCAAGTCCTAGCCAAAAGTTACTTCTGAGATCTCCAAAACCCTTCTTGTAATCGACCCATCCTCGGTCAAAAGACGTACTTCCGTCCTTGCGTCTTTGCAAGACCGTCCATCCACCACCATCGGTATCCATATCGCAAAAGACATCGTATAGATCGACGCCGTTTATTGAAACTTTGTATACTCCGCTTGCTTTTGACCCGGCCAGCTTTAGTTCTTGGCAATCTTTAGGCTTGCTCTCTACAAAAAATTGGTTGTTAGAAAATGATATTGAAATAAAAACGTTTCAAGCGTTTTTGCAAAGTGAAAATTTTGTGTGCAAAATCAGAACGGAATAAAAATAAATGCTAACCTAATTTTAACGCTAGGAAGGTGTGTGAACTCTGATATTGAACATGATATGGAAGGAACTAAGACTACCCTTTAGTTCAAATTCTTAACAGGTCTGGAAGTTACTAAATCGAATAGTTCGCGGGTACGGGTACTGTCCGTATCGTGGCACACGCTCACATTTTCCCGCCCTGTATTTTCTCGAATCCTATCCTGCACTTACTCTTTTATACTTACTTTGCACGAAAACCAGGCTCTGCCCTGTGAATCTATTTATGCTGTTTTGTGCCAGACACTGGTACAATCCACTAGCCTCTGCCTTTATTTCTGATATCATCAATCTTCCATCTGGATCGACTTTAGCTGAACTAGGCATCGGGCCTCCGATCCTTTCCCACCTTATTTTTGGTTGAGGGTGGCCGTGAACCTTGCAGGAGATCTGGACTGACAAGCCGCTATATGTCGAGAGTCTTTCTGGTGTTACTTTTACTTGACCCAAAACTGAAAAACGAAAATGGCGAATTGAAAGAAATAATACAAGCTCTTCATTCTAATTTCATTTTCAACGTTTGGCTAAGAAAATTAGAAACTCTAACGGGCAGTATATATTGCACAGGGCCCAATATATATCATAGGTTTAACACTGCAAATTGTATTTTAAATATAACATGTAATGCCCAAGAACAAAGGGACTGTTTTTCAGTAAATACGCTTGTTTGTAGGTTGATAAAAATAACAGAGAGCGGAGGGCGAATCGAATGTCTTGAGAACGAGTCAGATAGTCACGGTCATGTTGCAGTGCAAACTGATGTAGGCAAAAGTGGGAACACAAACGCTTACCTCAGTCTCCTTTTGAAAGAGATCTCCAATCCCTGTCGTGCTGAAACTCATCTGCTACCAAATATTATTGGGAATTATGCTGTATACACATGGCTAGAACCGCTAAATGTTTTCCAGTTTTTATGAGGAATAATCTGTTCCCACGGATGATAAGTTCCAAATGTCTTGTACAATGACGTTTTTTAAGACAATGTTGTTCCTCTACGTTCGATCTCAATATGTTTTCATCGAAGGATTGATAAATGTAACAGTTTTCAGGAGAATTAAAGATTTGATGTAAAACTTTGTTGCCAGAGCACATCCCCCCCCCCCCCCGTATGCAAAGATTCCAGGTACCTCTCCCTGTTAGGTTAAGACGTATCCTGGGTACCAGACTCACTGTATGACTCCATTGAGATGGAAGTACTATATATACTGAAAATCTTACTGTAATGAAACTGGAGACGCTGGTCAAAAAACCGATTTTCATTCTTTAATGCATAACCTCCCTTCTAAGGATTCACACAACGATTATAGAGTTTAACTTACAATGAACCTCTAGATTCGCCTGTGCACTTGTGTTGCCAAGAATGTTTTCAGCGATGCACGTGTATATTCCACTGTGTTCTGGCTGGGCACTTTCTATCATGATTCCCATGCCATTGATGTTTTTCACTCTCCTTTTGGCATCGCCCAAATCCTTCTTTGGGAAGCTCCATCTGACATCTGGCTGCGGATTGCCTTCTGCAATGCAAGAGAACGTCACAGCTGACCCTTGCCTCGCGGTTGTGTTTACTGGCTTTACAGTTATCCTCGGTTTCTCTATTGATAAGCCCGGTGGCCCCCTTGGACCAATGTCGCCCTTTTCACCTTTATCGCCATCTTGACCTTGAATGCCTCGCCTCCCAGGAGGCCCAATCAACCCACGATCCCCTTTAGGACCCCGTGGTCCAGGTTTACCCCGTGGTCCTCGATCCCCAATTGTGCAAACAGCTGTTCTGTTGCATGCTCTGTTCTGCTGCTGATAGGGCGAATTATGTCTTTTGAGTTCATCAAGCCATTGCTTTACCACAAATTGAAGCTGATACATTTGCCCATTTGCATGCCGTTTCAAACGTGCGTGACTCTTGAGAGGCGATTCTGTTAGAAACATACATGTTTTAATATTTTGAAAACTACTTAAGTTAAGTAATTGTTTAAATATTTGGATCAATAAAGCCAAGTATTGTTTACCAGGTTAAAAACAGGTTTTCTTGACTGTCATCAAATGCTGCAACAACTGCTCAAGGATTCTTTTTTATATCGAGAAAGGAAATTTAAAGCAAAAATCAGTCAAAGTCAAAGTGCAAATTGCAATTGATGCACCGTAGATCCTCGAATAAACCCCCTTGCGTTTAAAATAGGTAATTTTTAGATGGGGGCTTATTCGAGGGAAGGGGGGCTAACAAAAATAATCTTAGAGTTACCATGCAAATAGCCCGTTATGAACTTATTTCAAAATTTTCAAGTACACTCCATTAACTATTTTACCTGAAGAGCCTTTCGATAATATAAAACAAAAGTAAAATCAAAACACAAAAAGGTGTTAAGTCAAAAATATTAATGTGTTCATTGTCTTTGGTGGTCTCTTCGTCAGTTTCTCCATAATTAAACATTATCCATTCGTCCCTGAATGTGTTATAATTATGGATTTAATAAAGCTATTTTCTGTTCTTTTTTTCTGAACTTTTTATCAATTCTCATTCCACGGTTGGGGCTTACTTGAGGGGAGGGGGGTTATATGGGGGGGGCAATTCCAGGATTTGAGGTTCACTAATTTTCTAAACGAAACACACTGTTAGGAACGAGTACTAGACAGACAGAAATATTAAGGATTGTCCTGAACATAAAATACAAGCAACATAGAATGGGTGAGATGAAAAAATAATGACAAAATTGCACCAAAAGGGAATATCGCACGCCCGTAGCTAAGAGGTGGCATGGGGCAATTCTACCCTGGATCAAGAGCATACCAGCTGTTTGCAACCCCGAGAATTGTCTCTAAACTTTTTAATGGCGTTTTCGTAATTTTCATTGGATTGTCATGACAATTTGAGTCAATCAAATATTGGCGGAAGGAAAATTGTTTATTTGGGTCTATTATTATTCATTTAGGACTTAAGATGGTGCCTGGCGCTCAGAAAACTTTTGCTGCTAAGCAAAAACTTGAAATGAAACATTGCTGAAACGTCTCCCTGCAACAGGACTGGAGAGTTTGCCACCCCTACCCCACAGGCCTGGATACGGGCTTGATTTGTCGGCCCTTTTGAAAAACTTAAAAGAAGAGCTGAACATGTTCGTTGTAGGCGGAAATACTCACCATCACGGCAACAGCGGATCAGTTCAAAATTCTACTCCATACGGCAGTAGTCAAGGCGCTACGGGGATTCACACTGGAAATTTTTGCGGGCAATTTAGAATTCCAGTGGTCTGAGACCTCCAAGTTACCTCAGTGGGTCATCCAGCTAAAGTTTTGCTAGCGCTGTTTTAGGCCTATATCCATTTGAGGGCGCCATTTTCTTATGCGTAAGACTTCTCGAACAGGTCCTGGTGATTCTAAAAAACGCTCTATTTTTCCAGCTGATTCAAAACAAGCCTTGTTTAAATCATTTCTTGAAATATCTGCAGAAAGTGTTAAGGGATTTGCCCTATTCTAAAGGAGTGGTTATATGGATGAGTTCTCGAAAGATATGTCACGGATAAATCTTCTCAACTCGTATTTCTTCAGCGTTTCTAACGTTGTCAGATGATCTTTTTAATTGGAAGTTCTTAGAGGCTTGATGGCAAATGAAAGTGAAACAGGGGATAAAGGGGTCATTAAAGAAGGGGTTGGGTGGGGTCGAATCAGGCGTGAAGAGCTGGGGCCCCCTTGTAAATCGTGCTGTATACCTTGGGCTGAGCCCCCTTTTAAATGCCAAAATGCAGCATTTTTCTACTTTTGCAATAGTTTCTGCAAAATGAAAATTTTTATTATTCTTTTGAAATCTTTTTACATAATCTAAATATCTTTGGTTATTAAACAAATTTGTCGAATTTGGTAAATCTCACTTGAGTTGATAGTCTTTCAAAAATATATCCTCATGTGTAACTGGCGCATTTTAAATTACATATATATATATAAGCAATTTACATTGTAAAATATATCTTCTGTGTGGTCTTTTAACTAAACAGAAACCCGATGCTATTTCAAAAGGAAAATGCAACAGCGTGAACAGCTCTGCCTATACGGTATCGAGCATAATATGACAGACCAGTAAAGAGTTACTTTCATTACTTTTAGAATTTAACTTTTATTAGGGACTAGTGGTAAAAGGTTTCACCCGGAATGATTTTTGCGGACAAGTCTCTACGATACAATAGCAAAGGTGAAAATTGTTGACCGATAAAATGCATGCTGGTAAATTCTAATTTGAGGTCAAAAAATCGTGCATTGCGTGTAGCAAGAAAACAGGGGAAAAGCTGATGGGGAAACTTCATGCACAAAAGCTCGACACTTTTTGGGCGAGAAAGCACACTCGAGGCAAACTTGTTGCAGTAGTAAGGAAGGGTGTCTTTTCTCACTTGTTGCATCTTACCATTTACTCTCTGTGCCACTACTTTTGGTGTGGTTTGGGGCATTTACAGAACGGGGCAGTAAATTCAATTGATATATTTGAGCATCAATATAACCTCGTTTTAAATCAGAATTTGAGGGCCGACTATTGTATTTTTAAAAACATCAAATAAACGGTGCCTTTCAAGGCATTTAATTTTCTGTTGCCATCTGTTACCATGAAAGGCACTTCTGTAATCGTTAGCCTTAAGCATGCAGTGCAGTCATTGGAGCTGTAATGGATTCCAAAAGGTTATCGTGTATCGCCTTTGCATCAAAAATTTGAGTTGTTATTTCGATACCAATTCGCACGTACACAGTGACCTGTCATGTCGCTGTCACTTTTTAAAAACTGGCATGTTGATGTCCAATGATTTCTGCATGTTACCGGCGTTGGTTGTCGACAGGGAATTTTTAACAACAATCGAGCAAAGTGCCTAACCCAATGAGGTAGTTTTTGCTCTTGATTTTAGTACTTTCAGCCTTGCTGAATATTTTAAGCCTTGGATACATTTTTTGAAACACAATTGAAATCACGTGATCGATGACGTCATTTTCCCTGGTCATTAAAATTTTTAATTCTCTTTTTTGAAAGATCGCTCCAGCCATTTTAGACATTTTAGAAATTGACTGAAGGGAGGGGGGGCTAAACACCCAGACAGTGGCGTCGCCAGCTCGAAAAAACTGGGGTGGACAAAAACAAATTTTCTCAGCCACGAACTTCATACTTTTGAAAAATCCTTTTTTAGTTTTTTCATCCGTTTTGAAATTTTTGGACAAGCAACTTTATCAAGCAGCATTTTTCGTAACGGTGTGCGAAAATCGAAATCGATCTGATCGACCCGACTCCCCCCTCCCCTCAAAGGTTTTTCAATGGATTTCGAGAAAATAGAAAATCGACTTCTGGGAAAACTGGGGTGTCCACCCCAGTCCACCCCGTGGCGACGCGACTGCCCCCGGAGCCACCCCACTTCCGCGGTCCCTGGTCAAAAGTACTTGAAACACAAAGCAATTTGCGTTGCTTTCTAATGTTTTTCAATTCTTTTCCCGAAAAATCCTTTTTTATTACCCCTTTCGCCCTAAAAAATGTTGATAATTTAGAAAAAATATCACGGAAGTCGTAGAAAAAAGCGTACACATCCTATATGTCGCTTTGTAGCAAACCAACATTGTTCAAAGAGGGGAAGGGGATTGGCTGAATTTGCCCTTGAAAACTGACTTTAGTGTACCAAGACAGGACCAAGACGTTTGGGAGGCAGAGGGCTGGCATTGTACAAGCAACTACAAGCAAATTTTAATTTGCGCCAGCGCCCCAGTCCACAAATGGTTTTGTGGACTGGGGCACAGACTACACTATCATATTACCTTGTTGTTTGTCATCACACAAGAAATGTGAAGCAAATTGTACACATTGTACTCATAATTATGAGTATGTGTGTCTTTAATTATGATAAAGGTAACAAGTTACCTAAATAGAATTAAGAATGCAAATGACATAGGTAGAAAACGAACAAAGAAGGATAGTACAAATATAATGCAAGGAAGGAAAATGAACATATGGAATTCAATGGCCTAAATGATGCAAAACGACGCTGGAATAAAATTACCTTTGAAAATTTCTTTGACCATCCCGAAGACTTTCTCAGCTGTCATGTCGTTACTTTCTTCCCGACGAGTTTTCAGCATTAAATTAAGCTTGTCTTCCATCACCGTTAAACGTTTTTCCTGGAATACAATAATTCCTGCTTCCCACACAATCGCAACTAAGAACATAACAAGCAACATTCGTGCTGTTCGATCACAACATTTGTGTCTGTTAGAAGAGTACATGGAAAGTGTCCCTTGTCTGCTTCCATCTTTCTCCGCCATTTTTAGACTGTTCTGTTTTTCGAAAGTCTGCTGTGTTTTTGAAGGCGACAGTCCAGTCCAGTATGAAATACTGATGGTAGAAATTTCAAATAAGAGGTTCGGAAGTTTTTGTGTTCAACATCCGGTTTCGAGTATCTAGGTTTCGCTGTCTAGTATCGGGGGCCCGAGATAAGTGATTCAGCTGCAGAACCAACAAAAGCATTCACGTGTTTTTGTCATTTCAATCTTTATTCTAGCTTTTGTTTTTCCATTTTATAAAAAGTTGATTTTTATTAAAAAAACTTTTACCATGTAACTCTTAATTCAATATAGGAAATGAAATAAATAAATTTGTATTTAATATATCAAAGAATAAGAATAAAGTTTTTTCTAAGGCAGCCTTTCCACTTGCCTGGGTTTAACCCATTTGAAAAACGGATACATTTTAACCCGTTTTGGTTTCAACCCTAAATGTAAAGGAACAAAGTTTTACTTCATTTTTGTCATTTATTGTCATTTAACCCAAATGTAGTCGCTTTTTTCCAGGTTTTTTTCTCTGATTTAGTAATATAAAAAAAGAATGAACTATTTGAAGGTGGCTTTTAAGGTTACGGTAAACGTTTTTGACACGATATTTGGTTTTCTCTCCCTGAAAGCAAAACAATTAACGAAATCAGATTAAACTATACATCATTCGATGCACAAGAATTTGGCGATTTCAACCATATCAAAATAATTAACAAATATTGTAAAATGATACTTTCCAGGCAAATTTATTGCTCAAATGATTGTACCACCTTCAAATTTATACTTTTTTACATTATACTTATTTTGTACATTTTTTTCATTTTTTATAATATTTATACAGGTTAAAGGTTCATACATATGTTTTTCAACCTGACCTGTTTAAAAGAATAAAATAAGAGCTAATAACTATGTTAAAATACTAGTAACAAAAGAAATTTATCAATCAAACCTAATTTATAATATCTAATAATACTAAGGCTATAAAAAGTGAACGTAAAGATGAAATAAAAGTTGTCCCCGACTATAGTTGTTCTTCGAAGGTTTTGAGGGAGGGGGCCAATTTGGTAGCCCTTTCTAGATTATTCCACAGTTTTGGACCGCGATAAGAAAAAGCCTTTTGGCCATTTATTGTTTTTAGCAGCGGTATCTTAAGATCAGTTTCTGATGAACGCAGAAACCGTTCTCTATCATCCGAACATTTTTCGAATAATTTTCTCAAATAGTCTGGTGCAAGCATATTTAGAGATTTGTAAGTTAGCGTGGCTGTCTCCTTTCTTACAAGATTTCTGATGGTTAACCAGCCAAGATTCTGAATTATCGGAGCAGCAGACGCATCGTATGGGCTGCTAGTTACAATTCTGGCAGCTCTATTTTGGATTTTTTGCAACACGTCAAGCTTTGATTCATTACAGCAGCCCCAAACGGAACAACAGTAGCTCAAATGGGGCTCAACAATTCCTCTATACATTTTGTTGAGGATGTCAGATGGAAGATATTTCTTATAATACTTAATAAGTCCAAGGGCTCGATTAGCCTTGGTCTTGATAGTATCGATATGCTTGTCCCAGTTGAGCTTACTGTCTATCTGAACACCTAAGTATCTTGTGTTGGTGATCATTTCAATGTTCTGATCACCTATTGAAAAAGAAAAAGATGGTGGAGCATCAGGCTGGCTTTCGATCTTACGGATGTTTGGACTAGAGCCTATAACAAGTGACTGCGTTTTCACTACGTTCAAGGAAAGTTTATTTGCATGCAGCCAATCTTGTAGTTTCAAAAGATCTAAGTTTAGGTCATTTTGAAGGTCACCAATACTTTTTGAAGAGAGGGAAATGGCCGTGTCATCAGCATACATGCTGACATGAGATTTTTGCAAGGAAAAAGGCAAATCATTGATGTAAATCAGGAACAAGAGTGGACCAAGACAAGAGCCTTGGGGAACTCCACAATTTATTCCCCTCACATCAGAGGAGGTGCCATCCACCCTGCAGAATTGTTTACGATTTTCCAAATATGATGTGAACCAGTCATGTTCCAGGCCGGTCACTCCGTACATATTCATTTTTTCCAGTAGGATTTTATGATCGACCGTGTCGAAAGCCTTCTTCAAGTCAATAAAGACTAGACCAGTGTATTTTCCTTTATCTATATTCAGGTACCAATCATTGGTGCTAGCTAGAAGGGCTGTGGCTACCGAGTGTAAGAGTCGAAAATCCGACTGATGCTCATATAGTGATTTATTCGCATCCAGGTATCCATAAAACTGATTGAAAATTAATTTCTCAAATAGCCTAGATATGAAAGGAAGAACTGATATTGGTCTATAGTTCGATCTGTCATCCTTTGCGCCACTCTTGAAGATGGGTGCAATACGCGCTATTTTCCAGTCCTCCGGAAATTTTCCTGCAAACAATGATTTATTGAAGAGATCACACAAGGACCCACCAACAACTGGCAAAGCAATCTTCAAATAAAAGCTCGCAATGCCATCGTGACCGGAACCATGCGATGTCTTCATCTTATTCAAGGTTGATGATAATTTATCTGCCATGATGGCCGAAAAAGAAAAACTTAATGGAGGAGTTTCAAACGGGTATTCACCAGACAAGAGTGGATTGGCTTTCTTTGGAATTTTCTCACCACCACGCAGCTTTCTAACACAATATACAAGATAATGGTCACTAAGACTAATCTTAAGCACTCCACTCTCTGCAATATTGTTACAGTTTGTGGTAGCTATATGATCAATCAAAGTTGAACTATCTAGCGTGACCCTAGTGGGCTCTTTAATAATCTGCTTCATATCAAAAAGGTCGTACAGCTCACGTAACTGCATAATATGGCTCGGAGTATTGTCTCTATAACAGAAATCACAGTTAGTATCTCCTAGAATAATAATTCTTTTCCCCTCTCCATCAAGAAAGCTCAGGTTTTCATGAAGGCTGTCAAAGCAAGAATTAGGCTCACCGGGTGGTCTATACCAAGCTATGACAATGAACGGATTTTAATTCGGGTGCTCTACCTCTATGCAAATCAACTCAAGCGATTTATTAGGAAGATCTTCCCGGGGTTTAAACCTGACTGTATTTCTGATATAGAGAGCAACACCACCACCTCGCCTACTCCTATCATATCTACAAAGAGAAAAATCATCTAATGAGATAAGCCTGTCGTCAACTTTGTGATCGATTTTGGTTTCATTTATGGCCAAAATATCAATGTTTTCATTTTTTACAAGCGACCGTATTTCATCAATCTTCATAATGAGGCTATTTACATTTAATGATGCCATGGTCACACCCTTTCTTCGCCTCAAAGGGCAAATAACAGGCCCTTGAACGGCATTTGCATCGACACTACTAGAATTGTTAACAGGCTCTGAGTTTGAAATGGAATTAGCATTTATAACGAAATTAGGGACCAGACCCTCCCCGTCATTACACGAATAAAACTCATTGCTATAAAGATATTGTTCGAAGTTTTTCTATGATGTTCTTGGCAAGTTGTCTGTTGCCTTCGAAATTTAGATGTAACCCTCTCTTACCCAGATGAGTACTTGTGATGTTTTGTTGGCGCAGAATGTCCATGTTCATCATTTTCAAAGCACGGTTGAATTCACTAACTTTTCCATTAAGGAACTTTTTATCTTCACGCCTTACAATTTCAGAGACGATGATATTATAGTCTGGAATGGATGCAAGTATCCAATCACAGAGGGATTTGATGCTTTTCGTCATTTCAGCGGCTGACAGGTTCACCAAATCATTTGTTCCAACCATTAGGATGATTTTCGCGGGCTTCTTTTTGATCAACGGTTTCAAATAGTCATACAAATCAGCGATCGTAGAACCTTTGAAGCATCGCACCTTTGTGTGGTATCGCTGACTTAGGGTGTTTTCGTGAATGTTTGACAACATACTATCTCCTGCGATAAGATACCCTTGCGTTTAAGGTAAAACAATCTGATATATCAGCAGAAAGCGCAGATCCTTAGCTACCAATGTGTGTCTCAGAATTTTCAAATTCTTCCTCCCCTTGAAACTATACCCTGTCAAAAATTGGCAAACAATTTTTCTTCCCTCTCATAGCTGTATTTGGCTATAAAAGACGGACCAGGGCAAATACAAAAATTTTGAGACACCCTTTGGTTACCCTACATCTGTCCTGGCCGTGTGCAAAGTTTTGAGCCATTCGATTGGTTCCTTGGGTACAAAATAGCTTTTTCGTACTTGTATGTAGACGAATTGTAAGTCCGGAGAAAACGGGATTTTACCGATCGCACTTGCAAGAGAGACATGCGACCACGACCGCAAAGCAACGATAATCGGCTTAACAGATCAAGAGATTTTCAGGCCTCAACTAAATTTCAGATTTTCAGAGATTTTCAGGCCTAGATTTTCAGTTCTGATAAAGGAAATATGGAAACCTTCGTTTACATGGGATTTTTTCCATTTTCAACATTTCTGTTAGTTTCAAATTTGGTATCATTGTGTGCCTTGAAAGCTCGGCTACTTGAATGTCGAAAAAATCGAAAAATGAATGTTTTCATCCAGAAAATGTTTACCGTAACCTGAAGGGAGGTAATTTTGCAAAAACTTATTTTTCTTGAATTTTTTTGCAAATTTCTTAGGCGCTAATTTTGTGTATCGACCAAATTCGTACATTCCATGGCCTTCATGGGAAATTATTAAAAAAACTGTCGTTTTCAAATAGCAAATAATCTTACGTTGGAGTTGGAGCGTTCGTTTACCCCCGCATTACGTGATTGCAACGAGTTCCATAAAGTACGCGGGCATCACCGAATGTACTTAAAGATCTTTAGCAGGGCCGGTTAGACTTTGGGCCGGGGGCCTAGGCCCCATAGGCAGTGGTGGCTCCAACCTGGAATAAGTGGGGGGGGCAAAAGGTGTGTCAGGGACCACACCCTTTGGACCACGCCCTTTTCCCTGTTTGAAGCATTTTCTTCCGGAGGAATCACCTCTTGTCTCCCAAGAATGTGACGATCTTGGGAGACACCAGGGCCGTAAATCTGTCATGTCAATTGGGGGGGGGTCAGCAGAGCGAATAAATATGTAAGTGTGCAGTGGGTCATGGCACCACCAAACAATTTGATGTGGCAAACGACTTAAAAAACAAAACAAAAATGTTTTCGATTTACTAAGGTTTTTTCAGCTCTATAAAAGGTATTTACATATATTTCTTAGCACGTTGACTTTTTTTATAGTTGAGTTGATAACATTTTTCAGAGACAGTTTGAATAAATTAAACCTGGGGGGCTGAGAATCACGTTTAGTGATGTAGAAGAACCAAAGTATCTTTGGAAGAACCCAACATGGTTGGGGACGACGTGAAAGGAAATTTTTGAAATCATACCTTCTAAATATCTGCTTGTGTCCCCAATTAGCTTGTAAGCTAAATATTTTTTGACACATTAATAAAGTTTTTGATTGATTGATTGATTGATTGATTGAATAGCTATAAAAGCATCTCCCTGACCAAGTTTAACAAAATACTATACCGTTCAGGACAGACAAATCGACGTTTCTCAGAAGAACACAGATTATTGTTTCTGGGAGAAATTGGGAAAGGGAAGAGTCTAGTGACAGATATTGGGGAAATGCTTAAACTCTAGTGACAGACGTTGGAGAAAAGAAAGAAAAGATGTTTTCTATTCGAGAGCAAGCGTTTTTATTCTTGAAACCATATCGGATTCGAAAAATGATTAGGATGTATCCAAGAACATACTCGGGCTCCAAATGAAAATTTTCTTAAAAAAATCAAGGATGGACAAAATTTGTTGCATTCTAATAACAAAGAATTTAGTTATTGCTTCTCTCTATATAAAATGCAAAAGTACTTCTTTGTTGACGTGGTACTTTAACGCAGATTAAAAATTGGCGTAAATTACGCAAATTTATTTTACTCCTTGCCCTCTTTTTCTTCTGGCCTTGTTCCTTGTTTCTGTGCAGTTAAAAATTAAGGAGCTATTATGGAGATCTTGGTACCTCAATTTGACTAAAAGAGGTTCAGAAATTAGGCACTTTAGGACCTAGGTTTTGAGTTTGGATTTTTATAAAAAGGCGTGTATGAAAATATGTGTAATATGGGTTTATCGAGATTTATGGCGACTTAAACGATTCTTTTCTTACATGCTTTTTTAGATTTATTTAAGGGGAGACCGGTGGATAAAATATTTGGGCATGGTCACCTAATTTTCCCTCCATGGGCATCGTCACCGACTCGACACCACTCTGCAAACATAAATAACAGCCATCTTCAATAGTCAACTTGCGCTTGGCAATAGTCACCATGACATAGTGGCTGAGGTATGTTGCAATAACTCAGCAAAACTTTGTTAGGATAATTTCTTTAAAATTAAATGACGATAATTTCTAGAAAAATCGTTTTGCTCCAGATTTTGGGGGGGGGGTCCAGTCCCCCCCCGTCCCCCCGGGATTTACGGCCCTGGGAGACACATCTAGATCACATTCTTGTCATTTGAATGTGACGATCCATATAACGTACATTACCCCCCCCCCCCCCGAAGTTTTATCATCAGGTTTGCGAAGGAGCAACTTTCTGAAAAAGGAGGGGGGGGCATAGGTAATCCGCCACTGTTTGTGCAAGGAAGCTTCTATGCTTGCACTGGAAAATGCCCTAGGGACTGGGCGGAACGAGGGTGTGTATTGATATTAAAACGAGACAAAGCACGCATGTGGCTCATGGCTGATACGTTTCTTGTCATTTTTGATTTGGAAAATAATCCACTGCTGGGCTGAAAATTAAATCTATCTATATTTAAAGATGGAAAACGAGAATAAAGGAACAGTAATCATTGCAGGCGCTGGCTTGGTATGTTTTTTAAGTACACTCGACAGATAAAGGCCTAATCGCCAAAGTAAAAACAAATGAAACTTCGTTTATTGGTAGACCTAAATTTCACCTAAATTTCACGTCATTTCACCTAAATTTATATTCAGCTACACTAGGTTCAAAATAGTGCATTGGTTGCTGTAAAAGCAAATGTTTCACTTGAATTGGATTAGCAAACGAATTTTTTGTTCTAGCAATATTTATGCAGACTGGATAAAAATTACATAATAAGCCCAGTTAGGGAAGGCCTGACTATGCTGTTCGAGAACCTAAATTTGTCTTCTGTTTTTTTATGACAAGGCATCTACCTGCTCAGCAAACATGAAGTTTAATGGTTTGTAAATTTTCGAATTTAAAAATTGTTTTATGACTAATAGTTGATAACATAGCTATATAAACGTTTCTCAATTTTGATTTTGTGTAAAAATACTTTCAGTAAAGAATTTTTCATTGTAGGTTGGATCACTTGATGCACTTTATTTTGCCCAGTATGGATTTGATGTTCATGTTTATGAAAGCAGACCAGGTGACAAGTTCAGCAGTTTTCCAACCCTTTTTGGGGGTTATCCAGCTTTGTTTTTTTAATATGGGTCGATCTGATCCTTCATTTTTACCAAATTTTTAAATGAAATCGCATAATCCAACTTTGTACTTTGAGCAATCAATGAATCTGAGATTGGAATTGTTTACCAGACACTACCCTAAAGAACATATAAATGAAGGTTTCAAAGATATGTCAGCAAACCACAGAAAATGAAGCCTGATTTCCATCAGTTTCCAGGGACTTATCTGTTAGCAATGGGGCTTATTTCTTAGTGCAGGCAAATGAGTAGAATTCAACAAAAAGTTCTTTGTTGTCATAAACAAACTCATACAATGCTGGACTTTTAAATCTGAAAATAACAAGATAGGGAACTTCAGCTGTTTCTTAACTGAAAACAAGTTGTAATCTTAATTGTACAACTGCCATCCAACAGTTTACCATTAGTTGCAAATTTTATGTTTTCCACCTTAATGATGTATCCTTGCTGGATCAAAAGTAACATGTAAATTCTGCCTGTGTCTGTGCTATACATCAAAATGTTAATTTAATTCTAAATGCTATTGGCTTACAGTAGTCATATCATCATGACCTTATTGATCTGATAGTCTGTGATCAAAACTCAAAATTTGCATGATCCATTGCTGTGAAAGTTGCTTTGGGTAGTGAGTTAGGTGAGTAGTATCTTTATCAACACATAAAAAAGAGAGATGAAGTTGAGCCAGATTTAGAGGATGGTGATGAAAGTGAGAATTTTGAAGATGTTTGGATTGAGTTCAGACAGTGGACAACAACTGGTTGAACTCACTTAACATTGAAATGATACTTCCACTAACAGAATTTATTGATGATCCAGGCCTGGCCATTTGTATTTTTACAGGTGAGCTGTGAATCACTCCCCTCATTTGCTAAGGCGATCTGAATCAGTAACACATAGAATGTAATCTAAAGACAATCAACAGATGACTTAAGCCCCTTTAGTATCTGTCAGTTGCCTTTAATAGCCTCAGTCGGGAGTATGCTGTTTTACTTCTTTCAATTTGTATTTGCTTTAACCTTGATTTAAGCACCTTTACTTAAAGTAATTAAAAGAGCTGACTTTTTCAGTTTCATGTCAAGCTGGCACAACACCAAAACAACATTTCTCTTGCCAAACAATCTTTTTGTTGTACAGAATTTGAAAATTGCTTTGAGAAACAAATTTTGAAACAAACTTAAGTTATTGGTCTAGCACTTTTCAGAATATAAAACATCAGAACATAGATGGAAAACTCTATGTTAAAATACTCAGTTTTGGATCGAAATAGGCCAATCAGAAAACGCAAACACATAACTGTTGAGGTTGTTCAATCAGTTCCGCTTGCCTGTTGAGAATGTTACCAATGGAGTCCTAAGGTGAAAACGAACTTATTCTATCTACACAAAAGCGGTCTGTCATGTTTATATAGTAGATAGATTCACAAACTGCTAGATGGAACGATGATCAGGCTTGCCAATAATGCAAAACATGTCACCGTTATAGTTTTTCACCCAATCTGAGTTTATCAGTAAATGCCACTGGATAGTGGAATGCCATGTTTTGGTTGTCGTTCTTGATCTGCAAGACAGAGTACCCTGTTCTCTTTGAGGGATAGTTTTGTTTCTATTGCTGGAAGGGATCTGCTGTTCTATTATATCCCCCAATCTACAATTCCTACCAATTTCTTTGACTTCTCTTCCAAAAATATGCCTGTTTTCTTAAGATTGAAAGGTTCTAATCGCTACAAACATACCTTCCACTTAACTATTCCCTTTCCAAATAGATCAAAGTTCATGCCTATCATAACAAAAACCGCCCAACAAGCAAAAAGTTAATTGCAAAAAACGCAATTACGGGAAAAATCGCTTTTACAAGAATAAACCAATTAACCCTTGTACGTTTTCAGGGTTCTCTGAATAGGAAAAGGGCAAATGAATGGAAATTTTAGGGGAGCGATTCTCCCTTCATGTTCTCTTTAGAAGAGCAATTCATAGCTCGCAGCAGGTTGCGACGGGAGCGTGGAATCACTCGCCTCAAACGGCCAGGCCTGATGATCTTAGTGGAAAGTTGAACAAAATCACTGCTCACACTTTTGTTGCATGATCACAATGAAGCCAATAGCCTTGGGTGACTAGTGCAAGATGTGTACAAGATGAGATCTAGGGACACCATTCTAGAACCAAAGTCACTGCTCATGAGATCTAGAACCACAGTCACTGCTCAACCAACCCCATTGTTATGTACTTAAGGCATAATTATGTCCTCATTGAGTCTTCCATCTACATATTATTGATGATTTGGAACCAGTGGCGGACACTTGGTCAAATATTGGGGGGGCAAGCCTATTGTTTTAATAAGATGACGTCACATTTCCCATTGTTTTAGAACAAAAGTCCATTGTTCTCTAAAGTATTGGGGGGGGCGGTCGCCCCCCCTCGCCCCCCAAGTGTCCGCCACTGTTTGGAACATGATATCTGATTTGTTTACGAAGTGCTACAGGAAGGTCAGTGGCTTGCATAAAGAATAAGCTTTTTAGATATTGCTTGTGAATATGCTTCACAATTGAGGGACTTTTTTTAATTGAACATCATTGTCAACTGTTATCCCCTGGTGCGCAACTGTCCCAAATGGTGCGCAAGTATCTCTCTTTGTGACCGTGCCTCTTTTAGCCCATCAACAACTTTAGCTAGCCACAACTATGTGTTTGTTTCTCGCAATGTTATGTCATGTTTTTTTCTTTTCAAAGTTGGGAGTTTGCTGTACATTGCAAAATCTACCGAAAGTTACCTTACTGTATATTTTATCTTATTGTAGACCCACGAAAGGAAGAGATTGTTGCTGGACGTAGCATTAACCTAGCCCTATCCAAGAGAGGCATCGAAGCACTGAAAAAAGTTGGTGTTGATGTTGCGGTAAGCAGATATTTCTTTCATTTTGAGGATATATTTTATAGTTTTCCTTTCTTATATTCTTGCCAACTTATTTAAGTAAATTTGCATTTTTCTAATGTTGAAATTTTAATTACAATGATAGATATTTCGGTGGAGAATGCAAATTTAATTCCAGAATGCTCAATAAATAAAGTAACCCACGAGACCAGAACAAATATTTGTTTCCAAACAAAGAGCTTAAGATTTTAAATGGGTGGAAACATCTATATAATCCCAGACATTATGAAAATTGACCTAAGTATGAGTGTTAACGGAAAGGGGATTGCATACAAACTGTTTTGTACATTGGAATCTAATACCCACATACTTTAGAAGTTTAATGTTCTTATGTTGTCATTCTATTACATGTTGAATATGTTTTGTAGTTCCTCTGATTTCAACATATATACGATTAACTTTTATCCAGGTAACTTCCAAAGGAATTCCAATGTATGCAAGAATGATTCATTCTCATTCTGGAGAGAAAACGCCTATCCCATATGGTAAAAAGACCCAGGTCAGTAAAGTAAGGGTTTCCTGCTTAAGATACCATATTCCCCAGGAAAGTACTCTGGACGTACTACAATCCAGAAATATATGGAGAGTACTCTGGATGTACTACAGACACCTATACGAAGGATACGTATATTGATGGCCATTATGATGCAATCTAAAGGCTGTTATTTGTAAGAAGGTGCATGTCTTTTTTTGTAAGTAGTATAACCAAATGGAATTTTTGATTGGAATGATTGATTGTTATATTGATTCGTTGGATTGGGTAACTGCTGTTATTGGAGTGGTAGGTTTGATTCTGGTGGCTGATTTGATGTTTAGTATCGCTGATTGGTCAGTGCGACCTGCTGGGTTAACTGATTTGCTTGCTTTATTGATACCAAAGCTATGACTGATGAGCCTTGCTATTTTGACATTTATGGTTTATAACCACTGACCATTGGCATTATATTTCATATTTTTGCCCATCCTGTCACCTAAAGATTTGCGTTGTTAAATTCTTCAATTGATTTTGATCAATTTTCATGCTTTGATTTATAGCATATTTTGTCAGTTGACAGAAGAAAGTTGAACGAATTACTGATAGATGGTAAGTTTGTGGTTACTTTGTTTGTGGTTACGCATCGAAAATTCTGGGTCGATGGTCCGTTTAAGAGCTCATTATCTCAAAATTGGCAGGTATTTTCGTCTTTTCCTTCTCAACGGGGACGCTATCAACCTGTCTCCAACAACAATTCAACAAGCAAACTGTTAGGCGAAAACTTGTTGAAAGTGTCAAGTATTGTTAATCCAAACAAACTTGAACTTCTTGTCTGAAACGCTTCGCGTCAGAGTATAAATACTAGAAAAGTTCAATATATATCCAATATAAATATATATCCGTTGGTAGATCGAAATTGATTAATAAGAAACACGAGCGCACGTGACTCGTAAAGTTGCCCAATAAGTGCCGCTGGCATATCAAAAATATTTCCAATGGAATCATGAACTCCTTCTATCTACACAATTAGCCTGTTTAGATCCAAAACGGGGTATATATTTATATATTTATATATATATATTTCCTAGCTTGGGGTTTTTGATCATATTATCTGAAGTTTGATACTCTGAAGAGCGTCAGATGAGAAGCCTAAGTTTGTTTTAATATATTCACTTTTTGAAGCCATTTTTAGTTTTTTTTTCTTGATAATTCAGCGGGGAAAGACCCTTTTTTTAACTTTATTGCAGTCGAACATGACAGTAGAAAGCTAATCGGAGAAAGTTTATTTGCAATCAAGAAACTTATGTTTCAGCTCTAAGTTTTGCATCTAAGTGCTCGATACTGTACTCAGAGGCTAAAGTATTGCTTCGATAGCAATAGGTTTATCCCAATATATCTTCACTTCTTAACATTCTGACCGACCAGCCTCAAACAGAGGAAGAAAATGAACCCTGGTAATATTTTTTTGCTGCTGCTGAATAAGCCCCCACCTTCGAATAAGCCCCTCTCGCTCGTATAAGCCCCCACACAAAAGTATTTTTTGCGAAATAAGCCCCCGAGGTCTTACTCGAGGACTTACAGTGTGATAATGATGTCTTTTTGTATGCAATGAGTTGCAAGAAAGATTGCTTTAAAAGAATCAGAAAGAATCAGTACTAGAAAGAATCAGCTATTTGTTGGACGCCTGCTTCGTAGCCTGCAGGCAAATTTCACTTTCAGAATATGAGATACTGCTTAATGTGGTATTGATGCATTGTATGCTATGTGTCGTTTTGGTATGTTGTTACACTGATATAGAGTGTGCTGCTAAAATAGCAATTTTTGACGCGTTAACCTGAATTTCTGTTGTTCTTATTGCAGAAGCTGAAAATAACCCAAACGTCCACTATCACTTCGAGCATAAAATCATTGCAGCGGATTTGGAGTCGTCCACATTAACATTTTCAGAGTAAGCTTTCCATTGACTTATCTTGTGTGACGAGTCTTTGTTTATTTTAAGTCTTCGACCCCAACTGCATTTGGTGCTACGGTTTTTGCAACCTATAATTCGAAAAACTTTTATGTTATTTGGTTAGTCTACAAACGTCTTTTCTTGGACGTGAATAAATGGCCAACATGCTCACGAAAACTGCAAAATCGTTTCTGGCTACGTATTCCTCCATTTCAAGCAGTAAGGTCTAAAACGCGGACCTCGCGGTCTTCCTGATAACAAATATACTTGCAATCGACCCTTTCTTTGTTCAGATACTGCCTTATTACCAAATTTGAATTAGGTTCCACGCAGTGGCGGACACTTGGGGGGGCGAGGGGGGGCGATCGCCCCCCCAATACTTTAGAGAACAATGGTCTTTTGTTCTAAAACAATGGGAAATGTGACGTCATCTTATTAAAACAATAGGCTTGCCCCCCCCAATATTTGACCAAGTGTCCGCCCCTGGTTCCACGATAACCTCGCTTTAGTAATCGCCTGTAGTAAATTACTGACCACCGATTTATTCCTATTCAGAAGCCATTTTGAAAGAATATAGGAAGATATCATCCAAATGCATCTCGTATGGTTATCACGAAACCTGCACATAATCTGTAAAGTTGATGGTCTTTATAATTTATTCTAAATAATTCTATAATCTTTCTTAAAGTGTGAATGCACAGAAAAAACAGCAAACTGGAAACCTTATTATTGGATGTGATGGTGCATTCTCGACAATTCGCAAAACCTTGATGCGAAATACAAGGTTAGATCTAAAGCAAAGCTTTTTCAGATTTTTCAATCTATTTTTATCCGAATGCCATTTATGGATTTGTTAATTTACGAAATCAATACCTTTTCCTCAAAAGTGCCAACAGATTAGCAAATCATATTGCTATTTTTTAAAGTGCAATTGAAAGGTGCTTAAAGCTGGTGTAAGTTTCTTTTCCAACTTATGTCACAACGCCATTGCGACCCAAGTTGCAGACCGATTGCCCCATGTCAACAAGTCATTCCTGTGCTCTGCAACGCTGCTTTTTTGCTCTCGCAAGTAGGACACACTTTTTGCAACCATTGTCAGAATTTTTATAGCAACTGTACCGTGTAAAATCGATTTTTGAAACTTGGAACACAATCGCACCCTTGGCGCAAGCGCAGTTTAAGGCTGCGTGACACACCCCTTAAAAAATTTTTTGCAAAGATTTTAGCTCTATTATATTAATTCTTTCAGTTTTACCCATTGGAACTTGATTGGAACTAATATTTAACAAGGGGCAGCTCTAACTAAAAAGCATCCCCTACAATCGATGTATCAAAAAAGCGACTAACGTTCTTAAAATTGGACAAGGCCATTACGGAAGAACTCCAAAGCTTCCACAAAATTATGATACTTTAAGTCGCTCTTTGATCAGACCCATCCCCCTTTCAAAGGCGTACTTTGTTAAAAGGCTTACGAGCTATTCATTTGGGTTTATAATAGTGAAATAGGTACCGCCTCAAAGTTACCTGTGTGTACATGATTGTTGCCAAAGACCGGCAAAAATTCGATCTAGAAGTCGGAACTGCCTCGAGAGAATGTTTAAAGATTTAGCTAAATGCAAAGAGTAACAAGATTATATATCTCTTGACTTTTAGAATGGACTTTAGCCAAACGTATATCCCGCATGGCTATAAGGAAATCCAGATGCTGCCCAATAAAAACGGCGAAGTAAGCTGATTATTCTGCTCTGTTAGATCACTATTTGTTGTGTTTACTTTTGTTTATGAAGTGTAGCTATTCGTTTCTGACATTATCTTCTATTTCTTCGTTTCGGTTGGGTCTTCTCCTATGTAGTTTGTTGGTTGGGTGGGCTAAGGCCCACGATTTTCTGACAAGATAACATCTTGGATGGGCTTTCGGCAGCACCGCCAATTGGGGAGGGTAGCCGGTGCAATTTCCACAGGGCCCGGGCTCATACTGATGCCCTTAGTTATGGAATCTGTTTTTATTGTCATACTCTAGAATGTCAAGCAAGCAAGGTCAATTTGCTGTCAAGCATGGAGCAACACCCATTGGCTGCCCCCGGCCCCGGTTTCGCTTTTGGTGGCCCTGGCTTTCGGCAAGTGTAGCGTCTGTCAATTAAACGACAAAAGCCCGAATTTTTCGATGAGAACGCTGACTGAGGTAGGGGGGGGGGGACCTGAGCTCTACCATTCCCCCCATAATTTGAAGAAATGAAACTTTGCTGTAATTTTTCATTTCTACATTAGGCATACAACTATCATGAATGAAGTTGGATTATTACAAATATTTCACATGTCAATCCAATAAATTTAACAGAAGAGTAGACCTGACACAGAATCTTAGAAATCTGTCCTTTACAAATCGATAGCTTTGAAGATGGGTGGAGACGAAAGCTAAAAACAAAATGAACAACTGATGTGATTGGACATTTCTCGTTAGTCTTTATTCGTTTAAAGTCAATTGGAGAAAATTTGCCCCTAATTCTATTTTTAGATGAGGCTACAAGGGCCCAGTCCTCTGTGTTTTACTCTTCATGAACAAGAAATTAACACGAGGCGTGGCAGGTATAACCAATAAAGAGGACTGGGCACTAATACTCCTGTTTAAAATTAGCACTGAGGGCATGCTTGAAAATACATCAAATTGTCTATACCTGCCACGCTTTGTATTAATATTTCTTTCCGTGAAAGAGAAAAACACAGGGGACTGGGCTCTAGTACCCCCGCCAAAAAATAAAATGGGAAAGGGGCATATTTGATAATTCTCAAACTCTAACCTTGTTCAGTGCATCAAATTGTCTATGCCTACCAAATTGTGTGTTTTTATCTGTTTCTATACGATAGATGAAGGTTTATCTTCCTGTGGGGAAATGGCATGAGAACCCCTTGTGAAAATAGGGGCAATTTTCAGAATCTGTCCAATTCTTATCTTTTTCAGCGTGGCAGTCTCTTTGTCTGCCCAATCTCTTGCTTTTATCACAATTTGCACGATCCTTACAAATATCTGCTTTTATCTACTGCACGACATTTCAAGGAAAACACTTTTTTTTCAAAGCCTACAAGTGTAATACCAAAATTTACTGGCTTTTCTTATATTTTGTATTTTTTTTCAAAAATTTTTGCTGGGACCTATTTGCGGCTACCTTGCTTAACCGAAAATAAGGCCAACAGAAATTTTGTTGTACTTAATCAACTTGTTGTACGAAAGTTTGTATTCCTTAAATACGATAATTTCGTGTTGCACTGTTCGTTACTACTTAAGGCACATTTGTTATTTTCTTAGTAATTTCTCCTCAATCCTTTGCAAGGCTTTCTGCAGAAAGACTATAAAAGTTTTAGAAATTTTGCCTCGCTTTTTGGCTTTGAAGCTATGTTTTGTACAACGAAAGTAGCAAACAGGAATCAAACTGTAAAAGAACGATCAAATCTGAAACTACAAAACGAAACTTGTTTATCTTGGTCTTTATGTTTTCATACTGCTGATAAAGATATTGCCAAAGTATTCAAATGGAATTTGCAGAAATCTTAAAGTTTTAATTATTGCACTGTTTAAAGTGCCTATGCAGCGAAATTTACCATTCCAATATTTTAAAAGAAATCTATAGAATCCTTCGTTCTTGTCCTTATACAAAAAAACAGAATTCCGATAAGTTAAATGGCTCTTTTTTTATTGAGTGTCAGAGTATGCATATTTTGCAGTTGCATTGCGAAATTTTATTTCCCGCTGTGACGTCACAGTGATGAGTCGAGGAGAAACTGTTCAGTCAGGCCTGTTAAATCACTTATAGGGTCGAATTGTGCAAATTGTGATACTAGCATGAAACTTTGCAATAAGGGGCAGTTTGATACGCTTAAAAAGATAGAATACTGATCCCGACTGAAAATTGCCCCCCTTTTCTATTTTTAGAGTGCAAGATATGAATGGGAACTATATCACATTTTTGTCAGCATATCAAACTGCCTTTATATTAGGAATTTCCATTCTCTGTTTATGGCCAATGGTGGAATTAGGGGTCTCGACCGGAGTACCCCAGTCTAAAAATAGAACTTAGGGGCAAGGTATGATTTGGGTCTATATCCAATCTTTTTCTGCATGTCAAACTGCCTTTATATTGAGAATTCCAAGTTTCTATGACCTGGCGTTCTCTGTTTTTGGCCAGGGGTCTGGACCAGAGTGCCCCAGTCTAAAAATAGAATTTAAGGGGCATCATATGATTAGGGTTTATTTTACATCTTTTTCGGTCGTTGAACTGTCTTTTTATTGTGAATTTCAACTTTCTATGACCTGGCATTCTCCGTGTACAATTAGGGGTCTTGACCGGAGTACCCCAGTCTAAAAATAGATCTTATGGGCAAGATATGATTTGGGTCTATATCACATCTTTTTCAGCGTATCAACCTTGGTGTTTTCTGAAAGTTTGGTAGTTGAATCAAAATTTGCAAAATTTTTCTGCTTATCTCCTTCACTAAAACGTATTCTGTACAATCTGATTGCTGTCGACCCGACTCATCACTGTGACGTCACCAACTGGCCTTGGTTTTCGCAAGTACTACCTAATTTCAAACTCTGATTAAATACACTTTTGCTGGTCAAATCATGACAATTTTGGTGTCAAACGTATCGGAAAAGATGGGAAAATATAACTTTAAAAAAAAGCAGGACATAAAATTTCGCTGTATAGGGATTATAATGGGTGATCAATTAGCGATTAAGGTACTACGAAAACCTCTGTCGACGCAACGAAATGCGCAAATATTTGTTACAAGTTAAATAGGAAAATAGTACTTGTGGAGATATCCTTTCACGGCATTTTGACAGCCATGGTATATTAGAATATTATTAGACAAGCCCATGCCTTGAAGTCTTTTTCGACTGGTGAGAACAGAACATTTTTCTACAATCCCAGCTACCCTCGTACCAAACCGTTAATAAGACAACAAGAAACTAGAATTGTACCCTGCAATAGAATATTAAATAAGAGTATGCTCGAGGATCGTTTGAATCGATGTATAAATGCTACAATTGGCCACTACTAGACACACGCCAGACTGAGGCATGCAAGGATGTTTTTCAAAACCTTTTTTAAATCATTTTGAGTGACAATATATTGAGGGCAGCAAAGCAAACATACCTTGATCTCGGTTAGAAATCTGATTTTTGTAATTGTATTTATTCTTTTGTATTTGATGATGAAATTGGATGTAACTGCCGAAATTGAGATTGGAAAGGTTGTGAATGTGACTGCCGAATTTGAATTTTATAGTAATTACCGTAAATATTAGCTAAAGTGTAATTTTGAAAATATTGTTAAAAGGAAAAAGTTGGCATTTATTATAATCAGGCTTTTTCTAGCCAGCTTTAAAGTAATTGTATTATTATTATTTTTAATACATTTTCTTTCACTTTTATTATGGCTTAGGACACATGGCAAACGGTGATAGCGGTCATTTTGTAATTGTTGAAGTGTTTATCTGACCTAATTTTGATTTTATTGTCTATTTGCCTGTTTATTTTTTTTCATTTGTTTATTTTTCTATATTGTGACTTTGACAATCAGTTAAGGTATTGGAAATATGCAACATGCAACCCTTATATTTCACGTACCAACCGCAAACTTGATGAAAAATGAGTTATGACATTACATCACCCTGCTCTTCACCAGCCCCCTGCTTCGTTTTGAAACATACTTCTCAGTAACAAACTACTAAAAACCATTTATTTATTTTTTAGTACGTGATGGAACCTGGCTACCTACACATTTGGCCTCGAAATACATTCATGATGATCGCTTTACCAAACCAAGTAAGTCTCTTACATTCTCTTTCACCTGACGAATTTCTTCTCTCTAAGTGTGGCAAGATATTTGCTTATAATATCATGAATGCTCTCTTTCGATCTTGTTGTTTTTGGTATTATTTGTCATATCACAGACGATGCCGACCTGAATCACATTTTTCATCACCATGCTTGTAGTAGTTTTAACCCCCACAAAATTCAGCAAGATCACAACGACTTTGGTAAAATTAAATCGTGATTTTCATGATCGTGAAAATCTCTGCTACAATAACTATTATAGCGATCAGAACAGCTTTGAAAAAGACAACCATTTTATTGTCGTCACCACTCGATCGAAAAAAACCTTGAATATTATAAGAATCTTGACAGATATTTTGATTTCGGTGTTATCAATCAGTATTTGGTATCTTTATAAGAATTACAGCGAAATCTAGGCTATCATAACGATCATAGCAATGTGAATATCTATGCATTATGATAATCGTGGTTACCATTGATTGCAACGATCTTGCCTATTGTAGCTCGTTGGCTTTGGTGATGGGTATAAGCTTGTTGTCTTATACCATAACACCGATACTCTGGGGTATCATACCTTTTTCTAGCGATATCCCGACACTAGCCATAGTTAAGTTACCAAACAAAACTTTTGATATCAGACACCGACTTAAGTGCAACGGCAACAACATTTTATACCTATTGCAATGCAAATCTATTAAGACTATCATAGCTACAGAACAGCTTTGAAGATGACAACAGTTTCACCATTGATCGCGATAACCTTTTTTATAATGCTTATCATTATTGGTTCCATTATTCTAACGATTAAACAACCCCAACCACTTAAAAGCATTATAAGTAATCTTGAAGTCGAAAGCAACGACAAAGAAAGCATCAGCAACATGCCATGCCTCGCTCAATCGTTGGTTTCACGACATATCCATTACCTTGCATCTTTCTCGTGTCATTTTGATTATTTGATTGTATTTTAATGCTTATATTTAAATGCACCGTATTGCTTCTAGGACAAAACATTTACTTGCACGCTCTTCATGCCCTATGAAATATTTGATGGAATAAAAACTGCGGTGAGACATTTTATTAATTACATCTTTAGTTCTTACGCTATTGGCGAATATAATAGGACGGTTCTAAGCTGCCTGACTGTCTTTAGATCGTTTGTTTTTGTTGCAATTCAACTATGCTCGAAAACACTCTTTCTTTCCTTTTCTGTCCCTTAGTCTTTCATGTGATGTTTCTCAAGACCAAATAGAAACAGACTGATACAGATCTTGATGGGTCAATGTTTGCAAATCCATTAAAATTATGAAACTTGACTAGCTTTCAGACATTATGTGAAGCACCTTTTATAGCTGCACTATAAAATGAAGTCGTTTGTTGAAAATAATGAGATTGATTTAAATGCTTGTTAAACAACTGTCTGTGATTCTGCAGTCTCTGAGCAGTTGATTTTTAGGTTTCTTTTTTATTAGGATGACGTTCTTGCATTCTTCGAAAGAGAATTTCCCGATGCAATTCCGCTAATCGGAAGGTAGTTGTCTTCGCAATATACTTTTACTGGTTCTTCTAATAATTAGTTATACTCATAAAGGTATTTTTCACTTTTGTGCAAACAAATCCAAACTAGACCCCGTGGCTTTAGCTTTGTTTTTGAAAGTTGACTAAAAGAGTACAATTTCTTTTACGCTGGTTTGTTGAAGACCTTATCATTACAAGCAATTGATAGCACCTAACTGACTGGCCTAAAAGTTTTATTGCTCAATATTCTTTCAAGGAAAAAAGATTATCAGAGAATTTATTTCATAAATCTATGTCAAGAATTCAGAGAGGTATTGGAACTTTAAAGCAAGATTCAGAGATATGCTCTATCAAAAATTTCAGGTCGATTCTTCGCAATTTTTTCTTAATCCAAAGAATAGGAACTTGTTCTCTGAAGATATTATTCCAACAAACCTCAGATTTTGTAAGCTAGACCTGAAATCCATAATTTAAAACGAAATTTTCGCTTATAAAAGGGTTATTTTGTAGTAACATTCTTGTTGTATGAAAATCTTCAAGCCTGTTTTAAACGCCTATCTCTGAAATTGTTTTTGCAGCACTGCCTGCGGTTAAAGCATTACACATAAACATCATTTCTAAGTTATTTGTTTCAATTTGCTCGATATGTCCAAAATCAGAGTTGAAATAAAGGAGAATTTGAGAGAAAAGAAGTAATTTCTATCATTTGATTTGATATTATAGTCATATTCATTCATTTTTACAGTTTTATGACACTAACTACATAAGGGCAATTTCAAACACTCAATTACAAAAATCGGAATTTAAGCATTAACTACACTAGAAATTTTTCATTGTGTTTTAGCACTTAATGCTAAATTAGTCAAACATATGCGCATATTTTCACAAAATGAAGATTAGTTATACTCATAAAGGTATTTTTCACTTTTGTGCAAACAAATCCAAACTAGACCCCGTGGCTTTAGCTTTGTTTTTGAAAGTTGACTAAAAGAGTACAATTTCTTTTACGCTGGTTTGTTGAAGACCTTATCATTAAAAGTAATTGATAGCACCTAACTGACTGGCCTAAAAGTTTTATTGCTCAATATTCTTTCAAGGAAAAAAGATTATCAGAAAATTTATTTCATAAATCTATGTCAAGAATTCAGAGAGGTATTGGAACTTTAAAGCAAGATTCAGAGATATGCTCTATCAAAAATTTCAGGTCGATTCTTCTCAATTTTTTCTTAATCCAAAAAATAGGAACTTGTTCTCTGAAGATATTATTCCAACAAACCTCAGATTTTGTAAGCTAGACCTGAAATCCATAATTTAAAACGAAATTTTCGCTTATAAAAGGGCTATTTTGTAGTAACATTCTTGTTGTATGAAAATCTTCAAGCCTGTTTTAAACGCCTATCCCTGAAATTGTTTTTGCAGCACTGCCTGCGGTTAAAGCATTACACATAAACATCATTTCTAAGTTATTTGTTTCAATTTGCTCGATATGTCCAAAATCAGAGTTAAAATAAAGGAGAATTTGAGAGAAAAGAAGTAATTTCTATCATTTGATTTGATATTATAGTCATATTCATTCATTTTTACAGTTTTATGACACCAACTACATAAGGGCAATTTCAAACACTCAATTACAAAAATCGGAATTTAAGCATTAACTACACTAGAAATTTTTCATTGTGTTTTAGCACTTAATGCTAAATTAGTCAAACATATGCGCATATTTTCACAAAATGAAGATTGCATGTCTAAAGTTTTTATGAAACGGATTTTCGAAACCTGTTTAGTTCATCTAAAGAGTCTCTGGTATACTGTGTCAAGTATGGAACTGCGTCGAGCCTTCTATAATAATCAGGAAAGAGCGTGTACTGTATGCAAGGATCTGCTACCAAATGACTATACACAGGCGAGAATGCTGATCTTTCGTACGATGGGCTTCGTGGTGAGTAACACGTTGATGCGCGCGACCACGAGTGGTGCCTGCGGGACGACACATGGCCTCTCAAAGGATCTACTTGCATTTCCCTTCTCTCCTGCATCTTAGCTTGGAGTTTTTCAGAACTTTGCTCTTTATCCAGCCCAAGAATGCTGTCAATTGTGAAGGATTTTCGTCGTTTTTCTTGAGGAAATAGCTTTGTTATTTTACTTTCGCTGATTCCAAGCTTGTGTTCACTAGCTCCCCAAAACCGAGTTAGTGAATCGCCTCTATATCGATACAAAGACGGTAAAATCGCATATGGCTGAAAGTAGTCTGAGTATACACCAAAGGGGGTGACTGGGCGCCTTGCCTTTCGTCGTGTTCGCCGCCTTCTGTAGTCGCCTTTCGCGAAATCTTCTTCATTTGAAGGATGCACTGCCCAGTAATTCCCCTTGCCGTTTTCGCTTCTCCCTGCTTTAATGAAACATTCGTTAAGGGAGAGGTTGTGTCGAATACTGTTTCGCCAGCTTTTATCTTGTGTCTTGTAGAATGGGTAGTTATCAAGAATGTATTTGTATATGTCCGACAACACCATTTTACGTTCCGGCGAACCTAGTATCGCCTTTGCGATTAACGCTATGTAAGACTGAGTTGGCTTGCTTTCGTCGGGTTTGCTAGAATTGTCCTTCGCTTTTTGGGTTTCGCAAACTTCGTTGTCCTCGTAATCTGAGTCGTCCACGTCCATTGAAGCTTCTCTCTCTTCCACCGTTTTGTCGTAGATTGGAATTTCCTCGTCAGAACTTGGCCCATCGATAGAATTATAACCATCGATCTGTCTTTTCTTTAGTCGTCGCTCATCCGCATATCTTTCAATGTTGTTGTTCTCTTCCATCCTACTAGTAAAACGCTGTTGCATGGAACCTCTTCTTTGGATCTGTGCTTTGGGAGCTTTCCACCTTCAACTGAAGCTTTCAACTTTCTGCATTCGCCTATAAAGCTTTCTGTGGGAATTAACAGTTGCTTATGCTATTAGCAGTTAGGCCGCGCTGTAGTAATATTTTGCTGCAACTCTGTTGCTCCAAAGGTGTCAATTGGAAGTAAACACAAAAGAATCTTAAAAGTAATGATTTCAAAGCTCGTGATTAAGGGGTTGATTTTGACACCAACAAAAGTCGTATAAAATATTAGTCAACCGTGTATAACGTGTTAAGTAGCACTAAAGTCGCTCCCCAGGCTGATATTACCAAGTTTACTGGTGTAACAGAACGGAGGTGATGTGACATCCCTTTTGATGTTGCTGTTGTGAAGAATTTTCTATTAACATCTGTTCATTGTTGTCGTTGCCAGTAGGACAAACAGTAAGTGAGATTAAAGAAGGGACCCTAAATCCTTATTTGTTAGAATTACAAAGTGAGGGGGTATATTAATAGGTGCTAATTTTGTTAGTTTCACATGGGTGTTAATGGAGTAAGTCGTGAAAATGGGGAAGGTCGATAAACTCTGTTCTGTGAAATTAGCACTTCTTGTCTCACTGTTGTATTCAATAGGCTACCGTCTTATTATTCACCCAATGTTCTCTCTGATATTGCTGTTGTAATTGTTTGATGCCCTTGCTTGCCCAAACCAGCCTAGAGTTCCAGCGCCCTCCTATGAGTTCCAAACAAACATTGTTTAATTAGATAGCTCGACCTTTGACAGTTTGCTGTCGAATTTTTCTTCAAAGGTTTAAAAGAAGCAATTTCAATGGTTTAAGAAAAGGTTTTTTGTGGAAATTGCTATTTCTTGTTTTTTCCCTCTTCAAAGCCCCACCCCAATGTATTTGTCAAACGTGGATGTAAAAGCTGGTGATATTTCAGAATTTGGTATGAATGCAGGTTTGGTATTCTCTGATCCGAACAATTTTTATCTTCACATTTGAATCTTTATGTTGAAATTAGTCTGTGCTGAAAGTTTCAAGTTGTTTTGGCAGTCAGACAGCGAATTAACCCATTTTCAAGATTTAGCTTTTTTTATACATTTCAATGGAATTTGTTGCTGTAGTGAAATTTTTTCACTGCAGCAGCTAATTCCGGTCAAATCTAAAGAAACATGTAAATATTCAAAACACAGTAACTCGTGACCGAACTATCCAAACAACTTAAATTTTTCAGTATAAACTAATTTAAAGATGAAGATTTCGAGTCCCTTTTTGAGAAAGATCCATAGATAGCGAGATACAGAATCAATGACGTCAGCCCGGAACGGAGAATTCAAATTTATTTCAGCGCGCCCTGCAGCTATCATGCAATTTTCGTAAAAGCAGGTATTCCCTAGTGTTTATTACATCGCTACTGGCATTAAGAATTCTAAGATGTGAGAAATTTCAGAAAAAGCGAAATTTAGCCAAAGCCAAATAAAACAATTTCAAGTCAAAGAAGTTTCAAAGAAGTCAAATTACCCTTGCAAAACCTAATTTCGTCAATAGCTATATCTCATTTTAACAGATTAACCAATTTTTCATATTTAGAAGTATCGATCGGTGTTCTTTCACAATACCTGGCTCATTTTAGAAAAAAATTGAAGATTACGAATAGATTTTGATGACGCCCATCAGTTTTTTGTTATCCTATGAGATATTACATGCTCTTTAGCTCCTAGTTTCTATGAGCTCCTTCGTAGGTCTGATTGTTGTTGTTTGCTGTATTTGGTTGTGTTCTGCAAAAAGTTCCCCCGTTATTTTCCGATTTGTCTTGGTTCATGTTCCGTGGAATTGGTACCCTCGCAGCATGTGAAAAATGGCATAGTTAAGACATCCGTGTTTTTGTTCACATGCCGTGAAGCTGGACCGGCTGTTTCGCGAATTTAAATTCTCACGGCAGTAATTTGATTGCACTGACAAAGGCTTTGGTATCGAGCTTGATATGTAATTAAAATTAAGGTGTCAGAATTGTCCGGCCCTTGTGTGCTAAATGGGTGAATTATGACACGTTGTGCTATAAAACTAGCATCGTTTTTACTATTGGCGCAAGTAAGGTTTTTGTGCGTACACGGCGTTTTCACTAACAGATGTTGTTTTCCTTGAAACAATAACAATAGGTTTGTGATTAGTAGCTTTGATACTTCAAACATTATCGTCCTCCGCAAGGGTTGACAACCCATCTATGCTTAGCAGTGGTAGAAATCATCCGTGCACTCCTTTTGTGATCATGCGCATTCGCAGGTTTTATAGCATTGCACCGCCAATTAATATTTTTGGTACGGAGAATTTTGACACAACATTTTAGAAGCCTTTGATCAAATTAGAGCATATCCTTGCCACGCCCTTATCTGAAAGCTAATTCTGTTTGCGCCCAACCCACCTCGAAGAGATGGTGCTTCTCCTGGTAAACCAGATAATTTTTGCCGAAGGTTCGAGTGCTCTTATCTCAACATTGAATTTTCTTTCACTGCAACTATTAACGGTTTGTAAGCAAACATAAAATAACAATTCGGAATGGCATTTTCAACAGCACAGACGATAAGCTTACAAAATCATGAGGGAAATTTTTCAAACAGAAATTGTTCTCCTTTTTTCGTCTGAGGCCGGGTATGTTCTTTCGTCATTATTGTTTTCGGCAAATAAATGCAATCGGCGTTCTTGTGAACTGTTATCTAATTGAAAATCGAATGTTATCGAAAGATTGTCTAAAGTTTGTCATAGCAGGAAAAGCAGTAAAGGGAAAAATCTTTCTTCGAATAGGGAAAATTCGGTTTGCAAATAGTTGAATCGTTGGTTCTTATTAGCTGCAATTTTTATCCGTGGGTAGCATATTTTCTTGATCAATAAAAGTTTACTAAAACCCTAGAAAAATGCACGTGTTCTACCACCAAAAGTTTCGTCGATGCGATTGTCACAGCTGCGAAATACCCAATCGTAACATTTTGGTTTTAAATTTCCCATAGGTTCTGTACTTCAAAGAAATTCATTTCTAATTTAAATTTTTGGAATTTCCCACGGCCCTTTATTCTTATTGATTTAAAGGAGTTTTTATGTAATGAAGCCAACACGTTTACACTCTCCTCTTTTCATCTATTTTCACATCAATCTTTTGTTGGAGTCATTCACTGTAAACGTGTGAAATGTTACGGTAATATTTGTGAAAACGTATTGGTCTGTGATTTCTTGATTGTGGGAAACAGCATTGCAATATTAAAACTATGCTGTCTGTTTATGTCTATTTTTGCAAACATTGTTTTGTCGCGGGAATGACTGTTGACCATGTCCTAACTGAAAAATTCTAGGCTACATCTGATTTTCTGTTTAATAAACGTTGTATGAAACATAATACACTGTTTTGCTGTTTAATAGTGTAAAATCGTTCTATATTGAAGCGACCATCTTAACTGCATGGTGACAACACTGTCGTTAGCTACCCTTGATACCAGAGAATCAAAAGGGAGTCGAGTCGAGTAGAACAGTAGAAGAGTGAAATCCATGATAAATTTTTGCAACTTGTTTTATTTCTGTAGCTGATATTTTTAATCAAATCAGTTTGTAATTCTGACACACAGGAGTAATTCTGAAACTTATAAACATATTTAGATATTTTTAAATGAAATAAATGAAGCAAAGTCCGTTGAGGGCTCAGACCTAACTGCAGTTAAGAAAAAAGGGCGTGAGCTTCTTGGGCGTGGCTGTGAACATGCAGCATCTCTATGGTATGCAGTGTAACTCAGGTTAAATGGCTTTTTATCTGGCATCATATTGTTTGACTTTGAATGAGAATTGTTATCGGTTCTTCGACCGCTTGTAATCAAGCCTTTAATAAACAGAACTTATAAACTGCATGGTTCCCCCAGAATGAAACGGAAAGGTGCCTCGTGTAGCGGGTCCCACCGGTGGCAGAGTCTCTCTTCCCTCTGCAACACAAATCTTTTGCCTATGGGGCTCGCTGATAGGGTAGAGAAATGCCAAACCACCATACTTGAAATGTGAAATGAGATTTAAGGTTGAGACAAACGTATGACAGACAAATGTTGCACAGAAAATAAAAGAGGAAATTACCGAATACGAATTAAAGCAGCTTATAGGTTATTCGTTTGTTTCGATCGCTGTCGTCGGGGATTTTATGCAAGCATCTAATAAATATATTCTCAAAACAACCAACCCCTCACTTTTACTACCCCATTGTTGAATTTCGGTTTGTTGCAGAAAACCTAGTTATATTGCTTCAGTAAACCTTTGTTGAAACAAAGAACGAATGTTTTCATCCATTGATTAAATGTAGTAGACTTAAAGTCAGTTTTGTCCTCATAGAGAGAAGCTTGCTGAAGATTATTTAAAGAATCCAGTTGGTGATCTCATATCAGTCAAGGTAAACGGTTGCATTTTGAGATGTTTTTTGCGTACTGCAGACATCATGCCGTAAACACAGAGATCGCAAGTTGAATCCGAAGTTGGAGCAGCTTTGTTGCCAAACACTATTTTGAGCGTAAATATGCAAATGATAACCGTCCAGGTAATGTCGTCAAAAGACCGGATAGTAAACATGGAAATTCCAGACATTAGACGTCAGAATGCCGGTTCATCAGCCATCAGCAGTCCTTATAAAAGCAGTCAAAAGCCCGGATGATAGCTACCGAAAGATTAAATCGATATCCGTTTTGGTCTGTGACGCAGGCAATCGAAAGACCGGATGATATGCGTCATCGGACAAGTGAAAAATGTTAAAATTCTTATTCTGTGGATATTCGTACCTCACAATTGATGTTTGATGTAGTTTTTTTATTCTGAAGTTCGCTAACGCTGCATTGAAATTACCTTTAGTGCAAACCATACCACTTCAAAGACAAACTGGTCATCAAGGGAGACGCAGCTCATGCAATGGTACCATTTTATGGACAAGGGATGAACTCTGTAAGTGTGCAGTCCCTTGCTTAGAATAGGCTTATTTAGGTGTTTCTTTGTACTTGAAACGTACCTGGCTTTTCTAGATTGATTTTTAATTGATCAAAAAACAACTTTTATTAAAATTTGTGAAAAGTAGCAGTAGGGATGGAAGAAAGTTTTTCCTGCTGGAACCACTCTTAGAAAAGTATTTCTGTGCCTTATACTAGCTATGTAGACATTTTAAGCTCATTGGGCATTGACTCCTGTAGGTAATTGCACACCCCTTTGATTTTTGTAAAGTTTACATTCTGCTTTCTGCAGGAAGCTTCTGCTGCTTCAAAGTACGCTGATCTGGTTTACAAAGCAATCAAATTGTTAATTGTTTTCCACTGACTCAATGCATTTATTATTTCTTCTTTGTGATTTTTCTTCTGGGACCCAGAAAATTCTCGTGAATGAACCAGTGGTCCCGTGGTACGATACTTTCCCCACCACTGAGAAGCAGCGAAGTTAGCTTCAGGGTTGCCAACTGGCCTACTGGAAGGCCAAATTTGAGAAATCTAGCCTTCCGACCTCATTTAGGCCATTTTTTTGGCCTCCTAAAGGAATGTTTGAAAAGGAGATTAAGAAGCAGTGAAGTTAGCTTCGGGGTTGCCAACTGGCCAACTGGAAGGCCAAATTTGAGAAATCTATCCTTCCGACCTCATTTCGGCCATTTTTTTGGCCTCCTAAAGGTATGTTTGAAAATGAGATTAAGAAGCAGCAAAGTTAGCTTGATATCTCATTTCATTCCCTAGGGATTCGAGGACTGCTTGGTTTTTAGCAATATTTTCGAAGATAGTAACTTCGATATTGGTATGTATGTTATGGTAACATAAATACTCACTATCCCATACTTGATTTGTGCGATTGATATTGAGGTGAAATTTGATAACACTTCCTTATTTCCTAAAGTATTGTATGAAAATGAACAAAGAGGGTCATGTAAATTACCAATGCAGAAATTTTTGAGCAGACTGGCTACGGTAGTAGCATGGCTGCAGAAAATGCTGTCGTTAATTGCTTGCCGTTTTTTAAATAAATATCTTGTCTCAGGTAAAACCCTTGAAAAGTATTCAATTACAAGGAATCCAGATGCAGAGGCCATTTGCGACTTGGCGATGTACAATTATATCGAGGTTTGTTGTCATTTTCGGCGGGTTTGTTCATTTCCCGCAAAGATCCATTATGTAACGCCATCTTGAATAATAGCTTGTGTGACTACAGCAGTTTGCTTTTGCCATAAATGTGAAGCAATTGTTTGCTTGCAGAAATATTTTTTCTTTCGTTTCTTTTCAACGTAGACACCAAAACAAGCAATATTGTCAAACAATAAATTTAGGCTCACAGACCTTTTAAATACCTTATCTTTTGAGGAACTATTTCCATCCTAGATTTTGGTACTTCTTTCCAAGCTTTTGTTTATTTGAGAAAAAATCACTTCATCCGAGGGGCAGTCAATCCCGAAAAGCTGTCCATAAAAATAATTATGAATAACTTTCCTTTATTTTGATAATTTTTCTGGTTATTTTCTATTATTTTCGAAGAAGTCTCTCGGCTTTTTTTAGTTTCAAAGATAGTTACCTCCTTAGTTTCAGTACTAATTTAGCCCTCTTTGTCATCACTTATTTATTTCTTTCACAATATTTTTAGCCTCGTCAACTTATACTATATGTAAGCTGTAATTTCGATTTCAGATGAGAGAGCACGTTAATTCGAAACTCTTCATTCTGAGGAAGTACTTGGACAATTTCCTTTATTATCTTTTCCCAAGTCGATGGATCCCGCTCTACACAATGGTGAGTCATTTGCCCCTAGGCTACTTATTATTATAAATCGCTGACACAGTTGACTGAGCTTGGTTCTAATTCTCATACGAATCAGTGAAGTTGAAGACTCTCTTGCTTATTACCCTTTCTTAGGACAAGTTTGCACGTGCTTTCGTAAGCCATCCACAATAGTGTCCTCGACTAGTCCGCGACGTCCCTCATTCTTACGCGAATTACGACCAGGCTTCAAACAAACCAGGCTTTAATTAGACGGAATTTCCTTGGGTTTAACCCTTCGTAGTGAACTCTGTTAGCTTTGGTACGAGCATCAGATAGGAATGAAAATGGACACCGTTTTCCCCAACTGGCTAGGGTAGCTTCAATTCGTTCAAGACGTTATTGTTAGCCCCATTCCACAAAGGCCAGAAAACAATGTTCAATTTTGATTATACGGTCAGTAAGGCCAATAAATACATAAGAAATTAAAATGCCCTGTCCGAACCCCCTATTTTGTTTTCTGTGGAAGGTTGCTTGGGAAAGTTGTCGAGAGGAAGAAACGAAAGTATATATGTAGAAACTGCGTCGATTTATTGAAGTAAAGGAAAATATTGAATGAAGGCCTAGCTGAAGTGAACGAAAAGTTCTGTCAAAGTACAAGAAAGTTGCATGTGAAGTTGGCGTTGTGTTGGAATAACTTACTTGCTCAGAACGACCATCAAAGATTAGAAGGACATAACTGTTTAAGGACATGATATCTCATCCCTGTCATTCGATGCATATCATTCGAAACCCTGCAAAGGTGATTGGACTATGCTCTTTTATCGTTTGTTCGACTCCACGTTACGCTGACCAACTTTCGAGGGTTACAAAATCATTCCCTATCTCGTGATCTTGACTCAGCGCTGTTTTTTTCTTCAATTCGATCAGGGTTGCTGGGTGGTCAGGGAAATAATAGCCCAGAGGCGTCATCAGCTGTAACAGTTCGATAAAAGTCATCTCTGCTAAACAGCGACATCATTTTGTTACTTTGCACAAAGTCTTTACAACATTTATTTTGAGGCTTTAATGTGTACGTATGTGAGATGGCCTATAGCATAGGAGTGCCCATTCTGTTGCGGGGCTTTGTTTTAATGCTGGTCACATGGGAGAAAATTCTCTAAACAGCTGCATTACTGACTGGGGTTGTCAGAAATGAAAGTCTATAATTCGCAAACGAAGAATGTCCAAAATGCAATTGCGATATCTTCATGTGAATTTGTGGTACCAAGGGTAAGAACAACCATTTATGGAACCGAGACTATCAAATATAGAGGGCAGCGTCTTTGGCTCTCTTTACCTCAGCACATAAGGAATGCTCAATCTATTAATGAGTTTAAGAAAGAAATTAAAAGCTGGAATGGCACCGACTGTACATGCAAACTATGTAGGACGTTCGTGCCACAGCTTGGTTTTTTTGTAATTCTTTCGTTTTAAATAGCTCAGATTTTTATAGTACTACCCTCTAAGTTTTCAGTGGATTATTATGTACTTAAAATTTTATGCATTTAATCTCGTATATATTTATTTGATGTAGTAGTTTTAACAGTTGGCTTGGATTAGCTCATTTCACTGTGAATAGCTATGTAGCGCGAACTTTAAATAAATTGATTATTATTATTATTATTAAATGTGAAAAAATTTTTTGCGGTACAAAATTTGAAAATGGCTTTGAAAAAAGCAAACATTTTACGACATACTAAAAGCTTTTTCGTCTGACACTCCTCAGACCATAAAACGTCAGAATAAGGTTCCGAAAGAACACGATGGAGAATATATACCCAGTTGTGGATCGAAATAGGCCAATCAGAAAAACGCAAGCACAAGACCGGTATTTGTCAAATAAAAAAATTGGCTGTTTGTACTTATATCTAGTATGATACTGATATTTAAGAAGCATAACGCTACTGTTTGCTTAAGTTAGGTAGTTTAACGCTCCACTACACCACTGTCTTGCTTTATAGAAAGGTATGCTCGTTGCATCCAATGAGATCTTCGAATTTAATCATTCGATTTTTGAGCTGGGTCGATGAGGGTCGATGGCGTGCAACAATTTTGCAAATAAGCTATACCTACGAGCAGTTTTGTAACATTAACGACTTGTAATATCATCGCGAAACAAGTTCTGGCTATCGTTCCATTTCAGATGATGTCCTTATTTATTTATTCTTGTTCTTTTCGTTACTTTTTCGTTTTTTTGCGTTTTCTTGTTCCCTTTTGTACCGGAAAATATAAGTATTTCAACAACTTCAATAATGACACGTTGATTGCTGTTAAAAGAGGTAAACTATATTTTCTTTCAAAGAAAGTTCCGCATTACGATAAAGTCATTTTTTGTTAAAGGTGACATTTTCAACTATTCCTTACCACGAAGTCATCGAAAGACGCAAAAAACAAGACAAGGTAATAAACCTTAAAAAATTATACAACCTTTCTGAAAGACCAGCTAGAAGGACCTCATCGCTGTTAGACCTGCGCAATATATGTAATTGATTTCAAGCTACCTAACGTCTTAATTATATCGAATTTCTCAACTATATTGAAATCTTCACATAGATTAATCTTTTTCTGCTTACCAAATTTTCCTAATTCCCTCTTTTTCGTAAATTTGGTTTCCTTTTTTTGTAGGTCCTATCTAAGGCAATTTTGTCACTTTTAACGTTTGGTGGACTCGGTGTTCTTTCAATTGCCTATTTCAAACCTCGGTTGACGTCATTCAATTTCCAGCTGCCCAGTATTAATTTGCCTAAAATGAGTTTGTTTGTAAGCAACTAGAAAACAATAACAAATATCGTATGAATGAGTACTTTCTAGCGTATGTAGACAAGCTTGCAAGGTAGGTAGGGGACTGATTTGGTTAGTATGTAGGTAGGTAAGTCGTTAGGTAGAAAGAAGGAGAGTGTTACTTGGCTAGTATTGCTATTGGCATTGGAGGCTTTTCATAGAAAATTTTATATTTATTTGGATATTTATTTGGATATACTTTTTAACATTCCAGGTAGCTATTTTAATATGTTGCCTGGTTCTCAGTTCTTGAATGGAGTTTGCTTCAATGTCATTGTTATCATAAAATGATGAATTTATACAGTAGGCATATTAACGGTTTATTGCCCGTCTTTTGTTCTGTCTGCCCGCAGTTTACTCTGTCTGCCCGCAGTTTACTCTGTCTGCCCGCAGTTTACTCTGTCTGCCCGCAGTTTACTCTGTCTGTCCCCATTATATAATGCCTACCCACAGTTTACTCTGTCTGCCCGCAGTTTACTCTGTCTGCCCGCAGTTTACTCTGTCTGCCCGCAGTTTACTCTGTCTGCCCGCAGTTTACTCTGTCTGTCTCCATTATAAAATGCCTACCCGCATTTTACTATATCTGGATGCAGTTTTGCAGGTCTGTAAATAATAACTGAAGCAGAGGTTACCCGAAAAATTTGACTGAATTGCAGCAAGCTTGGTAATTTTCTTGATGATATATAGTTTGGCGTTGAAAAGCAAATAATATTGCTTGTTGAATAAAATATATTTATAGCTTTAAAAGCCTAATTTAAAGAACATGCGGACATTTTCATAATGTATGTCTCAGTTTAATCTTGATATTTTTACCATAGATGTATGTTAGGCCTTCTGCTAGCATGAGTATGTTTTGCGGTGACTTGAGTTTTTCTTCATGCTTGAACTAACTCTGATTCACATATTTTGAGATTTCTATGTTCTCGATGTTTTAAAACATGATAAAACTTTGAACCAAAAACCCAGTATTAAGTAAGATATACGATAATTTCCAAGCATCTTTTTCACGGGGCCTAAGTGATTTGACTGTGTTTTCTAACCGATTTCTACGTTGCTCTGAAACTTAACTGGTGACCCATCAAAATAAAAAAATATCTATGTGATAGATCAGTTACAAAGTACTGAATAAAATAAAAGATCACTTATATGACAAATTTTGTAAAAATTTTGTAAGAAGTATGATTCAACGATCAGTTCGATTCAACGATCGGACGCAGCCAATCTCCGCTATGAAAACAGTCAGCATCGGGAAGTCAACTTCTCTGTGGCATTTCGAAAATCAGCTGTTCCTGGCCTTGTTGCAGGATCATCATATATAATAGTATGATCTTTTTGACTATCCTCTTGCACAATATTTTATTCACCCTGAGTTCAGCGAGTAAGACTGCTTTTGTTTGCAAAGTCGTTGTTCTTATCAATTCATCACAACATTTAGGAACTCGTCGGAAACAAACTTTTTTAATGTCTGTAGCATCCAAGCTTGTGCTCCACACAGAGTCCATTTCAGAGGGAACTCTTGCTTACCTCGATGTGCCCAGAATAAAAGAAAGCATCTACAGAAGCTTTTTAATATGTCTAGAATTAGAATTAAGGTCAACTGAGCCCCAGCATTGTAACAGAAGGAAACTGTGTTTTTCTCAGGAAGGAGGTGCTGCAATGTTGTTCGAAGGCAGCGATTGCTGTTTTGCTTTACATTGATATGCCTGCTATCTGCCTTTGATGTCAACTCATGGCTGAACATGTTAGGATTTAGAAGCATAAGTTCAATTAATTCTTACTGTTTGAAAAATTAATCTTCAATAATTGCTGTTACTAAAGCTAAAGGTACTAGACAGGAAAGCTCTTTTGGGTTCTTTTCAAGTTTCCCAAGCAACTGCAGTGGAACCTCGATTATCGAACAACTCTACATAATGGACACTTCTGATCAACGGACAGATATTCTTGTCCCAAGTGGTCAAAGCGCTCAAAATAGAATCTTGATTCAACGCACGGACAATTAGACTGATTCGAACGGTGTCTGCTATATTGAGGCTAAACTGTAACCTTCAGTACGTAATTTATCACTTTGTTTATTCAGAGTATTAGAGTTAAATCAAACTACACCAATATGCGTTGTGACCTTAAACTAATTGAAGCAAAAGGGGATCCTACTAGGAAAAAAGTCCCTTAAAATATAAGTAGTTGAAATGCTCCAAAATGAAGGCTAGAATATGCCAAACAGGTTTTGATGAGAGGTTTTAAAACCACTGGTGGACTGACTCATGGAAGAGGAATGTCGGAAATTCAACGGCTGGTGTGGATGCTGTCAATACAAATTTCAGTTGAAGTAAACGATACCACGAGCGAGCAACATAAAGACACAATGACAGCAAGAATAAAATGAGATCTAAACGATGCAAGGCAAATTATTAAATTCGTGGATGCAAGAAGTCCCTTTACTGATGATCTTTACTTGAGATCCATCGCAACAGGTGTCATAGCAGAAGAGGGAGCAAATGTTGACAGAGCAAGATAAATTGGCGAGACAATTTTAGATGATATAGCACGTAAGGAGACAGAGCAATATGTTTTCAAAAAGGCATACCAAGCAACTATAATTACAACACCTAATGTGGCAAAAATGGCCAATATTGAAATCCAAGTGGACCCCCAACTCCTTTTCCAAAGGCTTATTACATTTAAGGACTTTGTTGGACAAGATGCCCGTTCAATATTTCAGTATGAATTATGCTCAGTTCTAGCTACTTTATTTGAGGCAAGTGGTTTAACAAGGACAGCTAACAAGCCAGTACTCGCGGAGGCAGTAGCCAAAACTGGCAATTTCAGTGATACGAGCCCAGCGGAACCATTACAATACGTCCTTGCTGGAGGGTCTTATTTGCAACATTTGGCATGGAAACGTGGAGACCGATTCGCTCGATCTTAGATTCATATCTGTGTTACGTCACTAAAAGGTACAGAAAAGCAGTTGTGGTCTTTGATGGTTACGAACTGGTCCATCTGCGAAAGATATGACACACCGAAGAAGAACAAGGTTATCTGCTGGAGTGGAAGTCATCTTCAAGGAAGATATGGTCCTAACTATAATGAGGAGGTTTTTCTAGCTAAAAAAGAAACAAGCAGCGTTTTATCTACATGTTGGGCAAAAAGTTAGAAATCGAAGGGTGTGAAGTTGTCTATTCAGAGGGTGATGCAGATTTCGCTATTGTAGATAAAGCAATAAGTGTATCAGCAGACATTGAAACTGTTGTCATAGGTGAAGACACAGATCTGCTAATGCTTCTTCTTTATCACGCTAAACAGAATCTACAATCCATCTATTATTGTCCACAGAAAAAGAAAAATGCAAAGAAAAAGTTAAGAGTCTGGGATATAAAGTTTTGTCAACGAGTTCTCGGTTCGGAGACATACAAGTCTATTTATTTCTGCGTGCATTTCTGAGGTGTGATACGGCATCAAGTCTTTTGGTATAGGCAAGGTCCTGGCACTGGAATTGTTTACAAAGAACACACATTTTCGGGAATGTTTTGCAAATGTTTTCAACGAAGAATCCTCTACCACCAAAGACCAGGTTTGTGTCGCAGGTGAAAAGGCATTAAATGCAGTATATAATGGTGAAGAAAATACTTCACTAGATGACCTCTGCTATAATTTTATTTGCGCAAAGCTTTTTTCTGCAAAATTACAGAACAAACCCGAAGCACTACCACCGACATCAGCTGTAGCAAAATACCACAGCATGCGAGTATACTGACAGGTGATGCAATGGAAAGGCCACTCGATAGGTCCTGACAAATGGGGCTGGCAGGTCAAGGCTGGTGCGATGTTTCCATGTCTCACGGATCTCCCTTGTGCACCTGAAGAGATGTTGAAGCTGATTTACTGTAAATGTAAGAAAGGGTGTACTAGTATGAGATGTTCATGCAAGAAATGGTTTAGCCTGTACTACTGCTTGTGGAGAATGCCGCGGAAATAGCTGCGAAAGTCCGATGAGTTTGGATGATTCACCATCTAGTGATGAGGAATGAATAACCAGATACTTTAAACGCACGTTTGGCATTAGCAAGTTTGCATTAAAAAGTTTCTAAACTACTTCCTAGTTCTTTGCAAGATAATAATCATAACGGGAAAATCTGAGGTTGCGAGGTCATATTTCCGTAATCAGCAGCCATTTTTAATTTAATTTTTGAATCGTCAAGTAAATATATAGGCTTTCGATGTGCATATGGCATAATCAAACGAAATTTAATGCTCAAATGCAATCCAAATTCTATATATATAGCGATTTTATATATGCAAGGTGTACCACAAGGGCTGAAAAAGTGAGGGAATTTAAAGCAAATATCATGGGGCGATTTTGGGGGGTTCAACAGCTGGGATTTTATGGGACTTTCTTCTGAACAAGGTTTAGCGGATCGACTTTCGACTGCAACTTAACAAAATTTTGTTGCAATTAGTTCAGGGTCAAATTACAGTTTGACTAGACATATTGGTGTTTAGTTTCTTAAAAAGATTTAAAATTGAAACTGATAAAAGCGATTTTGAGGCACCTTGAATGCGTCGATTTTCTGAAGAGGAATAAATCTAACATGGAATAATATCGAAGTATTCTTTTAAAATCAAATTATCTTTGTAGCATAGGTAATAACCATATTTTCGATATCATATGTTGCCTTCAAGCGTTTTTTAGTAAAAGAAAGGAAACAGATTAAATGATTTAAAATTTTTTGCAGAATCAACATTAAATTCTTGTTGTGAGATTGGTTTTCACATAGCTGATATTCAGAAGTGAGTTTTATAACAAATGAGAATAGGTTTAGATAGTCAAAACAAAATACCACTTTGTAAAATAAAACTGGTAGCTTCGAAATTTATATAATTTTCAACTGGGTGTGTTATGAAAATTGATTAAATAAAGAAGAAAAATTTAGGTATTCGTTTAATAAATATGCATGTTAAATGGTCAACAATAGTGCACTCTTATCTTGGTTTTTTTATATTATTTTATGTTTAATTAGATTTTCATACTTAAAGCGCTGATTACTTCATTACATGAAAATGACGCGTTTCAAAGTACTGGCTTATTTAAGACAGATTCGTTGTTGTTGATAGCAATATGAAATAACTAATTTAGAGTTATTGTAAAAGCCAACATATACGAAAAAAGTATATTGCAAAATCTGTGCAATTCTAGAAAAGTATATTTAACGCAATTCAAAGCTTTCTATCAAAACACTATAGCTGCAAAGAAAAGAATTGTCAGAGCGATCGTCGAGTAAACCATAATATCTTACATTATATGACAACTTCAAGAAATCCTGCTTTTGCATCCTTTTAAAACACTTTATATTTCCTAACATCTATTTTATCACAATGCTATACACGCTTTTTATTTTATTGGGAACCTAGCTGGGGGTCTAATTTCTGACTTAAAAACAGACTATGCTCGAAACGTCGTTATAATTTACTTTCATTGATCGTTATTATAGCATTATATTGTACCGCACGCAATCTAGTATGTCTACTTTATGAAGTTCCTTAATTTTGGACCTCTTTTGATTTGATTGTAGTACTAATAGTTACTTTAGCTGCACATTTGATGTCATGAACATTTCATTGTACATTGAAATTCTGTATTAGTGTCGCTAGATTCTTAGCTGTAGCTAGAAAACAAGGTGAAAAACAGAAAGAAGACTAAAAAGACGTTTGATATAAACAAAATGGAAATCCAATCAAGATGAAAAATAAAACACTCGATAGCTACCTGCGTAACGCACAATTTATGTGATTTTAACTCCAAACGAATAGAAATGGCTACCTAATTCTTGATTGTTTGCAATGGTGAAATATTTAAAAATAAATAATTCTTTATGGATTATGTTTTTCTGTAACAATAGTCCAGAGACACAAAGGGGAGCATTGCCACCCGAGTAGGGAGTTTACCAGACTAACTTTTTTAGACCAGTTTTTGACATTAAATTCAAAGCTGGATGCAGGAGCATCACTTCATACTTTTTTGTTGGGGGGAGGGGGGGTGGCAGCATATTTGCCTTGCAGAAAAATTTTTCCCAGGCAAATGTTGAAAATGTGGGGAACTGCCACTTGATTCCGGTAACACAAAATAATAGGTCAGTTTTACCCATTTAGGTCATTGCTTATTGTGTCCACGAGTTCACCGATGTCTTTGCCGAACTTGGGGAGACGAGCAAAAAAAATTTCTTCAATGAATGAGGCAACCTTGGAGTCAGAGAGCATGCACTCTTTGTTTTACAACACACTTTCGATTAGCACACTAGCATCCCACTGATTTCGTTACACTAGATGTACAATCACTATTTCTCAAGATGAGGGTATCACAGCTTCCCTCGATGCAATAAAAAATCATTAAGTGAAAAACTACCCTACTGCATATAAGATACAACAAATGATGACGTTTATTCACAAATATAATTATATTGCTTTATTCTGTATTGTTTTTAAAACAAGACGCACATATTGACCAAGGGGTAACATTTCAGTCCTCATTTAAAGGAAATCAGAAACTATTTAGAAATATTTTCCATCCAGCCCAAGCTCACGCTGTCAATTCATATTTCGTGTCAATAATAGTCTGTTTTATGTTACTTTTGGAACAGACAAATTCCAAGCATAACCTTCCTTCTTGTTACAGTTATAAGAAAAACAACAAAGCAGACCCATCGGTAGAAACCATCTACCCTGCGAAAATCAATTTTGCCCTGCAAGACGGTTCTATTTTCGTGGTTGGGGGGGGGGTGAACCACCCCCATACCCTCCCTCAAGTGACGCGCCTGGCTGGATGTTGATCTTTTGGTGTAGAATGCGAATCTGAATGCTAATCGGGGGGGAGAGGACGCTTTTTTGAAATACAGAGGGTTTCGTCCAAATAACGTCTTTGGATGTCCTGTGAATAGATTAAGTTGTATTTCTCACGCAAGTTTGGCAATGAAAAATATCATCTACAGTGGACATACAGTAGTGCTGCTGTCAACACTGGGGCTCTTGACTTTAGGAGAGGGATTAGATTTAGGGTCACTTGGTTTGGAATTAGTGAATCATTTTGCTATGTGAGTTATCGCCATAACAGGTTTAAACCAAAGTTTAAACCATAATTAGCTTCTATTGAACAGATTATAATTTCAAGATCATAAGCTATCATATTCGTAAAGGCATGGCATACCTCTTCCAAAGCCTGTATAAACACGCAACTGTCATGATTGGCGACACACTCAGCGACTGGTTTGGCAGCATTGTTGGAGTCCGGCAAGGGTGTATCCTGTCATTGATCCTATTTATCCTGTTTTTAGAAAGGATTGATGCTCTAGACAGCTATAATGCCTGCCAAAAGTCTTGGAACACTGACATCAATTACCAAGGTCAAAATCAATCATTCCCTTCTCCCTTGCAGAACAATATTGGTTTACTATCAAACGGGCTAGGATTTTAGGAAGCACTTTCTTTTGCGCTTCTTTTATGATATTTCTCTAAATCATAAACATTGTTTTAGGGGGAAGGGGGAGGAAATAGCAATTTTTTTTCATAAAAGGAATGAAAGATATCAAATGCAGCGTGAATTGCTGGGTGTTCCAAGTACTTTTGGCAGGCATTGTACAACCATGGACCAAAATTTGGAGGATTAACAATCAACAATCTGCGTTTCGCAGATGACATTGGTTTAATTGGCGAGAGCTGGGAAAATCTGAAAGAGTTGACATCTAGGCTTGAAGCGGCTGCACGAATGCACGAATGGAGATCAATTCTGAAAAAACCAAGGCGATGGTGGGTGGAAGAGATGTTACAGAAGAAGTGGTCATCAAGGTCAACGGAAGTGTTTTAGAGCAGGTAAAGGAGTTCAAGTACCTGGGTGTCACTCTGACAGAAAACATAACAAGCGAAGTCAAGAGAAGAATTGGAAGTGAAACAAGTGATTTGGCTAGACTTGACAACATCTGGAAAGATAGGAAACTAAACATCAGAACTAAGATGAGATTGATGAACGCGATGGAGACAAGAATCCTTCTATAAGGTTGTGAAAGTTGGACAGTCACGGACAAGATCTGGAGAAAGGTGGAAGCATTCGAGATGAAGGGCTATAGAAGAATGCTTGGCATCACATGAAAGGAGCGCAAAACGAAGGAATATGTCTGGGGACTGGTGGAGACTGTCTTTGGTGGGCAACAACCGGAGAGTCTGATGCAAGTGGTGCAGAGGAGGATCTTCACCTTCTTTGGACACCAATCAAGACGAGATCGATGTACAACGTCAATCAGGATCGATACAACAAATGTAAAGTGAGATCTTGCCCTGGAGTTCATGAAGTTCTCATCATCCTTATTCTTCTAGGAAAGGAAATGACATGCCCAGCCGTCATAAACTGATAGATAGCAACAATGGCAAAACAGAAAGCTCAATGATCTTTCAGCGTGTGTTCTCTCCACTATCATTTAGTAGCCCTTGTTCTCCTTCACGCATTTATAGGCAACGATTATGTATCGTAATTAATGCTTTTAGAAAGAGGGGCATTTTGGAATGTAATGAAGACAACCAAGAAAGTTAGTAGCAACCTTCAGTAAGCTTGGCACAGTCGTTGAGCCAAATGCCAATGAAGAAGTATGAAGTTATGATGAAGAAGTATCAAAGGTATGAAGAAGTACATATGTCGGCTGTCAACGGCCAACATGTCAGTTCCACCTTCAGTAACTGGTCACGGGGGTGAGCATGCAATATGACTTACTGCCTTCTAAACACAGGTGCTAGCCAAGTGGGGAATGTTTATTTTAAAATGTATTAATATGTAGAGCCCGGTTACACTTTCCAAATTATTACTCTATTTGGTATTTTCTTTGAGCGATCAATTTGGTTCTCATTTACTTGAGATAGAGCCCTTCGGTAGGTTCCTTACATTACACCGAGGATCTAGTAAAGATAATTCAATTATGAAAGAACGTACAGCTGAAAAAAGCTAGACATTTTGATTACTTAGATTTTCTTCAAAACTTTGTCATCTTCTCGCAATTTGCAAAAGCCACGTTCTGCTGTCTTATTAATGATTGGAATTCTTAAGATACTATACAACCTTTTTCCTTGCTTTAACAGCTTTTCTGCTTTCGAGCTAGGAATTTCTGATCAGACCCCGCCCAACTAGAAATTTTTGCCCCTCCGTGCTCGTTTAAAAATGTTAGGATGAAAACATGTTTTTGTCTAAAAACTTAGAAAACGGCGTCTTCCTACTTGACTGTCAAAGAAATGTCGGTTTAAACGCAATTTGTGCATCTGTGCATTTATGGTGAAAAACAATATCGACTGTGCGCTAGTCCATATAATGTTATATCAAGTCTAACCAACTGCTGGTATGCTTCAAACTGTGTTGAATTTTTGTTTAAAGCACTGAGCAAGACGCCAAGCTGCAAAACGAGACTCGAACTTCCTTCATTTCGAACGACAATATTTGATGTCACTGTAGTTTGATAACTTCTCAAATATGCAAGGCTTCGTTGCACCTGTTTTAATGGCTTAGTTCCTTTTTACAGTTTATTTTTGGATTTATTCTGTTAGATATGCAATAGAAAACAAGACTTTTGTTTGCTTTTCTAATCGCAAGTGAAGGAAGATTACAAAGACTCTACAAAAAACTCATTACGTTGCAAAAATTCTTTATCCTGTGCAATAAGATAAAGCTGTATCAAACTCTGTATCTCTTGCAGGAAAGTAGATTTTGCAAGGTTCTTCAATACCGTTAGTAATAATTTTTTTCCTTTAAATAAAGCAACGAGCTCCTTTGCTTCGCTCAGTTGACAAGCCGACTCGGCATTACCCGCCAGGCGCTTTGCTAAAGGAGGGCGCTTTTGTCCGTCGCCACATAGTTTTTTCTCACCCTGTAGTATAATTACAACCTTTTTGTAACAGTTGTAACGTGTTAAGATTTCTGTTGCAGCTCATTTTTCAAAGTATGCTTTCAAAGTACACTAATAATGCTTCAAATTAAAACTATAGAATTCAGAATTTTGAAATAGAAACAGATAAAAGCAGCATATGATATTTCTCATCTTCTGACCGCACCCGAAAAGAGTGGGACTCGCCCTTTGTGTAGGCAAAAATGAATACTGTAATAGAGCTAAAACAATGCCAGCCTTTGCACTGGGATGTTATCGTTTTGTATAAGTAGGAATTTCGTATATTACGTAGATTTTTAGGATATCCCCTTTGTGTCTCGAATGTTCTGTCTTCGCGACAGCACCACGTCTGTGACCACGTCCAGAGGGTGAGAAAAGTAGACTTGGACAATCTACTTTCATCATCCTCTGGATTTTTTCTCCTCCGTAGAGTCTACACGCACACAGCATTCCATTCTTTTGGGTAGGATTACTCCTCATTAGAATAACATCGTCTTTTTCTAGAATTGACTTGTAGTTTATTCTTAGTAACATTTTATGCTTAGTTATGCTTTTCTGGTAATTTCCTTGTTCATATAAATATACGTAGTTAGATTAAGGGAGAATCAAAGAGGGCTTCAGACGGTACGGACATGAAAGGCTAAACATTAGAAGGAATCTAACCGTTTCGCCCAAGAGGCTTGCGAAAGCTCTTGCGGCCCAGTTTGCATTTAGGACAGGCAGTGCTTGAGAAAGACTGCTCTGTGCCTCGTTTTATATTTCCTTAGATTGTTATAAGTATTAGAGTTCGCGGAGAACCGTCGTCGTTTATGTTAGCTGCTTAGATTTAAGTTTAGCCTTGGAATATTATATGATGGAAGTGGAATGAAAAGTATAGTCGCTGGCAGAAACCGACATTCTCTAAAGTTTCAGTCTTCGCAGCATTTCTTCCTCGACATAAACCTCCATTTCACAACACGGAATCCTCCAAAAAATTTTGACTTCACCCCTGTTACCCGTCCACCTTCGTGCCTGAACGGGGAACCACTATGATAAAATCTTCAAAATCCACTGTGATAAAATTTAGACCCCACTTCAATCTTTTATTTAAATTGCTCCCATAATAGCTAGGTGATTTAGAAAGTGAAGAATATTTTTCTTTAATAGAAAAGACAGGCCTTACAAATGCTTGCTTTCCCGAAACAAATGTTTACAGCCAACACCAGAAAAACTTGAGGCATATTTTTTGGCTTTGAAAAACAGCCTGAGTCTGAAGGCCTAACATGCTTAGTGACCCTCTTGTAAAAATGATAATGATGTTCAGGCATGACACGCCCTTTCGTCCAGCATGACACGCCCTTTCGTCGGGCATCTAAGCTTCATACCACTCTAATGAAAATAGTGATGTTTTCCCCCTGATTGAGATTGTTGGCTTTCTGCTGGTATCTACCCCCGGTAAAAGACAGCTGGATTAAGCATTATAACTGTTTACTTCACTTGAATAAATTCCATTTTTAACTGACGTAACAGAATGAAAGAGCACTCCGCATTGCAGAAGATTGCTGCATTTTTCGCGCTGTTTTTGCGTGCTTCTGGGCACTTTTACAGCGTGGTTGGGATTGATTCGCGAGCAGGTTCCTTTACAGATGTCAGTCTAGATACTCAGAGCAAATTTGGAGTCGTTAACAAGATACTGAAGAAGATTTCCCTTCCAAGCGATCTTGCATGTTCCCAAAAGTGTTTTGCTGATGAAAAATGCATCTTCAAGAAATTTTCAGATGAAACAAAGTTGTGCACACTTTACCAATCTCTTTCAAACACCGATTTAGCAATTGACGAAATCAAAAAAATTAAGTACAAGGTTTGTATCCTATTTAACTACTAGATTAAAATTGTTTGAACAGCCATCTATTTCCAAATTGCCTTTTCCATTTATTTGTATCAATGAATTTAGCAGTTTGCACAGGCAACCAGCACAATGCCGTTCAAAGTTAGAAAAACTAACAGCCCAGATGATTTCATTTCCAAACTGGAAACCCTGCTTTGACAAAGTTCATTTTGTAAATAATAAACAACGGGAGAAGCAACTCTATCGAAAGATGCATTAAGTTTTAAGATAAATAAATTGAATGCTGTGCCAAAACAGTGCTTCTTTCAATTTTAGAATAACAGTACCATAACGCAGAATATATTTTTTTGAACGAGGGGATACAAATCCTTGCCCGACAACCTTTTGTGAAATACAGTTCAAAACTTTGTAAAGTATATTTTTCATCTTTGACCCATTTAATTTGCAAAAACATTATTTTTGTTAAAGATAAATTCTAGAAATTGTCCAATGAAATTAACAGGTGAAGTCCAACTGTTTCGACCATCGTTGTGGCGCTTCGTGTCAGTGTGAGTCAACGTTCAACTACCAAAGATACGTATGCAATTGCAACTTACCAGGTACTTTTCAGCACTTTGATATATTTTCTTAAATCTAAAGAGTTAAAGAAGAAGTTAATACACTTGCAATGAAGCCATTCAATCCCCAATATCACTTCAGTATTTGTCACCGACAATGACTGCGGTTTCGCAGAGTGACCAAGAGCATGAATCAAGGAATTATACGATTCACTTGTCGCGCATAAAAGTAGGTAGGGGAGAGTCTTTGGGCAGGCTATGAATGGAACCAAATAAGACGATCAACAGAGAAATATAAGCAGTGGTGACTACATCTCGGTGTAAGTAACACCTGTGAAAATGCATCATTGCCCCGTACCTGAGGACTCCAGACATCTCCTATTAAGTAATATTGCTAAAGAACTAGTGAAACAGATTTTGAAAAGAAATGGTCTTAGCAATTTTGTACTTTGCTACTTCTAGTCAACAAAATTTATAGCTCTGAAACAAAAACCGCACTTTACGTGTAGAAATTTATTTGATTTCAGGAATATCGAAAACATCAGAAAATTATGTGTACAGAAATTGCCAAGAAGCACTTGAAGCCAACAACAACATCAGTAATTCATACAAAGTGCAACCTTCAATGCAGCATGGTCCAGTATTGATTAAATGTGTAATGGAAAGCGACGGCAGGGCCTTCGCCTTGTTCAATCATGACACAGAATCTGAGAGAACGGTTACTGGGTACCCCGACAAATGTGGAGGATATAAGCACTCATTTGTGTACAGAGACGACATGGAAACAATAACTTTGGTCGTCAACAATTCAATTCATTGTGAACAACTGACCAAAGCCATCTGCAAAGGTGTGGTATTTGTTGGACAAGGCTGCTCTTGGCTGATTGGCCGAAATGCACAGAAGCTGTCCTATTGGGGTGGTGGACCAGCTAATGGAACGGGTTGTGCATGTGGAATAAGTAATTCTTGTATAAATCCTAGTAGAAAATGTAACTGTGATTACAATGATAATAATTCTGTCCAAATGGACACAGGGTACGTTGTTGAGAAAGATGCATTACCCTTGACTGGTATTGCTCTTGGAGACACCATGTCCAGGGATGTCGAAGTTGTTAAGTATACTGTTGGACCGTTAAGATGTATTTGGTAATCGAGCAAAATAAAATTCAGTTATTATTTGACTATCACTTTATTATCATAAATTCAAGACACAGTAATAAGTAGAAAACACAATATATAATTTTTTACCCTGGGGGGTATCAGAGCCTCATGATCGAGAGGCCTTCGCATAGGACCACATTCATTCAAAGAGGAATCTTCTGGCAAACTATAGTTTATAAAGCATAATTTATTCACCCAAAGAAAACAAAGAAATGCGTTCTTTTTTATAAATTGTTCGGACGAGGCCTTATCTGATGGAATGGCTTTGAAGATTAATTAGTTAAAAAACTTGCAACTTCCATCTTATTACTGCTAAAATTAATAGAAACTTCTAACTTTAAATATAAATGTGACTCGATGAAAATTTATGAATATCATTTTCTCAAATGGCGGGATCAAAATAACTTCCTATAGTATGATTAACTGAATAAGTAATCAAGAGAGAATAATTCAACTGTGGCCTGATGATTGTATTATGCGTGAAACTCAGAGTAGCAACTTCGAACCGTTCTGTTTCATAGTACAAAGCGTGAATATGACTCTAAATCAAAACACACACACTTTTTCTTCCATGTCAAAACCAGACATAACTTACAGAAAAGACATTATTCCTCAATTCTGCAAGACTGCTCTGATCATTAAAATTGTTTAGGCGTCTGCCCAAGTTTTACTAGGACAGCACAATACAGCACAAAAAGCAAGATATGCATGTATAGTATTCTATCCATCGTGGCAGGATGTGAAATGTTCTATCTGTTGTCTCTATTGTATTTTCTTATGTTTCTCGCTTCTCGAATCTGCGAGGCTTTGGTGCTAGTCACACTATACCTGATTGCTATCGGAGCGCAGTGACATTCATATCAGATAGGGGATTGAGTTAAACCACGCAGGACGAATCCGGTACACAACGCGCTGATCAGCGAAGTGCGAATCACTCCGCGCTGGAGACCCTTACTTTCAAGTTAGGGGTATGGAGCACAGGCTAAAACTGACTTGCAAGTACCATAATTACAAACTAATAATGGGCAGAAGGTGTTCGGATTTTGTGTAGCGTAAATTTGAAGTTAGGGATCTGGAACACAGGCTAGTCAGTTTCGGCACTTCTCAGGTTTGTAGTATTGTGTTCAGAACTTCTGATCATCAAATGCGAGAGATCTTCAGGAGTTCTATTTATAGACCTATATCCGATCGTTGTTACATATCTTTCACAGTTGGCCATTTCAACACTTTAATCAGAGCAGGGACGCCTGAACGACCAAGGGCAACGGGGCAGGCTTGAGGAAAAGGGCGCTTAAAAAATAATTCCCAGATTTTACTTATTCCTTCGTAACTGCCATTATATTTCGATCTTCTGTAGGAATCTTGAGCATTGGCTAACTTCAGCAATAGGAGTCATTTTACAGATTTTGAGAAACCAGATGAATCATATGAATCAGGATTTCATACGAATCTCTCTAATTATTAAAAACGGTTGTTTTCAAGGGCACTTTGATTAAAAGGGCACTCTGGTCCCCCTTGGCAAGACCGTGGCTTGGACATATCTAACTTGTTCATCCTACGCAAGGTGTTCAGCCATCGTGCAGGCGTTGGGCTAGCAGGGGCTATAGCCCCCCCCCCCCACTTTTTTGCAATAATAGGTTAGAAAACTTTTAGAAAGTTTAGCTGAACTGTGGAAAATTTACTCTAGCGGATCCTTATCCTGGGTACCAGACACACTAGATATAAAATAAAATAGAGACACTCTATTATTCTATATAGTGAGTCTGGTACCCAGGGTAGCGGATCCTAAGTAGTAGCAGTTCTTCTTGACTGGGTGCGCATTTTGTTTCATTTTCTTCGAGGCTTATCTTGCTAATCTTTTGTTTGCAAATATTTTTAAAAATGAGCATTTTCCGGTGTTCTAGAGGGCGTTGTCACAACAAATGTTCGCTCACACCCATCTCAGCCAACCCACTTTTAGACTGGTGCGCGGTGCTTGAAGGTGTTTCTCGACTCGCACACTGAGATACTTTATACTGCCAACTAGTTGAAGAAGACAGTCATCGATCATAAGTATAGGAGAAACTACGGTTTTTACTGATCTATTTCAGATTTGTTCTAAATATTATGACTTAAGCCTGGGTTTTAATTACATTTAAAGACAGTTTATTCGTTGTTAAGCGTCTGAATTAGGTCCTCGATGCTCTTTGAGGAATAGGATATGTTAGTATCATCGGCGTACACGTTACTGTGCAGATACTCAAGGCAAATGGCACATTATTTACATAGATTAAAAAGAATATGTGCCTGAGCAAGAGCCTTGCAGGACGCCTAACTGATGCTACAGATTCTAGATTCCGTCCCATCAACCTTATGCCTATTGTTAAGGTATGATTCATTTTAAGGGTCATTTTGCTCCCATTGAATACCGCGTTAGTGAGAAAAAATCAAAAAATAAATTTGCACTTTGCACTAAACATTGCAAAAGTGCGATGCATTGTGTACCAGAAATACAGAGTTACGAGCAGTCTTAGTGCAACTGTGTAAGAAGGAAGAACCGCAGGATAGGCTGTCCGCCGGATTCTGTGAATCTTGCAATGAGTAATAATACGAAAATTTTATTTACTCTGATGAAGCCCTGTATGCCGGGGCGAAATATTAGTATTCCTTAAATTTAATTTATTTTGAAAATTTTATCTCGTTACATTGGATTCTCGTCGTCGTATTGCTTTGTTCCTGAATATCTTTAGTGCAACTGCTACCCCAAATATCACTTTAGGGTTTTCTGCTCCGAGATCAATCCAGTATAGAGTAGCTAAGGAGGCAGGTAACCTATGGCCCGCAGGCCAAATCCGACCCATTCAGAGAGTCTTTAGTAGCCCTACATCTTTCAGAATTGTCTTACAGAATTACGTAATTCTACTTAAAGGCATTGAGTCATGGTAAATAGGCTTTCTCTATATGGGGTCATTTGGTTTCGGCATGATCGCTGCTGTTTCATGTGATATTGGCATCCGTTGTTGACAACTTGCTATTGATGGAAACTGTTATGTTAATCAGTACGAGATGAGTTCATGTGACCAGTTCAAGGTCAACCAATAGCATCGCAGTCATGGAAATCATGACTCAGCGGATTTTGGCACTTTGGGTATATCCAGTCTATTTATCATGACTCAATGCCTTTAAGTCTTACGTAATTTCGGTGACGTTCAAATCTCACAGCGTTAGCTGAAAGTCACGCGCACTTAATCTCTCTTGCCTTTTTTTGATATGTTCGTTTTGAAGAAAAGAAATATTTCTAACGCTCCATATTCAAATTCACGAAAGCGTGCTGGCTTTCTAGCGAGTTAATTATGTACATTCTGACAAGTATTTAGTTTTGTAATTTTATAAAAAAATATCTTTATATATTGAAGTTCTGGTCGGTTGGGGATCCCTCAGTGAACCATAGTAAAATATATTATTTTTCATACCGAGTCATTATTTTCATTTCTCATTTGTTTTTATTTAACGCATGACAAAAATACGGTTCTCTTATGACGGAATGACCGTATTATGAACAAACATATGGTATTTTTTAGCAAAATCCTGCGACAAGACACCATACACCGTAGCTCGACAGTACTGAGTTTTAATATAAGATTTTGAAAAAACAATGCAAAGAAAACAGAGCGCAGGCGGTGCCCCTCGGAAAATTCAAGTCCAAGCGGCATGCACTTGAGAATAAAAACAAGCTGAAGACAACAAATGAGAACAAAGCCTAAGAATGGCGAAGGGAAACACAAACGGTTTGCAGGTACTGCATTGTTGAAGTCAGAAATCACCCTGGAGCTAACATGGAGGATGAAATTGGCTATGTAAAACCAGCTGCAAGGAGAAAGCCAGACCCTGGGGCAAAAGCATCGGCAGGTCTGTCAAGACTGGCATTTAAGGACTCCAAAAAGAGACGGAAGGGCAAAGCGCCAAACATAAACCTTCGAAAATTGATGCTTTAAATTGTCCTTTTCGCAAGAACATCATCAATTATTTATGTTTGAATTGCTCGAAATAATAAACGTGAAATATGAACTGCGAAGAAAAATCTATTGCAGTTACAAAAAAGAAATTTTGAAATAATCCACAACCAAAGACACATCTTCAGTCCCTCATGTTTGCTCCGAAAGATCCGTCTGAAAAGTAAAGGATGACAAAGGATAAATTCTTATCCAGGGGCAAATCACTGCAAGATATATCATATTCTGCTGTAAAAATCTTCTGAAAATCTGAGAAAAGGAATCCCGATATGACGAACCCCGGACATAACGAACTTCCCGGTATAACGAACTAAATGTATGGTCCCTTGGATTCTGCCTAACAAACTCGTTATAAATTCTCTCTGTATAACGAACCCCAGTTTTAATGAACTCTTGTTATTACGAACCAATTTTTAGGCCCCTCTATCACAACTTTTTGTTCATTTATTTTCGGTGTTCATTTACCACTTTCTTGGGGGGAAATCATTTTTCAATCGGCAAAACATGCCAATGATACATTCCAAGCACTGGCTGATAGACTCAGTGTACGAGATAAAAGTTTGTTTGCGTCAGAAATTATTACAAATGGGTACTTGGACACTAACGAATACCCTGTTTCATATAAGACATTGGTAATAAGTGACGACAAAACTTTATTGAGAGACCCAGATGGAGAAGCAGAAAAAGACGAATAAGGATGTGAAGTAATAGAAGACATCATTCATGCACCTACTAGGAGCAAAGTAATACCAACTTTGCCAATCTCTTTGTCCTAAATTATAAAGGAAATATTAAGATTTTCGTTTTCAATGACCAGCCAGTTGTATCATTTGAAGTTAGATTGGTTTTTTAGAGTTAAATGTGCACAGAGGCTAGAGATAGCCTAAACAAGCCCACCGCAGGTTTTTTCAGGTGTGAACTGCGAAAGGACCCAAAAAAACCTTGTCTCTCAGTATAACGAACTCCCGACATAACCAACTATTTTCTGGTTCCCTTCAGAGTTCGTTATATCGGGGTTCCACTGTAGTCTAAGAAAATCCTCAAAAATTTCCAAACCTCTAAGGTTTTGCAAAAATGGTCCCAAAGCGTACAACTGAATTCAAACCATGACGTCATAAAGTAATAGTTTTAATGATTATTATGTTAGCAAAAAGTGAAGATGATCATGTTTCATCTTACAAAGGGTAATTTTGTTGCTAAAAGTAGTCTGGTTTCAGCCACATATCCTATGGCAATCTAAATCCTACCTGAAAATACACAATGAAAGATTTGAATAATGTTCGAAATCTTTAAAAATTTTAAAAACCAAAAAGATCTTCAAAATCTGAGGAAAGTCTTCAAAATCTTTATAAGGTGTGAAACCTTTTAGAATATCTCGTACACTTTATTGGAAGTGATTGGCCCCTCGATTCGTGTTATATTTATACTCTTAAATGGGGCATTGTAGATTTGTTATATTGCATAAATTATTGACATTTGTTTCTCTATTTATTAAGATCCATAAGACTCTTTTAGAGAGCCTTAACCTATTGTTAATGACCAATTTGTTCACTGAAATAGGTTTTATGTGGTCACTAATGAGGTATTGATCATTTTTTTACTTTTATCAGCTAAAATTTATCATTAAAATTTCACTTGTTCGCTTCGATTAATTCTGTTATTACACTGGAACTGCTACAAGTCTATCTTTTTATTTATCTTTTTATTTTATTTTATTTATTTTACTGACTGCCCGAGGATGTGCCTGCAAGCAGGGTCTCATTTTCGGCTAAATATTCTTAGACTGGATTGTACTTTTTGTCTATTGTTACTGCATTGTTCTAACAGTATTCGAAAACTTTCATACAAAAATTCATACATTCACTAACATACTGTGACATCATTGTGAGTGTTTGCATCGCAAAAAAATTACGATGAATATTTTGGGAATACATCCCAAGTCCCGAATTGATCCCAAATCCACGATCAGTGTCCACGAACCTGTGCTTGGTTGATGCTGTGGAGGAGACGTGGGTGATTCCATGGTAATCTCGGCCTCTTGTCAGTTTGGGAAGCATGTAAACATTGAGCGCCTGAAAGACCTTGTTGGAAACACATCAAATGTGCCAAATAAACTTGTTTTAATAAGTGCAGATAAAAACAGCCGCTGATTGTTTTAAAGTAATGGTGGAGAGATATGGTTTTGGGATGTTCGTGAATCAAGATGATCGATAAAGTAAGAAACAGCGTGCCAAGAAAGAAATGAGAAATGTTTGAGACGTAGAATGTGCACAGGATTAACGTAAACACTATTATCAGAGATTACCCAATTCCTGACTATGGTGAAAAAATACAAAAGTACAGTTGAGAGCAATGCGAATACTCTTCCTGATGTCAACGAAAGATCACAAATTGACGGAGAATCTGTGGAGCTATCCTCCAAAAAAGATGTTAAAGAAGAGAAACTCCAAGGAGCAGATAATTTGCAGAGCGATGGCTCTAGATCTGTGATTATTGTTAAACCCAATAATCAAAGTAAGAAGAGCAAATGGTATCACAAAATAAGGCTATCTAGAAAAGGAAAACAAGGCAACGACCATGAATTCGAGAAAGGAGATGAGCAAAACCAAGAATTTGAGCAAAGAAGAAGTGAAAAGGACGATGAAACTATGAGCGATGGTTTAATGCTATTGGAAGAAACTGTAACCAAGTCATATGAAGGGAGTCATGCGACAACCGGGCAGGAAGAAAATAACCACAAAGAAATAGAATTGGAAAAAGTACAAAACAAAAATTTCAAAACAATGGAAGCGTTGGGAATGTATGGGCTACTCACACCAGCTATTGCTGCAGTGCCAACAACTGATGAAGTTTGTTGTTGTTTGTACCACATTTTTCAATTAAATACAAAAGTAAAGCTAGAGCAGCAATATGTATTTACATATTTTAGTAGAGATTCTCAGGGATAAGAGTTGTAATGTGTAGTTATCTGCTCTTTTAATTTACTTTTGACCTGGTCTGTAATTTGAATTAGTACCAAATTTTCTTAGAAGCTAGAAGTATTTCAAAGATAGATGCTTCTTTGCTGCAGCTTAGAATGTGAATTTCCTTCCTTGTGTAGCATTAATTAACATAGTGCGAAGTTTAACTGCAAACCTGTAAGTTTTTTTATTCTGAGCAGGTGACAACTGGTGTCACACAATCATTTAGTTTGGTTAATTAATCAATGCTAGGTTAAGATTTACACTTCATATTGTAATGAATGCTGAAAATGTAAACAGAGGTTGGAAAAATTAACAAATATATATATACTGTATCAAGCTTATTTTGTTTGTTACTAGAGTAATCTGGAAAAGTTGATTTATTTTAGGTCATAATTTATGGTAGAATTTGTGAGATAATAATTGCAATAGTAAATTTGCTTTTTCAATTTATCAGTTTGATTCAGTTCACAAGCAAATTAAAGCCCAGCTTGGAGATGATTGGGAGCTCAAGCTGGCAGCAGATCACATTGATGATGCATTGAAAGGAAGGTTTGTATATTTTTGTCTCATTTTCTATCCATATGAAGAATTTTAGGCAGATTTAGGCTTTTAGGCTGACTCTCTTTCAAGCTTTTTTCAAGCAAGGAGCTTCAATGAAAATTTGATTTTTTCAAAAGTCTTCTTTGATCTATGACTGTTATCATCCCCTTCCTGAAGAATGCTCTTAAGTTCCTACAGAAGGGCCACATAGTGAAAGGATGGAGATACTAGGCTAAATCAATATATTAGGACAGAAGGAGGATTAAATACATTTTCCAATATCATTAGATTAGGATATGGGTAGTTTATGAACTGGAGAGGTGGTGAAGCTAATTTTGCTTGTTAGAGCTGCTCGTTTAGAAAAGTTTTTGTAATGCATGGTTTTTAACAAAGCAGAAACCACAACTGGGATTATAAATTTTCGAATTCTTTCAAAAACATCTGTCTTATTCAGTTGAATCCAGTTGTTTCTTAAAATGAATATTGTCTGGAGGTCAGGGAATTTCTGCTGAATATGCCAAGTACTTTATTTCATACTTCTTTATTACCTACTTTTGTCCTAATATTGGTTCAAAGTTGGTTGGCTTCAGGCAACATTTACTCCATTTCCCCATAATGACCAGTACTAACTAGAATTTGACTGAAAAAATGAGATTTTAGTTCAATTTTTGACATGGAAAAAACTTGAGAGTTTACCTCTTTCATCCTCTTTTTGAAGAACTTGCTAAAGTTTTGGGTGTTTCTCTTCCCAAGAAAATTTTTCTAAATTTGTGCATTTGTGCCCTGGAAAAATTACTGTATTTCTTTTTCTATGATCAATTTTGTCTGACAGTTATATTGATCCTATTGTAAACCCCGAAGTTGTTAAAATATTATCTGAGAATGTTTTCTTTGATTCAGATGAGTAATGATAGTAATCATACAGGGTCTTAAGTGTACCCTACTGGAACGTCGATGCAATGTCTGCAACAGCGATAAACCTCCGATAACATTCGTCCAGCAAAACAATCACATTCAAGAAGTTGGCTGGGCTACGTTATTTTCTTGATTTATCAATGAGTTGAATCGTTTTTAGAGAGAATTGAAAAAAGTGGCACAGTGAAACTTTTTATGGCATAGAATGGCTTTTTCCCTTCAACGAGCCACAGTTTTCATTTAATCTCTATCTATTTGAAGGGATTAAAGTTTTTGGAATGATTCTTTTTCTATGGTATATAACTAGTTGCATTGAAGATTTTCCACTTGAGTGGATGAGAGTGAACAGTTACACAAGTGTAAAATTTCAGAGATTGGCCAAAAACAATAAGTTGCTATTTATATCTAAATGCAATTTTGAATAATTTAATTATTTTTTTCTGTTGATTTGTCTAACTGGCAGTATATAGAGATTGATCCTATTGTAAACCCCGAAGTTAAAATCTTATCTATTCTTTTGAGAAGTTAATTTTAATCTTAGTTTTTTCCAAATATTGCCTCTGGAAATAGCCGTTTTAGAGAAAGAAAAAATTTAACTGCAAGAAAGTTGCCAGGGTTTCTGGTTGGAAAGGAGATAAATTAATATTTAAGAAATGAAGTAACAGTTACAGCCAAGAAGTGAGTCCTTAGTAGAGGCTGTCGAATGATCATATTTGAAGGATGCCAAATGAAATTCTGAAGGCTTTGCTTTTAAAGTTTTTGCCTTGGACAAGCTTCAAGACTACACAGTTAATGTATACTTTGTACTTCATTTAAAATAACGAGCAAGGAGAGAAATGGATCATGCCGAAAATCCTGCTCCGTGACATTCAAGTCACAATTATGATACAATTATAATACTAATACAGATAGACTGACAACATCAAGAGCCTGGTGGGTGTCGCCTTAGCTGACTGCATTCGCCAAGCACAAGACAGAAGATGATGTATTAGTCTGATAGAAAGAGGCACAAGCAGTCAACCTCCTGTCTGAATGAATGATGATGATGATGCCTAGGCATAAAAGAAACAGAATCTGTAACCCCCCTCCCCCAAACAGGCAAAATCTATCCTGTTTCAGGCTCCATTCGAGCAATTATATCTCAATCAAGCAGTAATATTCGGGCAAGACCCATACTAAACCCCCCCCCCTAGAAGTTTAGCATCCGCTACGCCATAATAATGCGGCAGAGTACTGTTTCATGTGAACAGGAGAACTTTGCATGCTCAATGGCAAAAGAAGGAAATAAATAAGAACCCGGTGATTGAGCTGCGTTTTAGTTGCTATATACTGATTTCATTAGTTATGATTTTCATGCTACAGGGGTAAACATGGAAAAGCCAGATCGCACTTCCGGCCGAAATTCGCTCAAAGGTTTGTCCCTAACTCAACTTTATCTATAATGAAAAATATCGATGCGTTCGTTACGAATCGTTTGCAGAGAGATGCTTGTAACCATAGCTGCAAGTAATTTTTAAAGAAATCAGTTAATCATTCTAGGGATGAAGCATTTTGGAGTGACTAAATTTATCAGTTTCTAATTTGTAGTTGTCCACTCTCTGAAAATCATTTGGATTGGAAGAATATTGTTTCAATGACGAGACGTCGTTAATGGTCACTAGCAGTTTCCTCGTAATCTCATCGTTCTTTGCTCGTTCATAGGTGTTTCAGAATCTTAGACAACGTCTGGTATCAGCGGTTTTTCCTTCTGGCAATTCTTGTGCATGCTCTTTTGATATTTGTAGAGCCACCTTCCTCTGGTGCTGCAAGGTATGTCGGAACTCATATTGTAGCCTTTTTGACACACCCCTTTATTAGCCCTTTAAAATCCAAAGAGGAAAAGGTTTGTTTTCATTCAATGATCAGTGGTCATTGTTTTCGTATGTTTATCTTAAAAATGTTGAGATTTGTGAGAACTGGAAGATTTCGCTCAAGCTTCTGCTGATGCTATATCAATACAAGAGTCTTTTCCAGCACAGTCGCTGTAACTAGACACAGAAACTGGTTTAAGTTGTCCAAGCAGTTTACTCGTTTTTTAGAGTGTGTCAGGACGAGAATGGAGTGGTTGATGAAATTAGTTTTGTTGTTTCTTTCAAGCATAACGTCCTTGATAGAAGTAAAAATATTATTCTGATTTTGTAGTCATCGTGCGCTACTAAGAAAAGAACAATTTAGCAGTTGATTGATTTTGATTCAATTTTTTAGCATGCATTTCATGGTGTTTGCAACATTGGTAGTGTGCCTCATGATATACACCATTGATCTGGTAATGCGAATACAGTTTCATAGTTGGAAAATCTTTTGGGCAAATGAAACCGAGGAAGGTTATTGGAACGGGTAAGTCTTCTTTCCTTTTGAAAGAGTACAGAAAAAGCTTATTCGATGCGACTTCGGAATCTTAGAGAGTAGAAACAGCACTGCAGAACAGCGGTAGTGTTGTTTTCTCGATGGAATTTAGACGATAATGTTGCAACCATCTTTGTTCATCTTTACGGCCCTTTACGGCCCTTTACGTCCCTTTACGGCCCTTTACGTCTGTTGCTTTTATGTTAGCTGTTCTCAGATGAGTATCTGCGGTGTTTTGTAAACATATTTCCCAAAATAAAACCTGTGTTATGGTTATGCTCATTATGTTTTGTAATTTTTGGAGGTATTTTACTCTACTCTACAAGCAATTTAGACATTTCAATATCTGCATTTTTTTTGACAGCTGCATTTTCTCTTTCAGAGTTCAGTTTTTGTTGGTCTGTTTATTTTGGATTGATTTTATTATTCTCTGCACATCAGTGATTGTAAATAGCGTAAGTGAAATTTTTCGGTTTCATTTATATTCGGCATCCTTTGATTTACTCCTCATTAAACTGTGCTCTTTTCAATATCATTACCTTTGCCAATGCATCATGTTGTTTAAAATTCTTTTTCTCTTTACATCATTAAGCCGTACCTCAATGACCATTGAAAATATTGCCTGAATAAGAGTCACTTGCCTGTTTTATATACATAAATGCCGAAGACTGCTATATATGTTATAATGCTAACGGCGTGTTCTGTTTGAGTCCTTTCACACACCCTTATATGTTCAGCAATCGCTGAAGTTTTTTCTAAACGTTTGGACATCCTTATCTTATTTTAAGATGAGCCTGAATTTAGCAATGTCTGCTGTAATTTCGGATTTTCTTCGTGGGATCTCCCTCCTACTCTCCATTTTAACGGGATCCAAATTGCTAACTTGTTTTTAGACAAAGCCTCTCAAAATCATAATACTAGTAGTAAATGTGTGTTTAGTTCTAACCTTTTGTAACACTTACTAGTATGTGTTAAGTGTTATCTGTTTGAACAACTCAAGTCCTCAACTTCTTGAGATTTCTTTAAATGTCACCTTTCTGTCAAATTCAAGTCTTTTTATTATCTTTCAGTACTATCCACAACCATTTAGATGCCTTCGCTTGGTGATGTTGTTGTGCAGAGTTCGAAGCATCCGACATATTTTTGAGGTAAATATGCCCATATCTTCTTTCATGTATAAACGTGTCCAGTTAATGACTCTCTAGGCTCACCTATAAGACTGTCTTTGACTTTTCAAAATGTAATGTCAAGCTTTGTATGAATGCTGTAGCTGAAGCCGAATTTTTTCACTGAAACTGTGCCGTCCCGATATTGATCGAATCAGCTGATTTCACCATTTAGCTGCATCTCTCTGAATATATCCTTAAATGTGGACGTAATTCCTTTATTCATCAGCAATATAAACAAGGAAGGTGTGCATGATTTCTTAGGGTTTCAGAGGTTAAAATAAGGCACGAGAAAGATGTCTGACAGTTCTATATGATAAACTATCCATGCTTGCAAAGTGAAAATATTAGTTAATAGGCTGAAATCTTACCTTAATATCATAATGCAATATTGCAATATCATAATATCATGGCATATTGCAAATCTCGTTTTGTATGTCTTCTATGTTGTTAACTTTTGCTTCCTTTTTTAGGTTCTGGCCATCATTGGGACAAGTCTATTAAAAGTGAGAGAATGTTTTCTTCGATTCAGATGAGTAATGAAAATAATCATACGCGGTCTTAAGTGTACCCTACTGGAACGTCGATGCAATGTCTGCAACAGCGATAAACCTCTGATATCAATCGTCCAGCAAAACAATCACATTCAAGAAGTTGGCCGGGCTAGGTTATTCATAAAAGAGTTAAATCGCTCTTTTTTAGAGAGAATTTAAAAAAGTGGCGCAGTGAAACTCTTTTGGCATAGAATGGATTTTTCCCTTTAACGAGCCATAGTTTTCATTCAATCTCTATCGTCAACATGTTTGGAGGGATTAAAATTTTTGGAATGTTTCTTTTTCTTTGGTATATAACTTGTTGCATTTAATATTTTCCATTTGAGTGAATGAGAGTCATAAAGAATGAAAGTCATGAATGCCTTTTTTTATCTAGCCTATAATTCGTTTGAAATTAAATGGAATTGCAAGTGGCACCCAATCTTGGAAAATATAGTGGACGTAAATTTTGCGAATTTTTTTTATCTGTCAATAATCTTTTCTGCTTTACTTTTGTTACTGAATTTTATATATAACTATAACAACAGTAACTCACGTTGTTTTAACTTGTTAACTGTTTTCCTTTTTAGGTTTTATTTATTATATTGATATTTATTATAACTTTTGCATGCATTGGGGTGCACTTATACATGGATACATACAATGAAAGTTTTACCAAAACAAGCAACATCTCACAAAGGTTTGCAGCTTCTTTTAATACAATTCTTTTATCCAACGGCTCTCATTTTCAATGTTTTTGTGTAAGGATATTCAGTTAGATGTTACTTGCTACAAAATGCAAAGCATTATCCTGTAATATTTTATCAGTCTCTGCTCTTGCAATGTAATGATGAAGTTTTGCAATGTGAAGTGCTTTGTCTAGTTTGAGTGTAAATAGGTTTTTTCGACCACTTTTCGTATAGCCGTAACGAATTTCATCAGCTGTTTTTGCCATATCTTTTGTTTAAAGTACTGATTTTATCTTGAATAGTGAGTACTGTTGCGTGAATTCTGAAGAGGAAGCCACTTATAAAGGGTGCGTTACACTTTACTTAGATATGAATACTTAATCACTTAGATATCTTATTCAAACTTCAGTAAAGCCCCCTACGTGTGTGCCTTTCATGCTGCTAATGCTCTTTAAGGTGCCGCAAAGTGTAATTTTGCAGCGTTAAAAGGGTGGCCCCTGTGAGGAATGAGTACAATCATAAAAGTTAAAAAAATCGAATATTTTGATGTCAGACCAATAAATGGAACTGAAAAGTAGGAAAAAATGTCATTAGTTCTTATTTAGAAAATAATGAAGGAAATTTATTTGTTATTTTGAAAGCCCACCGATGTATAACGAGATTTTTCTAGCGTTTGTAAATTTCGGTAAGAAAAAATTTTGGTTTGAAAATAATTCGGTGGGAATAGTTTTCAGTTGCCCTGCTTCACCGAAAAAATCCCACCAAAATTTTTGGTACTTAGTGTCTCTGCTTGATATTATATTGACGGCATATGTACAGATAAGAGTGAACTGACGCGCAAGTTAATCTAGCAAATGGCCATTGTAAAGTAGCTGTTGTCAAAGTCATCGGTAGAAACGTAGTTTTCATTTTTTACTTAATGATAACAACCTACCGTTCACATACAAGTTTCCAAGCTACATCGAACTTACACATATTGCCTAAAATTACGGCCCTTGAATTTTCGAACTGATAATAAATTATTTTAGAATTGAAAATTGGATTTGATTTATCGATAAGCTCTTTCTATATTTTTAATGGTAGGCCGGATTTGGTTCCTCTATTCCTTAATTCGCGTAGCAGTTTTGCGGCTTTTTTTTTATTATGAATTTTCATTCATACGTTGTCTTGTAATTATGTATTAAGTATTAAAATTTTCGGTCTTTTTAGGGCATTTGATAACGTTGGCATTGCCATACTGCGACTCTTCGTACTTCTGTCAACAGAGAATTATCCTGTAAGCAAAGTATTTTCATACATTATAAGCCAGCTTCTTGCAAGATATCTGTGCTTTGTTTTCTGACAGCAAAAAACGTTTTAAACTTTTTAAGTCTTGATATGTTTTTTTGTGCTTCGCTTTTGGTTTTAGTCATTTCTTTAAAGCAAACAGAATACCGTAATTGCATGAAATAATCTCCCCCCGTTTAGTGTTTTACCATTCCTTGAAGCTCGAGCCCGTACAGAGCAGATTTGAAAAGAATTCTCCAGCACGCAGATATTTAGCATAAAGAAATTTAAGACATTGCAAACGTTTCTTTATTTAGATATTACCATAATAATTCCTCGGTGCTAATTTGCAATTAAAAAAGCTGTTCAAAAAGGCTTGCGTGATCGCTTTGTTTACTTTAGATTGATGATACTATTTGCTCAGAAGTTGTTTTTCACTAATTAATATTTTTGTTATCAATTTTTTATGCTTTATTGTGATAGGAAATCATGCTTCCTGCATTACGGAAGAACAAGTTAAACTTTTTTTATTTTGGTGAGTTAATGTTTATTTATAAACGACATGTCAAATATTTTTTCCCCATTGTTCTTTTATAGAACCTTCGTTGTTATTCTTTATTCTACGCACGTAAATAGGGAAAGTCACGATCAAAAACTGTAAACAAGGTCACCTGTATATGTTTTTCTAGCAGAGCCAAGGTAGGCTTGTACCCAATGAGTTTCTTGAAGCAATTCAGACAACCACGTAGCTGAAGATGTCAGCTAGGGTGGGAAAACTCGATAAAGAACCATACCTGAGGAGGGGGGGAGCAGGCTTTAAAACAAGACAGCAGATATATAACAAACAGATATATTCGGACTAAATTAAGCTCTGGGAATTATAATTATGCCAGCTTTTCGAAATATCATTTGGAAAAAGTGTGGCCAGAAGGGGGCAAGTTGTTGTCAACAGCCCCCCGTGCCGAATTCAAAGTTTGGTTCTTATTAAATTGGCGCTTTTGAATTGCCTTCAAAGTAGTCTGCTATGTCGTAAGTTGTAGTGTCGCTGTTTGTTTCATGATTTGCCTAATTTTTATGCTTGTGTTGCTTTTTTGATTTCTACAATGAAATATGTAAGTTAGGATCATTTGTCTAAGAATCAATCTTAGAAATATGGATAGAAATAAAGTGCCTATAAGACACAGGTTTGAACTAAATACAATCTTGTATGAGGGTTCTACTGTGTAAGTATCAAACTCAGAATCCGATAGGGGCTGCAATGGAAAAAAGGGGGAATGCAGAGGAAAAGTATATTTGGTAAACTGTCAAGACCTCGAGGGGTTTTATTACCTGAAAACAGGTAAATATGTATTGCTTATGAGTATTTTAGGGAATGAAAATATAAGTTTTGTATAAACGTAATATATGGCTTTTATAGCATTGATATATACTGCCTATGATATTAATTATTACGAAACACAATAAATGATTAATACATATGCCAGATATTTGCGCTTAGCGTAAAATTCGGAGTTGCAAGTTTTAACCACCCTATTGTACACATAAAATCGTATTAGCTACACATAATTTATGCATATAATGAGTACATGTTTTAAGATAAATTATCATGATAAATGGTTATTAATCTTGTAGGGGTGTTTGTTTTCTTTGGTGGATTCTTCCTAACAGCCATTCTACTTGCAATTGTTGTTGATAGTTATTGGTAAGTCGAACCGCTAACGGCCGTTTTTATTCAGTAACTGTTAATCAGTTTGTTGCCATTCCTTTGGCAGGCTGCCTCTTTCTAATGCCAGTATTGCACAAGAAGATGATGCTTTGACTCTTTGCTCGAAGTTTTTTTTATATCAAGACAGAACTGGTATAAGCATCAATTTCAAATTTCACTTTCAGGGTCTTTGCGAAAAAGACGATAAAAAAGGAAAGAGCAAGAGAAAGAACTGAATTAGCAAAAGCGTGGAATATCCTTGACCCGTTTGGCCTAGGTATGATTTTCAAAGGAACTTGACTTTTGATGATACAATCTACATTTTGCATATAATGGCGAAAATAGACGAATAAACCTGTTTCAATGTTGAGGATAATTGTGAACTTGAATTGTAGAAACGTTGCTACACGGCAGCTCAGCCCGTTTACAGAACTGTAAAACAGAATGTGGCAAGTTAAATATAATGTATAGTATACTTGCAAGCACTGGTATTTTCACCCATTATCTTCGTTCAACTGTCTATTGCAAACCTGTATTAAAGAGGGGATTCCCAAGTGTTTCGTTTTCGTTCAATTAAAGATTCTTGCGGTTATTTCCTTTTTGTCTGTGTTGTAATGATCTTTCTGGAAAACGGCAATAAGATGAAATTCTCAAAGTATCGTGAAAAGACTACAAATTGCATATTATCATGAAACCACCACAATCTGTGCTTCTCCATATTAGCATAAAACCAAATGATGCTGTTCACTTTATTTCCTTTCCATGATGTTATAATTTTGTGATTTAGTTGTTGATTATGTTTACATTATGCTTGCTTAGCCTATGTAGTACATTCTCCTTGAACTTTTATTCTGGATATTGATTGGCAGGTGCCTTATCAGTTGATGATAGCAAGTTTATGGACCTTTTTCGACTGCTGAAACCAAAGGTTTGCTGAATAAATCACATTTATGCTTGATTTTTTAAAACCCCTCAAATTCCCTGAATTTCAAAATTAATTTTGCTGATCTCATTCTAACTGGGTTGGCTTATCATTTTTTTTGCTTTGTAATAACAATATTTATCAAAGTTGTTCATCAGTTTCAGTGGTAATGTGAACGGTACGCTACAATCGCCCAATTAGACTACAAGTAGCTTGCTAATCCATGTTTGCTATGACTTGACAAGTTTCTTCATTTTTTTGAAATATTGCACCTGTTTTATAAAATTTTGCTGCACGACTTTTCACAAGTAAGATTAAGAAAAAATCCTTATATTGTTTTACTTTTCTTTTAAAGGGACATATGTTTCTCAGTTACATTTTTTTGAGATTGAAAACATTTATCACGACAATGTTATGCTACTGGTGTATTTTGTATGTCTTGGTAAAATAAATGGTTTGCAATGCAAAGTTTCTCAAATGTTTTATGGAATATGAACGGTATATTCGGAGTGTCTTACTTGTCCTATGCTTACTTGTTTTTCTGCCAAATTTGTTAAACAGATTAGAGGGAGCTAGGTCACGATGTATAATAAGCAATTAAATATTTACTTTTATATCATTTATAATTACTGGAAATTTTGCCCCTATCTTTCTGAAACAGAAGCCTGTCTGCCAAAATTGATTCTTTCTTGCACTCTTTTCTTTTTACAGAATTCGGATGAACAAAACATCATGTTAATACATTTATTGGACAGCCAAGGCGATGGTGAAATAGATTCGTTTGAATGGACAACAACCTTACGCGAGGTTTTAACCCTAAGTTGATTTTAGTTCACTAAGTTTTAGTCACTAAGTTTAAACCCTCAGATTTGTTATCAAGATTTTCTGAAAGAGTTTTCTATCTATGATATGTCTGCAAGATCTATATAAATTTGATACAGTACCTTTATGAATATTTTTTATTCTACCTTTTTAATCAACGAATTTTATCATGTAGGCATTAAATGCTGAATTTGAAGAAGATGAAGATTTTTCAAAAGAGGTGTAGTATTGTTAATTATTCTTTGCATGGTTCCTTTGAATATTCTATGTATGGTTTCTTTTTATATATATTTACGCAGTAATGTCACTAGCAATTATTGTTATGAGGTTTGTTTCATAATTCTACCCTCAAGATTTCACTTTCCTCCCTTTTGCTTTGCATTTATGTTTTCTTGCATTTTAGGTCCTCAAAAGTAAATTTTGTGTGAAAGTTAGGGATAAAGCAGAAGTACTAGTTGAGGTGACTAGTTTGACTCTTAAAGTATATCTCCCAAGCAAGGGTGCTCCATTTCTCGGCTTATTGCGAATAAAAAATATTACCACTAGCCTTGTTTGCATTTCACTTCCAAATTTTAACCAAGGATGAAAACCTCATGCCTTTCACTTTATTCAACTGCTGCTGCCGTTTAGAATATAAAGCGTATTTAGAAATGATAAAACTTTTTCCAAGACTCTTTATTCTCTAAGGTTATGACACCCAGGTCTATGTCACTATTGTCATTTCTTGGTAGAAGGTGGTATATATTTATAACAAAAACAGATTTATTTTTCATCATTTTATGAAAGAAATAGGATTTGAAATAGGAAATAAACATTAAAATGAATGAATGAATTTTATTAAATAAACATTTTAGTCTTCCATGAAGAATCGATTTTAAATTTAATTGTCACTTTCTTTATTTTGTAGTCCGGAGCCTTTTCAAAGTTTATTGTTTGCTTGATCTTGCTACACGGGTAGGTTATCGTGTGAGTTTTTTTGCTAATGTTTAGTGGCTATGTTTAAAGACAATTTCAACATAGATAGGTTTCAAGCAACTGTGAATTGAAATATGAATGCTCGCGAGAAGTTCACGGTAACCTGTGTTACACTTATCTAAAAAGCAACTCTTGTTAAATATAATTATGCTTTGTCAAAAACCGTTTTGTTGTTGTTTATATACCCAATGGGAACACATCTCCAAGAATGTTTTTCTGTACCGGTCTTGGTATATCAGCTCGGTTTCCTTTCTCTACATTTTATTTTACTTGGCCATTGTTATTGATGTGATATTTTGATCTTTACGAAACGATTCTCCCTTTTTTACTTTTATTGGTGCGTTAGAACCTTATATTTGCTCAATTTTTGTTTGTTGTTATTGCAGAGCTCTGTTTTGCTTAAAATGGAAAGGGCAGCCTGATAAATGTGAAACTGCAATTCATGGTTTGTGAAAATTTCGTATAAGGATCGGCTTACAATGACCCGATAGCATAGTCTTAGCTATCACGTTTCATTCTTATATCTTCGTCGCTTTTCTGTTATATATATATTGACGGCACACGGCGATTACTTAATTGACGTTATAACCTGTCACACTAACTTTCTTTGGTTCGAATTTGAATGCAGACTCTGTGCAAATGCGAAGGAGAATTCTTTCTGGTTTCTCCTACGCAAGGGTCTGCACTGGTCTTTCCAAATAAAAAATGCACCCCGTTGAAATAATTACGTGTGTCCATTTCTACTGAAAACAGTTTTTGAACCTGAAGGAAGCATACTTTAATTTTTAAATTTTTAAGTTATAATGCTTCAAAAAGGTTGAACAATGATATTAGAAAGTAATTTTTATCAGAATCGATTGAAAATCGAATAGGCTACGACTGATACCTATGTTGAATTTAGAGAAGTCGTTTTTACCCATACAGCCCCTGGAGACGTACAAATAATAGCATTGGAATGTATGTATTAGTCATCCGTTCAATTGTTTTCCCATTGATAATTTGTCCCATGGGTAATCTCTGTCGGTAACATATCTTTATTTATTTCTAGGAATCCGCACAGGACTAACAGTAATATTCTTGGTAAGTTTGATTAATTGGATGCTGAAATGTTTTCCTTTCAACCAACCCTAAAATGTTTTGAATACAAAGTAGATTTAAGTTCATAGTGAAGAAGAAATCGATGTAACCCAATGAGCTATAGGCTGCCACAAATGCAACAGCACTCAAACAAAATAGATATTTGTTCGGTATGAATCTTTTCAGTGAGGGAGTGCTAGTTTTCAAAATTCCCGTACATCGTACAATAAGTTTTATCCTCATTGGGTCAACCCAAATCTTTGCTAATATTGTATCTATTTTAGTTTGAGATCATCGTTCGAGTTGCCGCACTTGGAAAAAGGATCCTCAGGCCACTCGAAATAATTGACATTTCATCGGTAACGAAATCTGGACTTTGAAATTATTTTTTCCCCTTAAAAACTATTCTATCGCCGTGTTACTAGATTTCATTCTATTATTATCGTCATCTATCTTATGATAATACGTGGAACTCGTCACTCTTAAGATTTGTTGGTTGTCAGTAGATGGAATGAAAATTTAACGTGGTTTAGAAAGCCAACACCCAAAGCGATTTAGAATGATTTGTTATCAGAATTACTTCGTTATCATCAATGCTTGTCAACTAATATCGACATAGACATGCTAACTACTTGGAACAGTAAAACTTGAAAAGTGTTTATTTAGGATTATATCACTAATGGTTAATGTTTCTTATGCAATATAGATGTTTGTTATTATAGTTTAACTGGAATCAAAAATATAAAGTTTTCATCATATATAATTATATTTGTATTTTATTATATTACAATTCTGTTTAAATCCCTATTTCCTATTCTTTCAGGCCTACGTAAAAAGGAAGTTAACTTTTGATTTTAATGCGATAATAAATGTTTATGCACCCATTTTTTGGTTTTACTTTGATTATGTCAAGGCTTTAATTCTGAATGAGCCAAAGAACCTTTTTGTGCCTATTACTTTTTCAAATTCTATTCAAACCATCACCGAATGTTTTCATTGGTTAAATCTCTTTCTACTGACAGGTTTTCGTGGCACTAACTTTTAACTGCATTTACTATGGAGACATGAATAACACTGACTTTAAAGAAACTTGTGTCACAATCTCAAGCTTAGCCATTATAATCAGATGGTTGCTGAACTCGTCTGGAACAAGAAAGGCCTTCCGATGGTTTTTGACCATAGTTCCTGTCATGTTTGATCTAGTTGTTCTGCTTTTCGTTATACTGTAAGTTCTTTTATTGCTAGCTTTTAATTCTATCCTCTTAACTCTTTATAATAAAAATATACATTCAGGACGTTTCAAGCTATTATAGACCATTTTTGTATTATGGGTAAAAGACTGGACATAAAGTGTTGATAAAGAGGCATTTTAAAAAAAGCATTTTAATTTCCTGAATTATAGGATGGCATGAAAAATAATCATTATTCTAACAATCTTTTGGTGATACAGAACTTGAAAATGACTTTGAAAAATGCAAACATTTGAGTAAACAAAAGCTTTTCGTCTGACACTCTTCAGAGTTTAAAACGTCAGAACATAGATCGAAAACTCTACCCTAGGAAATGTATATACCCAGTTGTGGATCCAAAAAGGCCAACCAGAAACGCGGGCATATGACTGTTGAGGTTGACCAATCAGTGCCGCTTGCCTATTGTGAATGCTACCAATGGAGTCCTAAGGTGAAAACGAACTCCTTTTGTCTACACAATAGCGACGAAAAAACCGATTAGACAAGTTCGTTTTCACCCTAGGACTCCATTGGTAACATTCTCAATAGGCAAGCGTCACCGATTGGGCAATCTCATCAGTCATGTGCTCGCTTTTCTGATTGACTTATTCCGATCCACAACTGGGTATCTATATTTCCTAGCGTAGAGTTTGCGATCTATTATCTGACGTTTTAAACTCTGAAGAGTGTCAGAAGAAAAGCTTTAGTATACTAAAATGCTTGCTTTTTCAAAGCCATAATCATAATTCTGCAAACAAAACTTCGAATAATGGCCAAAACGGAATTTCATATTCAAAAAACATGATTAGCTCATTTTATTACCTTTTTCAATAATTTTGTCTTTTCAAAGATTCAGTTTAAGGCGTCCAAGAAAATGTTACAATAGTTTAACACAGACATTTAACAGAAGGATGTTCTTTAGTAATTGCTGTAGTTTGATAATTTGCCAAATAATTAAATTCTTTGCAAGGAGAAGTTACAAAGAGTACAACATCTTTTGCCTATTGTATCGTTTTTGAATAAATTTTTGCCGTGGCAAAGTCAGTATTTTTTTACCGAAAATTTCGTAATCAACTTTTTACCATCAACCTTTAACTATTTCATTATTTTTATATGGTTTGTAGCCATCTGTTGGCAACAATTGCCATGGAAATATTCCACTCTCATGGCCTCCCTAAACAGAATCAAATCTATCCGGACTCCTGTGCACTTGGCTTTAAAGATTTCTGGTGAGGCAAATTCTAAATTCATGTTTTATATTATTATTCGTCTTTGGTAACTCACCAATCATATCTAAAAAACATGGATTTCACTGCATTGAATTTTCTGCTTGATATCTGTGTGCTTTAAAGACCTATGAATATATTTTTAATACCATAATCATGACTGATTTTAACTGGGTTTTTTCCTTTCAAGGTGCTCATTTCTTATCATGTTTCAAACACTGACAACGAGCAATTGGCATGAAATTATGAATTTGGTAAGGGCAGAGTTCGTCTCTGTATTTTTAATGTCTGCTCTAGCTGAAAGTAATTATTGACACACTTTAATTTGAACTTCAAAAACTTTAAAACTTCAATGAACTTATAATGATGAACTTCTGACTTTACCGCGCGGGTTTTTTGCAGGCCCATTCAGAGACGAAAAGCGTCGTTGCATATTTCTTCTTCCCCTTGAGCTACTTGATTATTACAATGATTGTCATGAAGTAAGGAGACTAATGATATCTTTTCACTCATTTAATCTTATATGTTTGTATCTGATCTGCTTTATGCATCATTTTTTTCAAGCCATTTACGAATGTTGCTCTTGATTGTTACTGTTGTGCTCTTAGTCTAAATCCTCTCTTCATGTAGATGTGACGTGAACAAGATAAAGATATCTATTTTATTGCATTAATCAATCAACAATTGTCACATTATCTTATAGCGTTTTTTACTCAATTAACCGCTAAATTAGCTCTCCACTTTCTAAGATTCCCTTACCTTCAATGATTCATGTGCCTACTTTGTAATTTTAGCACAGTAGTTGGCACATTGTTTGTAACACACTGTTTTCTTTTACAGCTTGTTTGTCGCGATTGCAATAGAAGCTGCCAATAAATTGACCAGTAGACGCTCTGAGAGTATGGCGAATTCGTTACATCAATCGACTATTGATTCAACCAATCAGAAACCGGTACGACAAGATTCCGAGCTAGTTTACGCAATAGTCAACTGAGAATTATACAGTCTGAGTTTTTAGTTTTATCCCTGGATTGGAAGAAAACCAAATTCTAGTTTGTCCTTCTGTTATTCTGGTCGCCCATCTAATCGTTGCGAATGATTCATTTGACGCGTTGCTTACTTATATTTAAGGCAATAGGCAGATACTAAAGTCGTTTTAGCCCTCTGTCAATAAACAATCAACAATTAAATGAATGTGATACAAATCATACGCTTGCCGATTGGCTAAGATTGCTTGACACATAGTAACGCCTCTTTTGTAACTTTCGATTTCCTTTAAACGAGCTTGTAGCTGTAAGCTTGGTTAGCTCCAAGCCAGCCATTTTGTTTTTGGATTATATTAGAACAGCTTTTGGCATCAGTTTTATTTATCATCTCTGCTACCTTTTTCAGAAAGCGACATTTCAGCAAAGTGCTAAGAAGATACTAGCTGCCTTGGCCAAAGATGTGATTGGCAGTGCAAGGGTATGTTATGAAAGTGATCTATGCATTTATGAAAAGGTCATCGTAAATGAAATGTCAGTTTTGACCATTTCTCCAAATTTAGAGAAGACTTTTTAAGAAACATTGATATTTTTAAGATTTGTTGCAAAAATAAAGAAAACAGTTTTATTGCAAACAAGCATCATTAGATTACATTTGAGGACATTAATTCTTGTGGTAAATTTCTTATTCTGATGTATTATACTTTAACCTGTAGGTCTCGTCCTGTGAGAAAAATTGATTCATCATTAATCCTTTTAGCGTTTTCCCTGATTTAATTATCAACAGTATTATTTGCATGGATGGTATGCTTTTACTTCTCTTGGTCTCAATTTGATCGTTGGTTTAGTAGACAAAACCTTCTTTTTGTAGGTCGAAGAGACACAGGACCGAAGCAGCCACCAACAGATCAATTCACCAACATCATCATCAATAATGACGCTGAAAGGGACACGAAAAGGCTCAACCACAATTATTCTGGTAAATTGGTTACTTTTTTGTACAGTTAAATATGACATCGCCGTTACCGACACTAGTATTTTGGACCTCTGAAATATGAAATAATTTCCTTGATTTTTTTGATGCCTTAGTTTCCGATTGTTTATAAATCAGTATCTACTTTATCATTCGAATATGTGTTGGAATCTTTTAATTTTTTACAAAGATATCCAGGAATCCCAGACAGCTGTGGCTGCATTTCAAACAATCTCTAAGCAACTCAATCTTGCGCTTTCTTGTAGGCCTTAACTGTCGTCATTCCTATTGTCCTCGCTTCTTCAACTAACCATCATTTTTTGCCTTCCTTTTGATCGTCTTTCGTAAGCCATGCCAATCATTGTTCAGTGCCTTTAAATTATTATTGGCTACAAATGACAAACGTCCTCAGTATCGTGTTTTTCTATCCAAAACCCATTCATTTATTTGTTCGTCTCTACGCCAACAAGTTTTGAATAACCTTTTGATAAAACAAAAACTAGAAATCTTGGATTTTCGTTGTACCCAAATGTTTTAGGGTCCCGCTCTCACAACTGTATGTAGCGATGAGAAATACTAAAGTTTTAAAGGCTTTAATTTCGTTCTTAAACGAATCAATTTGTCTTTCAAGATATTTTTCAGCGACACCGCTACACCTTCAAATAACTAGTATTTTGTTTACCGTATATCCTAGGTAGCAGAGCTGCTCAGTCAAAACACCAAACCAGCAAAAGTCCAAACATAAACATATTTTTGTATTTGCATTGCTTTATTAAAACGAGTAACTCATTCAAGTTATAGCTGTGGTGCTGTTTAGAGGGATATCCATTATTTATTATTTATCAGAATTGATAATGAAGTTTATTTATGGTTTATCAATATTCCGTCCTAATGTAGTGCTTACATCTTTCAGTCCCCATCCTCCTCCAAACGAGGCAAGAGCAATAACAGTGGACAGTCTTACGATAAGAAAGGGGATGAAAACCAAAATGAGGTTGGAATATCATCTTGTTTTTCCATAAGTTCAGATTCTGTCCTTAGATTTTTTGTCATTGAGTTTGTTTTGCGAACCTTAAAGCTGTGTTATCAAGCTGTTTTTTACTTATCAGGCAAATGAAGAAGACGAAGAGGACGAAACTGAGGATTATTCTGGACTTAGTCCTAAAGAAAGGGTATGTATAATCTCATCTTTATATTATATTATATTATATTATATTATATTATATTATATTATATTATATTATATTATATATATAATATTATATTATTTATTATATATATTTATATATATATTATATATATTATATTATATTATATATATATATTATATTTATATTATATTATTATATTATATTATATTATATTATATTATATTATATTATATTATATTATATTATATATATTATATTTATATTATATTCATATATAATTATATTATATTCATATTATATTATATTATATTAATTATATTATATTAATATATTATATTATATTATATTATATTATATTATATTATATTATATTATATTATATTATATTATATTATTTATATAATATATATATATTATATATATATTATATTATATTATATTATATATATTATATTATATTATATATATTATATTATATTATATTATATTATATTATATTATATTATATTATATTATATTATTTTATTGTAAGACAAAATTCATGCCTCCGCATTTTATCATTTGACAGAGAGAAAGGCAACTAAAGAATCGAATGAAAAAGAAAAGGAAAGCCCGCCAGAAGATTCGCAAAACCTCTGCACACGTACTGGACCAGATCCAAAAGCAAGTTCGAGCAATCGCTTCGTTCCGTGGTTCGCAACCCACTGACCTTGATTTCATTGTTGGGGATACTATAACAGTCATTGCTACGGTAACATTACACATATTCAGTATCTTAAACAATTCAATTCAACATGCTGTTTATTTGTACAGTTGTGCTGAAGAATTAACGAAGAATTGTTTCATTATTTTGCAAAGTGGTTATCTTTCTAAAAAAACCATAGCATATTGCTAAAATCAGTGTATTTACCTAAGTAATTTTTTCAGTTTCCTAAGTACAAGTCCTAAGTAACGTCTGTGAAAATATTTTGATGCTAATGCTTCTAAAATTTGATGAAACTTTATTTGGTACATCACATATCTTTAAAACTGAACAATGCAAAAAGCCTTTTTTAGATGGATGTGATGCCGTTTTGTAATACACCAGGCACTGGCTAATCTGCTTTCTTATCAACTTTTTAAATCATAGCCAATAATTCTTTCATTCAAAAATAAGTCTTTTTTACATAATCCAATGAAAAGTTACAATAAATATTAATGTCTACATTACTAATAAGAACTACTTTACAATACTACTGGGACAAAAAACCCCGGGAGCAAATAGTTATGTCTACCCCAAGGACATTAACATATATATACACATGAATATAAGTATAGGTAATAAAAATACGTTACAGATAAAAACTAAATGGTTACCTGAAATAGCTCTTTTTTTTAAAAAATATAGGTCTAGTAGAATTTGAGAATACGCAGATAAGTCGTGCTAAAGTATGATATTTTAAATGGGCATTTTCACAGAGAGATGAATGGATGCAAGGAGAGTGCAAAGGGGCAACTGGATGGTTTCCAGGTATGGAGAGAAAATCCCTATCTCACTTTTTTGAATACTCTACATTTAGTTACCTGCAACAAAGTATACTAATATCTGTTTTATATTCTTGAACTGTTTTCAGCATAATACGATGAAGGCTTTGTCTTCCAAATATACTATCTATGGTACTTGAAAGGTTCGGGGTTCTTGTAATGACATTGCTTATTGACGATAACACTTGCAAAAATTTTAAAATTAATCAGTTTATAAGAAAATGACCTTGTTTCAACAGCATCACACGTGGTGAATTGGAGTGCGAAAATCCTTCATGAAAGTAGAAATGAGGCCAACAAAAACAAACCTCTCAGCAACGACGCTGTCATCGCTAATGATGAGGCTATTGCAAGTACAGTTGTCAATAATGACACACAGGTTAGATTTTTGATCATATGTTTCGAGCAACAGATTGTCCTAGTTTTTGCCTGCATGCAGATTAAATGGCATGCAAAGTCAAATCCGTGAGCAAGTCTGGACGACAGCATGCAAGGTGCTCTAGAGTTGCATCTTCATTTTTTTAGCATTAAAATACCCAATTGGCAGCAAACTTCGGAGAAATAAATCAAGTCGATTTAAGCGATTGAAATGACGTTCTTTAGAATCCAATAATAATAGTAATATTCAATGATCATCCAAACATGTTTTAAAAGCGATGGATTGTCGTTTTATCTTTTCTTTTTAAGGACTGGCCATAAATTTCTTAAAAATATATTTTACCTTTCGGACCGAATCCCTAAGATAAATAACTAAATTTCCCCCTGTAAATATCTGCACTTGATAACTAACAAAGTTCTTGAATAAAGATTCTAAATTTGGAATTCAAACATCACGAGCCATTTTGTTTTAGTGTGTATTTTGTTTCTTCATTTCTAGATAAGGCCAAAAACACCCGTTGGTGGTCCTGAAAGCGAATCGCTCACAGGCACAAAAAAGCCAGCGAGGTTGGTAAAACATACATTTGCTATTTGCAACGTTAATTGACATTGGGGACTTCTTCCTTAAATGCAGAAAGTGCCTTCAATATCCCTTTGCTGTGGTAATCCCTGCTCTCGTAGGCTCTGGCCAATCGAGAATCGCCATTTTAAAGAAAAGCTCTATGGAACTCTCTCTGTCACGGAGTGACTTTTAACCTGTGCGCTCAGCTCAGATGATATATACGATAAGCTACGATGCAATATTAGAATCGACAATAAATAAGTTATATTATTTTATATAAGATTATCATTACAGCAAAGGTAGAATAGTCCTCACGAAGGTTAATAGTTCATTTTTTGAGAATATTCCATCGAAGCTTTTTATCTGGATGTTGCACAAGACACCGAGAGTTTTAAATTGTTTTATTGGCGGAAAGATGCAGATTTGATATTTTTGTTTTCGTGAGGACTATTCTACCTTCAGAATGAAAATTTTTCTAGAAAGTAATGATTCATTTTGCTGCCAGACAACATAAGTGATAGCTCCCAAAAGCATAATGTAATAAAATAGGAAAAGTTTAAATTCAGAAGGTGATCTAGATCTGTACATGCTACCAAGAAATACTTGTAGTCAACAAATCATATTATAATTTGCAGCCTACAAAATATTCCTAGCATTTATTTGCTTTACATTAACTGGTTTTTACTTCAAATACCTCCAAAGAAAACATGACAGATTTTCCTTGTCATCATCTTCGTCTTTTTGGTCATCCGTTTTTCCTTGACATTTTTTTAATTTCTTTATTTAAAGTTGGTTCAACTCTAGCTCATCAAAATACCGTAATATGGTACATCTGCTATTTTTTCTGTCAATGAAATTTTTATTTCATTCCACTAAACTATTTTTTGGTATTTCTTCACAGATAACCACCTTGTTTGTAAATTATTTTCAAAAATGTAATTTTCTACCTGACATTTGCATTCCCCTTAAAATGAAAACCAAATCTTCGTGATTCTTGTCATCTCGTCAAGCTTTTTTAAAATTTCCAAGAATTCGCGTTCTGGTTTTCTCTTCTAAATTTATTGTCTTTTTCTTTAGCTCATTGGCACCTCAAACGAACTACATGTTCGGTATGTTTGCGATCTTGTTCAACTTCAACTTAAACCTTTCTTACAGTGACAGATTTTTCCGTGGTCACTACTGCTTGAAATAATTCTAATCAGATAATTTTTCCATTATTCTTGATATTCTGGCCTGCGCATTTTCGCTACTGATTCTTATAAAAGAATAAAAAAACAGTAGAAAATAATTCGTTTAAAAATGTTTATGAAAAATGTGATCCAGGTGGAAAAAGTGGAGGACCCGGGCATCGATCCCGGTACCTCTCGCATGCTAAGCGAGCGCTCTACCATCTGAGCTAGCCCCCCGTTGTAAGGAGATGTGCGAGAAGGGATAGTAGTCATATTGTTCAGAGTTTGGTTTGGTTTTGAAGAGTGGGTTTTTTTTCACATCAAAATGGTCTATTATTTACGTCGTCCATTCCAACTTTTAAAAAAAGTTTAGGGAAAGAAACAACCAGGAAAGTTTATTCAGCGCTTACCCTTGTTGTAATATTGATTTTTACATTTTCGATCTGATTTTTAAGCTGTGTTTGATACAGGCACCGCGGAGCATTGAGAAAAGTGGGGGGTCTAAAAAAGTGGGCGGGGTGGGGCAAAATCCGTATTAAATGAGGCTTTACTGGTAGTTTATTGATATTTTGACATTTTTTGCAAATAACCCCCCCCCCCCCCCTCTGCTCCGCGGTGCGTGTGATATATCATACCCGAATAGTTTCTCTACAATATCAAAATTTATTTAAAGGGCATCTCTTAGACAGGAAAATTTCGTGAGCAATCTAGCAAACAGGGTAACCGGAATTTTTTTTTTTGATAATGATCGTAATCCTGGTGGGTCTTTCCGTCAGGGGCCCTAAAATTAGAGGGCTGATGATCACGTGATCGATCATTACATTGTTCTCGGTTATCGAAATTTTTTTCGTCTAATCTTTAAACCAATGGTATTGGTCGAAAGAACATTCAATAATGAACACAAAATCACAAGAAACCTATATTGTTAAATAAATCTTTCAAAAGATATGACCTCTTAAAATATTGCGAAAATGAAATCATCAAACGAGTACAAAATCTTTACAATGTCTTTTCTCACTTATTTCTCATTGTTTTCACAAGTACTAAATCTCAAAATGGCTCAGGATTACTTTGTGGAGAAAATCGAACTATTTTCGATAAAAAAAATCCATATTTGTTGCATCTTTTGACGCCATAATCATTTCAATGGAAAAAATGTCTTTTGCTTGGTGCAAAATACGGTCACGTTTCTTTTGGAAAACTTGGTAGTGATGAACGAAGCTAGGATGTTAATTAGACGCATTCACTAGGCTATAGCAACAGAATTGAAGCAGCTAACAACTGAGTAGAGACCATTCACATTCATTGCCAAGTTAAGAGAAACTTTTCATTAGCCAATAAAACAATAAAAATACCTACCAAAAGCGTACACAAAGAGGAAGCAAAAAGTGCACCGTAATCTTCACTGGCTCCACGTCCAGAGTTGAATATTGAGGGTGCCAGAGCCTCAGAGGCGTCTTTGCTTGGAGGAGTGTAGTGGGTCGTGATTCTCCAGTTTTTCATGAGTTGACCAGTAAAATTTTTAAGTTTTAATACCCTCCACGGGAGTCACCCAAAGTTTTTACATACAGTTATCAAAATTCATTACCGAAAAGTATCAAAAACAAGTGTAACAGACCCGAAATTGTCAGCGCTATAGTGTTTATAAGACCATAAAATATCAAAATAAAAAAATCATGTTATTCAGCACATCATAGACAACTAGTTATAGCAATTTAGATTGTTTCCTATAATACTCAGTTTGAACACACATGTATTCCTGTTTTTGATTTTGTTATGTTAGTTGAACCCATAAGTATCAAAAAGCTACATTTTAAAATCAGACACCCAAAAATATCAGATCATAAGGAAAATACTTTCCCATAATTTTCGGATGAACCCCCTGTAAAAAAAGGCTCATGTGACCCCCTGAGGTAAATCCCCGACTGTAGATATAACATAGAATTATCCTATCCCTATAAGATAAAATAGGGATTCGGGCCACTTTTTTTTCTTTTCATTTTTTCTTTGTTCCTTGGTGGAGTCATCCTCGTTTGCTTAATGAATTAGAATTCTTTAGACGATGAAATATTTTCACTCGCCCAGTTGTTATAAAGATTCCCTTGTCTTCAAATGAAATAGTGTTGTCTCTGATTTGTGTCTCTGAATGTAAGTTGAGAGCCAGGCTTCTTTACTCTTGCGGGGGCATTTTATACAAATGGTATGTTAGATGGGGCTACCTACCAAGCCTACATTGGCGTCCTACAGCTTTTTCATTCATTATTAATTCTTGTTTTTAAACCTTTGAGAACAGAAATTGGGCTAAATCAGTTGATATCTTTCAATAGGTTTTCGTTTAATCTTATCTTTCTTCAATCTGTCATAGACCTGAGTTGTTAGCATCTGCTAAAGGTGGGCTATCTCAGTTTAATAGCATTTTGATTGCCATTCTAATCACATGTTTTTGGTTAATATGATAATTCCATCTGTTCTTCATTTGCAGTACATTTGTCTGTTCTTTTCAGATAAAAATGAAAAGTGGTGATTGGCGGCGAGAGATCCTTGGAGACATTACAGTAATGAATGCCGAGGAGGTAGAACTATTTTTTCCTGAAAAATTTCGAGCAACATAACTTGGATGATTTTATTGTTAGCCATACAATCGCGCTCTTTTTCTGCGTTGTGATCCTGGGAGAATCCAATGTCACTTTCAGCTTTAAGGTTTCCGTCCCCTCTTGTGAAGTTAATACCTACATATTAAATAGAAAACGCGATAGTTTGCTCTAAATCCCAAGCCCTGTTTAAGAATTGCATTTGAGAATAATTTCAGAACAATATGCTCCTCCGTTAGCGTTTTAGTGCCAGAGTAATACCAGTTTTTGCTTGTCTCATAACCATTTAAGGAAACGTTTCATGTTCTGTTTTCAAAAGCTTCTATCTTTAATATCTGTTTCTGGCTCAATTTGAGTAATTGTTTAATTTTGATGGTTGTTGAAAACGTAAGTTGATGCCATGTTGATACAAATGCTTTTAGATTGGTAATAACTTTACTTATTAAGAACAGAATTCCATTGATCATAAACTACGAGGCGATATGTTATTACTAAATTTTGTTCCTCTTTAGATGAGAGAGTTGAATAAAGTTATGCGGGCTGAGCTTCGTGCTCCGGGCAGTCGAGGAGCAAAACCAACCGCAGTACGTATCCTGAATTGCTGAGTTATATGGTAGTTATGTTTGGCCTATTCGGAAAATCTACCAATATCACCATCGAGCATTTTGCAGAAATACTTTCTATAGGTTTATAATGAAATAAGTTGAAATTTTAAGATCTTAAATCCCACTTTTGCAATCCTGGATAGTATTACTATTCAACTATTATTTAAAAACCTTTCGCTTGCCTGTCGTTTCGGGGATTTAGGAGTATTTCTACGGATTTTTTTAACGTGCAAGTTTTGATTAATGAATTGTCAATATTTCAGCTGCTACGTAAATCTACCAACTCTCCAGCTACAAATCGAAGGTATCTTTGTCTTGCATATTTGCGGCTTCTTTGCATTAATCACGCTATGTATATTGAACAGATTGTAGTACAAAACAGGCTTAAATTATCATAATCAACGCCATCCCATAAATCCCTGCCCCACCGTAAAAAACCCGTCCCAAATGGAGGATCTAGCCGATTTTGGAGCCTCTTTGTCGGTAGTAAAATAGTGTCTGGCTATGTTTTGAAAAAAAGCTGGTAACATTTTTCTGTTTTCTATGAGCATTCCGGTGGAGTTTTGACATCGACGTCATTCAGAGACATACTTTCTGTATGCGCGCTTATCTTGCAGCCTGTAATTTCTCTCCTCTGGCCTTGATTGGATGTACGAATGTCGTCATGCAGATCTACATAAGGCTAGCAATTGTCATGCCAGCAAAATCAACTTCGTCAAGCTTCTCCTTACAAGATGATGCTCTACACACCTTGCTTTCACCTACCCCTTTCATTTCTCCCTCCCCCGCCCTTGAAATAAAAGTCTTACCTTGACTCAGCCTCACCTTATTTGACAGTGACAGTGACCGTGGAGGGTATTACATCTTCGAACATTGACATTGTTAATTGATCTTCGAACAAAAGGCCTTACAACCAGTATTTTTTCCTCCAAGATCTTTTCAATGCAGCCTTTTTGTCCCCATGTTAAAGGGAATTTGGATTAATAATAAACTTATCTGGATCCCAGGATGTAGTCAGCATTTTGTTCTATTAATCTTTCTTCGCAGGGAGGTCGTTCCTATCGTCGAAGAACTTTCTGCTCATGAACAATCTGGTAATTCTCTATTATATTCATTCATTTCATTTACCATCAACATCGCATGTTTAATCAAGACTTTTGCTGAGATTTCTTGCTGTTATATATTAACATGTACATTTGACCTTTAAACAGGGTTGTTTTTAAAAAAATTGTCTACATAAATGAATTGCAATTAAACATATTTTTTCATACAGATTACCAGTTACGTGAAGGGACAGTTGAAAATCTTAAACGATCTCGTTCAGGCACTGGTTCTTCGTTTGTACCAGAAAGCCCCAGAGTAGCTCAGCGACAAATGGTCAGTGACGTAGGAGCAAGATATCGGGCGAATACAGGGAGTTCCTTGCTGGATGCCCCGCTGCAGATTGATGACGAAATGCCTGTCAGCGGCAAAAGGTTCCCCACTGTATCCGTCTCCCAGCTTTCTCAAATGGAGGTAAATGTCGCCTAGGCAATATCATGGTTGTCAGTAAACATTGGGAAATCTTGGTTGCCAGTAAATTGTTCATTATATCAAATGCTATTATGAACAATAGTTCCCTTCCCTAGACATATGTTTTAGATTTAGACCAGCATTGCAGGTTATGCAGGTCAAATACTCATTGTGTCAAAGGTACTTATGTATATAACTATGATAACGTTGCCTCTCTTCAAGACCAATTTCTTGCAGCTTTGTATCATAACAGAATTGGTAAACACGACTTTTGCCCTGGTGCTATTGGATCGTCATTTCAATTACTTCCTTCTCGTAATTAAGACGATGAGAAAAAAAACTAAAAACTGTGCAGGAAAAGGATAACATTGTCGTTTTGTCCCAGTTTTGTTTTTTCAAGATAGAAATTTGAACTCATGAAGATGAATAGAATTAATAAATGGGCCTGAAGTATTGCATACAAGGACAATGTTTCTATTTTTGAAAAAATGTTGGATCTGATAATGCGTTACGAATTCATGAGACAACTAGCAGTAATTGCTCCAGGTAGAGATCTCTAAACAGAATCAACGCTTAATTCAACCTTACAATCTAAAATGTTCCCCGATGAACTACAACTACCAAAAATGGAAAAAAACCTGCCTTTATGGAATCGATACATTTAGAGTTATGGGGACACTATCATTAGAAATAAAAAAATTCAGACTCCTTTCAGATATTCAAAAGACTTACAAAGCCCAAAAATTCCAAACTTGCTGCAAATTATGTAAGGTTTTTTATCCAAATTAAGGCTTTTTATTGTAAATTGTATTTTTCTAATTCTATCTTTCTTATAGAAATTTGTAGGCATTTTTCATAAATGGTTGGCCTTAAATAGCATTTCAAGCTGTAATTTATTTTAAAAATATATTTTGTTTGTATTGCTTAAAAGTGAAATCCTGTTTGTGAACTGTCATTTCCATTATCATATAAAGTAGAAATCAGCAAATTTCAAAATGATTTATTACTGTCATTTAATGTTAGTTTCCTGACTCCACGACATCAACGGAGGAGCGCGAGGCCCCTGCTGACGTCAGCATCGTCGATGGCATTGCTCATGAAAAAAGTTACCTTGCTATTGACATGCCAGAAGTCAAATCTCGCGCAAACAAGGAGGGGAAACAAAAGCTGACCGAAATGCCTGAATGGGCGAAGAAGTTTGCCGAGACGAAAAATATTCACGTTCAAAGTGTCTCATTTCCAGAGCCGACGTAAGTTTTCAATGCATATTTCAAGACGACGTTGTTTCAAAAGTCATCGGGTATAAAATTTATCTTCAACCTTTGTTGTGAAGTGTTTCTCGGGTGAGAAGCAAAGTGGGAAAACATCATTTCAAGAAGATAGTTGCATAATGTTTGCATAAAGGCCCATTTCCACTTCGTTCGGATTTCGGATTTCGCATCCGATCTCCGATTTCCGAACGACGAACGTTTTCCGATTTCAATCCACACTTCTACAACGTTCGAACGAATCTTTTGTAAAGGAGTCAAAAAATTGACAATTTCGGCGCGTTTTTCAATTGTTGTTTATCGAAATCGAAAATGGCTGCTTTAAATCGACGAAGATTGTTGATTTTGATGCTGATGAGAAGAAGACAGCTGAGAAGAAAAGAAAAATACCGTAAGAGGTTTTGGGTACGACCAATCCCTCAACAGAGAAAACAACAAGGAGAGTATTTCAACTTGGTGAGAGAAATGCAATTGGCAGATCACGAGAGCTTTTTTAAATATTTCCGTATGTCTCCACACTTCTTTGATAATTTGCTGCGTTTGGTTGCTCCTATGATCTTGAAGTCTGATCAAAAGAGAGAAGCCCTGCTGCCCTGCTGGCCCTGCTGGCCCTGCTGGATAACTTGCAGTTACCCAATGGTATTTAGCTACGGGAGATTCCTATCAAACAATTGCTTTCATTGGACTACCCGTGTTCCAAACGATTTCATTTTTGTGCACTTGCTCAATTAACGCACCAACTAAATCGCTATTCCAATCAGTTTTTGAAGACGCCATCTTTGAATCTGTGTGCACAGAAGTGGTGGTCGTCTAGAAATGCAGTGTTCTGATTGGCTAGCGATATCCGGGACCTTTCTGTTCGCAATGCGAATTCGGATGAAAAACAAAACTTCCGAACGCGTCAAATTCGGATGCGAACGTTCGGATGTGATTTGCAAACGTTCGGATGCGAACTGCAGACAATGAGTTCGCATCCGAAATCCGAAATCCGAACGAAGTGGAAATGGGCCTTAAAACGTGACAATCGCAGAAACAACCTGGAACAGTTTTACACATCATAGTTTTTCACATCACATCAAACCTATTATCAATTATACTCATTTCAGGTTGTAAATAAGGGTGAATTCTCAGATTCATAAGTTGATTTGTTTCATTTCAGGCTTGAGGATACTTCTCTGCCTGGATCTGTTCAACAAAAGCCTGAAAATGAATGACACATCTTTATTTGAGCAGATTGTCAGAAGTATCCGTGTCCGTCCTCGGATCCGCACAGGGAACGTAACAGCAGTTGAACAACTGGTATAATTTGAAAAAATCTGAAGAACCTGAATCATTTGCTCCCTGTATAGATTCGGTACTCAACTAATTGTAATCTTGATACAGAAACTCATGTCGGCCTGTGGCGAATCAAACATAGTTCTGAAACCATATGCGCTGGACAAAGTGACAACTCTCTTGGCGTAATCTTCTTTCAAAAAAGAAATTTCTAAGTCTACTAAGCACTAAGCCCTTCACTAATGGAGATCACTAAGAAACACTGATTGCTTAACATAATACTACCCAAATTAAAATTGCAATTTTATAGCGAGTTTAGAGTTTGCTAACTTATTACCTTGCCGCTAAACAAAACATTTAAATTTCTTTTTTTTGTATGGGTTATAAAGATGTTCTATATGTTTTTAGCTATTTTCGTAAATAAATATCATATAATGAAGATGGATGCACGTTTCTTTAACGTTTGTGGCATTAACAAGACATTTGTATTTTGGTTGTTATTTTATTCACATGTAATACTCGTTGGAAAATTAGTTCGGTAACCGTGTACCTTTTCAAAAGATATGAAAAAATTCTTAAAATTCAAATCATATGGGACAAGAGAAGGAACACCATTTTGGATTCAAAGGATTTTCCGTTGGATAAACTCTCCACAGTTGATCAGATTTCAGCCCAACAGCTACGCCAAAATTTAAACGAAAATTTCAGTAACAATTTTCATTGGAAAAACTTCGCTAGTTTGACTTCCACTGATTACCATAAAAACAGTTACTTCATTTTTTCTTAGTAAAGGCAAATATAAATATAATAGAAGTATAAGCAAAGTCGTCTGCCATTTTCGATGAAGAATATTAGGCCATAAATTGCTGGGACTTTGTATAACTTATGCGTTTTTAAAGGGAGAGTACCATGGAATGCATTTTGTCTTTACACACGAACAGCTCCAAATATAAGCAATGTTCCGGACTTTAAAACGACGAACCCCATTTACGGCATGGCACTTAAGGTACACTTTTCTCTTCTTGATAGCAGTAGGACGGCAGACTGAGCATGCAAAAGATGAAATGCCATAATTCTTTCTGTTCGGAAGGAAATATGACTTGCATTGGCCGTAGCAGAACCGGTTCTGGACCACCCTTGGCTGGCAATCAGGCAAGCTGATGGTGTGATTAAACACAAGTGTTTTGCAATCATTTGATGTGTTTTTTCCAGTGAATCGTGCCGACTGAACCGCAATAACACAAAGAAAGATGGTTATCATCTGTATAACCGACATCTTTGCACCCTACGATATTGATGTAAAAAGCAAATCAAGAAGAGATAAAACGCATTCATCGTTGTGTTAAAACCTGCATAAGCTGTTCACCTAGATTAGATAACCCAACGCAATGCACAGATCAAGTAAAGGAAACGAGCTCGAATCCCCTGCATTTTATAAGGAACCAAATTACAACAAACCCAAGCCAAACTTGTCCTGACTACAAACAGCATAGCAAACATTTTCACAACTAAACAGAAAACATGGTCATCGCTACTAAGCCATACAGAAAACCTTTGAGTTGTATTTTGTGTTCGCTATAGCAGTAAATACAGTATCTTTCTAGGAGTGTCTACCCCTTGACTATTCAGCAGAGGTAATTTCAGGATCAAACGTTGTTTTGCAGATACTTTGGGTATCTTTCAGCAGGCGTCCTCAGACATGATCTTGAACAACAATGATACTGAGTAAGGCTAAGATGATTTCGTAACCTTTTTGTCAAAAGCAGACATTTCTAGAGCTTCTAAGCAAGACAGGATTACCATAGCAGCTGTTGCTAGGAAAAGACAGATATCGCAAGACATGGACGCATACATTATCAGTATTTCCATTTTCAATTCTGATTTCAATTCTTCATCTTCAGTTACGTTAAAGACCTCCTTTGGTAGACAATTCAATAGTGCTTACCATAGCGTATTTACGGTTACGTGAACTAAAACCACAGATGTAGTGCTGGTGGAGCCCCCTCCCTTTAAAAGCAACTTATTGCTGCTCTTGCTGATGCTCTTAGAGGTACTTAGGGACGTTTTGAGACATTTTCTAGTTGCATTCACGGCACTACAGCGCTAATAAAAGCGTCTTCGATGAATCGTACAGCATACTTCACTGTTATTAGAAGGGAATAACGCAAATTAAGATTAGTTCTGTTCCAAGAAAGAACAACCAAAGGTGAGAACAAGCAAAGGTGTCTGATGAAAGCATCAAAACACGTAATAAGGTGATGAAATTATCAAGGGGTTGAAGAAAAGGTTTGGGGAGTTAAATAGTAAAGAAAAGGAATGATAACAGAGGTGATGAAGTAAGTTTTAAAGGAACTAACTGGAACGAAATACCTAAGGTCATTCAGTTGTTCCCAAAGACAAATTTCATGAGTACCTTTCTATTATATAGACACAATTCTAAATGGAAATGATAAAGAAATAGCAAAACAACCTACTTTTATGGTGATTCTCTTTTGCCTGCTGCAGAAAGATTGGTTGCTTGCGTTCTTTTAGAATGTTTGAATGACGTTCACAAACACAGTAGTAAACGTGTGTCAACCAAGACAAGAATGACACTAAATTTAGCTGCGTGGTCCGTGACCTGGCAAACTCACTCTAAAAAGCTTGATTAAACAGCAATTCACAGTGTTGTTGTGCAAGAACAAGTTGAGATAAGACAAAGATCTAAGGAAAAATAATCTGCACAGCTTGGATTTAGCATATTTCCGATATGGACTGAGGAGCTGTTGGTTGGAGGGTTTCGCGTGACTCGGCAGCTATTTGCAGCTATTTTGATGCGCTTTAAAGTATATAGACCAATGTAAAAAATATCTAGTCATTGTAATACGTGGTTTCATGTGCAGTTTAACGCAAATAAAAGACAGAAAGGCCAATGAGAAACTACAGCAATAAGATTGTTTATCGAAGAATGGCATTACCACTATAAAGGGGAACTCTTAGGATGTATGAATCGCTTTTTCCTCAAAATGTCGTTTGTGAAGGAGGAAATTAATCACAGGAACTGCTCTATGTTGGTGCAAAATGTAGAAAAATAAAAAGCCTTGTGATGTATTGCATTTATTCACTTCGTGAACGCGAATAAGTCTGATGAAAAGCTCTACTAAATCATTTTACTAAAAGGTTTTTTTAACAGGTTTTTTAACAGGTTTTTTAACAGGTTTTTTTAACAGGTTTTTTTAAAAGGTTTACTAAAAGGTTTTTTAACGCCACAAATAGAAGAGAGGATTTTATCAGCCTATCAGATTATATAGCGATCTTTTTCTGAGTAATTTGTCATTCCGCTGAGATTGAAAACAATTAAAGTGCTAAACGATGCAAACGGGCAAAACACATGCAAACGGTTAAAACAAATGCGTTTTAAGCCAGCCTATTTCAAATACACAACTTCTTGCTGCCTAGGAATAATTCGAAACAGGCCATTTGCAACGTTTTTCTCATGGTCAGCAAAAGTTGTTGAGATACCTGTGGCAAAAAATCTTCGCCTTTAAAGCAATCTGAAAAATTCAATCAGTGACCAATTTTCCGTTGACGATAGGCTGCATCTTGATACAGAAAATACTAGAGCTTTTTTGATAAGCAGAAGCGCAACTATACCTCGTCTAGCTCACTGCATCATCAAGGACTTGATTAAACATATGGGCAACCCCTTCACCAGTAGCAGCTGAGGTAACGTAGTGCCTAGGAGAATGAATCAGCTCGTAAAAAGCAAAAATGTTCGGCAAAGGAATAAGAAACTGTTATTAACAGTAACACATACCAAATAATATGTCTCGCTGTTTAATTAAATTTTTCTGTAAATAAAAAAATATTTCTCTATAAAGACGATCCTTTTTAAACGTAGGTGAAGGCATAGTGGAAATAACAAGGAAAGATCAACATCCCTAGCCAGCTTTTTGACATAATTTGCAAGAAAAAGTACCAGTGGCTGAAACTGCGGGGGTGTGAGGGGGGCAACCGCCCCAGGTTTTGCTAAATTGTCGGTTTGTTTGTAAAATTATGTCATTCGTCGGCAAATTTTCTTGCTTTTGTTGGTATACCCCTCCCCCCCCCCCCCCCCCCCACTTGAAACATGGATTCCGCCATTAAAAAGTACAAATAGCAAATGTAATGAAATTCACCTGATTTCGTGACGATTAGCCCACTCCTCAGCTGTTGAGGTATTTACCTTTCGGTTCTTAAGATCTGCCTAAAATTGCAGAAGACATTATTTTCATAAAGGTTTTGTTCTATATATGTCGTAGCGCATTGTCTTTCTTCTAACTAAGGGTTCAGCACTGAAGTCAAAGAGAGTCTTATTTTGATCGCAAAGAAGGTAGACTTAGAAACAAGAAAGGGTGATTACTAATTTACTCTCGCTAATAGCAATTTTGAAAAAATCCCTTATTCTAAAGAAATTACCAGCTTTAAAGCAAGGCAAGGCCAATAGCAAGTAAACCATCGAACTTTTTGAAAGCATACCTTATTACCAACAACACACAAAATGGTCTTTTTTCCACCAAATGTTTCAAATTCTTTAAACCAGTCATCAAGTGCATAGAAGGACTGGGGATTTGTGACGTCATATACAAGAAGACAAATCTAAACAAGAAAATTGAATAAGTGCTGGGGATACTACAATAATGATCAAATATTTTCCTGCTGTTTTTTTACATTTCTACATCTGACCTAAAAATGTGTCATCAGTTTAATCGCAGTTTATGTTTCATGTTTATGTTAAGATATTCTTTGTTAGGGTTTATTGTGGATTTTAGCAGCACAATACAATATGTGTAAACAAAGGTGTATACGCCAATTATTGATTAAATAATTGCTGAGCTAGTTAAAATTTGGTCTACATATGGAACATGTAAGGTATGAAGACACAAATCACTGTAACATGTATAGTAGAATTAAGAAGGTTTCGAACTGATAGAAATAAGTGATTGAACCACAAAAATCATACCTTTGTCTGGTGGTACAATTCCTTTCTTACATCAAGGTAGGAAGAGCTGCCACCAAAATCCCAAAATGTAACTCTAACTGAAACAAAAAGGAGAGATCTTCTACTGTTACAGCAACTTTATGGAAATATTCAAACAAATGGGAACAAGGAAACAAAGAATCAATGATGTCAAAGGAATAGCATTATGAGATTTACAATACTTTGATTCTATTCCTTTTCAATCATTCATTCATCTCTGTGTTAAAAGAAGCAGTATTTCAAGGTGCAAGGAAGGGTACAGAAGTACTCTGGTCTATTGTCAGAGTCACCTGCATGACCAAACCTTCACTTAGAATGAGTAGAGTCGCTAGCCCTCTGCAATCCCAGGCATAGAAATCATGAGGTGTGGTCACATTGAGAGGAAGGACCAGGGTACTGATCAATAAACACAGCTTCTCACTGTCCTAATGCCTACTTACAGATGCTAGGTGGCTACAAAACACTACTGCCTAGAATATGTGACAGAAATAAACAACATAAATACAAAATACATGACTGTCTCTTCTGTCAATAGTTGTTAATTGCCTATCATCCTCATAGTTGTTTATTGCTTGAATTGATTGCTTGAATTAAAAAAACCATGCAGCGCTCATTATGATGAACATGTTCTGCAAATTACAGGCTGCTAATATTTTACTATATCCAACATTTTAACAGGCATTAGATAATAATTACCTTCTTTGCCATTGACAGTATGAAGTTTGAATCCTTGAAAAATAACAACTTGTGAATAATGGGCTAATTTTTCATCAAAGGGAAGTAAAACAAATCAAAATTTCACATTGGAAAAAACCTCAATTTCAAATGTTTACACTTACCGTAATCTACTCCAACTGTTTCGATATATGATTTTGTAAACTGAAATAAAATGGAGATAAAGAAAATTTCAGTTTGAAAAGTGAAATTTGGTAGACTTTTCTTTGAGAAAGGTAATCCCCTGTATCATTTGATATCCAAAAAAGATTCTTTAAACAACTCTAATACAGATTTTTACTGTTTTAAGTTACTGCAGGTCCTTGATCTCGTAAAATTCTGCCCTCTGCATGGCCGAGTGACAGATTCCCATCATCTAAAGTGGCTAAATCTAGAAGCATATAAGATGCAAGAAAGTATTCCATAGAATACAAATAAAAATATTCATAGCAGTCTTTTTCATAACTGATCAATTTTCTAGTTAAATATTACTTCATTAAACAATTTGTTCTTGTCTGGAGTTGACAGCTTCAAATTGAAGGCTAATGCACTCATGAAGTTTTAAAATCAAATTGCTGAAGTATGGGGTTTAAATGAATTAAATCTAAAATTACAAAAATTCACTCTCATTATGTAACAGCCCCACTGTTGGGAATTTTTTTACTATACAATCATGCATCAGTTTACCTTGCTTTCACAAAATGTCTTCACAAGGCATGTTTTCCCAACTCCAGGACTACCTATACCAACTACCTGTAAGAGGCAAACAGGATGCAGCATAAGTGAAATCAAATGTAATATGATCTGTGTTGAGCTACCAGCTTACCACGCCACAACTGCCTGCAATCTGTGTAGGGCTGCCTGAAATACTGGCTGACACAAACATGTTTTTAAGAGGTCTCAAATTACAATGAAATTATATTATAGTGCTAAATTGCGTGTTTATGTTGAAAGAGCAAGCTTTTGGTTTGGGGCAAGTAAATATAAAGGCTTTGTCTTGGTGTATGTTTTGCTGATTTGGTGTTGTGTCATGATTGCGTTCTCCCATGAAACCCTAAATTTTGATTGAAAAATTTAAAGCTAGCTAAGGCTCTACAGAATTTACAGACTTCAAAATTTTTTAAACATCTTTTTCAATGTCTACTGTGCTATTGATCATCTGTGAAAATAAATAACCTCAAGAGAGTGTTGTGTTGTTTCACCTTCAACTTTTTTCACTATGCCGAATTGCCCCTTGTAATAAATAAATCCCAATCAGTACACATAACAACATTTAAAATATCCCTTTTCCATTTTCTCAATATGTATTTTTTTAGACTCGCCTGAAAATGAAATCATTTCCTATCCTGGATAAAATACGCATGTTAATGTTGCATTTCATTTTCAGGTGCATTTCATTAGGCTATTAATGATTATTAGGAAAGAGGTAGGGTAGGCCTATCTACCTTGATCCAACGAAGTTCTTCAGATTTTTTCTGCGCTTCTTTCGATAAATCATTGATGAAGTTGTTTGGCATATTGAGTTACAGTACAAAATCAACAACTCGTTCCCGGTTGCTATGCGGTTGTTGTGATCAATGGGGGCTATGTTTAATCCGTCTCTATTTGAATGTCTATACGAGGCTGTATAGCTGTATCCATGTGGAATTACATCTGAAATCTCGCTCACTTGGGTTTGTTTCGAAGGTGATGTGCATTAAGATTTGAAACCTTTTTGTCCTAAAGTTAGATAAATCAAAATGAGTCAAGGGTGTTGGAGAGAAGTAACACGTGCTATTGACGAGAAAAGACATGAGCTGGTCCTTTCAGATCAAGACGTGGCGAGCCGCTATCAAAATGGTGGACTGGATATGAGAATTTTTGAAATAAAATCTCTGAACTTCTTGCAGATATCTAACGTCAACTTATCATCAGTACCAGAAGAAGTAGGTGACTTAACTAATTTGAAAAACTTAGCTTTGCAAGGAAACAAGATAAAAGAACTCCCAGACACTATTGGCTCTCTGACACAAATCAAATTCTTTGATGTTTCAACGAACGAGTTGGCAAAGGTTCCAGATTCTTTAGGACGTTTACAAGCCTTACACACATTAAATCTAAGCTGTAATAATCTAACGAGTCTTCCAAACTTAGAGTTGCTTGCGAATTTGGCCATTCTTCGAATCGATCATAACAAACTCCCGAGTTTGCCAGAAGGCATCTATACTCTGGAGCATCTAATTGAGATTCGTGCCTCCCACAATCTAATTCACTCCATCACTGAAGAAATAAGTCAGATGGAATCATTAAAAATTCTGGATATTGCTAACAACCAGTTGAAAGAGCTGCCAGGACAGCTGGCTATTTGTCCGAAGTTGAAAGATCTTAACCTAAAGGACAATCCACTGACAGATAACAGATTACGTAAAATGACTCTGCAATGCAACACAAGAGCTATATTGGATTTCATAGCTTCACATTCAGCTGAAGCTGCCAAAGGAAAGAAAGGGAAAAAGAAAAAAACAGGAAAGGCCAATGTGAAAAGTGACACTTTGGATGAGACCGCAAGGAAAATCCATGTGCTGCACAATATCAAGGAAAAAAAGTGTGTTGTCTTTAAGGAGGTTTTGAAAGAAATAAGGCCATTTATTATCTGCACAATAGTGAAGAATTTAGATCTCAGTGATATTCAGAAGTACAAAAAGTTTATTGCAATACAGGTAATGCTCACTTGAAATTGATTTACTTTCCATCTCTTGGACTATAGGGCAAACTGCAAAGGATAAGGTATGTCGGGGGATACAAAGGTGTTTCAAATTGAGAATGATGATATTCTCAACCTGTTATTTAGCAACAAAATGTTTTCCTATGCATACAACAGCAGGATAAAGTCATTCCCCCCACCAAAATTCTTTGCAGTCTTGAAAATTAAAGTGTTTGGTTCTCTAAGTTTACAGGTCTGTCATAAGAATTTTTATTATTATATACAGTTACATGCAGGTAACTATGGATTTGTTGAAACTGCAAAAAGATGCTCCAATTGAAAAATAATTTGTGTTCCCTCATTTTCTTAATGATTATTTGGACCAGTTCTTAAATGAACTTTGATTTAAAAGTTTATCTTTTGTCATTATCAAACATTTTATAACCAAAGAAATAAAATTTCTATAATTGTGATATTGAATTGAAACATACTTTTCCAAAAGTCCTTTATTCAATTCAAATTTGCAAATATTTGATGTGTTAACAAGAAGTTTGTGATGCATTTTTCTGCTTGTGACATTGTTATATTCAAGTCTAGGTCATATAATGTTATAAATGTCTTTACAATAGACTAAGATTCATGACACAGTCAGTAATGGAAGAACAAGTTCAACCATTGCAACACACACTGCAAGTAATTTGGTATTCCCATTGGTTTATGATGGAAAAAACCCTGAAGGTATACAGATAGCTCCAATAGGCAGTGACACTGAATTATTAGCCTCCCAATACGTACAAAGACTCAAAGAACAAAGAGAACTAGAGCAAAAGAAGAAGAAAAGAAGTCAAGCATCTGGTGTATATAGGTAAGTAAGTGTAAATTTAGAGTGAAAGAGAATGCTTTTTTATTGGTAGTGAAATGTGAGTGTCATTAAAACTGGTTTTATTGCTTTTCAATCTTTCTAGTAACTACCTGTAATTCTTATCATTATAGTTTTTCTTGCCATGACAACTTTTTTCAAGATTTAATTTTGCACCTTTTTGGTTTGCACATTTTCACCTTAGGCTTTTATCCACTGCTCTACAGTTTTCCAAGAGAAGTTTTCCCTTGCCTAACTGTGTCTAAGGCTACTAATAGATCAAGCCCTGTAATTTTTTGCAAATAACTCAATCTGAAATTCTTGCTGATATACATTTATGTTTAAAGAAGATAAAAGAGATCTGTATAGTATTCAAATTTGGAAAAGATGAATATGTAATGGATATGTTTTAATAATTGGTTATAATTTAGTTGTTAATCATTGAAGTTAGCCCAAAGTCTCCTTCCTTTTGTAGGTTTCTTGACTTACTCGAAGGTCAAGAATTGTATCCTTGCTTGATAAGCAATGAAAGAGTTATTTCTTTACCACCAATTACTAACAGTGATGCAACAAAGGTAAGCAGAAGGCATATTATGAAATTTTTCAAACCAAAGGGGTGTGGTATTTTAATTTGTTGCTGTTGTTTCAATGGGCTGAATGTGTATTCATAACATAAACAGGCTTTAATTCCATACCTCAGATTATGTGATACAAAGAAATTATGCTGCAAAAGTCACCCTTCTCTTTATCGCCAGAGGTACTGGGGCAAAACAACATTTTCTTTTTCCATTTCTTAAGCTGTTTAGGAGGCTGGCCCAACATAAAGAGAATGACTGAAACCAATTTTTAAACAATTGTCAAGCGTTGGTTAAAAACAGCAGCCCTTTATTGCCAATATTCACAGGTGGTTTGTATTATCTTTACTTTTTACCAAAATAAAATCGCTTCAAAAATTGCATAAAAGGTGAAAACATTTTGTGCTTTCAAGCACTTTCTCTCCCAATGCTGAAGGTATAAAACATTTTATGTGCCTTGTTTTTCATAATTTTGAAATATTTTTCTGTGAAAGACATTTTATTCTTAGCAAGTCACATCTTGCTTTCTCACCAAGTAGAATTTTCCAATGCCATTTTCTTGTCCTATTTGAAATAATTCTGTTCCTACATTTGGCCTTTGTAAAAAGTCCTCAATTGAAAGGAACATTTATTTCCTAAAATAACCAATTGCTGCAATAAACAGATACCTAATAATCTTCTGTGACTTTTTCATTTTGTTCTGCTAAAAATTTTTAATGTTCAAATTTGTGTAAAATTTGTAAAAATTTGGCTATTTTGTAGGTGAACCCATCAATTGGTGACATCTTAATTGAGGTAACATCATCAGTCAGTCTTGCAGCATGTAAAGAAGCAATGGAAAAGTTACTTGAAGAGTTGTTTCTGCTTGGTTACATTTCCAGCCAATTTTCAGAAGTGGCAGCAAATGTCGGCACTGGACTTGTTGGACTGCTCTTGGAACAAGTGAGAGTTGAGCATGAGGATGGACAACTGAGATCTGTATATCCTTCAAGGGCTGACTTGAAATTTGATAATATTGCAGTGTCACATGTGGAATGAATTAATTATTCTTTCATACCAATCAGAAATCATCCTTTCAAGTCAACTGACACTATGTTTGTTTAACCAAACAATTAGCCAACCCATAATGTTCGAATGTAACCTTGTTAGCAACATAAGAAATCAACAAATTGAGTACATAAGAAGTTTTAATAGTCTGGCAGAGTTTGTTACAGTATGACCATAGTATCATTTTCACATGGAAATTATTGTCTCTATAAAATTTGGCCTATCAACAGGGATAAGAAACAAAGAGCAATGTGCAAATTTATTTTGTTTAGCCTGTTCACTGAAAAGTTTGCATTTTTCCTTCATTGATCGATACACGATTGCACCTTTTCTGGAGGTTTTTTTAGACCACACAGAAAAGTGCATTATGGTATGCCTTTGAAGAGCTTTCTGGTCCCAGTTCTCTTTTCAGACCCTGGCAATTTAATCTTCATGTTGAGATTCTTGTATGAAAACTTTGGTTTCGGGGAAAAACTTTGTATGAAACGTCTACCCTTTTCATTTTCAAGGTCGCAATTTCAGAACTTAAACAATTGCATTCCTGATATAGAACAATATGAACTTTCCTTGGTTCTGTGTTGGGGAGGTGCTCTTTGAGGAAAAAGCGTTGTCAAGCTTCCAAAGGGGCGTGCCCGCAAAATTAATTTACAATCGATGGACTCTTTACGCTTTGTATTCTACAATGCCGCCTTACTGTTGTTTTCATGTCATTTTGCAATAGATATATTATGTATACGTGTATAAAAATTACAGTTAAAATGCTGTTTGCCAAACCGACGTTTTAAAACCGGTTGGCTTTATGCAGAAAAGAAAAATTCTTACCTTTGCCTCGATAGAATGGAATAATTCTAATTCTTACTTTAAATAGAAATAAAAAGAGCAAGTATTAAAGTACTTGAAATCTTTCTTTGACAGAGGTAATGGGGCAACATGACATTTTTGTTTCCATTTCTCAAGCTGTTTAGGAGGCTGGCTCCACATAACGCGAATGACTGAAACTAATTTTTTAACAATTGTCGAGCGTTGGTCAAAAACAACATCCCTTTCGTCAAAGCTTCACTTTCTTCCATTTAGAATGGACGGAATTGGCCACAGAAACTTTAATAAATTTTTTATCGAACTCTACGCTTACATATAAAAAGACTGATATGGCCAATATATAGAATTAATTTCTAGAGTAGGAGGTCGTTCTGGAATCCTTTGGATACAAAACCAGGTCCAAAAGTATGAAACATCCCTTTAGCTTCATTGAATGCGTACCCCTGCATCAAAAACGTCGACATTGTTTAACTAGACGAAATGGAACCAAGGAAAAATTACGAATACTATGAAGAATTCCCTTTTAACGGTTTATGAGAGTTCAGTTTCTTACCCAACGTCACTTTGAGTTATTAGAAAAACATATAAATCGTCTAAATGAATTTAATACTGGACGTATTTACAAAGTGGTGTCCTATTTCGTTCCAGCCCCCTTTTTTGAATTTATGCTTCTAATGCCGACCTCCTGCATGAAACATTTGAGAAATATAATTCAAAAAGACAAAAAAGGATCTAGAATATATAGCTGGCTTCTAATAGAATTAAAATCATTTGTGAATGATTGTGATAGATAATAAATCTTTCAAAAACATGATATAATTTTTAAGCGAGGAAATATACAAAATAAAGGTTTGAATTCCCAAATTCTGTAGTATGACTCTAAAGATTAAAAGATAAAGTCTGTAGTATGGCTCTAAAAATGATTTAAATGTTAATGGACAAATATTAAAAAATTTTTTTTCTTTAATTTACAAAAAATGAGCTAAGGGTTGTTTTCTGATTTCAAAGCATTGATTGTGAGCACATAAGCTATTCCAATTTTTCAGTTTTATGTTGTTTAAAAGCCCTTTTTTAGAATGAATATGTGGTAATATTGTTTTTTGGTATTTGTTACTACCAAGCTTCCAAAGGGAGTTTTTAGGACACTGAGAATCTGTAATTAGCGAGGGTTGGCCTGATGGAAACGTTCCCCACTCTATATGAAACGTCATATAAGTGACTCTAACAGCAGACCTTGAAAATGGCTTTGAAAAAAGCACTTTTCTTTGTCGAGGAGAATATTCTCCATTTTTTGGATGTAGTCCTTTTTGTTCAAAATAACCACTCCTGACCCTTTATCAGGCTTGGTGATAAAGATGTCATTATTAGACCGTAGAGATTTTAATGCTTGAAAATGTTCTCTATGCAAAAGAAAATATGAGTGGTCGATGGGAGAGCCACTGTAAGCGTACGCCAAATCGCTTAGTCGTGCTCGTAACAGCAGATCCTTGAAACTAACACCCGTGACTCCAACCACCGAGCCATCCTCACATACACGTTTTTTTATAAGAAAATATTTCATTAGAAAGTTGTGCTAGTTTCTTCAAAAAGTTAAGAAAGTTCAGGGCTGGATCTTTGAAACCTAAGCAAGTTGAAAAATTTAGATATTCAAAGTTTCAAAGAAAATTGTGATGAAAGAGTGAAATATTTCAACAATACAGTAATGTGCTGAGCAGGAAACGACGAATACAGTATGACGTTGAGGGTTTTGAGAAATATGGCATATTTATAGCATATTTCTAATGCTTAGTAACGTAAAACTTTCAAATTTTACGTTAAGAAAGTTTTAGTGCTTAAATTAGGAAATAGCTACGAGAGTCTTAGGGCTGGGCTGAAAAAACTTTCCTATTAAAAAAACGTTTATGCTGCTTACTGGTTACTGACTGCTTCATTTTTCATGTTTGTTGTGATAGCGATAAGTCTGCGGGCCTAAAAAGGCTTATTTCGGGATTTGGATGAGACTAAAAAGTGAGGGAAGCAAGATAAAGCTTATTGGTTCGAGATTTTAAAGAAGACAGGTTATAAGAGTCTCGGAAACCAGGGTAAAGCGTTTCAAATTTCCATAGGAAATGAGTTGTAGAACAATGCTCGTGAATTTGACAAGGAAAGGGTGAGCACACCTGAGTAATGTTATCAAACAAGCAAGTGCATCTTCACTCGTTTCAAACGAAAACTGGTAGATGCTTTGCTTAGATGTTACTTTCTTTGCGTATTTCCGCTTCAAAAGAAATAGTTCTTTAAATAAAGAACACATATCATTTTATCTCCTTTTTGCCTTCTTGTATCCTTTACAAATATCGTTGAGCGGCAGACCAGGACACGGTGAAGCCAAGTAGACAACCACTTCTTCGTTATCTTCATGGTCGCCTAGAACCAGTCGGTTTAACTCATAATGGTTGACGAGGTCCCACAGTGTGTGGAATGTCGTCTCTTCATGGCCACAAACATTGAACAGCCTCCTAGCACCTTCGCGACGCTGCTCAATTTGAACGTGCACGACACCGGCTTCCTCCGTTTTAACAGCTAGGGCATACCAACCCTCCTTCGCAAAGCTGGTGCTGAATCGAACAAGAAACGAACCTGATGGCTGATACTCAAGAACTCTTGCAGCATCATCTTGGTCCATTATCCCAGCAAACCAGCTGAGGAAAGAATTCATCGTAAGTTCAAACGACTAAAGAGTTGTCGGGTTGAAAGTATGAAGAAGAACTTACAATTTGCATTACGAACTAGAAGACTCTAATTCCAAACAGAGTTGTTAGCTGAACCAATGAATACCTTGTAGTGAGGCGAAAATTATTGAAATTTCGATTTGAAGATGCAAACGTAGTATTTATAAACTGCTAAAATTGCTGTGAAATAGTTGAACATTACAAGATATCATTAACAATAACAATATGAATTTCGTTCCGACGGGACTGGTAAGAGATAAATAACTGAATAGCTATTGTCACCTTATTTTTTCCTTGCTATCTTTTTTTACTCTTTGTGACTTCTGCCTCAAATAACCAGCCTTGAACGAAATAGCGAGATGAGGAAATTTCTTTCTGCAGAAAGCAATAGAGGGATTATTTTGGTAAGATACCGTACTAAGCTTAAAATTTGCGCCAGTTTTATTAATGTTACCAATTCAATCGGTAGCAACCCAACTGTGTTTGTAAAAGTAAAAAAGCAATTTATAGAAAAAAGCTTTCAATACAGGAAATGTCCTATAATAGTAAGTTGCTTTTTCCCTACCGTTCTGATGCAGCTATCGTCGTCTGCTGAAGGTGATCCAAAAAAAGCCAACATTCGTCGAAAGTTTTCTGGAGTGACATACTGATCATTGCTAGAAGCTGAATAAAAAGTGATTCACCAATAAAAAACTCCGTGTAAACTTGATTTCATGTTATTTTATTTTGGTTTACTTCAGAAGAAAGAAAGTGGTTATAGAGAACGCTTTTTCTTCTGGCTTGTATTGTATTTAACTACACTTTCAACATGGCTCTGGGGGGTAAAGGAGGACGAAAGAAGTAGTATTCGGGAAACAAACGAAAAATTGAAAAGCACAGCGCAAAGTGTTGGGTGTTCCAAGTAATTTTGGCAGCGATTGTAGTGTTTAGGCACACTATATAGTCTGATTAGCTGTATATACATCTAAAGACTTTTAAACGGAATAATAAAATGTTACAGAGAACTAGATGAGAAACAAACAATGAATTTGTACATTAAACAAATAGAAACATTATACTGTCAACAGCAATTTGACAACCTTTTTCGAAGGCTAGGCCATTTAAAATTGTTGTTACCACAAAAAAGTAGCTTCGTCACATTGCTCATATTCAAATAATCAAAAACATGAAATTCATAATAAATTCAATAACAACAAGTAAATCAATAAAAACTAAACAAAATAATAAACATATATCATCATATTTACCAGGATCCAGCCTCAAAGTATGAACAATGAGCTTCCAAGTATAAGGAAACTCTGTTCGTAATTTATCGTTTTTGAATAATTCTTTGAATGCTTTCTCTACATTTTTCAGTTTCTGCAAAACATAAACAATGATAATTTAAAGTAACTTGAAGAATGTCTTAAACGAAGCAATTCAAACACATGCTCGCTTAGAGTTTATATGTTTGGATAGAAACGTAGGTCTTTGGATTGTAGAGTTTAACCGTCAACAGGCTTTGCAATCTGAAGACCGTAAATCCACTCTTACAGCTTACAACTGCTCAACGACTTACCTGAAATTTCAACCTCAGCTTTTGCTTACAAAACCATCACGCGAATGCTCAGTATTGCATTGAAAACGCTTTTAGTTATCATTTTACAAACAAAACGATTAAAAGGTCTCTTCCAAAAGTACTTTGCTAAGATTCATTTGAAAAACAAATTTTCTCCAGAGCAATGAAATTCAAAAAAAGATTTTCAGTAAAGGTTGCGATTTCTTTTAGGTTGGAGGAAATATTTCTCCAGCAGTCTCTAATTCCTTGACATTTTCTTTTGTCGACCTAAATACAGCAAAAATTGTCACCCAGTGTTTCTTTCACTTAGACAGCAGAAATTTAGAGCAAGCATATTCAACTTACAGTCATGAAGCCCATCCAAGTTTGAATAAATCAAATATATAGAGGAGTTTACAGAAAATTATTATCTTCCACAAATAACCTTTTCTTGGCGTCTTTTTTCGCATTCGATGCTATTCCAGAATGTTTTGGCGCCAGGAGTAGATCCATCCCACTCATAATCGTCTGAAAAGTACATTTGTGTATAAAGTCTTAAGGAAGTAGCCATTTGAAAATTTGAAAAAACTCTGATACATTGTAGGGCGGAGAGCAGACATGCTTGCAGCAGCAAAATTATTCTACCTTTTACAGCAGCAAAGTCTTATTAAGGAAAAATACACTTTATTAAACATGCCTCAAATATGCTTCTATCTAATATAATCCAAAGTATGATTCTCCTAACATTACGGTATTCTTGCACCATTTTACATTAAGGGCAAATAATCGTTATGCAAAAATATTATCATTCATTAACCTTTTTCAACAGAAAGGGCACTTGGTGCTTGCAGACATTTTCGTTGCAATTATGTCTTCTTAGATAGTATTTATTGATCGTGCCCTAAAACATACGTTCGCAACCACCCAATACCCCCCTTATACCCCGGGCATGGCGGACAATGATACTTCATCGGGTAATTAGTCCTTCGCAGGGTCATCAAATTCTAAGAACATACCGAGAGAAAGTTTTTGTCGATATTTCTTGGCAGGAAGCAAAAATGTCGAAAATAGCGATATCTTAAAAGCCATATGCTTACTGGTCTGTCATAAAGTGCTTGATACCGTATAGGCAAAACTGTACATGATTTTGATGTATTTGAAAGGACGGTTCGAAGTTGCAAGTCAGAGAAACTCGCAATAGTAATAATAACTAACCATTGGATGTTGAGGATTCATCATGAGGAGTGGATGGACTTCTTATGACACGACCAGCTAAAGTCAACTGTGGGCTCCCTGTGCCTTCGCTTGTATCATGTGACACTTGCTCAACTGGATCTGATGATGCCCTGTTTCTAGACGGGAAACAACGAGTGTAATTTCGTAAAATAAACTTGATCATTTTCATCAGCAACTCAGTTGCATTTGTATACAGCACCAAGAGAATACCCAGAGCTCAGAAAACGTTTCACCCTTCCCCCGGGCGCAATGTTAATCAATTTGCTTCCCTCAAAATTACTCTGATCTCTTGAGTATAAGATTTTTGGAAATGTTATTTAAGTAAAACCATCTTAATTTGGTTTTTGAGCTTTTTCAGAGAAAAAATAAAGTTCAAGCACACCGGTAAATTGCCCTTAAGGCTGAAATACACTGGCTGAAATACAACTCTTGCAAAATTATGCACTGGCCTTCAAAACCACTGCATCGTTGAATAACCTCCCACCGGCTCACAGCCATGGAACCGTAATGTTTTCTGGATTCTGGGTAGACCATTGGAAAAACAAATCAAATTAAGTTATAAACTAAGGTCGAAGAAGACTGCTCTCAAAAGATGAAATTATTCTAAATGAAAAGCTTTGCATTCAAAGTGAATTCAGGCTATATAGGACATCTGGACATTAAGTGATATAAATGAACAGCGTATACAAAGTATCTGCACAAATGATCTCTTAATTATAAATATCTGTAAAAGAACTTCTCCTTATCAAAATAGCAGCTCTCACCTTTCGTCCCTTAACAGCTTCTCCTCAACGGACTGAAATCAAATAGCAGAATTTACTTGCTTTCTTACGTCTGCAAAATTCCTGTAGAAGGCATTTTGACAGGAGCCATTTAAAACGAAGCGGTTTTGACGTCATTAGACGTAATTATAAAGTTCAAAACCAATCAAATATAACTTCAAAACATTGGAAACATTTTAAGTTTAAATTAAAAAAAAATGTATTATTAGAATATCAAAAATGTAAATTGTTTATTGGCCAGTCTCGAAGGTTTGAAACATTTGTACGACTTGCTAAATTTAATCAAGCACTTTTGAGGCAGGTTATTTTATATGCGACATTACGATTCAAAAAACAAACATTCGAAAGATCACATTGAGGTGTCTGAGATCACATATTATCATTACTGGCCTTGAATTTTGTAGTAGGTGACACTTTTGCGGCCGTTTTTTAATGAGGACTCTTTCAATGTCATTGAGGCACTTGCGTGTCTCTGTTTGTGACTACTCATTGCAGACTACTCATTTGGTATTTTCTTTCAACGAGGAGATGAAATGTTGTTTTGAGCAACTTACAGTATTACTTGTTCCCTAAACAATATCGTAATAAACTGGTAAACATGAAAGTAAAAACTAGTAGCATGTGTTATGGATTGAATTCTTTTGCAAGATGCTACGAAATGGTCTTCGGAATTAGGCCAGTTGCAGTACAAAAAACGTGCAACCAAGACTTTTAACAATTTCCTTAGTATTAGACAAGAAAATTAACAGCTTTGGGCAACCAAGCCAAAAGTGAGTACCTCCGAGTTCGCCTTAATGAAATATAACATTTTTTATGCCGAGAAAAGCATTTTTATTGCAATTACAATACAGATACTCCTATCATCACAGCTCACTTTTCGTGTTATCGCGGTGGTCGTCAAGGTTTGGAAATAAGAAAATATCTTTAAATCTCTGACATATTGCATCCACACAGCAAAGCCAAAACAGGTTCGAAATGTACAGTTCAGCCCTACAAAACTTTCCATATTCAAAAATTCTGATTTTTGAAGTTCTGCAGATTAAATGCTTATTTTCATAAAATTTTATTACACAGGTTATTTTATCAAATCTGTCGTCTTTTCAAATATTTTAGATGCTAACCAGACTGTTGTACTCTTGTTATGATATAATGCGATAAAAAGTTTGCTTACTGCCTAAGACGAACGCTGTTCTGGACACGTAATTGTTTGTAAATAATAAAACTGTTAATGTGTATTCGGCATAGGTCACCTGGTTTGATCCATTTAAGGAGTTCTTTTAAAATGCCCTAAACAACTACATTTGCTTAACATTTGCTATTACTATTGTCAAAGTCTATCTGAGCTTTTCAAAATATCATTAAGTAAGCGCCCGAACTGAATCAAGTTCTTAAATACTTTTAACTATGATATCATGACGCCCTTGCAATGCATTTCAAGACCTGACATAAAATAAATTGCACTAAGCAATAACTGAAGTCGACACATCGTTGCAGTAAATTTTTCCAAAAGATATTTAATGTAAGTTCAGCTAAAAACTTATACTTACTCCAGCAAGAGGCGAAGTGTCTTTGAACTAAAAATGAAAATGGAATCACTATAAGCCAATAATAGAGAAAATGGGACACAATGACATTGTTAGTAATAAACTCAATTGCATTAATTAATATCAAATTGATGGTAGCTTCTTTTACAGAAAAGTATGTCGTAGAAATCTCGTTTTTCTTTGGTATTACAATATCATTATTGCAACCAGATTACAACAGCATTTAGCTCTGTAAAAGAAAGTCGCAAGTCCTATAATATTGAAAACTAATCGAGTATGTTGTATGATGTAAGCCTCCAAAAAGTAAACGAAATAAGTGATACAGTAAACAATTAAAATCCCATCAGGGCCTAATCCGAGGAAAATCTGAAAGACCACTTTTCCCAATTCAGCAGAATTCCTAAGGCGTAGCCACAAGACAATTCCCTGATCTCATACCAGCTCGATACAAGTTATACGCCTTTACATAAGAAGGTCAGTTCATTTTACACTAAATTTAAAAGCTACATCAACTAATGAAATATTTCTACTTCAATAATTTAAGCCAATTAAAAAAAGGATATGCAGAAAGTGATCTATTATATTTGTTGAGGAAATTTTTGCAAACATCGTATCAGTTCTATGCGTTCATATGGTGCTAAATCTTGGAACAACATCAACATAAAAAGATCATGGTCTGTCATCAGTTTTTGTCAAAAGTTTAAAAACTTCTTGTTAAGCAAGAGCTATCAAACTTGATTCTGAGCAAACTATATAGCTCTTTGACTAACATAAATGATTGATTACATTCAAAACCTCGATTAGTTCATCTACTGAGAGAGCTCCTCCTAAAGAAAATCCCCTGCAAGCAAAACCTTATGTAAATAATTGTTATTTATTGTCAGGTATTATAAATATGTTTATGTGATTTGTAATTATTGTATTTAATTAGTTGTAATGTAGTTATAGTAAGATATTGTAAGTAGAGGAATTTTAAAATGTAAAAAAGATTGAAAAAATACTGAAACTGAAATCTTCGTTTCCTTTAAAACTTTTCATAAATGCTCATTCAAAGCAGTTATCATAAGGAGGCACAAATTCCCGCAAAAGAAACTGCTGGCCTTGCTGTCCAAATTGTCTGTAGTAAACGGGTATTAAAAAGGGCATTATTTTCAAGTCCCTTCTAACCAGTTTACTCGTCATGCAGCTAGATAAACATTTCACTGCAAACGCATAACTATATAAATTTTTCTTACGTCTCCGGCAGCTATTTACAACTCCATCTCTATTTCTGTTCTACATAATTTTAGCTTAACACAGGATAGCCCAACACCAGCTTTTAGGCTCTTTAACAATCTCATTAAAACTTTTAATCTGGTACTATGAAAATCATTAGAACAATATTCATTTCATCTCTAATGTAGCAAAATATTGCAAAATAAACAGATACTTAAAGTTGTAACCTAACAACATATACTTTGATACGGCTTAATAAGAAAAAATCTCACATATATTTGTAATTTACATAGCAGAAAACAGAGATTATTTGAACATGTCAGTTTTTGATGTTACAATAAGTCGATTAAGTTTTCTTTTTGTCGTATTTCAAAGTCGTGGTCAGATTTAAATACGGTTATACAACTAATTTTGTCTGTCGTGCATACAACTAATCTTTGGTTGCTACTAATTTATACTATCCCTGCTGAAGAATCTTGATTTGAAAACGTTATTGCAAACTGGAGTCTGGTTTATGATCCTCATCTGCCCTGTAAAATATGTTATTTTACAATACCCAGCGAAAAGGCTTTCTGGAGAATTTTGGTGGAACGAAGGCTTGGACCATTATGGTGCGAATCCAGAAAAATGGGGCAACGCTATGCTAACTAAAAAAGGAATATAATAAACTTATGGTTGAATTTTTGGATGAGAAACAGCTACCCGTCATCAATTTTCATTTTCAAGACCAGTATCTGGGTATTCGCGGCCACTTTTAGTGAAAAAGACATTGCCAGATTAGACCATGTGTCAAATTAACCAATAGAGCAACTGTCGGACTGTCATGCATATAAAGTCATCTGCATTATCCTTGATACAAAAGAAACAAGCAAGTTCAGTTACCTGTGCTCTTTTTTCTTCGTGAGACATACTTTGACGCAATTCAGCTGAAAGACGTTATCAAAAACATGAATAAGAACTTTTTGATCAGTAGAGCAGATCGTATATAAAGTGATGCAAAGAACAGATTGAAGCAACGGTTCAAAGTAACTAACTTTCATCAGTAAAGTAACTTATTATATCATTCTACGTTTCAGAATTTGCAGGTTGATTATTTCTAACCAATGAATCATCCAAATATTAAAAGGCTAGCTACCCACTTTATTAATCGTACCCAATTTATTTATCGTACCTATTTCATTAATCGTACCCACTTTATTAATCGTACTCACTTTATTGATATTACCCATTTTATTAATCGTACCCATTTTATTAATCGTACCCACTTTATTAATCGTACCCACTTTATTAATCGTACCCATTCTATTAATCGTACCCATTCTATTATTAGTACCCATTTTATTAATCGTGCCCATTTTATTAATCGTACCCACTTTATTAATCGTACCCATTTTATAAATCGTACCCATTTTATTAATCGGGGAAATTTGCAAAGATTAATTCCAGACTGAATAATTCATGTTACTAAAACCAATCAACAGATACTAAAGAAGCTAAATTGAGCCATCTTCCAAACAAAAATTGACCAATCAGATAGTGTGATTCCACTTACATGCTCATTGATTGGTTAATAAATTGACAGATGGCTTAAGCCACTTTTACATGTGTCGATTGCCTTCAAAACATGGAAAATCCACAGAAATAAATTTTTATTTTGGCTGTTGTACTCACGAATAAGATATAACACTCAAGAATAAGATTACCTTTGAAGTAATATTTGACTATCACCTCCATGACATCAAATCTTTTGCACTTTAGGAGAGCATCAATAAAATTTGCTCCTGGAATTCTAGATGCGCTTTCAAATACTGACATCATTGGATCTTTGGTTTTTTTAACTGTGTTGATGAAAGCCGTTGTAAAGTCGAGATAAGCTGCAACCATTCTATAATCAAACCTGTCATCTCTTTCCTTGTTTAACAATTCCGCCATTTCAGCTTGATAAATGTATTTGATATCAACAATAAATTTTGGTACACAATTCTGAAAAATGAAACATTAAACAAAGATATATATATATATAAATATACATTGTTGGAATCCACAGGATAAAAAATCCATTGCAAAAATTCACAGTTCCAAGTTTTTGCTTGTGAGCCAAAGTTCGTTTGAAAACCTGGCTTTTGAGTCAGTAAACAATCGGGGATAAGAAACAGGTCCAATATTATACGCAGTGATCTTAATAATAGGCCAGGTCTGGTCCATTATCAAAAATCTTTTCCCTAGCAATTAGGTATAGGTTTTATCTTACGTAACTATAGAAAAGAGGATTATAAAAAGAAGAAAAGACAGGTTCTTTAATTACATGGTCCTCACTTACTCACACTTAACTAAAGATGTCACTACTGTACACTTAACTAAGCATTTCACTATAAGCTGGCCTATTCATGAAGTAATTTTTGTATCTTTTCCTAATCAAAATACGTTAAGTTTGATCAGCTAAGTAAAAACATAAGATAAACTTGAAATCATTCAAACCATCATCTAGAAGTTCAACTTGTTGAAAAATTCTCTCCCACTTCCTCTCTGATTGCATTATCTATGTTTTCAGATTATTTTGGAGCTTCAAGACAAAGTCTCTTACTCTGAGGCTCCTTTCTAACGGCCTTACTTTTTATCTCCAAATAAATATCAACAGCTCAGTCTTTTTATTATAGCATTTCTTTTCATAACAGTCCAGTACTTATCATTTTCGTTTATTATCAATACTTTTGTTCCCGCTTATGAGTAACCGACGTTCGATGTGGGGGTCATCAAGATTTACGGATCAATGGACTTTGGAGAAAATTTTTCGCGGATTACGGAAATCTGGCAATTTCTGGACGGAACGACGGAACTCTACACATTTGCTGAACGCAGATTTGTCGAAAAAGATGCATGAGATACGGAATTATTATAAAGTTTTGTGGATTTGTGGAATTCTTCACCTGTTGTCTTGTTAAAACATCTTCAAATAAAGGTCCTATCAATTTAGGCTAAAAATTACCGGAAAGGCGGATTCCTAACCCCCCCCCCTCTTGATGGCCCCCATTTTGATAGCACTCGCGTCCTAAAAAAACGTTCACCAAAAACTAAAGGCCTCAAATGAAATCCTTGATGACGCCGCGAGAAGATGTGAATTGAAAAAAAGTGACAACAACAATAGTGACTTTTGTTGCTAAATTTTTCCTAGTTCTCTACCTTTCTCTGCCAAAAAAGTCCCTTACTTCTTGGCACCCAGGTTACCTAAAAACATATGTTGAAAAGTAAATCTCACCAAAGCATTTCTGTACGTTGCATTGTTTTCAGGATCCAGGGCACCTGGATGGCTACTGGAAGAAATAAGAATTTCAACATGGTAATTATGAATCACATTTCATGAATTATGACAAAAAACAATCACAACAAGACAAAACAAGATAGTGCAGTCTGGGAAGGGGGAGAAATGACTATTAAAAATTCACCAAGGAGAGCCCTTTTATCTTGTTTTGCTACAATGTAACAGGCTAACTTAACCCCCTCTTGTATTTCCCTAAATAAATAAAAGCAACAATTTATATATTTAAAAGGGGTAAGATACTATTCAAAAGTATTCCCTGCTATTTATTAAGCAAAAGGTAGGAGCTAAATCTCTAATTTAGCATATAAAATGTTTTTTAATAGATGGTAGTATAATGTCTTGATGGTAGTATAAGCAATAAGCATAGAAAAAGATTAACAAATGATAATTATTTTATTTGTGGTTGATGGCTATTTGAATGCCAGGTAAGTAAACAAACTTTAAACTAATTTTAGAAATAATAAACCATATTAAATGTTAATGATACCCCAAGAAAGACTTATTTTCATCCCAGATTTGCCAAAAGTTGGCTGGCCTAAAGGGTGACACACTCAAACCTCTCTCCTTTCTTGGGTAGCTACAGCCCCCATTTTCATTACCCTTAGTATGGGCTTGTCATAAATAATGATGAAAAGTACCTTGCACCTTGACACCCTTTCTTCTCTTTCCAACCCTCTTTCTGGTCCTTATGAATTTGTCTAAGCTATAGAAATATGAATAAAGAAGAATCAGATTTAATGTATATTTGATATTTTCTTATTCTACTATGTTCATTAATAAAGTAGTTTAAGGGAAAATATTTTCTTACTTTTTCATTCATTTCTTCTACATTTATATCATCACATTCAACTGACTGTTTTGGTACCGGTACCTAAAAAAGAATATTCAAACATAGAAAAAATTATAAAATATCATTAAGGCTCTTATATCATAAACATATTCTTACCAATAGTAAAGACCTGCAAATATTACCTTGCACCTGCAATGTGCTACTTACATTGAAATATGAGCCTTTTAAATAACTAATGTAAAATGCAATTTAATAAGTAGTCCAATTGAAAAAAGTGCAATATCATTAACATAGCAAGGGGGCAATGGGCAAGGCGTGCAGCCACAATCCCAATGATTGGAGAGTTGGTGCCTGAGAAAAGCAGAAATCTAAAATAAGTCAATGCAAATGGCAGCTTCCTGCATTCCAACTGGTGTTGTACTAAATCACCCAAGACACCTCTGGCTAGGCTCCCTTCAATCACCTTTGCCTCCCCCTAATCTTCATACCTAGGCTGAAGTTCTGTGCAGCTTTTTGCAAAGTGTTTCTTATTGTGTGCAAATTTATTTCCAACATCTACCACCTATACTTCATTGGATCAATATTGATAACTTAGAGCTTGACAGGCTACAAATAAAACACATCTTATAGCTAAAAATCCATTGAAAGATGATAGAAAAGGAGCCAAACATAGAAGAAAGAACTATGATCTTACTACATACGGGTTGTTCTTGCTGCATGGAATCCATTGGTGAAGCAACTTGGATAGGCATCACTAAAGAATTCAAGGCTTCACGCCCTTTACGCTGTTGATTTTCACTAAGCAAGTAAGTGCTGCCTTCAGTATCAGCAGTCACATTAGAATCCATCTTGTTCCCAGAAACATCCATGGTCAGGTAATCTCTAATGGGACATTTATGGTATAAATACAATATATTTACAATTATTTGTAATTATTTAACAAAGCATAAAAAGTAACTGACACCATGGAAAAAAGCACACATTCTGTCAATTACTGTCCCTTAAAGTCACAAGCAAGCCCAACCCTCTTGTTTTACTCACAATGGCTGCAGCTCTTTGGCTCCCTTTTCAATATCAAATGTTTGACTATGCCACCCTCTAGTTTCCTTTAAGTTTTGATGCAGCCAAGAAGAAAAATGAAAAGCCGGTCATAAACTTTAGTATCTGAAATTATTTTTCAGGGAGTGCAAAATACGCTGGGGCAGAGAAACTGTTCTGAAGGGCACCTTTGAGTCAAAACAGAGAAATGATATACTTGTATGCTTATATTCATTCAAAACCAGACATGAGCATTACAGCTTGGGCCTAGGAGCTGATAAGAATCCTATTTATTACATAAAGGAATGATAGTTTTGAGAATTTACATTATAATGAGAATCTTATAATGACTAACTTTTTACCACAATCCTATCTGACATATGACCCAATTTTTCAGTTGTGTCTCTCTATGAAGTAAACTATATATTTGTATCATGTTTTAGTTTGATTTGAGTATATCAAGAACTTTAAGGCACAATCTAACAGAGTCATGAACAAGTATGACTGCTCTTGGATGAACAGGACTCTTGCGATGTCTTGTAACAGAACAGACTAAATATAAACAATGAAGCAGACAATTATCATTTTGAATGACATTTCTATCAAAATTCTGGAAAATGATTAGTTGTTAACCAATGTACTGAGAACTTGTTTCGGGAAATCACACATTTTTGCCGCTTTGTTGATAACAGGATAAAACAGATTGTGCCTATGACGTTTTCATTTTGAAACAGTTATAAGTGAAACTATGATTCAAAGTTAAGAACAGGACATGGCTGGTGGGAATCAGATAAAAATTCATTCTGAATCAACAACATTAATTTTTTAAGCATAATTATATTATTATCTATAAAACATTGCCAGAATTTTAATACCGGTCGTATATAGATACCGTAAATCAATCCACAGGAAGGATGGCCTAGCCTTAGCTATCAATATCAATAGCCATAATTTAGTAGCTCTAGTCATTAGCTTTTTCAATTAAAGTTATTGTTATAAAGGTGTTATCTGCTATAACGTAACATATAGGCCATGAACTTACCAATAATATCTTGGCTTGGCAATACACAGCGCAGTTGCATATCAATTAGCAAATCATCACCTCAACTCGTATCTGTTATGTATCTTGTTTGTTAACTATGGTTAAAGGAAGCGGAACTCTTGCCACATTTCCGAGAACTAACTATTCATCCCAGTGATTTGCTTATTATCGCAAAAACCTATCTGAACAGAACAGATAATGGAAGAAATTGGAAAATAAATGGTACAAAATGCATAACGCATGATACAGTGCTGCGGGGAATTACCTCTAACACCTTGGAGAAAACTGGCAGTAATGGCGGCGGACAGGGCAGCAGCGGATCTGATAGAGGAACGTCTTCGTTTAATTTTCCAAGCTTTAGGAAATGCCGAGGAACAATTGAGCATAGGCTGCTATAAACGTGTTGAGGAAAGCATGAAAGACATGAGAAACAACTTAGTCAGCTTAAAAGAGGAGGTTTTTTCCGCCCTTAAAGACGAGGAATACGAAGGTATTTATCATTTCTTGTGAACATTTACACTCATTTTTTATAAGAAACTGGCTATAAGAAACGAGTACTGGACAGTCAGAAAAAATTAAGAAACTCCAGTACTCGAAGCATAAAACTTTAGGAACTATTAAATCGTGATAAAACTGAGAAAAACGGAATTTTGTAAAATCCAAGAACAAGATTGCACTGTTGGCCTAGAACTTAAGACATAAGGGATAAAAATATTCTTCCCACGTCTAAATACAGCATCAGAACGGAAGCGAATCTCGTGACGTGAAAAAAGTCATGAACATTTCATAACATCATTCATGACATCATGATTAAGAAACTCTTAAGAAACAGTGAGTATTGAAATTTCCAGAACATTAAGAAACTGGAGTACTCAACATCGACCTTTGTTTCATATAAAAAATGAATGTATTTAGTGAAATGAATGCGGTGCATAAGGTGCATAGCCAACTCTCTGCAACACATCTCTGCATACACAGTTTTTTGATAACACAAGATAAATAATGGTCGTTATAATCCTGCAGTGTGGAGAACATTTTTATAATTTTTGCTCCAAATTTGGCTCAACAATAACCTGGCCTGCTTGGATGCTTCATTGTTACTTTGATTCTATTTTGCATACATTATATTGATTTTGTGTTTGTTAACACCAGGCACATCATATTAAACGTAAGATAAAAAACAGCGTAGTTAACATGTCGAAATGATTTGCACCAGTCATTCGACAAATAAGAAACAAAATGTTGGGTTACGCTTTAAGAAATTTGAATACTTTTAGACAAGGAAATAGCACCAATGCCATCCCTGAAATCCCCCCCCCCCCCCAAAAAAAGAAAATTATGTGTTGCAGCGAACGAATCTGCCAGATACAAAAAAATTATACTTCCGGCCATATTACAAGGATTCTCTCATAAGGTCACATAAACAACAAATTTGGTTACCCACATAATAAGCAATAGAAAACACATGTAAGAAGGAATAAACTCAACATAGGCTGTCTGCTGGATTCTGTGAATCTTGCAAATATGAAAGTAAAATTCAGGAACAAAACAAAAATAATCCAATATTTTGTATTAAAATTTTAAAAAAAAGATTAAATTCATCAGAGTTAATAGACCTATGTTTATATAATGGCAATATCGACAAGCAATGCACACTAGAGGCTCCGACGAAGTGGGTGCCGGGGGGCATACAGTTTTTCAGAATTTTTTGAATGGGTACTAAATTTCGTTTTCCGACGTTCTAGAGGGCGTGGCCTCAAAATTTTTCTGACACACCCATTTCAGCCCCTCCACTTGACTGACGCGCGGTCTCTGGAGCCCAGGACCTCACCCTCTGCACAACGGTAGCCTGCCCGTTAAATTGGGCAAAAGCCTACTTCACAGAAGTACAAGGCAAGTTGGGCTGAGCCCCGGTCTTCGCCTTACTTGCGATTTATTGCCTGTTTCTTGCCTCAATTGACCCTCTTCTAGTATTAAAGTGTTAAAACGCCTCTTCTTTTAAACGCCCTCGATAAAAACGTCCCCAAGTTGGAAAAGGCTAACAATATAAAAACATTTATCACTTAAAATATAGATAATAAAAACACTTGAAGAAATTAGCTGTTGGCATTGAATTGACTATTACATTTCTTTGTGCTTACTGTTTTCTTTTCCTTTGTGAAGTGATTGTGAAGATGTAAACAGAAAGTGATTGCGTATTTTTATTTGCAGAAAGCTTTTAATGTTGGACTATTGTATTGTATTTCTTGATGTTGGTCTGGATGAATGCTTCCTACACTTTGCTTCTGCTGAGAGTCGTTTAAAATGATGTTCATGTTTTACTGGCGTTAAAATGTAATGGATCTGCTTTACCAACCTCCGCAGTTTTTTTGCATTTTGATGGGTTTACTGACTGGTACAAATCTCAAGGGCCTTGTTTTTGAAAATCGGGGTCCGGAACCCTAGTTTCCCCCTTGTTTGCGTCACTGTGTGCTAGATGCAAATAACTAAATGCGTATTGATTGTCTGGCACAATAATTATTTTTTCTTTACAGACAAAGAAAAGCTGCAAGAAGTATTTGAGTTCAAAATCTCTCAAGATTTGCTTATGCTTGAAACGTCTGAACCTCTTGGACAAGGGGGCTTTGGGAAAGTTCTCAAAACTGATTTTAAAGGGAATCCTGTTGCTGTCAAAGTTATCAAGACAGTACAGGATAAAGATGCAAAAAGAATACCGTTAACTGAAGGAAGGCTTTTAAGGTAATAAACATTGGCATGACCAGAAACTTTTTTAAAGGAGCGTGACTAGCCAATCCACAAGTCTATACCTAGACATCCTTTTTCTACGCCACTACCTTCAGCTCTTTTTCACCACCATCAAAATCAGACCGATTATTGTTCTTATCTGATGAAAGCCATTCCGAAATCATAGTCATTGCTGTAGCAAAATTTTGAATAAACGATACTATTGCTTTAGAACTTCTTTAAAACAAATGGAATAATTTTCAGAAGCAGAAACCTATCAGCCAAAAGAAGCAGTTAAAAGTTCTTATAACAATGTGTAAAAGATTCAAGTGATTTTGTCTATTTAGAGGCATTTTATTGTATTCTTTTGGGCCATATGTTCGAATTCCAAAATTTTTGAATAAGATTTTTTTTCTGCATCTGTGACTCATTCTGTAATCAGTATAGACGACTTTGACCCTTGACCGCCTCTTGTGCCTTGCTGAAAACACGATATCAATAGCCATTTTTCTTTTCTTAGGCACTTGAGTCACGACAATATTGTAGCCTTCCGAGGCATGGGACAGCTAGATCAAGATGTAGAAAGCCATGGATTGAAGCGAGATTCACATTTCATTGTCATGGAATACATTGGCAATAATCTGAAGAAGTATGTAGAGAAACAGACAACACATGAAAGTAAAGGTCTACCGCTGTACTTGGTGTGGGATTTCGCTAGACAAATTGCAAATGGTTTGGAATATCTACATACGATGGGAGAGCCGTTTAAGCCAATAGCACATCGTGATTTAAAGCCAGATAATATACTAGTAGGTATAACGTATTTTCAGTCAAAGAATCTCTATGACTTATAAGAGACTGAGAGAACCTCAGTAAGAGATTGACACTGAAAAAGCCCATACAAGCTTGATGCTTTTTTGACCGCCTGTTGGCCACTCCCTCTCTATGGCTCTGACAGTAGAAATACTATCTGTGTGAAAAATAAAGAATTAGAAGAAGGCGTCATGGCCCAATCAAAAAGTCATATGCCTCGTAGAAAATGAAACAATCAATGATAGAAAAAAAATTTCATTTTTGTTAGGAAATTCCTGTATCCGACTTTAGAGCAACAAATTTTATCTCGTATCTGTGATAATAAAGACTTTGATCTATAAAAATTTTAATGCCAAATATCATTTTTTCACTGTTAGAAAGTTTTTATCTGTAAATACAATCATACAGAAATACAACTTTGAGAAGATAAAAAAATGTTTTAAACTTTCATGTGTAGAATATGGCTTTGAGGTGGTGCTCCGACAAACCAGCGAAACTCGGACTAGCAACTTGGAGCCCTTCTTTTTAACACAACAAAGTGGGTCAAGCTTTGTGATAAAAGAACAAACATAAATCTTGATAATATTCAATTCCAGTTATTTTGATAAACTTATAAATATTGTTTTTATATTCTCGTAGTTAGATACAAGCCCAATGAGTATGAGAGTTAAACTGGCAGATTTTGGCCTTGCATATCAAGATATTTTTGAAGGTCGAGAAAGCCAGTTTAATATTCGATGGGCGGCGCCTGAAATATGGAGGAAGCTAATAGATGATTCATATGATGATTTCACTGATGATACTGATGGGGAAGATGTTGCTGAAGAAGAAGAGGCTGAGAGAGAAGCAACACCGCGAGATTCAAGTAAGCATTCTGGGGGATCAAGATCAACGAAATCAGGTAAAAACTGTTGGACATTTTATAATCTATGATTCAACTACGACTTCGAACAAGTCTTTAAAACCAGCAGCACTTTAAGGCATACTTAAGATTTCTGTCTAAAACTCAGTGCTGCATGTTTTTATAAAACTTTACACCTCTCCTGATCATCATTGAAAGATACTTCTCTAACGTTGAAATTACATTTTAATACACAAAATCAAACCCTAGAAACTGGGGCTAATAATTTCTTGCTTTCTGTTCTAAATATTACAGTCTATGACACGATACCCCACACAATCAGTACAGCTGCAGCTGTATGCTCAACATGACAAGGATAATTAATAACCACAATAATTAGGCAGCACAATATACAGCCGCATAGTCTGAGGTCCCCATGCTGGAAATAATGTACATGAATATTACAATTGAAAATATGGTTCAACTGAAAATGCTTTTAAACAGCGAAAGAAAACTGCACAGACTAATATAATATTCTTGGTGGTATTGCTTAAAGAGACTGTCGAGTCTCTAAGACTCATGCATACTTCTTTTCCTAATATAAGTTAATTTGCCAGCTGGATAGAAAAGTGGTAATGATTTTAGGCCAAATAGAATCTTTGAAACCAAACGAGTCTTAAGAAAGTCAAAAATTCTAAAAATTAGCTGTAAAAAGCCAATTTACCAACTTTTTAGAAAACAAGAGGACTTTTCTATCCACTGTTCGGTAAGCAAAAGGGGAGAGCTTTCTATCTATCGTCTATCGATCTATGCAATTATTATACAGAAGCGAAATACATGTCCATTAAACACAGAATTATTATAAGATTGCAAATGTTTGTTACATGGCGTGACAACTTATTAGACAATTGCTATCTAATTATCAAGTGCTTCATTTTTACTTTACCCATTCACAACATCCATTCTGTCTCTTCCTCCAATTTTTTAAGCTAGCTCTTTTTTATTTAAGAAGTCCTTTTTTATCTTAAAGTATTCATTTTGCATGTCCCTAAATTGTGCCCCATTTTTTGTGCCCCCTCCCACGTTTAAGCACGCTACTTCCTTGGTTTTGTAGTTACCAAGATAAGAAAAAGACAGATTGGCAGTTTTCTCTTTTTTCTGATCTAGGCTATTATCCAGCAAACTATGAAGCAGATATTGGATTTTACCTTCAAGCTGATATTTACTCGTACGGCATGGTGATCGCTTTTTGCCTAACTGGAGATTCCCCTTGGGGCAATGTTGTAACAACCATTTTAGAGTATGGTGAAGACTGGGATCCAGCAATTGCCAAAGTAACCCTTCCTACTAATTTACCAGCAGAGGATCATGCACGAAAAATCATAGAGTTATGCTATACTGAAAATATTGATGAAAGGCCCAAAACTGCACAAGATGTTGTCCAGTTGTTTTTCAGAGGTACGTCCTGGTTTTGCACACCTTACCTTCCATTGACAGCTTAATTCTCTAAACCGAGGATATTTCGTTTCTTAGGGGTATGAAGTTATTTAGTCCTCATCGCCCTTTTTGTTTACTATCTTCGCAGGCAAGAAGAATCCGTACAAGTCAACCCCTTCCAGAGCAGAGTTCTTCTTCTGCGGCTTTTTAACAAATACTAGCATATTTGTTGCAGACAGTCTCGTCAGTGAGGTACAACACTTTAGCTTATCCAACTTTGTTAATACCTTAAAATTCTAACCGATATTCTAGCTGGTTGCTTCATATGTTGATTAGCTCTGTGTTTAATGGCAATTGTAAATTTACTTCAAGTTTATTGACAACTCTCCCATATGATTACTCTTGACGCAATGACTTTTACTTCTGCGAAATAGACTAGTGAAGGCTACTACAGAAGTAAGGAAATGCCAAGAGGCTACCCGCCCAATTGCTTGATATGTGAAGTTGATGTCGATAATCGTCCATATCACATCCTGCCGAAAGCAATGGAAGAATGGGAATACTATGAAACATATAAAGAAAAAATGAGATTTTTCAATGAGGTAAGTTCACTTAACAGAATTTCGGGGTCAATAGCCATAGCATGATTGCCCCTCTTAACAAACACTGGCTGGTATGTTAGGTGCTACAGGCAGTGCCGCGTCATCTCGCCAACCAATACACATAAACTGTTAGCCGAATAGGGCTTTCTTCTTACTGGGAACTTTATTTTGTTTCCTACAGCCCTTGTTTCCTTTTCGTTATACTTTTAAAATGATGTCTGTTTTTGTGTAAAACAAAAAGTGGCATTTTAAAGACTGATGTTGTAGTTAAGACTACACCAAGTGTCAAACTCGGAGTATTGATTTAACTATTCTGTTCTACACACAAAAACGTGTACAGCTCTGCGTATACGATGTAGACTGCATACCAAGACTAGGATCAAGTTGCATTCATCAGGTTAAGTTGCATGTTTTGTATGATAGAAGATGCATTACCAGCATGCTTATCTGCAGCTGTCTTGAGAAAATGATTGTGTTTTGTATTTCTTTGCAGTATAATATTAGGCCAGTTTTGAAAATATAGTCGCAAAGTATGTGGGTTGCCCAAGACCAAGCCCAAGAAGTTAAGCAAAAAAGCTATATTTCACTTCGTTTTACAGCAAGCAGAGAAAAAGTTTATCGAAAATAACCCAACAATCGCTTTGAAGATGCTAGTAACGCCGAGAGAAGGTGAGCTTGAAGAGCAGGAAATACTTCTGAATTTTGCAGAAGGCACGTACGTTCATCATAGAGCGATGAGGGACATATGGAGGAATCTAAGTGACGTAGAACGGGAGCAGCTTGTGCCGTCAAAGAGCCAGGTGAACAAAGCGTACAGCACTTCATTTGGCCTGCATGTAGCAGTGCTCACTGCCGATGATCCACCGAAATTTCTTTTCTGTCGGAGAGCAAACCGAGGTTAGTTTTATAAGCAGTTAAGATCAAAGTCTGTCTTTGGGATTATGAAATATGCCACCCTGGAATCGTTCCAAAAGAAAACTAAAAGCACAATAGTGTAACTTTATGCTTTATGTGTGAGAGTCGTGCTTGTCTGGTTTGCTAAAAAACCTAAGAAAAGTCGAGAGTTAAACTGTCGGTAAATTTCGAGCCTTGCAATGATTCTCAATTAATTCTTATATTTCATCTGTTTCGAGCTTTTAAAATTTATCCTTACAAAAAGAAAAATGTGTATTGTTCAAAAGAAAAAGACTGCAATATATTTTTATTTGCTTTTCGCAGTTGGTATGTCATCTCCACGGGAATACACCTGTGGTGCAGTTGAGAGCGTTTCAAAGAAAGATTGCTTTGAAAACGAAGCAACAAAGAAAACTTATGTGTCACTCTTGAAAACTGCCTCTCGTGGTCTCGAAGAAGAGCTTCGTGTGGAGCTGGTTGGGGACGAGATTGGAGCAATATGTCTGACAACAGTTTATATGAAGTATGATACTCATGAGTGGGGCATGTGCGGCTTTGTTGACCTGAATGATCCACGAATCGCAGCAGAGAGGCGACTTTCTTACAAACAATTGCAGTCTCGCTTTACTGGCGGCCCCAAGGACAAGTTCGAGCATGACCTGGTTGAAGCAGTCGACTTCACTCTCGAAAATATGATGGATTTTGTGCGCACAAATTTCATGGATTTTGCCAGCTCTGGAAAACTTGTTGTCGTCAAAGTGTTGCAGTCATTCTTCGGTATGCGAAGAGTAGAGCTTGCTTTTCAAGCTGTTGATACTTCATAGAAGATTTCGATATGACTTGCAGTACTGCTAATAGCATGAGAGACTTACTTTGATCATAATCTATGCTTTGATTTCCAATAGCCCCCAGAAGGGTGAACAGCATAAACTTGTGTATGGACATTGTGTCCGGAATTAATATTAGAAATAGATTTCTTTTTATGACTTATAAATTACAATATATCTTTATCAAAATTACATCACAGTGAACACAAATTGGAGTGTTTTCTTACAACATGATGTGAAGAACGCAAGACTGTTCTAGAGTCTGCAGCTAATTTTTGCGACGTGTTTTTGAAAAGAAACGCAAAAAAGCAAATTTTATCTTATAAAATTAACATTAATTAATGAAATGATATCTTTCCTTGAATGGATGAGCTATCTTAATTTTTACATTGACAGCTCTCAATCTTAAATTTTTTAATAAAGAGGAAAGAATTTATAACCAAAAATACAACACGTAAACAATATCATCATAGGCATGTTAGACGAACATTATTAATTATGGAGGTCGATTTAACGTACATAAAAATTCAATAATAATTCAAATCAATATTCAAGAAATAATATCATACATACATTAAAAACATACAATCTATTCAAATTTAAATAAATTTTATAATTTCTTACTTTGTTTCAAGTATGAAAATTATTATTTTATCTGTCAGCTTCAGCATTAGCATTTAAAAATTGAATACCTGCAAATACTTGATGGCAACGACTTTAAACAACATTAATCTACTGACTTAAACAGCATTCATCTAAAATATGTGTTCATTATTTAGAGAAGCAGCAATATTTAATCACCATTGCTGGGTTTTGAGAGTATTTGAGATTATTCAGTATTTAACATATTCATACTTATTATTGTTCAAGCATTGTTAGGCCTAGGCCTTGCTGCTCTTTGCAACGCAGTACAAAGTTATGTGGGGGAACTTTAGTATTTTTCATGTTGAAATCACACAAAGCCAACAGCCTACATTATCATTTGCAAAATAACGAGAAAAGCAGAACCAACTTACAAACAATGATAAAGTTATAAATAAAACCAATTTTTCTATTGTTTATATTAATTGACCGACTTGCAATGACCCCTCCATGATACCAAAGGGTTTTGAGCAACGACCCTTGTAAACTGTCGGAATGTCTCTTTCATAGATAATACAGCTGAGAATCGAAACTTACCATCGCAAATTTTCCAATACCAGCGGTCAAGCACATAGCTGATCATCAAAAGGATGGGGGACAAGGAGGCTGACGCCTTATCTCTTAACATATCCTCCTTTGCACAAAAATGAAAATAGATATCTCATTAGGAGCATGGATCTATGTTATTAGATTCACCTTTTCAGGGTTTTTGGATTTAAATCTATCAAAGACATTGGAAGGTAAAAGCATCAGCAGAAAACCCCCGACTATAAGAAACGAAGCTCCTATCTTCAATCCACTAAACGTTTTGTTTCTATACACACTGTCGACAATACCATTAATCGGTATTCCAAGGATTGTACCAAGTGAAATGAACAACGGAAAAGTATACGCAATGCCAAAATTTATGAGGAAATTAAAAACTAAACTCAAAATCGATCGGCCACACAAAAAGCCCCAAGGAATATTGGACCAGTTTATTGACTCCTCGTGGGTGAAATACAGGATTTCAAAAGGAGGCCACAGGACTAAAAAGTTGACGATGCCAAGCAGTGAGAGAAAAAGTGCCACTCTGTTAACTGAAATATCACCAAAAACGCGCTTGAACATAACCTGAAAGGAAAGGGAAGCTATGAACAGATGTGAACTTTAAGAAGAATATGGTTCTATAAGACTGACTACAAAAATGATATTTTTAAAGCTATATACTGGCGAAACCACGATGAAAACGAAAGCAGCATTCAACATATCGGAAAAGTACTACATCATTTAATTTTATATTATCAAATTTCATATTATTTCTACTTTATTGGATTTTTATTACATTATCTTCTATAATGTTTTCATTATATCATACTCTGTTTTGTTTATTATTTTATATTACAATGATAGCAGGTTTAAGCTTGTGTTCCTTTAATGCTAAATAATTGTTACATTTCATGTTGCCAAAATTAATCATAAGACACCACAGGAAAGACATATCCAACATCGTAAATATTTAAAGATAGCAATAACATCAACAATGCATCATTCTTCAACTTAGTATGTTTCTGTTTTTCCATGCCAATTTCAGATTTTGCAGGGCCAAAGGGCTATTAAGCAATTTTTATTGAACACAATGACTTTACAGCCAGTTACAAAATCACAATACTTTGAATGGGTATACAGTGTTTCATACCTTGTAAAAGGCAGCTCCAACAGCTGCAGACATTGACAGTAAAACACCCTCTAGAGAGGGACCCTTAAAACCATCTGCATAAGCCATAACAACAACACCAGAGATCGATAATATAACTGACATAACCTGCAATTAAATACAAAAATTAAAGACTTAAATTTTAGGTTGAAATGCCATAGAATACTTCTTGTGGCATCAAAAGATAGTTCACGGGCAGTAAGGTAAAGAATGTACCTCATAGTTTAATGCAATCTTTAATAAGTTATTTGTTGTGATACATCTGTTATCAAATGATTTCACATAAATTGTTTGCTTTGTTGATACATATACTTCCTTAAGGCAACATATTTCCCCTGAAATATGAATAATTTTAGAAAGATTTATGAGTATAAAATAAAAAGCCAAATAACTTACCCGTAAAAGCATGAATTGTTCCTTTAGAATCAGGAGGGAAAACACATAAACAAATGCATTACAACTTGCAAACATGGCAGTCACATCTGTTACTGCTACTTTACCAAGAGCCCTGGTATAGCAGTAGTTTGTTACACACCAGATGAGACAGAATGGCAACACAATCTTGAACAATGACCTGGGACATACTCCATTGGTACCAAAGATCATTGCATCATTCCTCAAAAAGAAACAAAATACTTCGCTTAATTTATAGCAAAAAGATTTTAAAGTTGACCCCTCACATTCCAGGTCTGGTATTTGATGATTATTTGATTATTGGCAATATCCTGTTAAATGCCTTAATTTTCTTACTCCTGGGTGCATGTTCACCTCTATTTTTTTACTCTAATCAGGACCTCCTGACAATAACATTTCCACATAACATTCCTTAAACAGCTAAACAGTGTATCATTATAGAAGAGATGTTTGTTGACATACCTGATTATTGAATGTACCAGGATATTTCACCCCCAGCTAATTTAACCCCCTTTAAACCTGTCAACAGGCCTCACACTACCCAACATCATGCTTTTAGACTGACAGAAATCCCTCCCCTTAGAAATCGTTCCCCGAAGGAATGCCAGCTTGTCAGGTAGCATGTATTAGCAAAGGAAGATAATGCACTAAAAGGAAGGGTAACATCAAATGGAAATGGGACAAAAAGTTGAGTTATCAATTGTTAACAATAACAGCAGTGTAACTATAGAGGGTCAGACTCATTGCAATATGGGGGTGTGAGGGTGTGACACTGTTGAGACAAATGCAGTATTTGAAATATTCTACTCTATGTTGCCCCTATAATATGGAAGCCCCCTTTCCCCTTGAATCAAAATTAATTAGATTTGCAGTTCTTTAATGTTGGCTTCAAAAACATGCATTCAATATTGAATTGAGGGGGGGAGTTATTTTTCAAATGAAAGAGAAAACATAAACTTTTCTTAAAATGTCTCAACTATTCTTGTCCAGGATTGTAGGTAAATTAAAAGTTATTGTCCATAGACAGGAATGATTGACCTTAAGAGTTGATATTTGTTTGTAAGGGGTGTTGAGACATTACTCTGAGTTGACTTTATCGAAATTATCGTTGACGAAATTATACAAATCTTGTTTAGTCAATATCAACATCTAGGCATATCTGCTGAAAGAGTTTAAGGGATTATTATAAAAATATTTTCGGTTTTTAGTATCGAAAATCAGAGTATCTGAAAATAACTCTGAGTTGTTGGTCTTTTGAAAATAACACTATAAAAATAACACTGTCGTGCGGCTTTGCACAAAATGTGGCCAAAAACAATAACAAAAGTAGAAATTGGCTACTTTTGGCTACTAATTGGCATTAACAAGAGGACTGAGCTCCCTTAGCAACTTTTTTTGTTACTGGTACATTCATTGGAGCACTTGCTGCAGCTTAAAATCCAAGTGAAGGAAAGTTTCTTCTGCATACTTGAGTCCCCAAACAAAATTTGAATGCGTGCCCCTGTTAACCAGAATAAACTTTTAACCAGTGGCCTAGTCTGCAGAGTATGGCATGTGCACACCAGAGATATTTCTGTGCAAAACCTGTTGCACACCAGGTATTTTTGGGTGTGGCAACTAACATGGGTGTGGCTTGGTGTGGTCCCATAGAAAATGACAGCTGATAAAAACAAGCACAGTTGTGTATGAACAATTTGAGATATCATGAATCTTACTTGACAAACATACAAATAAAAACTTGCGATATCTTCAACAGTATACTTCACACGCATTTTTACGGTGAATTTTCACGAATTGTAACCACAGCATGGGAAAATAGTCGGTGCATACCAGCACATCAAACATTTTTGGTGGTGCACACCGGCACACCAGGCTTTTTGCTCGTGCACACCGGAGATCTCGTCGAAAAGTGCCATATTCTGCAGACTGGCCAGTGGCGGAGCCACAGGGGGGAATGAGGGGATTAGTCCCCCCCCCAATTTTTCAGAAAGTTGGTCCATGAGAATCTTGCAAACCTGATGAGAAAACTTTGGGGGGGGGGGTATGTACATTATCTAGATCGTCACATTTAAATGACATTACCTGGGAGACAAGAGGCGTTTCCCCCGGAATAAAATGACTCAAACAGGGAAAACAAGGGCATGATCCAAAACGGCGTGGTCTCTGACAGGGGCGGACTGGCTAATTATTTTGGCCCGGGCAAAATTTGATCAAACCGGCCCACAATAATAGCAATAAAAAACTCCTCGGAAAATGCAAGTAAATGTTAGTCTGTAAGGAAAACAAGTTTTTAAATTCAGTAATTTTGTGCATGGATGAATGCTGGTTAACAGAATATGGTTAACGGAACATGTTAAATATGTCATATGCTGACTAAACAGTAAATAAAAAAAATTGTAACTTCTTGGTTTGACTCTGATTCTAAATACAGGAACTTATATGTTGATAATGCTATCGTTCTGGATGTCATTTAACAGGTGCTTTTCTAAGAACATTAACATGAAGGACTCCAGGTTTGGCTGCGAAAAATTACTACGTAACCTGTTCTTTATTTATTTAAAGTGGAAAGGCTTCTATCACACTCCACTTGTGACAAATAATTTTCTAATCCTCCGGAAAACCACAATGATTTTCAGCAACCCAAAAATATCAATTTGTCAATTTCTGACCCCAAAAAGAAAACATGGGCACCCCTGTTGAAATTTTATCGTGTAGCACCTTACCATACTGTTGGGCAGGGGGTGCATTTGACTTATGATAGTGTAGGCCTAATAACCTTTCCATAACTTGTTTTAGTTTATTGAAAGGAGCAAGAGCAAGACCCTGCTGTTTTTTGTGATGTTTGTGGCTTTTGCTTGATAAAAAAGCTTTGTATCGTAGCTGAATCCTTTTTTTAAGTCTCGCAGCTTTTCCTCGCGAAATTTCTATGCACCACCTTTGATTGAAGTCTTCTTGCTCTTCCTCGTTCTACGTATGTCCTCTTTATTGCTCCAAATCACAGAGCAAATCGCTTAGTGAACTCTAATAACTTTTAAATTTATTACATTTAGCAATAGCTTGTGCTTAGGCAAAAACATGACCAGCTTCAAGCAAAAGCTAAGTAAGAAGACATCAAGGCAGGTTAAAATCTTATGTATCGCCTTGAAACAGGGGTGTTACAGTATAGTATGTCCCCATAAGAAAATACCATCAAGAGAAAATATAACAATAACATGTTTCCTGAAGAAGTGTGTCTAGTCTGAATGAATTCATAATGAATTCATAATTTTAATGGTTCTCGAGTACTTGCATGTATATTTATTCTTTCCCACAATTCAAATTCAAGTGTCTCTGTAAATTCAAGGCAAACAGATCAACGCGTGGGCACTTTTATCAGCCGGCCCTCAAACCGACCGGCCCTTCGGGCGATCGCCCGAATAGCCCGACCAGCCAGTCCGCCCCTGGTCTCTGACGCACTTTTTGTCCCCCCCCCCTCATTTTTCATCCCAGGCTTGGAGCCGCCACTGCTTTGAACGCGCTTCTTCAAAACAACTTGCATAAAAATAATGCTTGCTAGTAAAATGAAGATAATGCAATTACAATCAACATACCTGTAAGTATCAATGAGCCGTTTCCGCTGGAAAAAAGAGAGGATAACTGCTGGTAGATACGACAGTGACATCCAGGAAGTAGAGAACCACATCATAAACGAAGGTGAATTAAATGACTTTGTGTATGTATTCTCAGTAAACTGTGATGCGCCTACCCAAGAAAAAGAAACTCCAGCTACAATAATCAAGCCGGCAATAAGCTTGCCTCTCGTTTCTATGCTGTATGTGATGCGATTTTCCTCATCGCCGGCTCTATTACTTTCTTCATCCATGTTTGAAATATTTTTGCAACCAGCCTCGTATTGAGTTGACCAAGATTTCAAGATTTATCTTTCTACCTCTCTTCGATGGCTTTTTTCGAGATAGACAGGGAGGCTTTATTTGGCAAGGGTGAAGTGCAGCGAAAAAAAAGAATACAGTAGGAAGAATTATAGATTATTTTCATTTAAGCATTATACAAGCTACTCCTGTGGGCAAGGACGGACTTGAGAGGATACCCAATCAGGGGTGTTGTGGCTCCTAGAAGAAAGTCGGGAAAAATAACACTTAAGTGGCCCATTTTAGTTTTTTCCAGAAAACAATTTGTTTACTATTCGTGCAAAGAGGGTCAGTTGGGTAAAATAGCTTAAAGAGTAGTGACACAATAACAGAGGTGGACGCCACAAATTTGAAACTGGGGGGGGGGGGCTAAGAATCAAGTTTATTGACATAGGAGAAATTAAGCCATTTGAAATTTTTGAAGTTAAGCCTTCTAGAATGGCTAAAAATGCATTTTCTAGACTAATAAATTAATATATTACTATAAAGTCTAATAGATTAATATATTACTAAAAAGTCTAATAAATTACTATACCGCTCAGAATAGATCATTTGGGAGGGGATGTGTCATGCTGAAACTTCTTGAACAAAAATGTGGATCTTCTTTGTCTCGAGTATTTTCAGTAGGCCGTGTTCACATATTCAAAATGCAGACATTGCTAGGATACAGAAGTTATTTGCTGAATCAATGAAAATGATAGACAAATGATAGAAATACACCTATATATAAGTAAGTAAAAAGATCAAATTATATCTAAACTGTTTGTTCTCTTTTATTACATACTCTGCTTTAAAACAATAAAAAAGACGGTCAAACAAGAGCTTTTGCTGAGGTAGAGAATTTTGAATATCTCCAAATCTCTAGTTCAAAACTATTAGTTTCATATAGATGAGAGATAATTTCACAAAAGAAATTATTCCCTTAATGTAACTTCCTGGGTATTACAAAGTCACTTGTAAGACTAGCCACAACTCCCCTGTACCCAATCTGTTTTTCGGGGAAGTGGGAATCCTCATTTTTGGAGTCTGGAATCGAAGTAAGCCCTTACGTAAGCACATGAACTGTATTTTGCCTTACAAAAATAAAAGAGGCATTCCCTATAATGTAATGTTTGTTCTAGTCGGTTTGAATGGTGCTGAATTGCATTTAGCTATATTAACATAATAGCTCCTTGATAAATTTTCCAAAAAGTCTATCATCAGTTCCTTACAATAATAACAGAAGACTGTGCAGCATTATTCTTCAAAAAAATCATACTCAGGGATACTCTACATTATCCTATTTGCTCATTCCAAATGTTTGCTAAGTATAACGAACAAGAATTGTTATCAAATATGCGTACAAGAATTATCCTACGCTGTAATCAGCTGAAGCTTCTTATCGGGTTTGTTTAACTGTCCTCAATCGTACTACATAGTTTATCTAAATACAGCTGCTTGTAATAAATGAAAATCTGAAATCACATTAGCCCCACTTTGCAAGGATAGAAACGATAAATACACACGGGTGTATGAGATATTGGCCTAAAAATGAAAAAGTTCATCTACGTGGCTTTTTTCTTTGGAATTTCTATCCTCCAAACAACTCGTAAGTGTTAAATTTCCAACTTAGATATCGTGAATGAATTTTTCTCAGTAAATAAAGTTCTTTGTTGATGTCCTTAACGAGCTTCCTTTTTCGCCTATACCTTTGGTCATGCTATGCTTGGGTACAGTTTGTAACTCTCTTGGTTGTGAAACAAAAAATAAATTTTCGTCTAAGTCATTTAGACATCTTAGTCCTACATTTTGCGTTAGACATCTTTGTAATAAAATTTAGGCTATTTTCATTAGATATATTTATACTTACTGCTGCGTAACAGGTTTTCGTTTTTATGAAAAAGGGGCGAAACTTGAAAACCTTCTCTGAGGAGACCCTCCTTAGAAATTCCTCTTTAAAGAACCAAGCCTAGTTTTTGCCCGACAAACAGAGCAGTTTTTAAGCTTTAAGTTGCCCCTTATATGCCTTTTTTCTACAAAATTCATGTATTGAGGGAATTTTAACCTATTATTGAGGCAAATTTGAAAGCATTTCCTAGCAAATGCGTAGAAAAGCCTTTCTAGAAAGCAAAACAATCTTTCCGAGGTAACATGTACCTGATAGTGATTTACCTTGATTGTTATGCGTGAATTGCTTCTGCATATCATTATTTCATTTAGGTTCTCAACTACATTCAAAATGCTCTGATAAATTCATTGGTAAAGAGTCAGGGGAATATCCTAGCTGCGAGTACTATGCAAAAAATGATTATTGCGTTATTAAAAATTATACTGACTGGCTGAGAGAGAATTGTCAACGTTCGTGCGGATATTGTGAGGGTAAGTCCACGAATGCAAACATAGGGGCGTCACTTCATACTTTTTGTTTGGGGGGGGGGGTTGGCTGCATATTTGCCCTGCGGAAAAAATTTTGCCCTGACAAAAGTTGGAAATGTTGGGAACTGGCCCTCAGTTCCCGTGACACTAAAATAGTTGTTCTCGCTTAGGTCCTTGCTCAGTATGTCCACAAGTTCACCGATGTGTTTGCCTAACCTTGGGGAGACGAGCAAGAGAGAGTTTTTTATGAGTGAGGCAGCCCTCCATCCTGTATTCAAAGAGCATGCACTCATTTTTTACAACACACTTTCGATAGACACACTAGCATTTCATAAGTTAAGGGTAGCAAAGCTCCCCTCAATATCATCAAAAATCATTATGGGTAAACTACCCTGCTGCATATAAAATTCAACAGACGGTAAAATTTCATCCTCAGACATAATTATATTGCCTTTACACTCTCTTCTTATAAGAACAATTTAATAAGAACACGACCTTCAAAATTTGTCAAAAGTTGAGAAAAAATTAAGAATAAGCTGGACTGAGTTACTGTAAAATTGAACTTTGAACAATGTTTCATCATTAAACTTTGAGATTTTCTTGGATTGACTTGCCTTTCGTAAAGAAGAGTGTAATGGTAAATTTAATTTTATTAAATGCACCGCAATGGGGAAACCCTTTGTCTCAAATTATGCCAACATGTTCATGACAACAATAGAACAGCCTATCTTGAGCAATGTCCCGATGGGTTGTAGTCAAATATTTTGGAAATGATTTATCGATGACATAATCTTCATCTGGAAAACACAAGCTTGAAAACCTACAGGAATTTATACAATACACCCTATATCATCCGCAAAAAATAGATAAAAAAAATAGATACATCACAGTCAAAGCAAATTTAGACCCAAATATGCAAAACTATTCCATCAAATTTTGACCCAAATAACCTCGTTTACAGTGTCTTTGTTTTCTGGCAAGCGGTGCTTGTCATTTTAGTATGGTTTTTAAATAAGACACAGATATCAACCAAGGGTGTAATAATAGAAATGGGTGTAACACTTAAGGTGAAAGGAAATAAGAATCAATTTAGAAATCTATTTTATCCAGCCCAAGACCACGCTGGCAATTTCTACTTCGTGTCACTGGTAGTCTGTATCATTTTACTTTTGGAGTAGACAAAATACAAGCGTAACCTACTTTCTTGTTACAGTTGCATAGGAAAACAACAAAACAGATCCGTTGGTAGACAACCTTTGCCCTGCAAAAATCAGTTTTGCCCTGCGAAAAGGTCCTATATTTGTGGTTGGGGGGTGAACCACCCCATACCCCCCTCAAGTGACGCCCCTATGCAAACATTGTAATGTACTTTGTTCGATGCTTAAAGAGAGGCCATGAAGAGGGATAATTACCCCCCCCCCTCAATGTATATCCAAACATGCTCCTGAAACTGTCAAACTTCTTAAAATCTTACTAAAACTCACTGGGTGGTAGGTGATGTTTTCCAAGCCTAGTGTCTAGCACAGAGATGAGGTATCCTGGGCCACATCCATTACCCTCCCGTTCTGAAGCTGCTGACGACACAAAGGAGATTGATATTGATCTTCAGCTTTCTTTGGAATTTCTTCAGCAAAGCCATTTAAACTATAAACATTCTCGCCTATAACCATTTAAGACTGTTTCGTATCAAGGGCGTTCCAATTCTTTATTATCCACAAGCCATTTATTGGTTTTTAACTTCTTGATGCTTCTAAGACTTTAAAACTTTTTGCTGCAAAAGCTTTCAAATGTAGGTTGGTGCTTAATGGTTTGCTGTTTTTTTGTAGCGTTTTGGGGATTTGAGGAGTATCAGCCACATATTTTTGCAACCAAGTTGTCTTATGTAAACATGAGCTTGGTTTCCCATGTCATCATAACAATACAAGTGGAAAATTTGGAGGAGTGTTTGAAGAAGTGCACAGATCTCCGTCTAAACTCTTCAGGGGAAAAATGCTTTTCAGCCAACCTATCTATGAGCATGAATGGAAAAATGGAAAGAATATGCGAACTAAATTCGAGTACAGAAAGAAAGAACCCGGAGCACTTTGAGTCAAGAGAAAACTTCGTTTATTTTGATCTACTGGGAGCTTGATTTATGACCGATTATAATCAAATGAGTTTGGCTTTATATCAATCAATGTTCTAAAAGATTTGACCTCTGACAAAAAACAGTAACTGAAACAATTAAAGTTCCACCACGGTATGCATGGGGTAGGGCAAAACCTTAAAGTTTCATGTTACCTTAAAGGGCCTCTCCAGCCAAATTTTGCACTTGCATTTTATTGGCTAATCTAAAGGAGTTGAACCTGCTGATCACGAATTCGTTATTTGTTTCTCGATATTTTTTACAGTTTGTGAGACATAAGCTCTTGCATTTTGATAATTGAATTGAATCAACCGACAAAAAGTTTTCGGTTTGGTGACACTGTGACGCAATTTTGACGTCACAATGTATTTCGTTAGTCTCGCCTCAAACCGAATCGAACGACGGCGATTCGCAAATTGAACACTGCAAGTGATGGTACTCTCAGTTCTGTTCCACCGTCTTTTAGTTTGAGCATTTCAGACACTAATCCTGAAGCCTTTAATTGTTCATCGTTTCTGGAGGACAACTGAAGTGACAATTTCGATCAATTTTACGCGAGGGAAGAGCTGGGACAGGAAGCTGAGTGGGCCTACAAAGGTAATCAAAACAAAGTCGTGACACAGCATGGACACATTCGACCCGCAAACTTAGAATGATTGTAAACATTTGATATTTTTCGATCCTAAAAAGCTCCTGCTCTAGATTTATATGTAGTTATCAACGCGTGACCATGATTCCTTCACGATTCGGTGGAAGATATACGAAATTCATGGCGAACGAGAGCAGCACACTGTGACGGCAGAATGTCACCAAACTGATTCGGCTTTTGTCGTTTTTTTCTCGGAAAGGTGCAACTTTAAAGCCTTACAACTTCTAAACTAATTGGAATTTGCAAAAACAACGACTTTGCCATAATACACGCATCAGATGCTAACTTTTAAGTCAATAAAAAAAATTTTTTTTTTGGCTGGAGAGGCCCTTTAAAATCGAGTCATTCGCTACGTCATATGATCAAGGAAGAAGATTTCAAAAATTTCCTTATCTTCTTCTCGATAGTTGCTTCTAGGAAGACTTTGTCGAAGTGTAGATGTGATGCTGTGGCGACAGGGACCAGTGTCGTGTATACAAGGCTCAAATCATAGTATGCATTTAACAAGTTTTATTTATAATCATATATATGCAACCTGACTTCGCAGGTTTTAAAGGGATTCTGGGTAATAAGTAACAAATTTTACTCAAATACAGCAGTATGGTATTTACTTGAAAATATATTTTGAATTCACATTGGTTGGAATTTTGCAAAACTCTTGCATTAAAAGTTACTAAATATTGACTCTTAAAACGCAGATTTTGACTTAAATCGCCAGTGTTTGAAATCCTTGTTCCTTTTGTTGTTTTTGCATAGATCTTTGCAAACACAACAGTTTTAATCAGTGAATGAAGTGCTCCGGCTTGTGAATGAAGGTTCATCTAAAAAAATATTCATACTGCACCAGAAACAATATTTGATTTTCTCAAATCAAGCAGCATGCATTTGCAATCAAGGACAATCTGCACAAATGCTATCTGAATTGTCCTTCCTTGGCGGCCGGAACAGTTGAATAATACCGGCTTGGCTTCTTTTCTGTATGGACGGCAAGCAAAACAGGCAACTTCGTTGTGATTTCTACGTGGAAGATAATAAGATAAACACTCCCCAATGCACATCTTGTTCTGAATGTACCGGGTCTTGCAACCCTTTCTGTTTATTGTTTGGTTAAAATATTTTCCGGTACACCAGCTTGTTCTCTCCCCAGTATAAAGGTTATGCGGGTACGCCAAATCCATTTCCTGCAAGTTTGCAATAGACATCGACCATAGAAAAATTGCGAGAGACAGCATCACCTTAGGAAAATCCCCCATGACCCAATTCTTTTACTGCGCCTGTCTATCTCGGTTTTTTCAGCCACTCTTTAATAATGACTTGGGTGTTGGATCGCTGGAAAAGCCAATTTTTATGTTTAAAATGCATTCTTTTTGTGTTGACTTGCGATCCTAACGATGTAATTAATCTAAATTCATTATTCAAACCTTTCATAATAAATTTTATATCTGAAGTACAGGAATATTTCTAAAAAGGGATTTATCATTGTTGACACATTCCATTCGCATTAAGGAAGAGGGGAAAACATTCTCCAGTCGTAAAGAACTTTGCTTTGCTTGCATTGCACCCAGACAGAGGAAACCATTACTAGACAGAGTCCATTACTGTTGGAGACTTTCAAAAAGAATATATATATATTGCATTAGACAGTACACGCCTATAATACTTATAGGTATAAAGGTACAGTTTCCAGCCAATGCTATATCTCTTTTCATGGAAGTCTTTTGTTCACCCAACACCAAATCAAGGTAATCAATTTATCGAATTGAGGAGAATAAAGATTGGGTGGCCTCTATTAACATGCAAAATAGGGGGCAATTACCCTCACCCCTTGATAGCATCTTCTTTTTTTAGACAATAGACTATTGGTCCCTTTATATAAGAACAAAGGTTTGAGCCAGCTGCTGCCAATGTGTTTTGAAATGATATGAATGTTCTGAGTGATGTCTACCTTTGTTGGTTATCTTTGTTGGCAATGAAGGGGGTACCTTTGTTGGCAAAGACATTACAAAAAGGGGTAGCTAAACACTGATCTTATACTAACATTTAGCATCAGTCTTTAATGAAAGCAAGCATTTTTTCCATAAACCAGGGGTTTTTAACTTTCGTCTGATTCTACTTTGTCCAAGCTATCTTTGGTACAAAAACCGGTCTGCTCAAAACGCAAAGAGCATTTTTTTAATATCCAGTAAAATGAGCAACCTAAATATACACCAGTATCGCTCAGTCTATTTACATTTTTTGATGCCTATTATTTACAAGAACGAGAGGGCTTCCTCTAGAAGCTAGAAACTTGACTCTCCTTTCATCCTGTCCTCTTTGGGATCGGACCATAGGGTTTGTGCGTCTCAACAATCAAAATCACCAAGCAATACAGATTTAAGCGTTGTTCGAAAAAAACGATTCTGTTTAGCTTTAACCAAATCCACTTCTTTTGAAAATTTGGAGAACGCGCCTTTAGGTACATCCAATTACCAAAAACTTTTGATCTAATGATTAATGGTCGTTACAAGTGTTCCTATGAAAAAGGAAGAGACATTTTTTCCCATTTTCCCCTCTCAGTGAACTTTGTGCATATTATTCCAGATCGTGTGTAACGTAAGTAACTTGTTTGAGACTAAATGTACATCAAGTGAAAGCCTATCATCGATTTCAATGGAATTTTAAGAGTCAAAAAATTCGAATTCACAATTTAATTCAATCTAAAAATGCTGGATTGGATTGCTTAAAATTCTAAAATGTCTACCCGCACTTAAATACATGATTTTGTAAGTACTAGATGGAAATGTACATGTCTCGTTCGGGTACTGAATGCCTGTTTGTCTCCAGTGGTTTGGTGGGAAATAATTTTTGTGGGATGAGGTGGGGTGGGGTAGGAGGCTGGCGAGAGGGAATAAATTTCCGAAAAGTTGCAAAATTTCCGAAAAGTAGGGAAAATTTAGTGCTTTAGGGTACTGTGGCCTTCCCTTATCACTGCGCATCTCAACGTAGTTTCCATTTACCCCTTCTCTAAAAAATGGATTTGAAAACAGAGTTGCATCGCTTAGTATCACAATATCATGTACATATGCTGATTTGCAGGTAATTTTTGCTCCTTTCTCAATGGTTTTTCAAGTCAAGGTTAAACGTTAAACCAACTTACGTTTTGCCTTTCCACTTGGGGTCTTTATCTCATTGGAATATTGTTGCCATTTGGTCTTTATCTCATTGGAATATAAACAATCAAAGGAAAGCAACGCTACAATATACCTCATTGAGCACAACCCTTCTTACTCTGTCATTAGTAAGATTTATTACATCGCTGGTATCGTGCTCTCGATTCTAGATTCTATAAATAAACAGGTATCATATCATCAAAGGTGCGTATCATCGTCAGAACCTTTATGAATCCAAGCATTGAATGTATGGCGGGGAATATGAATAGGCTTCTGGTAATCTTTTTATCTCACAAAGTCAAATGAATATTAGGCTGCGGGGTCGTCTGCTTAGAGGATGTACTCTAGTGTCTTTATAGCTCCCCTACGAAGCCCGCTACGCGGGCTTGCCAGTGGCCCTACGGCAGGGTACATAGATTAGCCTCGGAAAAGACAAGAGGTGTATTAACCTCGATTTGAAAACAATTGGCTCCGCACAGGTCACGTGATCAAAAAAATTGCTTGCACTCTTGTGGGCATTAAATTCGCACTCCTGTGACTATCGCTAGTCAGGGGGTCGCCTGAAATAGAGAAGGGGTAGAGGCTCCCCCCTTCCTAGCGATAGTCACAGGAGTGCGAATTTAATGCCCACAAGAGTGCAAGCAATTTTTTTGATCACGTGACCTGTGCGGAGCCAATTGTTTTCAAATCGAGGTTAATACACCTCTTGTCTTTTCCGAGGCTAATCTATGTACCCTGCCGTAGGGCCACTGGCAAGCCCGCGTAGCGGGCTTCGTAGGGGAGCTAGTCTTCCGTTAATTGAAAGTTGCTTCAAAACATTTGCAAGCCCAGGTCTATTCGTGTTCTTCGTTTAAATATTTTAATGGTTTACCACCTAAGTAAGCCCCCCTTGCATAAGCCCCCCTCGAATTAGCCCCCTGGGGGCTTATTTATTTTTGATATTTTTGGATGGGGGCTTATTCGAGGGGGGGGGCTTATACGAGAGGAGGGGCTTATAAAATTATTGTAGACATTAAAAAGAAATTATTAAAAGATCTCGTTTATTTTAGTAGGAATTTCTTTATGAGCTTTTAATTAATTATTACCAAAAGTATGAGTTTTTGTGGCAATTCAAGAAAATGCCAAAGGAAACCTCAGATGGCAAAAATTCATCAAAATAAGGGGGTCGGTCCAATTCTAGAATTAACGGTAGCAGTGGGGGCTTATTGAAATTTTTAGTTCTAGGGTGGGGGCTTACTCGAGTGGGGTTATTTCGCGGATTTACGGTATTTGTAAATCTTGCCGCGGCTATCGGGTGCGCGCGTAGCGGGGCTCTTAGGGGAGCTAGTCTCCCGTTCACTGAAATGTGCATACAGATTTAATGCATTACGGTTGCAATATCGAGGCAAGTTTGAAACTGGCTTAAATACATTTTGCGAGCCCCGGTCTATTCGCTGTTCTCGTTTATGTATTTTCACGGGTTACCCCCTCAAGCTCTACTGTTTTTTCTGATTTCAATGATTAAGTTTTTTATCACTACATTTCTTTTAGCCCTTGTGGGGCTCGTTTAATATTGGTTACATGTGGGGATGCTCGAAAATGCGGCCAAGCTTTTCGCAAAAGAAAAGAGTTTTCGTGCAGAATTTTTCTTATGAGTCTTTATTTGATTACCCTTGCCACCCCTCCGTACTTTTCAAAGGGAGGTGTTCATGTCGACCAGTTTTCAATAGAAGGGGTGCTAATGAAGGGGGTGCTCATGTCGACCAGTTTTCAATAGAAGGGGTGCTAATAGAAGGGGGGTGTTCATGTCGACCAGATTTCAATAGAAGGGGTGCTAATAGAAAGGGGTGTTCATGTCGGCAAAGCGGTGTCCTTTTTTGAAATCGAAGTACCTTTAAGAATAAACTGTCGAAATTTGGTTTCAGTTTCTTGAATAGTTTTAGAGAAAATTGCAATCTTACAAAGATGAATCGAATTTACAGCTTTTAACTTCCAAATCAAAAATCATCGGTTTTCTTTGTACGGTTGAGATTTAACAAAAACTATGGAAAACAAAGAATAACGAAAATCAAATGACTTGATTTGTAAAATTTAATAGAAGGGGGGTGCTAATAAGCGACGGGGGGAGGGCAAAATCTTCTGAAATTAATTCACGGGGGGGCCTTCTATTAGAGATATTTAGAGTAGCACTTTGTATCCAGAGATGTATCCCGTATAAAATTCTATAGACCAATGCGGCGGCGAAGTAGCGGATTTTTGAGACTGAGTAATGGAGACTCTGGCACCCAGGGTACCAGAGATGTCTTTATAGAACATTTGAAAATTGTTGCATCCGTTACACTTGACCAGTAACTTTGATAGCCAACGTGGCGGTAATGAAACTTACAAGTTCATAACCTAAATTCTGTCAAAGAGAGGGAGAGGAAAGTCCAAGTATAACAAAAAGTTTTCAGCTTGTCCATAATAACAAAAAGCATTTGCTTTTACTGTTACAAAATAGTCAATTCCCCGAAAAATTATTGTGGAGACATTTTTTCTTTTCTGAGCAGTCAAACTGCTTTCTTTCAATTCTTTTTTGTCCAATTGGTTTGATTTTTCCTGTTATTTTTTTTCCGTCCTTGAACATGAGAACCTGCTTATTTATCGATTTTCTGTCATTTTTTGTCATCTTTCGGTAATTTTCAAACGAGATTTTTTGTACTTTCATTTACGATGCACGGCAAATACCTTTGGTCAGAGCAACCAAAACTTCACTTTTCATTTCTCTGATTCTCACGAAAGCTGTGTTCTTAGGAATTTAAAAAAAATTAAATTTACTCTAAAGGATAAACAATTTCATATTGTCAGTTAATTGGAATAACCAGATAATGGAAGCATGAGTATAAATCGAGCCACTTATGACCTTGAATTAATACACGCTTATCTTTTTATAAGGGATCTAGATCCAGGCCTAATTTTCGAAGTTCCTTATTTTTGACTTCTTTTGATCGAGCTGCAGTGCTAAAAGTCCCTTAACATTATTAGTTGCTTAATTTAACTGCACATTTTGTGCCATGATAATTGTACATAGTACATTGAATTTCTGTATTAGTGTCGCTAGATTCTTAGCTGTAGCTAGAAAGCAAGGTGAAAAACAGGAAGATAACTAGAAAGATGTTTGATACGTGAAAAAGTGGAGTTTCAATCAGGAAGGGGATGGCATTTTGAAACACTCGATAGCTTTTTTCGTAACACACAATCTATGTGATTTTTAACTCCGAATGATGGAACCGCCTTCATAATTCTTGACTGTTTGCAATTATGAAAATATTCAAAATTGGAAAGTTCCTTGAGAGGTTTGTCTTTAGTACCAGCAGCTCTTTAATTTGTTCTGCCTTCTAAATGTAGGTTCCTTATAAAGTTTTTTTACATAAAAGAGCTTGTGACATCAAAACTACTCCGATATTCTCCCTTAGCAATACAATATGCCGAATGACCCTCCTTTATCTTCAAAGCTACGAGCATTCCCTCGTGTATTTATTTCGAAGGTGAATTATATCAACTATGTGGGTGACACATTTACAAAAAGACATTGCAATTGCCAAGACTACAAACTGTTCAACTCATTATTTCTAATTGTTTGCTTTCTAAAGAGAGCAGAAGATATCGTCGTAAACAGGAAAGGGTACAAAGATTTAATTGACTGTTTAATATATTCAATATTGAAATAACACATTGCGATTAATTTCAACCACAGAATAGAGAGAGAGAGAGATCTCTATTCTGTGCTTCAACCCAATCAGAGATGTGATCACATAAATTGATCGTGGCAATCCAGCCCATATTATTTTTACTCAAGGTCAAAAAAATTACGATTGAAGAAATGCTTCCTTTGAACTGCATTCTTTCACTCATATTGGAACATATTTAGGATCTAAGTTAAATGACCAGTAGGGAATAAATTGCACTAATTGTTGCATTCTTAATGATATTGAGCAAACAGTTGACAATAACTTGTTTTTAAGAAGAATAAAGAGAGCATGTGCCCCTCCAACATTAAAATGCTTCTGACGTCCCAGTTCGGGTCTGCATAAACTGAAATTGAAATGTGCATTAAAATCTTTGAATAGCAATTTAATAGTTGAGATGAATAGTAACACTTTTCGGCATCGTTAGGTACAATCACTGCCAAAAGTCTTGTAACACTAACGTAGGTTTTCAAAGGCAAATTCAGCCATCCCCTCTCCCCCTAGGACCAATGTTGATTTACTGTAGAAGAAAGAAAGGGGTTATGGAGTACGCTTTTTCTTGCTGATTGTTTGATATTTCTCAATATTTTCAACATTGTTTTGGGGGGAAATGGGGGCGGGAGTGGAAGTATTCAAGAAAATAAATGAAAAATAGAAAAGCACAGCGCAAAGTGTTAGGTGTTCCAAGTAATTTTGGCAGTGATTGTAGGTAAAAAATGCCTACAACATTTTGGCAATGATTGTAGGTAAAAAAACCTCTAGTATAGATGTTCTGACCTTCATTAATAGCCTTTCAACATTGAAATGAGGGGAGGGATACCAAGTCTCACTCTCAACCCCATCTATCCACAAGTAGATGTTTCGACCAAATACTTAACGTAGCCAATCCTTCTATAGAACAGAGTTCTCATGGTTTTGAAGTTTCAAAACAAAATTGGGTTATAAAAAGATTGATGTTGACCAAACCGAAAATTGTGTTGTTTGTGAAAAACCAAGATCTCTATAGTAGAATGGTTCTCTGAAGAAATCACTATAAAAAGAATGCAAGCTGATTCAAAAATTGTTCTACCATTATTCAAGCAATTGTTCTATCATAAAAGAAATTGAAATGCTATTCATAATGCTAGAAATAGAAGCTCTTTACGTGACTTAGCAAACAAAAACTACTGGTCGAGTTCTTTGTTTCCATTGAGCTAAAATTAACGTTTGGTTTGCGTTGCGTTGCTAGATTCAATTTAGTTGCCTACTAGAAAGAACTTCCTCCTTCCGAGTAAGTATTTTTATATTGCATGTTATGTAACTTATTTAATGATTCAAGCCATTGCTACTGCAATTCTAGGAGGCAGCCATAACGCCAAATCCATTGCTATTTTTTTGGTATATTTTTGGTTATGAAACGTTACCGTTACGAAAAATTCGGCAACATGGGACAGGCCTTTGCTGGGAAATTAAAAAATTGCATGATTATGTCAAAAAATCATTAAGATGATGTAAGCATCAACAAGGCAAATATTTTAAGAATCTAAATGTTGGTAGATGTGAGTTTATGATCTTATATCAAGGCTTCATTCTGCCATCAAAGATGTATTTGAGGTTTTTAGACAGCATGCGTTAGTGATAGGACGAGTTTTTTTTGCCTGCGTCAGTTTAGCCAGACAGACAGCCGATACAATCATTTTAGAGCTAAATACAGTGCCTAATTTAGTGTGGTCTTGTATACTAATAGTGGTTTTGAAAATTCAAATTGTGGTCTTGAAATAAGGAATTAGTGGGAGGATTGTCTCTCTAAGCGTTATGTTTATTTAAAAATCTTAAAAGTAAATGTAAATTTAATTCCTCCATGAGGTGTTTTTCACATCATATTCTAATCATTTTATGTCTCAGAAATGCATTTTTAGCCAATCTAGGGCATTGAGTTTTAAAAATTTTCTGGGTCCCCCTAGAGGGGCCTAAACATTTTTTGGCATAATTAGTGGTATTGTAAAAGTCCCTTAAATTAGGCTCTGGCTCAATACAAAATCTAGCCACAAGTGCTTTGCAGACCATTTACGTATCAAGCATTGATGAATCATCTATTTTGCGCCACTCTTTGACTTACTGTCACCAAACATTATTGTTTTGTTGAAAAAGCCCGAAAAAGCCATACGTAAAGATCAAGAATTGATCCTTGAGGAGCGCCAAGAAGGCTAGAATTTCAATAGTCATCATTTTAATTTTAGTTAGAATGTTTTACATTGATTGACATTTTAGCTATTTCAGGATCGCATTGAGACGTAGAACTAATTCATGTGTTCTTTCGTTTCCTTTATAAGAATTACAGAGCTACATAGGTAAATACCTCATGCGTCATATTGCGTCCAGGTGGGAAAATTTGGATAATTGTTCTAATTTCATCGAATGTTTTGCCCTAAACTGTGTTGTTGAGAAAAAGTCAGGAAATTGCATGCACTCCTCCGCCAGAGTTTTCTAGTACATAGAAATCGGTATGTGAAGAATCAAACTAATTCTACGAGCCAATGAAATTTCTTGCGGCGAAGGTACATTCCCAATATATGTAATATCACGGCCGTGTCAATAGATTTGTACCGCCGCTTCACTACTGATAGAGTCAAAAGAGCCGCAGCCATTAAAACTGTTCAGCATTAATTCATGTTTAAGTGCTTGGTGATTGCACCATTTAGGCTTATTATGAAAATACTGAAAGAAATCAATTCAAATTTAACGCTTAAAGTCGACCGCTTTCGAAGAGGCTTATAAAAACAAGCTGGCATTTTGATCTTTCCAGTTACGAAGAGGGAACTGCGTCAAGTACATTGCAATTTGCAACTTAAAGTCTTTTTCTTGCTTGCTTTGACTAAAACAAATCTTGGTGAGTAGCCTAGCTTACATTTGCTTGTTTAGCTTGTTTTCTATACTTATAAACTCTATGTTACTCATGTCTCTATCATAAAAGGAGGTAAATTGGGCCGTGGAATTTCGGTTGCTTGTTTTTATCACTGAAGTTTAGAATTTTTCCTTCTCAATTCAAACAAAACCAATAGTTTTCATAAGTTGGGAGAGGCCAGGGGTAAAAGCCGCATTTGAATTTTAGGCGGGACTTACCTCTCAGCATGTGGTCTTTCTTACGAGACCATGCATAAATTTAGGACTAGGGTACGGACTAGCGTCCAGGAGGTGCCAGCACCATTCTGGCCAACTTACACCAAAAGTACAAAAACGATCCATTACCTTGCTGCTAATGAAGATAATATAAGCTATGTTCAAATTTATTGGTTTATATGTTGTTTCGTTTGTTTCTAGATGTCTAAAATGAAAGCGTTTATTGCTTGCATTGCAATGCTGAGCTTGATCCACCAGCTGATGTGCCTGCCGTATCAGCAAGATGCGAAAAACAGCATGAGTCACGTGGCCTTGCAGATCTTAGATATGCTCAAGGGTGAATGTCAAACATACAACTACACAGAGACAATCAAAAGACCAGGTTGCAAACCAGTGCGTGTTGTCAATAAATTCTGTGGCGGGAAATGCATATCAAAGTATTATCCTGGTTTTGCCTACTGCACAGCATGTATGCCGAAGAAGATTACAACTAAAAAGGTATTTTTCAAGTGTCCGTCAGATCCAGTGAAAAAGGTGCGTCATAGAAAAATCCAAGTCGTACAGGGCTGTCAATGCAAACGTTTCGTGTGCAAAAAATAAGACAGAAATGAAGAACTGTGATCTGCTCCGAATGCTGCGTGGCAGGGCACCTGTTTCAGCAACAAGCCCTTCCAGTTCTTGGACAATGAACAGTCAAAAGATTTGTGTTTGCCGCAGTGCTTTGAATCAACATAGAATAAAGCTTAAAGAAGATTGTGTCCAATTCCAGGTGGGGAAGTTCAATTCCAGATGGAGAAGTTCAACGACTGCTTCATCGCAACATTTCAGTCGGCTAGAAAAAGCAAATAATGAAGGAAATTAATTTGCTGTGAAAAGCTTCTAGAAATTCACCGTGGTTTTATACGTATTTGTATATATGCTAGTGATGTTAAGCAACAAAATCGTTCCTTCATAATTCCGTCCACCAAGAAACCCATATGCTTTCTGCAAAAGAGGTTTTGCACGATGTAATTTATTGAACCTGTGCATGACTTTTCAAAATCAAAATTGAATCCTCGACAATTTTAGTTTCCACGTACGTTTTTAAAAGTTATCTTGCAATTTTTGAGTCAAAGATAATAAAAGGAAACAGGATTTACTTCAAGTGAGATTTTTCAAATTAATGCAAATGTTGTATATAATGATGTTATTGGAAAATGGTATATTATAATGTATTTTTAAACGGCATAAAACTGAAGTAAGAAAATATGCAAATACTCTATCTGTAATGAAATACTTTGTTCTAACCTTTTGAATTCGGTTGTGTGGACATTTGGATATGCTAGTCAAAATATTGATTTATTCATGCCTCGGCATTAATGTATATTCACATTTGCTTTGGAGAGCTTGAAAAAAACAACGCCAGAAAAGATTCATTATAGTTTCATAGCAAGCAGGCATGGACGTTTTAAGCAAGGGATTTTAGTGAAAAGAAATTCGGGGAAGACATTTAGGCCTGTCACCAGGGCTCGTTAAGAATATTTTGCGCCTGCGAGCGCAAAGCCGAGTAAAATTGTGCCTCCAAGTAAAGTAGGGTGCAGTTTATAGTCAGATACTGATAAATCGAGAACCTATGTTATGCTAAATTCTGTTACACCAACTTGCCTTTGTCAAAAGCAGATACCATATCAATATCATCATGAACTACATCTAACTACACGTAAAACTGAACATATAACATAATAAATGCTACTAACGTTATATTGTGTACATAAGAAAGGGAATGATCCAGTTTTTATCTATGGGTTGTTTTGGGCTGTCAAGTAGCCCTATTGCTGTTATCGATTCAATTTCATCAAATAGAGACATCTTCACGATTTCATCAAAGGCTTTTCAATATCTTAAACGCTTTACTTTAAATGGAGCAGTTTTGTTTCTTCTTTTAAGGTCTGTGAATTTTAGGATTTTGCTTTTGCATCCTTGGCAAAGGTTGCAAGAATTTCGACATTACACTGGTTTTTTCTTATTTCGAAGAAAGATTCTATTCCCAATTACTTTCGTTAAAATGTCTTATTATAAAAAGTATCTTATAAGGATACTCCGTTTTTTAGCTTTGAGTTTATCATGCTTGTAAGATTTGATTATTTTAATATGAAAATGCTTTTACTCCAAAAATTGAAGAAATAGAGGCTTGTTTGGTTGTCACAAATTGTCGAAAATTTTTGTTTTTGATGAATTATTTGGAGGTGCAGCATGAAATTTCAGAAATCGATAGCTACCAGATTCATAAGCTTAAAGACTTTAACTTAAAGGAAGTGTCCTTTCTTCAGCCTACTATGCACGAATGAGATTAACAAGTCATAACATGATACTCTGTAAAAAATGATACAACGATAATTGCAAATGATCTCTTCCACCAAGAGATAATAGAGGAAAAGAGACAAACTTGACTTTGAGAATCAAATGGCACCTTTAGAGTAAGGATCTTCTGTCATTTTGGTAATAAAGACTTGCAACTACTACCTTTTATATTCTATTTGACCGGTCAGTTTCAATACCAAGAAAAATGTTTGAAAAAGCATGACTCTAATACAACAAAGGTAAATAACAATAAATTTAGAAATGTGCCTGCAGAAATTCTTGAGAATGAGCTTTTGTGCCTGCGAGCGCCGCTCGCGCAGATTAATGAGGTCTGCCTGTCACTAGAGGTTGAAGATAAAATTTTATATATAAGCCTCGGTGCGACGAAGGTGCTCCCTAACAAGACCATAATTATATAATATTATTTTCTTGGTTTTCTAATTCGTCATCATGAAGTTCTGTTATAGGCAAGTTAATGATGGTAACTTCCTCATTTTCATTGGGGGATGTAAAAGACTTTCGCTCTGCAGAACTGAGTGTTGCTTGAAAGTGACAATGTCGTGTGAAGACTTCCCCTGTCAAAGTTTACAAGCACTGTGGACTTTAAAACCATATTTCCATAAATCCTCCTGATAATAAGGAACTCTCTGCAGTACTGCCACTTTAATTATCTATGTAGACCATCAGTATTGACCTTTAGAAGCTCATGAAACTAACTGCATTAATTTATGGCCGCTTCCGAGATCTTTTGCTCACAGAGTGCATACCTTTGTCCCGATAAATCACTACTGGTAGAGCATCGGTTTGGATATCCAGTAATCAAAGAATGGTCGAATCTTTCCGTAGCACCTAAAATGGTTTTAAGTGACGCAAGGGTTCTGTCCTGCAGTACACCTCCATGTAGTTTCGCCCTTGGTACGCGTGCAGTTTCTACTGAAATAATCAGTATGACTGACAAGCAAGCTATTCAACGTAAGAACAAGAGATAAACATGTTTTTAAGCAAAGTAAAATGAAAGAGAAAATATAATGAAAAAAGGGAGACAGTATTCACTTGTACTTGGTTTGGTTGCGATTCAAAATTAAGTATGAGTTCCTGAATCACACGTTGCTAATATTGCCCTTTACAAGCCATTCGATCGCTTACAGCTTTTACGTCAGAGGTAAACACTTTTATGCAGTTTTAAGCACAACATCAAACAACTGAAGAAGAAATTGAATATGGAGTGGTTAATAGGAATAAAAATGAACTTCGGCCTAAAATCTTCTCCTTTGTTTCTTTCCCTCTTTTAAAAACGAGTCTCGCTACATCACACGTGGCAATGCAGCCTGTTAAACAAAAATAAACATTTAACGTAAATGATTTAATAAAAACCTGTGGACGCCAGAAGCACTTGATGGGTGGCAAAGCTACCATATTATAATATTGTACCGTGAAATTTATTGAATTATTTGATGTTATATGCATTATTCTGCATAGCTAAAGCATCGTTTCATTTTTTGAAATGTTCGTTAATTACTTCTTTATTCTTTATCTCATTTCAACTATCTTTATCTTTTTTAACGTCTATATTACCTTACAATCTTACTTTTATCAATTGGTATTGTTGTATCAATTTTTTGCAAGTTGAATAGCGCTAGATCACTTGGAGCTAGATAGCAACAGCTGACAGTGGCGTTGATAGGAAATTTCACAGGAGGGGCGAAAAGCTGCGATGTTCAGACAAAGATCTATCAAACATTTTAATTTTTTCATACATTTAAACAAAGTTCAATCCAGTTCATTTTTTATATTTTAAAATTCCTCTACATACAATATCTTACTACAATTACATTACAACTAATTACATACAATTTTCACACATAACACAAAATACTTATAATAACAGACAATATATAGCAGTCACGTAAGATGTTGTTTGCAGGTGAGTTTCTTTAGGAGGAGCTCTCTCAGTAGATGAGCTAACCGAGGAGAGAGCACCCCCTTTTCTAAGGTCGTTTTAAATGTAATTGATCATTTACATGAGTGACTGAACAATAAATTTCGCATCAGAATTAAATTTGATAGTTCTTGGTGAATAAAAGGTTTTTAACTTTTGATAAAAACTGACAACAGACAACGATCTTTTATGTCTTCTTGAATATTGTTCCAAATATTTAGGACCAAAGAAACACACAGATATGATACTAGATTGAAATGTATTTTGGCGTATTATAAAATGTCATTTTTATGGCATGCCGTGTACCATACTGGTGAGCATTTGATTTAGCTTTATAGTTGGGTTTTTGGCCCCCTAACCCCCCTCTATCTGCGCCACTGCTTGTAACTGTCAATTTATCACTCGATGTAAGTAGAATTTTTATGTGTTGACTGCGAAGGAGCATCAGATTTGGCGCGAAATAAAATGGTAGGGAGTTGAAGTTCAGATGTTTGATCGAGATCATTTGAAATTACAAAACCATGGCGATGTTGAAAGACTTCAGATATTCCCATGCCGATGGCCTAACGTTTGCTAGCTATAATTCAACTGGGGAGTAAGTAATTGTAAAACCGTTTCTATCTTTGCAAAGCAGTATTATTTGCCATTGCAGCAGATATCATCAAGGTCAACAATTTTATTTGATCAAGTGTAACAACAACAGTTTTACTTAAAGTTGCCAACTAGTTTTATTTTTAATTATTTCAGGTAGTTATTTCAAAACTCCACTCGACATACACAATTAAAATAAAGTGTACAATAATTCTACAAAATATCAAAACATAAAATCGGCCTAGCTCTCTCGCTAACTAGATAAACAAACCGGGGAGGGAGCAACCCTTCTAAAAGTATTGTTATTCCATCCGATTGGTATTTTTATTTAATCTTTCCTATAGAGCATTTTCTGTTTGATTGGTTCAATTATTTGGTCTTTGATTTATTTTGCTTTGGAAATACCTTAATGATTCGAAGGCGTCCATCATCTTTTTTAATTAGTGTCCCCTTCCTGAGGCAAAAATGGAATGAACACCCCCGTCTCTCATTAGTGAGAGTATGGTATGCAACTAAGTTCCCCTTCTAATACTGTAGTATTTGCTAGAGAAATGATATCAAAGTAAACAAGGAAAAATTCTAACAGATTTCTACGTAGTATATTTCACAGCCGTTTTGACTTGTTTTATTCTTGGAAATTTATACTGTGCAGACATATTTGGTATGGGATTGATATCTAACAGAAGCAATTTCTAACCACTCTCTTTAATCCACTAGGTTAATTCTGTTTCAGCATTCAAAAATGGTATAGAAGCCTTGAGAGTTCCACCAGCACATGTCCAATTTATTGTCATTTCTTTCCCAGGTTCCTGCAGTGGTCAATTTCAAGAAAATATTTTGTATTCCAATAAAGATGGCGATTAAGTTGTTAATAGTTAGAATTTAGTACATAGGAAAGCTGGCTCTTAATTGTCTTTGTTGTCCTCCCCAACTTTTTGACGTAATTAATGAACATAGGCTGCATTTCAAATGTTCATTTCAAACAAGTTAAAGAATGCTCAAAAGAAGAAGAGTGTAACTCAAAGTTTAAATTTGCAAATTCTTTGCAAAATACTTTTTTCCTATTTGTGATCACATGTTTGCTTCCACCAAGGTATATGCTAACATCTGGTATTGATGGTGATGTCCGAGTGTATAAGAGTATTGATGATGATGATGCTGTTTCCTTTCGAGTCGGAAATTGTGTTACTGCCATTGCTGTTAAGGTAAGTTCCTTGTATTCTTTGCTTTTTATATGAATTACATATATTCTATTGTTCAAAATTAAGTTTGATTTTGGTAATCATGTTATTCAATTATTTTCTCCATATTTATGACAGGGCTCTGAGATAGCAGTAGCTACTGAGACCAATGATGTAAGAACATTTTTGTTCCCAGAGGTAGGTAAATTTAAATTCAGATGAATTTGATAGAAATATGATTACAGGCTGTTGAGAAAAATTGATATTTTTTACCTGTTATAGAAGATAAATAATGCATGTGGTTTGTATGAATTTCTCCTTGTTAGGACAGCTTCTGTCGATGAAACTCTATCCAATCAAAACTCAATCAATAAAATTTATTTTTTATCAGTTTATCATTACTTGTCTTGCAAATAAAGTTATTTTTAAAATAATTAGTGTTGCTTTTTGATATATTTTATTCCAAAGATATTTGAAAAATGGTCACTTATATAATCTGTGCGACAAATCTTGAGAAGCACCCATTTTCGTGGCATGATTGCATGTTGGAATTCGGCTAGTTTTCTGACATAGCTCTTTGTTGGGGAAGGGGATAAAATTTCAGAATTATTTCACAGCTTATGTGATTTTTTTGATTAACTAGGGGACACAGCAGGACATTCTGTTACGATTTACTGCTCAAGTTAATTCAATAAGTTATTCTCATCATCAGAATTGTCTTGTGGCTGGAGCAAGGTAAGAGGTTCTTTTCTAACATGTTTCAAATTTCAGTTTTCAGTTTCAAATTTATAGGGATTTACTTAATCTATGACTAGTTACAATCAAATCAGACTGAAATAATCTGAAACAACAACAACTCTATATAAACAAGCTTTTTTATTTCTTCCAGCTAATTTCAAGTTTTTGAAACTGTTTTTGCTTTTCAAGCATAATTTGATTTTAATCAGCTTTGTTGTCTGGAGTATAGCATCTGGCCATAAGGAAAAGTGCCCCAAATAATCTTCTAACATGTTACCCTGTCAGTTGCTTTGCTGGGGTCTGTCTCTATTTTTTTGTGCCCCTCCTAATCAGAATGTTTGTTTTTTGCCCTTGGTCAAGCAGGCCTCTCTTTAAAGATTATAGTTGGCTGATCACATGCCTCCAAACAATATTTTTTCACATGGAAAAGCGGTAATATCAGTACATTTCCGTAGCGTTTTTAAGCTTTGTGGTACCAAAGAATTATGTAACTCTTGACTTTCAAGTGTTATGGACACCCAGAAAACAACTAAAAATTACTTCCTGTAATGGTAACAGTGGTTCTTATCATTGCCATAACAGTGGTAACAAAGATTCAAAATGGTTTTTTTATCACACACGACCGAAACAGTTTTCGATCGTTTACCATGCATATCATGAAATGTGCTTCCCTGCATGATGAATGCTGTACTTTGAAAATTATTCCCAGAGCAACAAGAAAACGTTTCTGATAAAAAGTAATCCTAAATGCGAATGGACGAGGTGCACTAAAATGCCACTTTTTTTAGAAGCAAGAGCATGACAAAAAGTGCACCTTGTCTCATCTGGGCACGTGCCAAGACGCAGGCATGCAAACATGTGCCTCAAACTAAAGGCCTGGTCAAAGACGCCATGTTACACTTTTGGTTACCCTTCCATTTGTTCAAAACATATGGAATGCTATAAATAGCTAATTTGACAGAAAATGCACTGCCAGTAACTGATGTTATGTTTGTGTTATTTGTAGCGACTTTGCCGTCAAAGTTATCAACCAGGAAGATGGTTCACACAAACAAATGTCTGGTCATGAAGGTCCTATTCTTTGTGTGGTATTTAGTCCCAATGACAAGTTGTTGGTATGTTGTTTCACTCTTTATTGTATATGAATAAATGACTGCTTTATCTGTCTCACATTTTTGTTTACCCAATTTTACCAAGAAACAGTATAAAGAAATGCTCTAAAGCTGGAGCCAAAGAACGGGGGCATTGTTCATTTGCACACTCAAGACGTAATTATTTCCAGATACAAATACCTGACCACTTTTTTATTGACTATCATCAAGAAATAGTCACAAGGACAACCTAAATATAAGGACTGACACAAGAATAGGTAGCATTTGAGCTTAAGTTGAATACCCATCAAGGAATAACAATTGAATAATTGCAGATGTCTAGCTGATACAACAAGCTAACTAAATAAAACTTTAGAAGTATAGAAAAATATAGAAATCAAAGTCACCTTTTTAGTAAGAGTAATAATCCACAGAGTATAATGCCAAAAAAGGAGCAAAACAGGACAAGGGTTGGTGGGAAGGAAATTAGTTGCTTGTGTAGGCATTAATGCCTCATATGACTGAGGTATTAGAGCCAGTATATAAAATATATATATATAGGTGTACTCTATATGGAAATACCTATTAGACTAAGGTACCATGAGAATCATGGGGTCAACTCCATGACTATATGACTCATGTCCCATGACCTGTACAAGGCCAAAAGTCACATACAGAGTAAAGAATGCTTATGTCACAAAATAGGCCCACCATCATCTTACATCAACCTAAGCCCAGCAGTCCTTATATTTGAAGACTAGGGGTGTTTGATGCAAGGATGGCTCAGTAGTTAAAGGCGCTGACTACAGACCCAAGAGTCAGAGGTTCGAGTCCCTGGCATGACAAACCTTTCACCCAGAGTGAAGAGAGACGCCAGCTATCTGTAATATAAGGCATAGGAATCACAAGGTGTGGTCACATCGAGAGGAAGGACCAGCACACTGCTCGATAAGCATAAGCTTCACAGTGTCCTAAAAACTACCTTCAGATGCTAGGTAGAAACAAAAACATGTTATTAAAGGTTGCATGTGGTGGTCTAATCATGGTGTTGTTGTGCTCTACATTTGCTTGCCAGTTTATGCCCAATTGATTAAATAATTAAGCCAACCCTCTATGCTTTAGTGGGTGTATGGGTGGAGGAGGGGGGTCAACTCAAAAAGTATGCAATGGTCGGGAGCTTTACCAAAGAGAATGATAATATACTCTCATGAGACAAAAACACTGCTGGTAGATTTTAATGTGTTTGTTTCAAAGAAGGTTCTTCCACCACATATCAATGCTTTGATTCAATTTATAACTTTCTGCACAGAATGCATGACAATAACAGCTGATTGGAAAAAATAATTATAGGGATGGGATCAGACTTTGTGCTGGTGGATTCCGGCCAGTTCAGATGGATTTAGGCTGGTGTGGGTCGTTTTGAGTTGCTTGATATTTTAGTACTAACATAAAGTTTTTAAGGGTAAGTGAGATTCTAGTATGGTCAGTAGCAACCAGGGCGTTATTTTCCCCGTGACCGTGTGACCATTGGTTACAGGAAATCAGTTAGAACATTTTTCTCACAGGAAATTTCTCAACCATAGATGAATAATATAAAAGTTTTATAGACTTAACAAGTTAAGCAGGTTGGAAGGAATCTAAATGCTCAGAAGAAATCACCTCATTGCACTGAAAAAGATCAAAACTATGTTTCGAAAAGTAATACTGTGCTGAGGGAGCTAAAGGGAATCAGCTTTCGTTGCAAAAAGTAACAAATTATGTCATTACCGATATGTCATTACGACCCCATACCATTATTAGTGTTTGAGGTATTTTTTAAATGCAGGCTATAAAGAAAGAACCAACCTCCCTTATCACAGGTGTATTTTTGCAAATTTTTTACCCATGTGACTCCTTTTGTCTTCAACAATATGATTTTATCGCATTATTGAGGTTTTTGAATCACAAAATCGAAACTAATTTCACAGAAAATTTACAAAAAGTTTACGGTCACAAGAAGTCTTGAAGAAAATAACACTCTGGTAGCAACAGCTGACAAATTGTAGGGAGAGAAAATAAATTTTTTTAGGGCATACCAATTTTATGATCAGAAAATACTCTTACCCCTTCCCCAACATATTCTCATTGGACTAAACAAGTTACACAATTGATTCTCCCAATTTTTGGAGGATGACTTGACCCAGAGTCCCTCCGAGATGCCCTTCGTTTAGCATGATGTTGGGAATAATTTATCCAATATATAATAAATTTGGTATCATGGAATCTGGAACCTTAGGGTGAAATTTGTTCATGGAAATTAGCCAGAAAACTGGTATACCATATTAAGGAGGTTTGGTTTTGGAAAATGATATTATAAAAAGCAAACCAAAGTTTGAAAATGCTTTGGTCATAACGGTTGTTATATATGACTCATGATAGACTTGTATACTGCAAAATTTCAAGATTGGACAGACATGAACAATTATTGTGTTTAAAGTTATTTCCATTTGCAAAAGTCACAAAAAAACATTTTTTGTAGGTATGCACTTTCCATAGTATTTCAATAGTATCACATGAACTTTTTCTGTCTCACTATGGTGGTATGACACCCCCCCCCCTTGGAAAACTTGGTGCCATGTTATTGGCACAGTCTCAGACTGGTCAGCAAATAATGGATGGCTCACCCACTTTGTTGGCAATCTTGGACCTGAGCAGCCCCTTGAGCACAATAGCTTTCTGCAGCCCTGCTGTGTCTGATACTATCTTTGCCTTGCCCTCTAGTTCATTTGGCTTGGTCTGATAGTACTTTATTAAACAAAAAAATTGATTGGAACGAAAATATCTAGATACATCTTTGGTCGTTCAATACAGCATACATTCAATGTGTTCCATGTAACACACTAGTTGTTTGTGCCTCTGAAGAACTGGAATCATTTTAAAAGTGAAACTAATGACCTAGAAAGAAAGACCTCAATTTTTCAGGTCCTATTAGCTTTTTGTTTATTGGGTATCTTTTGAAAAACGAGGTTTACTGGCACTTTGTCAGGCCATTAGATTATCATTAGGGACTACATATAAACAAATACAGAACTGTCTTGATTCTTATTTGTGGGTTTATACAGTTTAATTACTTTGTAATGACTTGGTTTTTTTCAGGACAAGCTAATGGTAGAAAAGTGACTTTCAGATAATTAGTTTGAAAAAACATAGTGGTTGGGGGCAGTTGTAAAGTTGTCTGCTCAGCTGCCCATACAATGCATTAAACTACAAATGAATTGTAAATTTATATCTTCTTGCTTATTTTTGAAAGTTGGAATTTTATGTTTACAAGGCATCATCAAGTTGTGATGGGGCATTGAAGATATGGAATGTAGATACCCAGGTATTATCATTTTGTTAATAATCAAACATATTTATTATAATTTACCATGTAGTATTACTGGAATACAAGTGAAACCTGAAATTTTTGGAAAATTCAGACTTTGGAGACAGATACAAGAATCTGCCCCTGGTAATTTAATAGAGAAACATTGCTATGTTTTCCTGATGAAGGGCAAGCTTTCATCTTTTGGAAGTGCTTTTGAAAACAGTTGTGTTTCTGTAGAGAAAATTGTTCAAATTTTATTTCAAAATATTTTAAATTTGGAATTCTGTCTCCATCTTCCAACTGTTGTATGTGCAAATTAAAAATTTATATGGCTTAAGAAAGAGCTAGAAATCCTTCAAAACAATGAAACTTGAACTACTTTGATGCTTTTAATTAGATAAAGAAAATTGAAAGTGCCCCTTCGGCAATACTAAATTTGAAAAATTTCAGAATTGATTTCAACTTTGGGAAACTTCATTTCTGAGTTTTTTCATTTCTTTATTGTGTAATTTACCATGTTTTGAATCATCTTGATGCAGTACAAGTGAGATATGCTTACAAAGCATACCAGTGCTGAAGCAGTGTACAAATCTTGTTTGATAATAATAAAGAGATTGATTTTACTTTGTCAATTTCATACCAGATACTTTTTTTGAAATTTCAGGAGTGCTTGAAAACACTGAACATCTTGCCCAAATGCAATGATATAAGGTGATTATAGAAATTTTTGCCTAGCCCTTTTGAACTTGAATCACCCCCATTCAATTACGCCTGTTTCACCATTTATTGGACTGTTCTTAGCATTTTTTCAAACCCATTGAACCAAAGTGTCAAACGCAGACTAAGACCATCAGAAACATGGGTTTGGTTTTCTTTCACCAAAACTTGTTAGTTTCCAGGTAGCCATTTCAACTTTCTCAAAGTTTTACAAAGGCAACACAGCATTTCTTCCCAACCAAATTTCTTGAACCAAAGTGTTCAGAACTGTACAAATGAAGCTTGTGTTGAATAGAATTGGGCTAATTTTTTTCCTCAGGGCTATGTCAGAGGAAAGGTTTTGATTTTTGTTAAAATTTTGTAATAATTGCTTATACATGAATTGTTGTTTTCAACTAACTTATCTTGTCCCACCAATGAAGCATCTCACCTAATGTGTGTCGAGAATTTCATAAATTGTTGAGTTTTACAGGATTAATTTTGCTGAACTAGTTTCACTAGGAGAGTGCAAATCTGGTAATGTCATTCTAGCTTTTAAAGGTCTTTTTAAAGCTTTTTTGACAACTTCCTAGTCAATAATGTAATGAAAGTTATTTCTATTAATTTCCTACCAAGCCTTAAATTAAATAAATACTTTCATTCTTTTCTGTTTATGAGTGGACAGGAATGTCTACAGTTTAATAATATGTATGTTATTTTTTTCATCTTTAGTTCCTCAAAGATTTTATGCAAAATAGCTTGGTGCAATAGTGATCCACAGGTACCTTATAAATGACATAATAAAATCAAAACTATTTTGCTAACATTTCATTTAGTTCTTTTGGCAATTTTGTAAGTTTTGCTTGTGTGTTTCGTAATGCCTTGGTTCTGCTGAAGTGAGCACAATTTCAACTTCATTTGCTTGCTTCAAAACAACGAAGTTATTCAACTATTTTCAACGTTTCTCTTTGATCAGCTTTCATTATTTTTCTTTGATAGTTTATAGAAGTAAGACCATTGAACATTTGTATACTAAAAAGGTTAGCTGAAACTAGAAGGCTTTGGAAGTCTTGGACATTATAAGTCTTTCCAGTAAACCATTAAAGTGAAATACCCCTTCGTTAAATTCTTTAAGGTTTCAAGAATTTTCAAAATAAATTTTCTACCTCAGGTTATTGCAGTGCCCAGTGGAAAAGGAGTCAAGGTGAGTTACACTGCCTCTATTAAAGACTTGGCAATTGTTTGTCTACAGAAGCCCAACTTTTAAAGAGAAAATACGCTGCCTCATACGGCTGTATTTAGATCACAGTCTTACTATTCCTTACCTTCGTCTGCCGAACGATTCTTCTGCTAAAAGAGTAGCATTTTACTTTTAAACCTGGGGTTTCACCTGCATTTAATGTCAGCTTTATTATTTTCAGCTAATTTCTGCTGAAGATTGGAGAGAGCTATGTTTCATGGAAGGCAGTCATACAGAAGTGAGTAATTTTTTATTTCTTGCGTTGTTTCACTTCATAGAAAATATCAAGGAACTGGCATCGATCAATTATGAAGCAGATGTGTTTTATCTGATAACTCAGCCATGAAGTTCTAGTTTGTGGGGCAAGAATAGAATTGCCCATCAGTGACTGGTTTCCCAACTCAGTTTGGTAGGAAAGCTTCCCCTTCTAGCCAGTATTTAAGCGTAGTAGTGTCTTAGAATAAGGCAGTTTGGTAGATGCTATAAAATCGCAATATTATAAAAAGGGCATCGCGTTTTCAAACTACAAATAAGACAACCTTGTTAAAGGTTAGAACTGAAATTTGTAAGCATTACACGTACTCCTGAAAACTAGTATTTGTCACTTCCAAAGATTCAACCTCTGTACAAAACTTTAAACCTTGTAATATTTTGGAACTTGTTGACCTTTTGATTAAAAATTTTGCACTTCAAGGGTTACTCTGGCCGTAGTGTAGAATAGAGGCATACAGAATATAAAGACTTTTCTCCTATCGAATAAGAAGAGTCATAAACTCATGCTTACCAATTAATTTTCCAGGTAGTCTCAATTGTCAGTTGCTCACCCTGTGGTCCAACTCTCGCAAGTTCAAGTGTGAATGGAGAAATGGTCATCTGGGATTTGTCCAAACGGAAGGAGCTCCAGTTGTGAGTTCTGGTTCTGTTTCGTTAACATTGTCAATGATTGCTTTTTGTAACTGATCTAGATGCTCATTTTCACAAAAGACACTTTGTTATTAAATAGTTTGCTGAAAATTCTTTGGTATCATTCATAATAACTACAGTAGTCTCTAGTTAAGAATGCTTAATTTCATAATTAATTTTTTTATGTTTACTGAAAATGCTTTGCTGTATTTTTTATTTTCTGTTTGTGCCTTTCATGTTGTGCACGTTGATGTTGGTTGAATGATTTATTTGATTTCAATGTGGTTTTGGTCAATTGTTCTTAGGCTGAAGCACGAAAACGGCCACAAAATCAGCTCCATCGATTGGCATCCGAAAAAATGCAACGAGCTGCTTATTGCTGATTTTGAAGTATGTGTTTTTGTCTGAATAGCATTGACAATAAAAAAAGTTGTACTCAACCAAACACATTTATTTTCCCTCCTGCTTCAACCGAACTTTGAATTATGCTTCCTTCAACCAAGCTTTGAAGTATGTTTTCCCTTCCTCTTATGACATTTTAAAGTTTATTTGTGTCAGTTAGCAACTTGTTTATAAGCTTACCTGTTAGCAAGGGCGAAAGATATAATGCTTATAGCTACTAGCCATCACTACACTGTGCCTGAGTATCGTGGCTTTTTTCCAATTTAGGCTTTGCTTTCTTTTAACCTGTTTTTATTATCCATGAAATAGTTTCTATCCTCATTTGAAATATATCTTTCTTGTTTTTCACCATTTTGGAGTGAAATGATAAGTAGGTTCCAGAGAAATGATCCCAAAGAGCGTTATCTTTGCCAATCCAATTTACTGCAGTTTTATTCAAACATCTCGAAAACTTATTATATTTTTCATTGTTTGAGGTAGGTATAGGTGTTTTTATGAACTAATATATGTTGTCATTCAAGGGCCAATTTGGTATTTGTAAAGATGCAGTACCTGCTGACATCCAGGTTTGTGTTTTTGGATACAATAATTCAGTGATAACATGATAATGTTTACTTTATGACAACTTTGAATCCAGACGTTTGATAGTGGATGCAAACATTTGCTTTCTTTGGCACATCTCATTTGCACCAAACTGCCTTTAGGTTGTAAGGCCAAAGCCCTTTAGGCGCTTTTTGATGCATGCCTAAATGACAGACGTCCCGCTGAATAATTACTCTTTATCCAACGAGAATTACTGTTTACCGGTCTGTCATACAGAGTTCGATCGCAGAGGCGAGAGTTGCTTGATCATTTTTATTTTTATAATTTTTAGTTCTTTATTTAAATAGGCTAGTATAAAATAGCAAATTTTAAAACTTATGAAGGTCTACTAACCAAATTAAATTTGAAGAAAATGAATTTTCGATCTAAAAATATTATTTACATTTTAAAATCTTGATTTGGAACAAAGATTCGACAAAACTTATCGTTGCATTTCTGCCCTTCCCCTGATTTTATTCGGTTTTTCAAAACCGCTATACAGTTTTTACAGTTTTGGCAACAGCTGCCAATGTGTATGTCCAAAAAACGGTGTGGTTCCAGTACCAAAGCATGTGGTCCTTACATTTGGTTGCAAAATATCATTGCCGCTTCTTAGGCTGTAAAACACATTGTTTACAAATTTGACCTTCATATATTCAGGGTTTAGTTTTTCTTTCGTCTTATAAATTTCGACCATAAGCAACTGTGGGTTGCGTTGATGAACTGTCACTGATTTGCACCTTTCCAACAACGTTTCAAATCAGAATCATAGTCCCTTTATGCGATTCGCTGTGCCCTTAAATTCATCTTCTTTTATTTTGCTATTAAGTTCCTATCGTGAAACATCTAAACTAGGGGTTATATTTAAACTGGGACATAGTGAAAGTTTTCATCAGTAAGACCCCGTTTATTTCACAGAAAAAAGAACGGTACTCCTTGGTTCTGTTCTTGTTTGGGCACGATACCTCTTTTTCATCGCGTTTACACTCTATCAAAATGGAACGGAGCCTGTTTTCCAGTTTCCATGTATTTTGAAATCCTCGTTAGCGTATGCATCTTCTGATTGGCCTTCTTAAAAATAATGCTGACATGACGTTTGAAAATACTGTTTTCGTCGAGAATTACCCCCATCAATTTTCCCTCAGCACTTTCCTTCATGTGAGCGTTGCTACCATGTAAATAGGTATCAGTGCTAGAGGCATTAGATGGCTTTAAATGGCATTTTGCATCATTTGATTTAATTTAATTGTCGAGAAAACAATTGATTATTTTTGGTTTATTTTCTGATTATTTTATTTTATTTTCTTGTGTAAGCTACCAACTACATTTTGTAATTATTTGTTGCAAGCATACAGAGTCATGTTATCGGCGTTGTTAGAGACCTTAGTGTCAGTCAACACTATAAACATACTGCTAATGTAGATTCTGAGAATGATCATTGCACATCATGTTGACGACTATAAGCCTCAACCTCAGAGTTGCGACTTTGAATCGTTCTGTTCTATGCACACCAAAGCAAGTTTTTAACTATTTTATTTTCAGAATCAAGAGTTTCGTAATGAAGATCTGTCTGAAGACTGGGATATTGAGGGTAGGAAATCTGAGAAACGAAGACGAAGAGTTGATGATAGTGATGAAGACGACGAAGAGCCTGTCGGGTCTGTGCACAAGAAGCACCGAATCACAAACATTGAAAATTTCTTAGATGACGAAGCAGACGATGATGATGATGATCCAGAAGTTTCAATTAGTATGCTCACTTCAACTTATGACTTCCTTAATGATTGCTGCTTTTACTTAAGAAAACTAGAGCAAAGAGAGTTTCTATTATTAACAACTAAATTATTCTATCAGCCATATAATAAAAAATGCAGTCTTGCTTTCGAAATGAAAAGGAAAGAGAAAAATATCTTGCAGACATTTTTGCATTTCTTCTTTACTATTTAAGAACCGATCCTTTCTAAGCTTGTTTTCTGCTTACAGATCTTATCAAAGAGGGTTTGCTACCCGCAGAACCCCAACATTTTCTGGATGATGCCGACGAAGCCTCTTTGCGAGATTTCATAGTCGATGAAAAGGTAAACTAACCTTGGTGTATGAAAATTAGAGTTGTGCAACGGGTAATTCCAACGATTCTCGTTTCTGTGGCCTTTTGTATTCAAAAAGATTGTTTAAGTTACGCAGTTTTCTTTCTTCGGTTCTGCTAACGTATTGTACAGTTTGTAACTAAATCATAAGAAACCGTCCAGTGTAGTGATACGAGTTTTCTGCTGACAACATTCGTTGTTGTTTGAAACTTCAGTAAAATGACAAAGTCCACTATCATATACCGAGAACGAAGCTTGCTTGGGTATAAATTTTGGCACCACCAAAAGCTCCATAATATGATAAATTTCCATTTAAAATCTTTCCGTTTTATGTATCCAGAAAATATGTCCACCTTTTTGCGCTATCGAGCATGTTTTCGGTACACCAGCCTCACTCAACCCTTCCAACAATTTACTCATGAGGTCTTATCTTTTGCAGCCAAAAAAATCTCTTGCACCTCAAACGCCGTTGCAGAAAGCTTTTCAACCAGGATCAACCCCCGTGCATCTGCTGCATCGCTACATGGTATGTCGACATGAACAGCTATGATTGACTAGAATGCAAACAGTATTGATAAGTGATACTTCGATTTTGCTAGTCACATTCAGCTCAGGAAATCATATTTAGAATCGACCAAAGCAATTTCAAACTGTAATTTGAACTGGATTTAATTGATTTTATATTTACAGTTTATTTTCATTCGATTCAGCCCAATGCAACTCAAATTACGGCAACGGTTTCCTTGTGTTGTGTTTGGCATCAGCAAGCTTTCTACTCTTGTCACTTGATGTAAAAGAAAACTTTTACTTAGAAAGCTTTAAAGAATTGATGCACCAATCGGCACACAACTTGCATGTCATTAGAGTGAATTTATACTTAAAATTTATAGGTATTTGGAATCCTTACTTAAAGTTATAGTAATATCCATCAACCTGCTTATAGTTTAAATAGCTTTAAATGATTGACTTTCATCAAAGAGAGACTATAAACTAAGTTGTATACGCCATAAATGTTTCTCATGAAAACCCTTGGAACTGAGAGATTTGCTGTTTGGCTTTTTTTACCATCCACAATTATTATTGCCAGGTTTGGAACTCTGTTGGCATTATTCGTTCACACTCTGAGGACGATATCTCAACAATAGACATCGAGTTTCACGACGCCAATCTTCACCATCCGTTGCATATTACAAACGTGATGAACCATTCCATGGCTGCCTTGTCCACGACGGCGGCAGTTTTAGCATGCGACTCACAAGATGATGTGCACAGGTGTGCGAATTATAAACTTCATTGTCGTTTTCAAATTGAATAACGTAAAAACCAAGTGCATATTTGCACAAGTATGGACCAGAGTCCTTTGAAAACTCAAAGAAAAACTTATTTTTGTTTACTATTATTCAATATTTTAGACGTGAGTGTAAATAAAAAAGCAATTCTACGAATGCCTTTGGTAGCTCTTTTTCCTTTCAAACAATTGTAAATACTGTCCAAAGACTGAATTTATATACATTGTTTCTATTACTTTGACAGTAAATTTGTTTGCCTTCATTTTGGAACCTGGGATTCCACAAAGGAATGGAGTATGACAATGCCAAAAGGAGAAGAAATCAAGGTGATCAGGTTTTCCAATTTTTTGGATTTGTTAAACAAATAATCGATAATCAACGATGTTATGAAAGATAATAATGATAATGATAACTGTATGTACATGACCGGTAACAGACAGAAGGCTTCGTTTTCTCTCTTGGAATCCAGTGCTAATATTTCCATAGGCACGCGGTGCTGATTGGACAACTTTGCCGGTCATGTGCTTGCATTTTTCTAATTGGCCTATTTCGATCCATAACTGGGTATATATTTCCCATCTTGTTCTCTCGGACCCTTATTCTAACGTTTTATACTTTTCAAACGAAAAGCTTTTAGTAGGTTGTAAAATGTTTGCTTTTTGCAAAGCCATTTCCGGATTCGTAGTATCAAAATTGGTTAATTATCAAGAAGACCTGGTTATGACACTTTTCCTTGAAGAAAATTTAAATGCAGATTTTGAGTAGTAAGAACTCCCAATAAAATTGTCTTGGTTTCCGCTTAGAGTGTTGCGGTGAATAGCAAGTTCATTGCAGTTGCAACAGATGCAAGGCTTGTGCGTTTGTTTACAGTGGGTGGTCTGCAGTACCACATTTTCAGTATCCCTGGACCAGTTGTCGCAATGTCATTTTCTGAGACTCAAATGATGATTGTCTATCACCAAGGAACAGGTAACGAAACAAGTTATTAAGAGAGGCCTTTTGTAATAAAGCAAATTAAATTGTTTACAATGTACCCTAATTTCAAGGTGTGGACACATTTCATGTTAAGAATGCTTTGTAGTTAGATGACTCTTACTTTTCTTCTACTTATACGAATAAAGTAATTATATCGCACCTATTTTGTCCCATCCTCCTGAAAGCAATATAGCTTTAGTTGATATGCTTGGCCTGTGTGTTTATTTGCATGCGTTCAATAAAAGAGCGCTGTAAGAACCTCATAGCAGCATATTATTGTCAAAAATCTTAAAACACTAACACGATTCTTGAGATTTTGAATTCAACCGTCAACTTTCACCATTGAATTGAATTAGTATTGGTTCATTAAAATACGACGAATGATATTTTGTTTTCTTGTTGCCTGAATGAAATTTACTAAATTATTTTTTGTGATATTTCAATTCAAGGACTTCCTTCTTGCCAATGTTTGGGCATGCAGCTTCTAGAAATCGGGAAAACTAGTTGGAAGCTATCTGTGGAGCAACAGCTGCCGATCAGCAAGAAATCGAATCTCATCTGGATTGGGTATGTTGCATCGTCTGGCGTAATTTATTTGGTAGCAGATGCATACTTCTCATCTTGCAATGCCTTAGAAACATTTTCCATTATTGTTTACTTTTTTAAGCTGGAATTGCGCGTTCATTTGAATAAGAGCAATGAGGGATATCGGCTAAAAATAGGCGAAGATAAGAATTTCGACAAAGAAATTTGAAGATGAAATTTGAATCCTGCAAGCATAACAACATTTAGTTTTTCCATGTCTTAAATGCTTTTTCTGTACATCTTCCATTTTATAGATTTTAACTGAATTTATTGCATGAAATCTTGAAACCGTCATGCGAAGAAAAAACCTATGATGGTGAAAATTTGTGTAAAACATCTTTTTACAGATTTTCATCTGAAGAAACCCCATTCACTGTTGATTCACGTGGCATTGTTAGAATGTTCCAGAGAACGTTTGGATGCACATGGGCTCCTGTTATCAATTTGAAGAGTCAGGTAAACCGAGTAATTGTTTCGTATTTTGTTACGTTTCGTTTTGTAATTGTATTTTGACAAATCAGATCATGATTTAGGACTGATTTGCCGAGCAGAGTTCTGTTGTTGCCCATTCAAACGACGACAATGTTCAGCTGACAAAATTCACTTTCGCGTGGATTGCCTGCCTTTTCTTTAACAAAAGAGCGCATTCTTGTGAACTTTTGATGAAGTTTAAGTTGATTCTGATATTAAAGTTATCTGGTGTCCGCTAATACAATCCAAGCTATTTAAACCTTTGCACATGGTTGTGCTTAAGCGGTAGATATTTTTACAATCGCAAGGTCAGTTTTGTAGGTGCCTTGAACCAGAATAAAACTAATTCTACCCTGTTTCTACCAATTTACGAGGGACATAATTGCTAGATTCATTTTGTACTGACAAAGACAAATTGCTCCTACAGCAGCAGCTTTTGTCACCTGGAAGAATACGTAGTAATCTAGCCTATGTTTTAATATCATAAGTGCATCAAGTAATATAACGATTGCAGTTTAAAAGGCAGCTTATCGGATGGCAGTTACGCTTTCTTTTTATATATGAGATTGCCCCTAATCTATTCTGCTACAAGCAGTACTTATTAACTATCTGTTGAAAGACGTGAAGTATTCTGAAGCTTGTCAGAGAGATAAGCAAGCAAAAGTCCCCTGACGATTGCGTAATTTCCCCACGTTTGGGTTAACGAGCATGCGTAGTGATGACTAATTTGAGTGCGGATGCACTTTGACTCCAAGAAGGCGGAAAATCTCACTCACTGTAAGACTGCTGTTGCCCCCGCCCTCTAGCAAAAGCCAGCTGCCCTTACCTTTTGTTGACTTTAATATCATGCACATGTCAATGAATCAAATTACCTTGCTGTATGCAAATTAATTCTAATAATTTTCATTTGCTCGTACAGACAAAAGCTAAATCGGATAATTACTGGATTATTGAAGTAACTGAAAATCCGGCCGAATCAAGGTTAGTGTTTCTGATTACCTTGAAATGATCTAAGGTAACTTTGACTCGCAAAACTTTGCCTGTAAATAAAGAATGTGGATCAAAAGTAACAAAACATCTTTGAAACGGTGTTTTAGACATTTTTGGCGACCCTACGAGATCTAATGGAAAAGAAGCGATTGCAGAAATCCAATATTTTAAATATATAAGAACTACTGTCAATCGATTTGTTTTTTAAGTTCTCGATGCCGTATAGGTAATGCTGGGCACGCTTGATGTCTAGAACAGGATGGTTCTAAGTTGCTACTCCGAGTTTCACGCTTAATGCAATCATTTGAAATGGAAAATGCATTTTACTATTAAGATATAATAGTGTCTGAATTTCATTGCCATATTTATTTGTTTGTCTGATGATTTATTTTTCCTTCTAAAAGGGCAATATTTTGCAAAGATTCGACCTTCCCCCTGATGCTCCCTAGACCTGTACCATGCTCGGTTCCATTTAAAATACCAGTCTGCGATAAAGACACAGAGAAGGGACAACTCGAAGTGAGTCGATTTCACTTACCAGTAAACTTTATTCCAGCTTCGTCGTCTCTAATACATGACGATTCACACTGGATGTGTTTGCTCTCAGTTGTTTTTGCTTTTGAAGTTTTTCCTAAAATAGTTTTAAGCTCATCTGTCTCTTTTTTCTTTTTATTTATTTGTTTTTATTTATTGGTTTGTTTTTGCTACTCATTTTATTCTTGGCTTTTACGTCCACTTAAATCTATGTATTGATGCGCATTTGTTTAGAAACATATTTCGATTTTGATCGACAGTTGTAAAGTATGTATATGTCCTCTTCTCAAGCAAGAGCTCAGACCATTTGTTATTAACTTGACTGCTTCTCAATTTTTTGTCACAATTCGCTTAGATCCCTGACCTAAAAGATACAACAACGAAATGTTGACAGATGCGTTTGTACGAGGCCAGTTTCCTTTCTTGTGCAATGTTGTCGCCGATTTCAAATGAGATCGTTTCAAATGCTACACTCAAATTGTATTGAGGCAAATAATGCCAATAAGTTGTAAAATAAAAGATAAATGTAAAACCTAGCAATATTACATATTAGATGTTTTCTTTATATTTTTTACCATTTATTTGATTTATTCGGCATGTTTAAGGTGAGACTGGAGTGAAATCTTCTTGTAATTCACTTCTTTTTATTACTTTATGAACCCCAGCGCCTATTACCCTTCAGAGCTATGGGCAATTATGACTATTTTGTTTTTAGCAAAGTTTGTTATGTAGCAAAGTTATGAGTCAACATCACCATTACTACCGACGAAAGCGAATGCAAGTAGACGAAGATGCCATTTCAGATGCCAAAACCGAGGAGATAAAACTTTTGATGAAACTGTTTGCGGTATTTATCTTTTAGGACGTTTTTGTTTCTATTTGTATTACATCAAGCTAAAAAAGCTTAGCTATAGTTTGTTTATGATTTATCTTACACCAGATTTCCAAGCAGCTGTACCAATGGATACTATGAGGCTATGATCACACGGAACAATGCTTGCAGCGAGACACTGATGAAATGAAATAGTGTCACTTATACAGGCTCTTAGAAATGAAAAATATTTAATTATTTTTATCCTTTTTTTTTTGTTACTTAATTGTCTTCCATTAACATTTCTGTTATTAATGCAGGCTGGGGTATTTTTGAAGATGCAATTATACCAATAAAAAGATACCTTATCTCCCGAAAGTCAACTTAGTCAACACTTTCCTGCTTTGAGTTTAACTAAGATTATATGTCCTTCTTCTTTTAACTTCTGCTTGGAAAATCCCTGAAGAAATTGAATGCAAAATACAAAGTTTTGGCTTCTTTATTTCAAATTTTGATTAAGTTTGTACTCTTTTATCTTTGAACTCTTTTAGCTCTCTTGCAAATCTGATCGGATATTCCGAGCTGTCGAGATTTGTGAACTTATGCCAAATGCTGACACCGTGAGTCTAGCCATTCAGTATGCAACAGCAATGAAACGAATGAATTTAGCCGAAAGACTCGGTGATTTAGCTCGAAGAAAAGCACAAGAGGAAGATGAAAGAAGTGGAAATGAAGAGGAGGAAGATGACGAAGAAGAAGAAATGGCAGATTATCAAACTTCCAGCTATTCCAAGGAAGAATCTCATTTTCCATCAATTAAACCTTTTGCTAATAGGTAAGGCCATTATCTATCAATGTTTTTTTAATGTAAACGATTGAGGTAAACTTAATCTTTTGACGTCGAAGCAAATCACACTAGGCTCAAATAACAATTTAAGTTGCTAAGTCCCAACTACTGCCTCTCAGATAGAGACAAGGATGCAAATGTTAAAAATTGGCAGCCTATTTATATATGGTACGAATAACAAACTTTATACATTAGAGAAATAAAACAACAAGTTTACTCTGCAAAGCAAAGTTATGGTTATATTCCTATAGTTTATTTTCTTTTGCAGTCAGTTTTCAACTCCTTCTTTGGACATAGAAGTGCCTTAATATTTCCTTTTGGGCTTGTAGCGTCTATCGATTCATAGCCTGAAATTTTGAAGAGTTCAGGGTACTCTTAATTCTGTCAGCTGAGGCAGATTTTCACTGATTCATCTTTGTTTCCAATGTAACTAAAATGGGACACGAAGCATGTTGTATGAGAATGAAAATGAGAGCTTTCCAATTTTCTGCCTAGTTGTTCTGTCAGATGTCAATATTTATTACTGCAGTAATCAGCTCGAAGCTGCGAAATCATTTTCTCTAGGGGCATAAAAACGCCATCTTTGTATACACAATCAGCTCTCGTGTGCTTCCTTTCCAGAGTCTGCATTGTCGTCATCAATGACGGTTGTTGTTTTGTTGTTGCATACATTCTTTTTATTTTTAATAAATCAACCATTTTACACAGGCTCACAATCTTAGCCAGAAACACTACTGACGCTCATGATGTATTATCTTCAACTTTAGCAGCTTTACCACAAAGAAACATAACGTTCAGTGCGTAGGGGCGATGCTATGAAAGCATTTGAGATAGTAACCAAACTTGGAAGAATCTGCTGTGTTCTGATAAACCAGCTCAGTACTAGATATCAGCCAGGGGCGGACACTTGATCAAATATTAGGGGGGCAAGCCTATTGTCTTAATAAGATGACGTCACATTTCCCATTGTTTTAGAACAAAAGACCATTGTCCTTTAAAGTATCGGGGGGTGGTCGCCCCCCAAGTGTCCGCCACTGATATCAGCATGACTTTCTGAAAGCACTGCTCTTACGTTTTCTTCTCTTGTAGAAATTCAAAAACACTTACGTACAACAAAAAGCGCAGCATAGGTAGACCGCAAATAAAGTCGAGATTGCGCAAAGAGTCATCTGGCGACTCGCTGGATGGTTTCGATGACGAAAATGGCAAAATGGAGACAGATAATAAAGATGAGGACGACATTGACAATGATATCGCATTGATGGATGCGGCAGAAGAAGCGGAAGATTATCAAGAAAGTGAGTTTGTTGGTTGTTGAAAGTCTGAAGATATCAACTGAAAAAGCTTTGTCCGTGTTAAAAAACTTTTAATCCCAAATGTATTATGTGCTTCAAACGAGATACCAAAACCTTCTTACTAAAGCACACGACGATGTACAACGTTTTTTTATCAATATGCGCCTGTCTTTTTCTTCCATGGGCTATTATACAGATACATATCCATAGAGATCTCTGCCTTGATAAGACAGAGGATGATTTGTTTCTCTTTAGAGGCTGACCTTCCGAAACGTTGAGGGTGCGAATTGCAATTGAGTTTTCCTTGCAACTATTGGTGGTCATGATTAAATAGAGAAATCTGCAAGGATAGAGATCTTTTGTTCTTGGTATCTTATAAGTCAGTTATAACTTTTTCAATGTTTTGATTTTAGCTGATTGCGTACCTATCCGCGTAATAGTTCATAGAAAGTTTGCATTTACACTTCACAAAGTTTGCTATCGTTTACAGAAAAGAAATTTGTGTGTCTTAATGACATTCCCTGGCTCCAACTATTTATTGCAGATGACGCAGATGCGCCAACGCAGCCTGCCAAAGCCAACAGCTACTTGCTCAATGATGGGCGGAGCAACCCTTTTAAACTAACCCCAAACACGAAGGCGAAAGCGCTGAGCTCGAGTAAGGGAACCTCATATTTTGAAAGCCTCACCAGCACCTTACCGCCAAAAAACAAACCAGGTATTTCTTACTTCAAAGTCTTTTTTAAGCTGTTTACAAAGAAACTAGGTTATTTCCAGTCTGAATCTTCATTTTTTGCATGTGCTACCGAAGTCTCGTGTTAAATACAGAGAGGCAAGTTGTTTTTTTCTTTTCGTGTGGCCACAGTATTCCAGCGGCCTTTGTCGCATAGAAATTACTATCTTCAATTTATGAAAAAAGGCTGTAAAGTTTGTAATCGCCTAACGACAAGGCACAAATTCAAACCTAAAGAAAGATTTATTAGTGTAAGATACCAATAATTTTGTTTATGTCACTGCTGAAAATTTTATACCACTAATAAACAACAACAAAAGTAAAGATTCTGTATTGTCTGTAGCAGCACTAGACATGACGTAGTCTGGTTCTGCATATTAATGGCGACGTAAAAATTCTCTAGCAACAATCCTGGAACAACTATAACTCTAAGCACCATGCTTACCACCACGTGGAACCAAGAATATCAGTCCATCTTTTGTCCGCCATGTTTGCCTTTATTTGCCCTTTAAAACTTGATTTCTCAGACCCAAGTTTCATCTGTCTTGCAAATGTGAACCATACTTAAATAAACTTTGCTGGTTTTTCGTTCAAAATCTGGATGTCTGGCTGATTATAGAAGAAAGAGAGAGTGAAAACATGAAAAGTAAAAGCTATTTCAAATTATATGCGCTTCTTGTTTATTAAGTTTCAGTTTTCATTGTTGCAGTTCATTCAGAAACAAATAAAGGATCAATGAATGGACAATCAAAGACCGACAGAAAGAAAGGTGATTCTCGACAAGCCACTCTTTTTCAAAAAACAGGGACTAAAAGTGCGAAAGCAAAAGAAGAAGGAACAAAGCCAGCGAAAAACAAGACGTAAGTATTTTAAGTGAATTGATATATATATTTGAATTCAAAACAAGACTTAAATATAATTTTGTTGAATTTTGTGAAACTTAAGCGATTGATACACGTGGTTGTATACACTATTCACAGGACAAGGCTAATTTCTCATGGTACTACTTTTAGCGGATGTTCCTTTGTTTTCTTCTGAATGTACACTTCGTGAGCAAAAGTATTGTACAAGCTGAGACAGAAATGGCGGCACGACAGCAAAAAGTATTGGATAGCCAAAATTCAAATGGCCACAGAAAGTTTCGAAAAAGTCAGAAGATGACTTTCTTAAATTTTTCAGATTGCCTAGTACTCTTTTCTAATACACTCTTTTTTTTATAAGAACAATTTTATAAGAACACGAGCCTCAAAACTGGTCAAAAGTTAAGAACAAATTTAGAACAAGCTGGGGCTGTGCTTCTGCAAAATGCAATTTGAACAACGTTTTTTCTCAAAATCGAGGATTTTTAGCGATGTGTGGGTGCCTTTTCGGTGAATATGCAAATTTGTCAGCAAATTAAGGCTGTCTCACGCACTTTGTTGGCAAATGAGGCCTGAACACCTCCTTAGAGCGAAAAAGCTAGCAATAGCACTGCTTACACCCTCTTAATTTAAGAACAAATTAAGAACAATCCAGCCTCAGATTTTCGAAAAAATTAAGAACAGTCAGCCTGAACTTAAATTTACTGGTTCTTATAAAAAAAGAGTGTAGCGAGTTTCTGTAGTACACCTTTTAAAGTAATTTTTCAATTCCTAGTAGGATTTTTAAATTTTAACATCATTGTCCACCAAAACCACGCATAGTGGAATGTCACAGGATGGGCTCAAGGCAGGACCGTCGAGAGGGGGGGGGGTAACCAGGGTAGTTACCAGGGGGCCCGGGGCCTTGAGGGGCCCGTAGAAAATAAGGTATGTATTTTTGGCTATGAGTTTTCCCTTAGCAGCATTAGCAGGGCGGGCCCATGACCCGATTGATATTCGAAATTTAATCTTGCAACATGGGATCAAAAAGCTGGTCTATGATGAGGGCCTTTTCTTGTTGGTTTATAATTAAAATATTGACGATACGATCATAATATACTTCTCCGGAAGCCGAAAAATTCGATTGCACACACATATATCTACTTTTAGGTCAAATGTTTTAGTTATTCCTTGTGTGGACTTCCTATAAACGTAAAAGTAAATCTTCCATTCACGGCGTACACCAGAGAAGAAGCACATGCGAAGAACCATAACAAATCCAAACGCTATAAAAGTCTTAACCAAAATCACTAAGCGGGATCGCGATCCAACCAACCCCTGCGATGTCAACTTACAGGCACAAGTCTGGTGCTCAGAAAAGGCAGGAAAAAAAGATACGAGAAAATGAAGCAAAGAGGGCCTCTCGCACATTGTTTGAGGTAGGTGCTTACAAAAGAGACAAGGAAGGTAATTCAACTTTCAATAAACCTGGCGAAAGCTCTGCTCAAAGCATTGCTGAAGAAGAAGAAGACACAAACGGCTTGGCTGCTTCGGTAGACCATGACACCACAGAAAGTAGAGAAAGCCCTACTAATTCATCATTAAATCAAGATACTGTTCATAGTGGATCATCTAGTTTTGATGTCGGCACATTGACCGGATTTCCAACGATAAAGGAGTTAGAAAAGGTTGTTAGAACTGGTCATTTGCCTCATCCTCCAGAGTTTCCCAAAGATTGCGACAGCCACAAATTCCCAAAAACGGTCCTAAATGTAAAGCAGCAAAATGGGGAGGTAGTAAGATGCTGGCTTGTTTTCAGTCCTACAAAGGCTGCACTCTATTGTTTGCCATGCAAAAATCAAAATTGACTTCTTCTGATGGTTGAAAGCAAGAAAAGATTAAGGATTTCGCCATAAGGAAAGCAAGAAAAGCAGTTTTTTAAACATTAAATTAACTCTGATTTTTAAACTGATTTGTTTTAATGATTTGTTTTATATAGTCACTAATTACATGTTCTGTTGAAGACCTTAAAATACAAACTCAAGTGTTTCAGGGGCGTTGATTTCAAAATTCATGCCTTTTACAGTCCATCTAACTGCATTACTAAGGGCGTAACCCAAAAAAGGTTTTTGCAGCCTTCGACGGTGGGGCCCCATGACAGTCCCAGCCCTGGGGCCCGGCCCGTCTCTCGACGGCCCTGGCTCAAGGTCACTTGTGACAAGAGTATAATTTAAAAATAATAAAATGTTATTAAATCGTCCCTGTTTATAAGCTCTTGTTTGCTTCAAAACTGTGCGAAAGATATTTGACCACGTGCAGTCACGGGTGCGCATATTACATTATGTCGGATATTTGCTTCCTCACCCTACATGGCCGTGATCGTATAGTGGTTAGTACATTGCGTTGTGGCCGCAATAACCCAGGTTCGAATCCTGGTCACGGCATTTTTGCTCGATGCAGTATTTTTATTTTTGCTCACATGGATATGAAACTTTATTTTGTTCGCTGATAAAATTAAAAACATTGTAGTTCTTAGAATCAATGTATCAATGTTTTCCAGGTAAAGGTGTTTCCCAATTGAATTTTTTCCTCAAATGAAAATAAGATGGACCTGTATATTTTTCAAACAGCTGATATTTATGCTGTCATTAGTTTTCCATCCAATATTGTTATTATTATATTATTATTATTATATTATTATTGTTATAATTATTATTGTTATATTATTATCACTATAAGTAAAGTTAAAAATAAATAATCGTATTTCATTGAAAAAAATATCTACAATGGAAAATTTTTTCAAAAATTCATATTATTGCGAACACCTCAGCTGTCTGAGAACTCCAAGTTTTTTATGTACAAGACTAATTACCACCAATCAAATTTTGTCATAGCATGGCTCTTTCTATACGTAACTGCTAAAAACTGATCATGAAGATAGTGTTTTTCTATGATGCCAAATCCGTTATTCTTATGTGTATTTCACATATAACTTCACAAAAAAGATTGATTTATAAAAATGAAATCCTTTCTCAGTGCTGATAATGCTTATAATTTTGCAGGAAAACTGGGTTTTTGTTGTTTAGAGAACACGTCTCGACCGAATGGGACGGTATGGATGCCGAAGAAATTATAAAGAAAGCACTTGCTGAATGGAAACAATTGTCCGGCGAAGAAAAACAGACATGGAATGCAAAGGCAAAAAACCAAAATGGACTGGACGATCGAAGTAAAGAGAAAACAGAGAAAAGCTTTGAGGTTGTAAAAAGCTCTACTAAAGTTTGCAGCCAGGAAAAGGAAAAAATCGACATTAGTACAAAGAACAGCAAGTCGAAACTGGCCGCATTTGCGTTTCAGAAAGCATAACATTTCTTTAACAGCAGGCCAAATACGGCGCATTGTCCGACTCATAACGATTATCCTTCGCCAAGGCCAAGAATTTTTTTTAACGACGGAATACGTCATTTCGTCTGTCTGGGGATGGTTCATCAGTGTAATGTTTTGTTTAATGTCAGAAAGACGTTGGTTTCTTTCCCTCCAGTCTTGATGTGGGCAGCAATAACATAGATGGGGACTGTGAAATGCCCATCTCAACGTGGAATTGTCAATATATTTTTCACAGAATTAAGTTGATTATTAAATTAATTCCAAGCAAAACCCAAAGTTGTAATTTTTCAGTTACAAATGCAGTCACTTGTGGTAAATGTGATAGTCAATATTGGAATTTTTTGTAAAATCCATTTTTCCTGTTTTTATTTTCTGTTACCGAAATAAAGTGGTTTCTGCAAGCTTAACCGTTGTTGCAGGCCTGCGTCATATGCTGCTGCGCTTGTAACTAGCCCCTTTCAAACCTTTTTCGTTTGTCTCAATCAAACAAGTATTGTAGTACAGGACAATGAGTAGCGTAACCATGCTTTTTACGTCACCACTCCTCATTGCATGAATGTTAAAATTCATTTTTAACCCGTTATCAAAACTCCGTTCTGTAGCTTGCTATACCTCAGTCAGTTTGCAATCAAATCAATTCAACTGATTCCTCACCTTTAGAGGTATTTTGTCGTATTCTCTCAGGTAATGTGAACAAAGTAAAAAAAATCTAAAATTGTACTTTTATGACGCCACACTTTGGATCTGTGACTAAAATATACCAACAAAAAATACTTGTTTTTCAATTTATAGGAACAACAATAGTAACAAACGTGAAACCAGTGTAAAGTCAATGTAAAACTGTCTTTATGAAGAATTTGACAGCTGTTTGGAAAGGAGTTCTTCGCAATGCTTACAAATATCTTTAGACTAAGAATCCAACATTATAGAAAACCCAGTTGAAGGGTGCAAGCAAGTCATTTCAATTTATAGACACGGAAATCGAAATACGGTACCATTAACAACAACAAGGATTGAGTAATGATATAATTATCAAAATAGATAGTATTCATTTCAAAATAGATTCATATTAGGCACAGAAAATGCACATATGACAATAATTCATTTAATCACAAGCATTCATTCAGTATACGAAATTAACAGTTATAAATACAAAGCTGGTGAAGAAATCTCAACATCCACTTCACCCAAGATGTCCCCACGTGTAAAGATACAAATACAGTGTGATGATGTAGCCAATTGAAAAACAGCTTATCAGTGGCTATGTACGTCTGACGCTACTACATAAAATTAAAGTTTTGGGAAGGCTACTTCCGCCTTTTTGCTCAAAGTGTCCTCTGCTCTCCATAAGCTTGTCACTGTCTTCAATTGTGTGAAAAAGTTAATACCCTAGAACAAATAAGTTAAACATAACATCTCAATTTTGATTAGAGTCTCTGTTTCTTAAAGAACATGATCAGCATTACTATTAATAAAATATTACAAATATAGTACAGTTCGTCTTTTTGACCGAGTCCAGAATTCGTTCCGCTTTTACTATGCTTGCACTTTGGTTCGACAAGATCGATTGCACACTCTTAACAAGAGCGGTTCAGACAAGGTTGATCGATTAAAAAAAAACTTTCTTAAAAGCAGAGTAAAACAAAGGCAAAAATGCTTTATCACTGGATATCGAACATTGTAGCAACGTGATTAGACAGAGCAGCGTCTCTAACTGCATTTAAATTGGAGATGCATCAATCAAAGTGTCCTAAGAAACGTCACAGAATCTTGTGTTACATAAATCGAATATGGAAACTTACAGCTTTGCCGTAAAAATTCATATCACCACGGAAAGAACCACGCGATCCAGTGAACGAGAACATTGGAAGCGGAACAGGAATTGGTACATTAATTCCAATCTGTTATGAAGAATGAATCAACTTTAATTGGCAATTATGAAAACGATAACTGTTGGTGGAAATCAAGTAAATATGCAGCTTCTCTATGTCATTAAAGAAAGTGAGACCAGATAACAGATATCAAGTCAGTTCTCCGGCATGCTAAAACAGTTTCTACTAGATTTACAAAACAATGCATCAATAACCTATATGGCAAGAAGAAAATATGTTGCCACAGTGCCAGTTACGGTCTTTCATACAATACATCGTTGGCTTCGAGGAACATAAACACTGCTATTCAATTCTGCAAGTCATCATTACATAGGTATTCTTAAGAATTCATATTTTGCCAATGATAAGTCCATTTTCATATTCTTAACATAGTTTGCAACTCGTTCAAAACACGAACCTCTCAATTACTTCTATGCTGATAAAAGTCATCATTATTTCATGCACCTTGGCTTTGTTTGTGATTTTTTCTTATGAATTCGAAGTCTTGAAGTCCCAGAAACTTTAAAGTTTGAAAGCGTCAAAATGAACCTTTTGATTACAATAAATGATGAACATTTCGATCAAATACGATCCTTCATTTGCGAAAAGCAATGACAGCCCTTACACTGCAAACATTTTTGGCCATATGACTCGGCAACCTTAAAACAGGAAAGTGTGAATTTGCTTCTGACCTCATCCTAAAGACCTCGTGCTTGGTCTTAGCTGATTAGTGCTTCCTAACATAAAATTGTTTTTTAAGCCCATTAAATGCAACTTTGACTTGCAAAGAATATTTCAAGAGAAACTTACAAAAAACCTGTTTGATTGACCATTGATAGAGAAACAAATGATAATGTTTTAGAAGAACCTTAATCGAAAAATTCCTATTAACATGTTGCTTTTGGTAGATTGGCAGTTATAGTAACAATGACTGAAAATGCACTTGCCTGTCCTACATCGACACTGTCGCGGTATTTTCGAGCAACGGCACCAGAGGCAGTGAATATTGCAGTTCCATTCCCATAGGGGTTCGAATTAACAACTTCGATTGCTTCATCTAGAGTATCAGTGTCCAAAATGACCAAAACAGGGCCAAAGATTTCTTCTGTGTAACACTTCATGTTTGGCTGTATTTAGATGAAAATCAAATTCATTACAATAGGAAAAATTTGTTCATATTAAACATACATAGATAGTAAATGTTTGGGTAGAAAGCCATAATTTAGGCATTCCACAATAAAGCAACACTTTTGTGTTTTATGCAAAGCATTTTTATGCGTTTTTGATTGCAATAAAGTAACATGCCCTGTTTGGAGAATCGTCCTCAGGAGAATATAACATAAGACACCAAGCAGATCATTTTAATAATACGCGTGCAGTTTTTTATTATACCATCAGGGTTGTTATCACGAATGACATTTTTCAAACCTTGACACCGCTAAGAATTGTGGGTCCAACAAAGTTGCCCTTTTCGTAGCCAGGAACAGAGATGCCACGACCATCCAAATCGATCTGAAAAGATGCATTTCAAAATTAACATACAAAGCAAATTATTTTTAAATCAATCACAGTAAAAGGTTCTGCTCCGCTGATAAAAATATAAATTTGGACTCACCTTTGCCCCTTCATCTATGCCACTCTGGACAAGATCGAGAACCCTTTGCTTAGCTGCAGGTGATATAAGTGGACCCAGATCTGCCCCCGGTTGGTCACCTGTTGACGGAGCAGATTGAAACGATACAAGATTCAGCATTAATTCAAATTTACAAAAATCACAAAATAATGCAGAAACTACTAAAAAATACAGATTAGTACATGCCTTTAGCCATTTCGAGTTCTTTAGACTAAGCTCTTACCTGCATTGACTTTCAACTTTCTTGCTCTTTCAACAAGTTCAGGAATCCATTCTTTTGCTTCACCAACAAAAACAGCCGTGGAAAGAGCCATGCACCTTTGTCCTGCAGCGCCAAAGGCAGCCCCAACCAACTACAAGATGAATGGATATCTTCTCATGGAGGCACTTTTCACAGAACTCTATAAATATCTACCGTAGCGTATACAGAAAAAAGAAATCTGATTCCGGAAAATAGCTAGAACAGCCCAACCGTAATTGAGCAAATATTACTAATTGTATCCAATAATTTGGCAAAAGTAAAGCTAGCTATTTTTTATTCGATCTATGCGGTAGGTTAGGGAAAACATTTCCTGAAGCTGTGGTAAACAGCCTCGATTTCCACCCGAATAAATATAATTTCAAGTAAAATACAGAATAGAACGGCTCTAGAACATCAATGACGCTGAAAAAGTGAACAGTAGGAAGCCTATTGTCTATCGATGGGTGTAAACCACGTAAAAAAGCACAGCAAATATTCGTATAAGTATGGGGATGACTAGAGAACTAGAGTTCAATAACTTGGACATGACTGGATAACTAGACTTTCAATAATGGTCTGTACAAGATGTCCAGTTTTATTTTGTTGTTTTTGCTGACTTCCTGCTACACAGTTTTGGAGCCTTCCAGTCGTTAATGTATAATTTGATTTAATAAACTAGCCCCTGTATGCAATTTCCTTTTAACATTATTCAAGTTTTACTTGATAGTTTTTATTTTTGTAGTTGTAGCTATCTCTTGGCTGATATGGATTGTCAATGAAAGTTTGTTAATAAAACCTATTGGGAAAATATCATTTTAATAGAATCCTCTATCAATGTTGATGTTACCTGGTTAAGGGTCATTTCTTTGTTAGCATCAGGCATTACCACACCATGATTTTTCGCACCCTACGAGATAGTTCAACCAAGTTACATCGAAACTATATCAAATAGTAGCAAAAACGAGAATGGTAGTTCTAATGCACGGAAGTTTTCTTTCATAAAACGGTATAAAACAATTGACTGAAAAATTGATATATTTTACACAGCATCGTTGTAAACAAAAATTAAAAAAAAACAGTGAACAGGTAAAGAAGGCAGCTAGCAACTAACCATGTTCGACTGAACTCTCTTTCCATTTTTAGATCCTCTTTCGTAAATATATTGTCCAACGAAATCTGATCCAACGAATGAAATGGCCTTGATGGTAGGATTGTCGCAGATGAAGTCAACGGACTCCTTCGCACCATGGATGACATTAAGAACGCCATCAGGCACCCCTGCTTGTTGAGCTAGTTCGGCCAGCATCATTGCTGCCCCAGGATCTTGCTCTGAAGGCTTCATCACATATGTGTTGCCACAAACAATAGCCAGAGGGAACATCTAAACACAAGAAAAAGCGAGGCAAACGTGATAAATAAGAAATTATTCACTACTTTTGTCGTATTTTTTGTTTCAAGTTGGAGGAATCTTATGGCTACATTACAGAAGAAAAAAATGATAGAAAACTGAATAGTAGTCTGTACATATATAACATGCCCAATATTCGAAAAATATTATGTGCCATAGGGAGCTGCCGCATTCTTTTTAATAAGCGCAAGAGGCGCTCATTTAACTTATGGCCTCAGAGACGGGGGCGCTCATTTGAGAGAGGCGCTCACTGTAAATGGATAAAAGTCCACCAATAAAAAACTGAGCGTTGAAATTCAAACGATCATTATTTTTACAAAAATTATATTCCATTTGCATCACCCTTGTTAAAGGCAAAACATTAACAAGATTTCAATTATTTTAAGTCGGAACCCTCGTCGATTTGCATAAATAATTGTGTGGTATCTTGAATATCTAAATTTTCTATTGTGATGATTTGCTGGTCTCCATCTGTCTTCAAAATATTTGGGGGGTGGCTTATTGAAGCGCGGCGGTCATTCAATTTTTTGCTCAAAAAGGTGGGCGCTCATTAGAGAAGGTTGCTCATTGAAAAGAAGACGGCTCATTAGAGGGAATACGATATCTAAATGCAGCCTGCGTCTTTTTCGTCGTTGTGAAAATGTTAACGCTTTCTCCTAATTTAAGCTCTTATGTTTTCAGTTACTCAAAACTCTTCTATACGATAGAACTTTGTTTGCCCATGGCATCTATTCCAAATCATAAAGCTTTCGTTTTAAATAGAGTTTGAGAGGCCGAGAACGTCTCTAAGAAACTCACATATAACAAGACCTTTTGGTCTATTTTGCTAAACTACTTTCACTAAGGTCATCAACCGTTTGACTCACCCATAGAGGAATCATAGCAGGAAAATTGAATCTAGAATGAAAAAAAGGTCAGATTTTGAGAAAGGTGAGGGACTAAAGAGGACAACAACAACATATAAAGAGCTGCCATTGCATCTTCGTATCTCGTTTTGGTTGTCTTTTAATTAGCTTATTTCGCTCTGCATCTCAAAATACTCTTTCTTGAAGTTAAAAATCTAGATAACAAATAAACATATCAACGCAAATAAAATATGTTCGATTCAAGTTCAACAACTTCTTCTTAAAACAATGTCCTTCCCAAACTTAACTGGAATAAATCTTTAATTGAGTAAAATAACAAAGACTAAAAATATATCTACTATAGTCTTCTGTGTTTGCCTGTTAAATATTACCTATCAGCTTGAATTCTTTAGCATGCTTAGGGCTCACTAAAATAAAATACAAAACAAATGCAGAAAAGATGTAACTATATCGAGCCTCATTAGAGAAAACATGATGCTGGTTACTCTTAATTGAATGATTGCTGCGGCGAGAATGATTTGTAACAAACTGTAAACGCAGCGCATGCTTACGGGCAAACTCCACCACAAACACCAATTGGGACACGGTAGGAATGGGTATCCATGTCTCTTGAGATTGATGGCAAAGTTTCTCCAAGCTGCAAAGACGTGACTGAGCAAGCATGCTCGACAACCTCTGAAAAAATAAAAATTCATAACGTAAGTATACCATATGTACTGTACTGTAGATAAAATGCAACATGCAAAGAAAATCGTAGTTTAATGCAGACACTCTAACTCTATCCAATTAACTCACCAGATCCTCAAGCTAAAAGACTTAAACAACTTAGTAGTGTCTTTAGCAACGACTGACATAAAATATCATTAACGTAAATAAGGGTGTCATTTCCAGCATATGCCTTCAACACTTATATGTACTTTATGTATATTATTATAATAATGGCTACAAAATTATTGGACTTTGTTCTTGACATAGCTTCATAATGATTGAGCCACATATTCAGAAACTGGACCTATATAGCTTTGTCGTTAATAGCTTTATCAGCATTACTTGAGATCTCTGTGATACTGTCATCTAGTTACCACAAAAGTATGTTGTTTAGCAGCACTGCATTAATACGGCAAAATGTTGTGCAATTGGAACCGGCCCACCCCAGATTAGAGGGTTTTAAAAGAGAAAATTGATGTAACTGAATTTGGATAATAAGTTTGGGACTTTTTCTAAGAGTCAACTGCATTTTTACTTTACTGGTATGTCCTTCCACTTCACTGACACACTAAAATAAAAATTCAGCAAGTAACAGATTTCACCATGAGTAAATTAGATTGCCCGAATAAGCACTCAAGATCACAAAGGCTGTTTAAAAAATGCTTACGTAATCCTCTCATGACATCTCCTTCAGCATCTGGGATGGTCTTTCCTTGTTCCAAAGTAACATTTGCTGCCAGTTTATCCTGTTACATAAAATATTTTAATTCAAAGTAAAAATTGTTTCTAAATCTTCAAAGATTGTCAAAAATCAGTAGTCATGAAATAGAAATAGTAGTTTGAAGGTTAAAATCAGAATAAATAGAAAGAAGACCAAGAAGAATGCTAGCATATTAGAGATCCAGTGTTTTTGGGCAAAAACAAAGATAATTAACTGTTACTAACCATGTTCTCTTTAATAAGATGTTGGAATTTGAACATTATCTGCTGACGTGCGAGGATGGAGGTGTTGGACCAGGCAGGAAAAGCCTTGGCAGCAGCATTTGCGGCTGCTTCCATTTCACCTTGGGTTGCTTTGGGTACCTGGCCAATCACTTCATTTGTTGCCTACAAAGATTATATTTCAATAGATTTTTTAACAAAGCAGGTGAGTTTGCTTCAGTGATTTCACATTTATTTGTTGTTCCAGGGGGAGGGGGTGGAAGTGGTTTAATTAAAATAAGGGCTCAAATAACTGGAGAAATATACTGGAAATGCCATTTTCTTCTTTAGTTTGGCCACTATGCCTTGAAAAATTTTTATCACAGTCAGGCCTTGCCCGGAAAGGCGCTCGATCGAGCGCGCGCGCCTATAGCGCACCCAAAAGAAGCCTTGGAGAGCGATTTATAGAGCCCCTCAAAACGTCAAAACAATATTACCACGGAGCAAAATAATTTCTTGGCCTTTGTCTAATAAACTTGATCAAGCATAAACAATCTTCCCAATAGACCGCAATATTATGATTTGCGTAAGATCACCCCTTGAGAAAAAAATGCAGCAAATTCAACGTTGGGTTTTCGATACCATTTTTAATCTAATAACCCGCTAATAACCACCAAGGTCACAGGCCATCAACCCTCATCTCCGGAAGATTTATTTGATTTTCGAGCAAGCGTTAATCTTCTGTTGAAGTATTATTTTCTGTTTTTCTTAATAATTTAAAATCACCTTTGCAAATCAGAGATCACATTTCTGTCCAAATTACCGCATTGCTTTTCAGTTTTCATTTGCTTTCGTGAGTAGTAGATGTTCTAGTGTCTCTTATAGAATGGATAGCATAAAAAGGGAAACAAAGCTAATGTTCGACTTAAAGCCATGCGTTTTCCTATATTTCTATATTTGTATTAACATAGTGTTTGCTGCATGTTTTGTTATTTAATATTATGGTGCTTTTTGGTATCACCATTGAATTTCTTATTTAACACTCTTCCAAAGCTTTCGATATGAAGCTCTCGATCTTCCAAAGCTCTTGAAGGATGCTCTCAAGGATATTTTATTTAAAGGTGCTAAATAGAGCGCCTAGAGTTTCTAAGGGGCTCTTTTTATGGAGCACCTTCATTTTGCTTAGAGCAAGGCCTGCACAGTGTAAGCTCTTTCTAAGATACTCTGTTATAGAATACTTCCAATGACAACAAACCACACTGACTGGTCCTGGAAAATTACACTTTTGCAAAAAACTAAGAAAATACTCTTGTCACAACAAATTGGTCTATGGTAATTATCTATCTGTCACTATCATTTTAAAAAGTGCCTACTTTTTGTGTACATTATACTACTATCTTATTCTTTCTTTGCTGGATCAAAAAACCATTTGCAGCTTCACAAAAAATTTGTTGAAACTGGTTAACACTGATATAATCAGCAAAAGGGATGTCATATGCTCTAGCCTCTACAACTACTTTAATCTGATGTTAAATAACATAACCAGGATATCTTCTGTGTGAAGCAAAGTTGACTCGTTGTTTGACACAAGTAAGCTTTGGAAGGGCTGGGAAATATTTTGTAAAAAGTTGCTTCTTTGGCAATTAGAACAATTGTTATGGAAGCGAGGGCATGGAACATACCTGACCAATTTTTCATGCAAAAAGTTCTGCAGAAAATTTTTAAGAATATAATCTTTTGCAAGAAGCACCTTGTTTTATTCATGTTCATCAAAAGGAAAGACATGAAGACAAAAGCAATTTATCATATATTAGTGCCTCTTTAACTGGCTTAAGAATTTTTGTTATAATTTTCAGAATTCTTGAAAATTCTTGCTATGTCGATGCTCCAAAGTCCCTTGATGTATCTCGCATATCACAGTAGTTTTAATGATTAAAACAAATGTTCTCTTACATTTTTTGCAATTGGTTTCTTCTCGGAGCTCTGATCTATATTCTTCTCAAATAGCTTATTAAAGACATCCATACATACATGGACATCATATGATTGATCTCTTTAGGATTATTTTTGAATGTTGTTTATTTTTATGTCTACCCCCTCCCCCACCTGTAAGATGGTTAATATTATAGTTAAGCCCCTTCATGAATAAAGAATCATTTTAAGTCACCAAAACAGAAAATTACTTTTATGCTGGTTGTAAAATTGCTTAAACCTTTATATATATACATGTAGCTCATACTTTAATTTAAATAAAACTGGTAACACATCATCACCGTTTTTGGAACATGACCCTTTCTTCTTTTATTCTTTCATTCTAGTAGGAAATTTATGCATGACTCTCGTCGGGTCACAGGAAGACTTAAGTTGCCCTGATGGAAGCAACATTTGATGACGCAAGGATTCCCCTTCTTTACTGGCTAAAGGGAGTGATTAACACTGAGGGCTCCAATGGATGGACGTCAGGTTTTCCTTAAAAGTTACATATGACAAACACTAATGATTGTCAATTTCCTCTCACTCCCATCACAACATGTTTTTAATAAACATACAAATGCTACTAGTCCCTTAACATTTTGCTATAACTATTACAACTATAAAGCTAATAGTAACAAAAGATAATGAAAAAGATGAGTGCAAAAAAATTGTGTTTTCCTTAGACCATGGGCTTCCTTTGCAGCCGTTATTTATAATTTTTCTTCTATAGAATAAGAAGCAAATATTATAGTAGTATATATATAAATTTAAAGATTTGACTTACTGGGTTATAAAGTGGTATCCATTCATTGGTCTGTGATTCAATAAACTTTCCATCAATCAGAAGTTTCGTATTTGGCTGCAAAAAAGTCAAATTGATGACAAGATCAAAACAGCTAATTTAAGATAAGACTAAAATAATACTGATCGTTTTTCAATGTATTTGTACTATATATTGCTTCATGCAAAACCCAATACAAAATAAATCTACCAATTTGTGACATGAACAACATATGGATCCACATAAAAAGTTAAGAACCAATAAAAATTAGTATGTTTTTTTATTTCAAAGGGAAAATGCCCCACAAAATAAGTCAGAATAGGTATGCAATTGTTTGTAATTCTAAAAAGTTTTATTTCATGGAGAATCAAATTCAATCAATTTGAAATAACTGTTTTCTATTTCAATTTTATTAATTCCAAATTTGGGGAAAAATCTCAGATTAAATTTCACTTTGTGGAAGCAAACACAAAGAGCTTTCTTACTTCCCTTCTTAAAAATTGACTTTTAGTGACTTTGTATGAAGAACATACCCTGGCCTGACCAGTATACCATCATCCGGACCATCATGTGGAATCACATAAATAAGACACTAGTGGTTAGGTGTGAGTATGGCTTACTGGTAAGGGTCCTGGGCTTGCCTACTTTCACTAAAGCCCAGCATACAATGCAGATCTTTATGGGCCATACAAGCAGTTTTTGTCTTTTAAAAAAATCTTCTGTTGTCACATACTGCACAATTTTCATTGCAATTCTCTGCACAGCACAGCCTCATTTTAGGCAGTTGGTGCCAGACTCAAAGTATATGTTCAATGAAAACATGGCATTAAGAAGCAAGTATGCAATAGTGCTGGCCATTCCTCTACTCCTTAGAAGTAGAAGAAGGCTGTGCTGTGCAGAGATGGTTAACATCCATTATTTCGAAATAAATGCAGTAAGGTGCCTTTAATAATTTATCACAGGAACTTGCTATGGATGGTGTTATTTCTGAGTCCAAGAAACATTATTGACAAAAGACTGTCCCTTAAGGAGTGTAGAAATATTTCACTGCTATGCACCGCACCATTCCAGCTCAACAATTTTTATTGTTTGAGCACAGCACAGAGCATGATACTTGTCTCTGATCATCAATGACAAAAAACCAAACATGTTTGATCCTGAAATCTGTCGTTCACAATAATATCTTGGACTATTTTCTGCTGCACATAGCACAATTTTTCTCCTCAAAGATAGAAATTGCATGTATCCCTGATAAAAACCTGCAGTGTGTGCTAGATTTTAGAGTGAGGTGAGTTGCCAATTCTCTGTTATTTCAGGCATGTGAATCCATTTAAAAGCTTGGCAGTAACAGACAAAAATAAAATAACTTTTGGAACATAGCTAGGAAAATGTACATTTTGACAGTAGAAAATCTTGAAAACACAATATGATACATATGTACATATCCATTAAAAGAACACATTTTGGTTCTTGTTCACCGAAGTTTATTTTTATAATCTTTTAGCCAAAATTTCCTCACGCTGGCCTGAACTTAAAAGAAAATGGTACAATAATCTTAGCCATTTCAAGATTTTGACATGATGAAGGCCCATCACTGCTTTTTCAAATGCTGTAGCTTTTTACAGGAGCCAAATTCTGTTCCAAAAACTACAGTATATCAAGAGATCTCTAAAAGCCATTACAAATTGGAGTCTAGGAGTCTGAATGTGCACTGAAGCTCAAATATCACAACATTAACATTATCACACTGCAGATCATTACCATTAGTCTGTCCTAACAGTCACTTTTACTATTATTACTGAAAACAGGTCAAATAAAATATGCATGTGTTTCTGCTAAGATATCAACGAGGAAAATAGTGTGAAAACATATTCAACTTACAACAGAGCTTGCAGGACTGTAGCAGCGAGCCGCCAAACTTGCTCTCATTGCCTGGAAATAAAGAATCTTGGCTTAGGCATTTTTCTAATTGAAAACAATTCAGTATAGTGAGTCGTTCGGGAAACCAGTGCTCTTAGAGGCAATGTACGAGAAGCACAAAAATAAAAATCACGATGGTGAGACAGATCCTTATTTTCTACAATCTCTAATGTATAAATTGAAATATAGACTTGATGAAAAATATGCAATGTTAGGCCATGTTAGGCCAGGCAGTAGGTATGAAGGAAAAATTATGCAACTTGGTATTATACAGGAGCTTCACAACTTTAGTCAGGGGTGATGCATAATGATTGGCTGAACGCTGCTTACCTGGCAAGCAATTTTTGAAATGCCATTTCTATTACCAGAGAGTAATTTTGCCATCGTTCTTGCAGTTCAATGTGTGCCTTTTCCCACCACAGCTCGCCAGGCTTACGCGTCACACTCACGCAGATCAGTGGTCACACGCTTTGCTTTTGCGCCGATCGAAGATCTCAATCAGAGGCCTTTTACAACTCGAGGCTACTCAGGACAACGCCCCCTTCATTCCCCCGAGCCATTATCGATATAAAATTCAAAATTTAGAGAAACTGGAGAATGGTAAGAGAAAGGATTAACAGGGCTCTCAGGGGCTCTCAGGGGCTCTCAGGGGCTCTCAGGGGCTCTCAGGGGCTCTCAGGGGCTCTCAGGGGCTCTCAGGGGCTCTCAGGGGCTCTCAGGGGCTATCAGGGGCTCTCACAGAAAGTTTAGGGCTGCATATCATATTCGGATTTATTGTGAACCCCATGACGAGTATTTTAGGGAATTTTGTATTGTGTTAAAATGCACTAAGAACAGGAACCATATTGCATTATACTGATTAGGGGCTAAGCATGCAAATTAATGTCATATAAAAGTATTTTTAGTGTGTTTCAGTTGCAAGTGATCATCAACAATACTGTTTATTTTGCAGTTGTGTAATATACATCCAATCGGAGGACTTATAACAAGCTGACAAGCACTGCACTGATAAGTCAAATGCACTGATGAATTGATACAGAATCCCTCGTTGAAAGCAAAAGTGAAGGCACAAGCTGAGACTAAAACAGAGAGAAGCTTCTCCAGGGACGAAAACAAGTTGCTAATTTTGGAGGGGCGTGGAAGGATGAAAATTCCAACTTTAAGTGAGAAATTTTTCATTCGATCAGTAAATCTACTGTACCTACCAAATTGATATTTGTAAATAGCCCGAACTTGGCCAATAATTAGCCTAAAGCATAAAAGCCTAAATCTCTAAATTTTGATTAACATGAAACAAACATTTAAACTTACTGTAAGAAATAAAGCAACATATAAGCAAAACCAGTATTAGATATACTTAATGATTAGTATTATTCTTTCAGATCAATTGATCAATTTTATCTAAATTGATCAATTGACCAATTGATGCAGATCTATGTATCTAAAATACATTTTTTTCACGATATAGAAGCACCCAGAATTCGAGCCTTTTATTTTTGTTCTTGATCGAAGAAAACTACTAACAATTTTTAGAGGGCCAAATGCCTTTTCGTTCTTTACAATTAAAATGATGATTTGAGAGCAAACTTGTGCATATGCCTGATTCGAAAGATGAAACACTCTTCTTTGATCAAATACTTCTACTGCAGCTTTTGCAATGTGTTCTTGCTTCACAGCACTTTTGTCATAGAATTTACGTTAACAAATAACAGGGGGAGTTTAGCATAAACTTTTTATTTATAAGAAGTGTTGGGAATTTTTAGTTCTGAAAGATTCTTAATTTTTCATTGAATTAACTACTCGTAGATTCTTACAAAACTCCCACTCTAATATTTTCTGATCAATGCGGGTATTACTATTCCAAACTGTAAAGTTTCAAGTTTCTTATCAAGAAAATCACCTTGCCTGTTCGTAATTTGATTCAACTCTCGTCAGAAAGAAAGCAAACGGGGCAATTGTGCAATTTGGATCCAGTGGAGACGGGATTCACAATATAAAACGATTAGTGGATGGGTCAGCTTCAGCCTGTGAATTTTGATGTTTAGAACTTTTACTTTTAAAGTAAAAAAACCTCTTAAAATATAAAATTCAAAAGTTTGGTCTTAAGAAAAAAATTCCAAGTCAACCGTTAAGTTTTCCAACTGTAACTGGATTTTCCAAACTTTGGGGGGGGGGCGTTGCGCCCCCACGCCCCCTATTATTTACGTGCCTGAGCTTCTCGTAGATCAAGATAAATCGGAAGCTAAGACAAATATTCTGGTTCAGTAATATCTAGTGCATTTTTATATAAAAACAAAGAATGGTTGACTTGATGGATTTGCATTCGTAAACTGTTCTATAGAAGTGCAATGATTTTGAAGAATGAGAATCAGGTGAAAAAGTTTCTGAGACCTATAGCTTCACGGATAACCTCAAAGTTAACTTTTTTATTCCGAAAATGGACCATGTTTTGCTAGAAGAGTAATGCTTTCGAAGGCAGTTCAGTTCAGTTCCTTTAATTTTAAAATTCCACTAGTAAATCCCTTTAAAGTACAATTTCACAAATATTACTTTAAATTAAACAACAAAAGCTTTACAAAATTAATGAAATACAATTCTACAAAACAAAGTACAATACAAAAGAAAGGAGAGATTTGCATGAAGGGAATTTTTCTTGTAGGAGGAGTTCTCTCAATAGATGAGCCAATCGAGGAGAGAGCACCTCCTTCGTTAAAAAAATCATTTATGTTCAGAAAAAGGTGTGCATCGAACCAATTTGCAGAAAGTCATCATTGATAGTTGATGGAGACCTTACGACTGATAGTTGATGGAGAAAAAATTGAGTTTAACTTGCCGACGGAAGGTAATTACAAAATTGGCTTGTTTGATCAAGGTGGGGATGCCGCTCAAAGTTCTTGCACCTGCATACTTGACACATTTTTGGAAAGCAGATGTCTCACCTTAAAGAATATAGCACAGGTTCTTGCTAACCTTTTAAACTAACATACAGAAAGATAAAACTAACAGAAAGATTTTCTTCCAGGAGAAGACCGAGAAATTTAACGTATTTTGCCTTCCTCGCCAGTTGCTCAATAAATCTTGTCAATAGTGTCATTTAGGGGCTTTGTGGTGAATGAAGAATAACGAAGCTAGTTTTATAAACATTCAATGCAAGCTTGTATGCATCACGCCCCTTTTAAACATACTTCAGTTCGTTTTTTACAACCTTTCGAAGCTGCTCGAAATTTCCTGACTCATAATAAATGTTGGTATCACCAGCAAACAGATAAAAAATATTTTGGATAAAGCCTTGGAAATATCATTGATATAAATGAGAAAAAAGAAGTTGACCAAGATCCTTGTGGGACCCCATATGTAATTCTTTGATCACAGGAATTATGGCCATTAACATAAACATACTGTTCCCTGTTGCTAAGATAAGGGCAAAACCAAGACAATGCCGTCCCTCTAATACCATAGTGCTCAAGTTTTTTAAGAAGGATTTGATGATTAACAGTGTCGAATGCCTTTTGTAAAACAAGAAAAATGCCACACCCAAATTTTTTCTTGCCTAAAGAATTTTTAACTGATTCTGTTAAACTTATCAGTGCATGATTTATTGAGTGATAAGCACGAAAACCAAACTGAAGACTGTACAGGATATTGTGTATTTCCAAAAAATCATAAAGACGTTTATACATAATTTTCTCAGTAATTTTACCAAATACAGACAGAAGAGATAATGGTCTATAATTAGAAGAATTAAGGGGCAGACTTTTTTGAAGAAAGGAATTTCTTTGGCCAGCTGCATTTTCCGGCAATCTCTAGAATGTCATAGAATCTCTAGAATGCAAAACTTTTTCTTCCGCAAACCAAAGTGGCTGCCTTCGTCAAACACTAAACAACCAATCTTACTTTTTGCAATAATGACGTACTATTGAATTCGGCAAATTTTCTAGACCCCAAAAAATTTGAGTCAAAATACGGCATGGAAAAAGCATTAAAGTCAGCCCCTTTTGCATAGTACACTAACAGAGTTGGAGCAACTATGGTGAAGCAGCGAATGTTCAGCCGGAAAATTTATCTATTAACCCTATCCAGACTAGGCTTTTTGAAACTTTGTGCCACCCCCCCTCCCCCTCCGTAATTTCTTTGTCCTTCTAGCTAGGACAATGAACTTTGGTAGGATGATACTCTTATCTATCCACATTTCGGTGCTACTGTTTCATGCCAAAGTCACGTGGTTTAAAGATGACGTCATCATAATGGCGGCTGGCTGGAGCAAAAATTTAGAAAATTTAAAAAAATCTTAACAAATTCATATAAATTCCAAAATTATTGAATTAGGATTTTAAAATACGCAAATTTAATAAATTTTACTAACAGAAACAAGAAGAATGACATAATTTTAATGTTTTTTCTGAAAATTATTAACGTTCCAACACAAGCACTCGACATCTATTGTTCTTCCTATAAAATATATAATTAAATTAATTTTTAAAATGATAAAATTAGTTCAAGTTCATTTTTAATGCCTCTTGGCTCATACCATCAACACCTAGAAATATGTCAACAAATGCGCGCGCATGCGCAGCAAGAAAAATCCATAGGAAACGATGTTGAAATTGCATTTTCTGGTCAGAATCATAAAAAGGACACAAATTAATGCCTTGATACTAATTTTCATCAATGTATCTACTTTTGTTGCGAATCCGTGGCAGATTAAACATTTTTTTACTTGATTAGCTTTGAAAACACCCCTACATAAACCCCTTGATTAACAAAAAAATTTAATCTTTTTTTAGGAACATGTATCAGACAGATTATAACTAAAATTCAAGAGATCTGAGGGGTATTGCTTTTAAACTTCTGAAGTTATGGAAGAAAAACAAATTTGGGGGAGGGGCATTTTGTGTGAATAGGGTTAAGAGAGAAATTTCAATAACAGACCTTCAATCATGTTTAGACTACATATCATTAAGTTTCCTTAGTTACCAGACTCACTCTATTTAAAATAAGAGACACATTTCTGAAAATTGTTCAGTGCCCCCACCACCAACTGCCCAAATTTGCTCTGGATCCACCCCTAAATCGGAAGGCAAAGAGAATACGTATTTTGAAAAACGATGTTTTATTTGTCAGATACAGCCTTGTCACCGATCAGCTTTCCCCTGAAGGCAATTCAAGTAGAACCGTTTTTTAATGAAATGAACATCTGCCCTTTTCTCATTCAAGGTCGTTTTCTCTGATATGAAAGTTTAATTGCTTTTCATTATGTTTCTTATCTAAGCTATATTTGAACACAAAAAAGCCTGCAGGCGAATCTTTGAGCTCATCAGCTTCAGCCATTGGTTGAAATCTATGTGGAAGAAGCAACTGGCTCAACCAAGAGTGGTGGCTCTCCAGCTTTAAAATGTAATCTTTTAGTTAGCCTCTCCTTCGGAAGCAATGTTCCCTTCCTCCCTCCTTCCCCATCCCCTCCGCCAAAAAACGACGATCCTTAATGTACCTATAATAAATTGTTCGTCTTTGTACTGGGTTTAGTAGAAAGGTAAAATTGTCAGCGCCTTTAAAATTAAAACCCATTTACGCTATGCCGGGTGAATTTTTACGAAATTGAATGCGGCTTTTGCAAAAATTGATTTCGTCCAGGAAAGTGGATTAATTTGCGGATTAACTAGTTCGGATATAGTACAAATATATTTATCCGTATAGATTCAATCAGATTAGAGTTAGAGTTAAGGTTAGGGTTATGATTAGGGTAAGGTTAAGGGTTAAGGATAGGGTTAATTGGTCTCAGTGTCTTTTGCCTACATAAGAACCGCTAGGCAGTCTTCATTTTGTATTAAAAAAATTAGCAAAATTCTGGGAAAGTATTTGTTTCAAAAGGGAAAAAATATACGAAAAGTTGCACTTTAATATCTAATGTTTGAAAACAAGACTTACCAATGAAAAATATTTGTTTTGCTCAAGTGGCTTTTCCGCTATATATAAAAGACGTAATTAAAGTGCTTCACAGTCGAAAGCCAGCTTGCCTCTTGTAATTTATTTGATAACAATGAAGGAACATAGAAACATAATAAGAACGGAATGCTCACGCTGTAAAAAAGTATTGATAATTCTTCAACTTTTTGAACGCTCTACAAGCTACCAGTTCTTCAAACGATAAATTACATATGGCCTACTGATTAAGTCTGATTTGGGATTCTTTTCTAAAACATTTGTGAGTTTTTTTATGAGGAGCCTTTTCTTGTGAGCTTGTCTTCCCCTTTTCTTTTTCAATCTGAAATGCCGGACTTTTCTTATTTTGGCAATATCTCGATGAATGCGTTTCTTGTACTTATGTTTGTTCATCTTTTTTCTTCGTTTCTTGATGAGGCTACCCATTAACAACTCTTCTCTTTTGCCTTTATCTTCAATAACAACTTCCTCGCTTACATTGAAAATGGATGGAAGTTCAATTAAATTCCGAAGAGGTTCTGCTGGAACTCCAAATGGATATATTTCAGGATCTTTATATTTACACGTATTATCTAGCAATGGTTCCACTATTTCCTTGTATTTGAAGGCACCCAGTTTCCAACCATTGTGTGAAACAAATAACGGATTTTCATGTGTAAAAAACTGACTTCTAAGATCAGGATCTATTTTCTTATTTTGCTTTGCCAAGATGATGGGCACTAAAAATGAAAAAAAAAACAAATAAGGTTTCCAATACAAGGTGAGGTAACAAGGTAAGCAAATAGGTGCTGTCAATACAACATAACTGACGAAAGTACATGTAATTGTTTTCTTTGTTTGTTCAAAGTGATTAAATATTTTAAGCAGCCTTGCTACTAAAATCTAGTCAATAAAAAAGGTCCAAATCCACAAGCACAAAATTGAGAATTTCTTGGACAAAAGGCTCCAACAAAAAGTTACATAATACCCATGGTCTGTCACTTTGATCCAAAAAGATATATTTGATCCATGTCTAAATAGTTGGGAGTATTCAAAATGGCAAATGAAGAAGTCAGCTGAAATAAGCAAAACAATTGATGGCGGTACCTTTAAATGAAAATAGAAATACATCAAGCTGCCATTAATTATTTTATGGGAAACATTTTTTCAAAAATATCAACGAAGAATCTTTCCTATGCTTATATGCCATTACAATATTTACAAAGTTACACTTGCAACTACTAAATGCTATCAAAACAGCAGTAAATTTTTAATATCCATTAATATCCAGTTTTATCAGTTCTTATATTCAAAGATTATTATCTGAAATAAAAACAAATGTATCTCCACAGTTCACCAATGATTGAAGTGCTGAGCAAAGTTTTGTTTAAACATAACAAAAACTAGGAAGTGCTTTTTTACAAGGTTCCATGTAAGGTCCAAATGAAAATAATCTGGTGCAATTGGATACTTTAAAAGGAATTTTGAAAATCACTCAAATTTTTAAAATTGCATGTTACTGTCTCTTAAATGGCAACATTTTGGTTGTCCTAATATCCGCAAAACCTATGTATCTTTGATACCAATGCAGGGAAAATCTGTTGTATACTATCAACCCAATAAAAATCTAGACAGTAAAGAAAAACGGGACTAGGGCAATACCGAAGTAAAAATCACAATTCATTCTGCTACACCGCAGGTGTGGATTCAGATAAAAATCCAAGTGGCATAGCCAGCCAAAAAGCAGTGATCATGCCCTCACCTCAAATTTTTAAAATGTGGATGTGGCCAAATTCTGTCATGCCCAATTTTGGAGTTGATGAGTTCCTTTTAGACAAGAAAGTTTAAATCTTGTAACTAATGAAAAAATTCTTATGAACCTTTGGAATGAGCTTTTTTTATCATTTAGCAATAATCTTCCTACACCATGAAATTACCTTTGCGTCTTATAGCTGTGACATTTTTTGGTATGTTGGTCATAACTTTAGACAAAGTTCTGACAATTATCAAGCAGAATTGTAGGAAAGACACTAAAGAGCATTAGTACAGTATAATAGATTAAGTTAGTTTCGATCAAAAAATTGTTGTTCTCCTAATTTCTTTCAAGTTGGAGGCCTAAATTTATATGTAAAGTTTACAGATAGGCTCCAATTTGTAAATGAAACAAAAAATCACATGAAACTGAATGGGAGCTTTTTGGTCATCTTTTCGACAAACAGTTTTATTAATAATTTATTGAAGGTATTTTTAAGCCATCAAGATTATCTAACAACCCAAATAGAACTGGCAGATGGATAAAACAAATGGGCCAATGAATATGAAATGTCAATTTTGATATATTTCAAATCTCATAAGATGACATATATCATAGGAAATTAAAATAATGGATAGGCCTAGTTGCAGAATGCTTTCTGAAAAGTTAGACTTAATAGAAAAATACCTTGCAAAATTAGTTTAGCTAAACAAAAACATTGATGTTTCTATTAACTTGTGGTAAATATCCACATGACTTGACTGTCCTTACTGAGTCTAGTAAACAAGGGTTTTAAATGAAATAATTTGATCTTGTAAATTTTCAAGTACATGAAAAGTTATATGATAAAGAAATAAAATTGAGGAAACTAAAAGTTTATGCTTTCAGATTTGTTGGTTTAGCAAATTACACTGCTATCTCTTCCGTCCAGCTTTAGTGAACAGCACCAAGATTTGGCATTCATTCAATCAAGAAAATTATCTGCATATGTTCATCTAGTAACAATTGATTACTAAAAAGGCTGAGGGTTTGGTTTGGTTGCATAAAATGACCCTGCTGGCTGATTTGATGTCCCAACATAAAGCATCTTTATTGGTTAACCAAGGACCAAAAGCAGGCCTTTCGTGCCTTTCACTCCTCCACATAGAGCAACACAATTAAGGCTGAAGAATCCTACCATTAACGTAAAAGATGCTGGAGATTAACATGAGTCATGGCTGCTTTGCAATAAGCTTTTGCTTGTATTTTAATTACAGAGAATTACCTCGCATATTGTGGACCTAGCCACAGCAGTGTCGCCATCATTGATAAATGATGCCTTGCATTCTTATTCATGAAATAACACATGATGATTAACATGATGGTCATAACATCTGATGATTATAATGATGGTCATGCCCTCTGGAAATGGCAGGACTAGACTTTGTTCTCTCCTGCCTCACTCCTATTGTAAGGCATGACCAAACATAGGGAACCAGCACTATTGGCATAAGATTAAAACACAGGGCTTGGTCATGCTCATAGTCATGGGCATGACTAAATTGGGAACCCTCTGTTGTAGTCATGCCCAACAATAGAAGAGTGGCTTCAGAGGGCTCCATATTTTTGCGTGGAACCATAGCTGTTACATTGGAGAATATTATATTTTTGAAAAATGTTTTCTCTGGAAATAGATGGTCATGCTAGCTTTGCCAATGCAGCACAGAGAAAAAATTCTAGCCCAATGAAAAATTGTTTAAATTGTTTATTTTAAAAGACAAGTTGCAAACCTTTATTATCATTATCAAAATGTACCGTAACTAATATCTATTTCAAATTATATGGAAAAACTGCTCCAAATAGTGCTTTCCAAAAGTTATGGAACTGGTGCAACTGGAAGCAGTAGAGGCAATAGAGTACATCGTACATAATTGCTTGGCTTGGATGTGTCCTATTTGTTATGGGCCTGAGAATAGGGTGATAAATATTATATCATCATGAATCTACACAACCTTGCATCATGATAATGAAATATTTCATGAAAATCCACTAGGGTATCAAAAGTATTGAATGGCACATGAATGATCGAAAGCGATTGTTATGCAAATTATTTCTGATTTTAAGTGGCAAATGGCAATTGGTTGAAAGCAAAACAACCACCAATCAAAACTTCAATCTATTTAGAGCATTTGTTTGAAAAATAACAGTAGCAATCATCTTTTAACAGTTTCAAATTTCAATATTCTGATCGGTAGCTGCAAACTTTTGAACCCCCAAAAAGCCTTCTTGAAATAGATCAATATATTTGGGCAACATACTATTGTGGAATTTTGTATTAGGCCTGGAAAATTCTAACAATCAATGATTCTCTGGTTTTTGGGTGACCATTTGAATCATGGTTTGTAACGTTTTTCATTTGAAGTCAAACTTCATTTGGTAAAGTTGAAGATTGGACTTGATTCTGGCTAGCCAAAGCTCTGATTTTTGTATGGAAGTAAATCTTTGTAAAAAAGATTTCCATTCACTCAGGTGACTTTTTCTTTTGTATTTGTGCAAAACACCTTATTCAAGTTTCATGTCTTTTACTGTCCTTTAGTGAAACGCAGTTAGATAAATTGAACAAATTCTCTCCCCTTTAACATCAATTTTTTTGTTGCTAACTTCTCGGTTTTTTCACTACTGCAACACTCCCGGAAAATATTTTTTCAATTTTCTGCAGCTATTATGTGGCTGCATCTAGCTTGGTCAACATTTTTTTTAAAATTTTAAGACCACTTTCCTGTAAAGTTTTTATAGGTACCAATGACCACCTCTCATTTGAAAATTATCTCACTTAGGCATGGTCTACAATTTTACAAACAAAAATGATTTTTTATGTAATTTATCTTCAATCTTCAATCGTTTACTCCTAAAGGCTTTACAACCAATCTGGAGCAATTACTCAAGGAGCATTAAAAAAGGAAAATTAACTCAGATAGTTGGATTAATACCATTTCCACACAGCGCTCCAGTTTGTTGATTTCTACAAAATGTTGTATTTGGTTTACATTTCTAACTGAGTTTTCTATGGCGTCAGCAAAATTTGCAAACTTTTCCCGCCGAAATTTGCTACAAAATACGCCAATTTCACCTAATTCATGCAATCAAATGTTTTTTAATGGTCAAAAATTTGACAAAAAGTGCCGCCATTTTGAACAAGGTGGTGCAATACTTACCCTGGTGTTTAGTGTATAACGAAATATTTAAATAACGATCAGTTATTTTGTTTTACATTCTTCGCTAATTTCCAATTTTTGTTAATATTTTTGGGCTGGGCTTAAGAATAATTTTGAAATTTTGTTATAGCCCCAATATCTGTGTGCACACTTCAAGTGCACAAGTATACCAAAGCGAACGCTTGGCTTGATGGCGCTTGCGCTCGCTTGTATACACACTTTAAAATTTGCTCTTGCACACCCGATGTCGCGTTGGCCAGACGGCAGAGTATGTAAGAAATGGTAGCAATAAATCATACCAATTTTTGATGGTGCATGAAATCTGCATTGATGCTCAAGGAGGGCATTGCATCCAATTTTCATCCAACTTTTAAGACTTATCGATAAACCTGCCGCCATTTTCATCATGGCTGCAAGGAAGGTTGCCTCGCGTTCGATTTTGGAATTTAGGAAACGAGGTTACTGGTGAAACCATGGTAAAGAAAACATCGAACCCTATCCATTGCTCATTTAAGTTAGCTGACTTTTTGATCGAAGACTGAAACATTTTCGAGATGGACCAGCTACCTTTCAAGCATATAGATGGAAGCATTTCTATCCCATGTACTAAATGTGATGAGTACGTTGATGTGCAAAAGCTTCAGGAACATCGTGAAGCCCATCGCGTCTGGAAAATATTTCGCTGTAATGCAGAAACTGTTCCCAAAACCACAAAGCAGCTTTTGAAGAAAAGACGTAATATCATTAATGAAGCGATTGGGAAAGCCGATCCAAATAGGCCAGTTCCTGTGAAGGTTTTGCAGAAGATTGACTGGGCTTTTGAAAAGATTCGAAAGACAATTTCGGATGACAAGACAGGTTTTATACAAGATACGAGAAGTAAATTGAATGAAAATATAGCAGCTAAAAACTATCAAGTTGCGGGAACATCAAGTAAGCTCAAAAGCTCTGGACAAGCTGTTGGCGTTTGCCACAGTCAAAACGAGAGGTGGAGGACTATTGATGAGGACAGGTAGTAATAGTTGCCTTTTGAACACAGAAGGGAGGTTTAGTGGGATGTGAAAGTATTTGAGCCCCATTGATCACCTCACCCCTCTTAACAACTATGTTCAAAAAATTTTAAAGTGGTTTCACTTCCAAAAATTTATTTGAACTGTAATTTTCTTGGCAGACATGTTGGTGTTTTTAGAAAATGCTGTTAAATTGGCAAAAGCATGACTTTAATTGGAATGGATTTTAAATTGGAATGTTTGGAATTTTGGGGGGTAGCTGTATTCAAGGTTTTTAAGAGCTTCTACTTAAACCATGGATCAAAGCAGTGAAAACACCTCTGATATATTTGAAAAACAGCCTAAACCTATCAAACATATTTTTGTTATTTTTTTAGAAGAAATGCATGAACCATAGTTTTTTTGAAAATTCAGAATATAAGTACCCTAAAGTCACCCCTGGGTTGAACAACACTGGGTTAAAGTACCTTTTCATCACCCTGCTGGCTAATAAAGATTTAAATTAAAGTTCCACCAAGAACAACTGAAATTGTTTTGAATGGAAAGCTTAACAGTAATTGATGAGCAATTTTTTTCAGAAGAGATGCTCAATAAGCTTCAAATCTGTTTAACAACAGATATTGGCATCTAGTCTTACATAATTTTTCAATATGTGTTATTCAATATGCACAGGAGATTTGGGACACAGTCGGCCTTCAAACAGTACTGGCTGTTTGGTTTGTTTAGGCCTGCATTGGGCACAATGCTCTCCAAGAAAAATATGTATTATTGTGATGCTGTGGATGCTTGTGCCGATTTGACCAAAGGCTTGAACATCTTCCTCTTCCAAGGCTTATAAATATGCTCTGATAAGAATTTTAAAGCCCCCTATTCCTATTATAGCCCTCTTCTAGCACACCCTAGCCCTCTCCCATCCCTACCTACCAGCCTAATATAATAATATTGACTCGGGTGCACTAGTCGGGGGCACCTTAGCATCAATTCTGCCTACATATTTTGGAAGTTTTGCTAATTTTGATCAAATAGTTTCTTTCCCATTGCACCCTTGATTGTGAAAGTTGTAACTGCAGGCACACTCCCATCTCTACCTACCAGCCTAAGTAAATAATGTTGACTCGGGTCACTAGTTGGGGGCACCTAAAGCATCAATTCTGCCTACACATTTTGGAAGTTTTGCTAATTTTGATCAAATAATTTTTTTCCCATTGCACCCTTGATTGTGAATGTTGTAACTGCAGGCACACTGATGCTCATTATGATCTAAGGTTGTTTAAATGCAGTAATATTCTCTTATTCAACAGATACACATTTAAAGAAAGTTGTCTTGGTACTGTTGAGCACGGCTTCTTTGGTGTATTTGATGGTTACAACAATGCAGTAGCTGCAGATAAATGCTCCAAACATTTTTATGACATTCTGATTAAACAGATTGTCAAAACTAACAGTGACTTTGATTACCACCAAATGTCTGAAGATCAAATTGAAAAAAGGATAGAATTAGTGAAGGAAGCACTAAAGGCCTGCTTCCATGAAATGGATTCTTATCTATTGATTGGTGAGTTTGAATCATCAAAGCTTCGCTGGAGTGGGACATCAGCAACTATTTGCTACATTGAAAATGACACATTGTTTATTGCGAATGCTGGTAGTGTTAGGGGTCTCTTTGTTAAAGGTGATGGGTCAGCTGTTACCATCACTCAAGACCACACGCTTGAAAACAAAAAGGAAAGAGACAGACTAAAAAAATCAAATGCTTCTTTGTCTCTGAGTACAAGGTCCTCCTTGGTAAATGGCTTACTTGCAAGCACTAGAGGTTTAGGAAATCATGGTGATCCTGTATTGAAGTCATTGGTAATATCAAGCCCAAATGTTACTGCATTGAGAATTGATCCTGATGACCAATTTTTAATTTTGTATTCGGCTGGAATCTGGGAAATATTTAGTGATAATGAGGTTATGTTTCTTTTAGAAGATATCATGCCTGACTTTTCAGATGTTGATGTATTAAGAGAGCACCTATTGAAACAGGAGCTTGGCAACAGACCCAAAGGACAAAATGATCAGATGGCAAAGATTGATGAGATTTCTGTTGATCAAGTACAGTCTGAAAGAGATAATCAAGATATTTTGGCAAAGAAAGAATCAAAGTCCAAGCGCCAAGCAGATTTTACATCCAACATTATTGGCCAGAATGGCAATCTGGATGAGGGTGAAAACGCAGTTGAAATTGAAGTAGATCAAACCTTTGAAGGGTCACTTGCAGAAAGTAACATTTCTAGCGAGTCATCATCCACTGATATACGATTACCTAGCCCAAATAGCGGAGAACAGTCTTACACAGAGAGCAAGGCTTGCTTTTTGGCAAGGGCTTTGGTTGAGCGACTTGTTTACAGTGCTTTGCTAGCAGGCTCTCATGAAAATATTACCGCAATGGTTGTGCTATTAAATGGGTGTCCAATCAATCTATACTTACTACCTGAAGTAAAAAGGAAGTCTGTTGTACAGAGGATAATTTCAAAGATTGAATAAGATGTATTTGCTAAGACAGCAGGGTCATCGACAGGGAGGGAGTAGTCCTCAAAGACCTTTTTAAACATTTCTGAACCAATGCAACTCACATTTGAAGCCTTCGTTTTATGTTTTGTAAATGCTCTTAATGATTGAATCAAGGTTAGGACCTTTATCGTATCCAAGGATGTGACCCTTGGTCTGGTCCAAAAGAAGGTTCAAAAGCAAATTTTTAGGCAATTAAGAACTCTCTCCGAAAAATATGACTCAAGAACTATTCATTCTATAACTGGAGACTAATACGGGAATTAGTAGGTAAAAAGACGTTAGATAAAAGAAGATAGATGTAACCCAGAAGACAAGATTATGAGTCACCTTATCTTTCATCGTTTTATCTACTGATTGCTTTATTTAGTTTTTCTTTGGCTTTCTCAACTTGGAGAAACAACTTGGAGAACCATAATACATTGTTGTGTGTTTTGTTCGATCAGCAGTTTATTGGTGTGGTCAATGTATCTAGATAATAGTTTTTATCTGTTGTTAGTAACCTTGTATCGACAATGATAAGTTTTAGCAGTGCTGCCGTATTGTAGTTATACTATTTGCACTTTTATATCGCTTTACAATAACACTTACAATATATGAAGTCGATAATTTCTATATTTTAGAAATCGAAACAACATCTTCTACTGTTGACATAACAAATAAAACCAAATATCAAAACGACAATCGTTTAATTACAATTACTGATCTTATTAAGATATTTCTGTACATATATATAATTTTAATACTGCTTTTTATATAAATAGGCATCATATTTTAAGATTTTAAACTACGGTATATTTCTATAGAATGAATCGCTTTCCTGTCGAAGAGCTATTTTATTGTCGAGACCTTGAAATCATTTGGACCGATATGATGTACACAGTCTCCAAAAAGCTTAGAGGATGAAATGACAAGCGAAGTGATATAATCAGGAATCGCATACCCTGATCAAAAAAATGGTTGACCTAGATGCTTGATTTCGTAACGCTGTAAAAAACCATCATACCTAAAGGTCTCTTATTCTCTCACCTCCTGCCTCGATATTTTTACTTCGTAGTTTCCCTACCTTTTTATCACAACTGCGTTATTTGGTCGAAATACTCTAAATAAGCCGTAGATATAATGAAACTTACTTAATAAGAATGTGAGAGCATTAGGATTTCAAATGATATTAGACAATGTTCAGATGCAAATTTTGAATGCAGTTGACTCTGGCTCTAATACATTAAGTTTCTTTACATGATTGTGGCCTCACTGTCATTTACTCGAAGTCTAAACAGATGCATTATAGTAACTGTCTTCTGGCGTTCGCCATGTCTCTGAGGTATGCTCGTCTCACACGCAATCTTGGCATGCACAGCTTCTTGCGTATTCTATGTATTTCACTTTGTGGGACCCGTCAGGACACTTGAGCAAAACTGGCCGTTTCACAATTCCAATTTTCCGACAACAACGGCAGGCACTTTCGTAAAATGGCCAGTAGGAAAGAAAAACGCTTGCAGATTTGCAAGTGCCACGACAAAACTTCACTCTGACACCTGGAACAAAGAGAGAAGATGTTACTTCCTTTCTTACTTCTGTTTATTCATCCGAAGCCCATGTGACTTACATGTGACTATTGAGGTGGCTTATCACAGAGACTCGTCACAAGTTAAGAAACATCTGGTAGAGGACGTTTTCAAGACAACATTCATTTTCAAAAATAAATTTGATTTTAACTTAAAATAACGAACTTGATATAGCGAGATAGAATAATTGAAAAAGTTTTAAAATAGTTTTTTGGTTATCTTATATTGAACGGATATTACCTGATTTACTGCAACCAATTTCATTTCGTATAGTGACTTTAACAGTCTCTCTTTCACAAGTTACTCCCATTCTGTCCCAAGGTGAGCTTTTTCCAGAAATTTCCTTTACAAGGAAGGCAACACCAAGTAACATCAGTGCCATAGTCGGTAGACTCCTCATTTTGTTTCTTCTTTCTCTGTAATTTAAAACGACCGAGTGAATACTTTGATTGAGTTTTACAAATAGACAGCTAACCTCAAGTAACCTCTGACATCAACTGACCAACGTTTTTGTTAAATGATAAAAAACTCCTCTTTTTATACCCTACAAGAAGCTAATCACGTGACCAAGCACGTGCTAAATTTGCAAAGATGTTGCTGATAGCAACTTATTGTAAGATTCTGTAGATTAATGTTAAGGGTAAAAAACTCTTATTCTACAAGAAACATCGATCTTTTTCCGTCATAGTTGAAAGCATATTTGCTGGTTCTGTCATTCTGGGGCTGTAAAAGTATCGGGAAAATGGAAGGAGAGTTGTTGGAAACAAACTATCCTCATTTTTAAGATTAAAGAGTGTAGATAATGTGGCTAAAAGTTCATTCATGTTAGTTTGGCTAAATGTGACAAAGCTGTGATAGAAGCATTCTTGTAATGCGTAATCTAGAAAGAAAGGCTTTATGAATGACTGAAGAATCTGATTGAAAAGTAGGTAGGTAGTAAACATAAAGAATCAATGGATGATCGTACAATTTGTCCATCCTTGACGTTTCTCAGTTCAATAGGTCTGAATGCGGGTGGTTGTGTGAGTGCAGGTGGGACGAGCTGTGCACTATATTTGATTGCAGCAACGGATTCAAGATAAAGATCACTCAAAACGTTTTCCCACACAGGTTATAGTTCATTTCGTGGGAAAGTTTGTTTTGTTTTGTGGGGAGTTTGAAGCAAGATGTCCCTGCAGATCAATGCATTCATTGGATACCCCCACATGACTGTCTTTGTCCGTGTGAAAATGAACCTAAATCTCCATAGCACGTGATCAAATTTAATCCTCTGTTTATTTAGCCTCCTGTGTTGCTTTCATTTTCAGAAATAAAATCAGGAACCTACCTAATTCTTAATTTTTTTTGCAACTTTACTTGAACTTTCACTCATTTTTTAGATAAAGGTTTATCTTGTTGTAGCACCTCTCAAGACACAACATGTATGTGATTATAGTTTAGCGGCAGCATGCATATTTCTGAAATAATAGATAAATTGGCTAATTTTAAGATATTTCCATTGTAGCATGAAAATCCCATTCCATATTGAGAATATGAATTTATTTATTGCATCGCCCTCACAATTAGATCAGCTATTGCATTTGTTTCCAGAATGGCAAAGAAAGATGAAGTAGCTGGTACATGTTACTATTCCTAATTGAAATCAGACTTTGAAGCATTTTGCTCCGCAACAACACTCAAAATGCTCATTTTAACTATATATATGCTAAAGTGGAACTCAGATTGATAGCATAACAGATGATATTTTTCTTGAAAAATGTCTCACTCATATAAGTTGTGCCTGTTTTAAAATTCACATCAAGCATATTTCTCAAAGTAATGTCTATGTTGATTTTTTTACAAGGTATACTACTGTGTGATGTGAGAAAAGTTTGTAAGAAAAAATTATTTCCTAGAGAAAATCCTTCCCTAAGCTTTTTACATTAACATATGAATGTTTAAAACATAGAATCAGAAAGACGATTTTTTGGCTTTTCAAATGACTAACGAGGGTAATGATAAATCCAGTTTGAAATTTTTCTTAATTTTCATTAAGTGATTGTTTTCTTTCTGAGGCAGCTAAATGAATATCCTTCTTTTAAATGAATATCCTCCTTTTAAATCGGCTCGTACAATCCAAAGTTACAAGACAATAAAGATGCAAACTCGATTCCAGCAGAAGGACTGGAGGGGTTTAAAAATTGCAACAAGCCTCCTATTTGAATGAAATAATTTAACTGATAAGTGCAATTAAGAGAGTTTTTGTTATTCAACAACGTTGTTATGATGCTTTAACAAAGAAGTTTAAGAGTTTCCTTTTGGCAAGCAAGTTAATTAAATTCAGGAAAGGATTTGAAGGTAAAAGAGAACATGACATTGGCAGAGCCACCGCTGGAATGCAGACCTAGCTAAGAGTTTGCTTTTGTAAACAATTACTTGCAGTGCTGTACAGTGTTTGTGCCAATTCAGTAAAAAAAATAACAAGTGAGAGAAAAAAATATTCTTGCAAGTTATTGCATCGTTAGGAACACGAGAAAAACTTGCAAGAAAGACCCTGAGAATTACTAGCATATCTAAATGAATAAGATGGGCACGGGCCTATTTTTGTTGCAGTTTTCACCTAGCGTCGTACGTAACATCTAGCTTGTTACGACTTATTACATGGCAATTACATTCCTGGCTGCAAAGCCAAACAAACGTATCATCGACCTTTCAAGCATTTAATATTGATTATTTTCCCTGGTACATTGTATTACCAGATAAGCCTTAACTGTGCATGGCGAAAGGCCAAGCGGAAAAGCTGTAAGACTCCATTATCTTTCAACCTATATTAGTCGTTTGGAAAATGAATTTGAATTTCTGAAATATCACGATGGATTTCGCGAAGAATTAATGCTCGACGATTCATTGATCTCTACTTCGAAGCTCGAAGAAAAAACCGCAAAGTTATCAGTAACGTGTGATTTGCGAAATAAAGTGGATCTCTTGATCAGCCAACGTTCTGCTTCAAATCAATCAGCATGTTAAAATAATCATCTCAAATTCATTTAAGCATCCTTGACTAACAAGTGTAAAATCGATTAAAGACAAGTTTTAATTATAAAAGCAGAGATGAGATTATTAACTTGCATTAAGTTATAAAATGTTATAAAGATAAAATTATTTAAATTTAAAAATGAATATGAACATACATAATGTCATGAAGAAAAAAATTGTTTACGAAAGCAGAAATGTAGATATGCCAATAAACACCGTTTACACATCTGTCAATGACTGTGATGTCACTCCCTGCAGTGAATGAAATCTGACGTTGCGGCCTACTAACAAAACTTCATACTGCGCTAAAAGGACGCTAAAGCTATTTATAGCTTTGAAAAGATCTCTAGCAAATGAAGATCAATGCTTGAAAAATAATCACTTACTGAAATACAATTATAATACCTATTTCTCTGCCTTCTTGAAATCAGCCTCTAAAACGATCACAGTGTCATTTGAACTTGGCGGCGTTTTGTTTCGTTCTGTCCCTTTCCCCCAGATGTCTTTATTATACTGCTGGCGGATCTCAATGGTCTGGTACACACGCTAAACCGGTGAGGGGTAGTGGTTATCGTAAAACCAAATTTCCCAGGCTTCTAAATGGAGGGCGGTTTGGCCTCTTAATAATTCACACCATAGCAACCGTTTGTATTTGCTCATTCACTACCATGGATACAAATTAAGTGCTCAGTCACCAACGATTTCTAGGACTGAGCACCAGCGAGGCCTGTTGCAAGCTAACCTAGTTGCAAGCTTGCAGCTATTGCTTCAGTGCATGTAGTGAATCAATGCATGGCAAAATGATTTTAAATAACTATCGATTTGCGAAAGCATTGTCAATCAATCTTTAATTGTCTGCTTTTTGTTGCAACAATTCAAGCTGTTCATGTCAGCAAGCTCATTAACTTCTTTTTAATTTTAAATTTTAGCATATCTGCAAATAAGTCTATGCAAAGATGTATTGAAATAAAAGCGAGCACTGTCATTTAGACATCATTCTTTAGGGCATCTAGGAAAAGAGAATCTAGACCTTTGAATGACTAGAAAAAGGAATTTAAACAAGTGCAATTTAGTTAAATTCTACTATTGTCTAAGGCTTGCTGCAATGAGTCTAAAATGAACCCTTTCAGATTTTTTTTAATATTTCTCTGTTGCAACGATCAGTGACAGTTTTGCGTGGAGATATCGTATTGTGAGCACGTGCAAAAGCTTATTTTAGGTCATTTTGATAGCAACGTTACTGTTGATGATGGTGGCGATGGTTACGGGAAGATGTGACTCATTTCAGCCTTAAAACGACCTATCCTAGTCATACTGCATGTGGCTACTGGGAAAAAAATCAAGTGCTATTCTAATGTGGGAAAACATGGGTATCTATTCCTGGGAGAAATCGTGAGAATTTTCCCAGAATTGAGTGGTACGAATCAATTCATACAAAAACAGAAGCCTGCAAGCAATACCTGAAACTATAATGTAGGGTGCCCTGGGAATATATTTAGTGGCAAGCGTATCCCCTGTTAATGTGTGGTGATATCTTTGTTTGAGGTAAACCTGCCATATATGCAATATCCAAATCAATTATGCAACAACAATGAACTACCTCACCCTAAAGATGATGTTCAAACTACAAGCACAAAGAGATGTCACAGACAAAGCTTTACCAAATTCTTCTGATCATTCCTCGATGCAACAACAGACAATAAGCATCCTGGTGACATCATTTTCCTATCACGTTAGACCTTGATCGCATTGTCTTGCTTGAAGCATGCGATGACAAATTTCGTGTCTAGAAGTGGAAGGGTTTCTTCCTAGTTGTAAAGCCTGTAATACTTTGATCTCGAATGTGACAGGTAAAGAAGTGTCATGCTGTGGCAGAATATAGATCACTTTACCAAGTATTAAGATGTCTTTTGAAGCCTTGATTTAAATAAATGACAGTAAATTGGTGGCAGAGTAACTCTCTTTCTCATTTGAATCTTTCTTCTTTCATTTAAGATAATGTACATATATTTAGAAGCATTAAAGCAGGGACTAACCAGCTGCAAACAGCACTTTGAGACTTCTTACAATATCTACGTAGTATTTATCATTAGAAAGAAGGATAAAATTGCAGCAATCAGTAACTGTCTAAATCAATCTTTGATCTAGTAAAGCGACTGCTAATGTGCAAAAAGATATTTAATACCAAGCTTTCAAAACACATTAACAGAAACGATTACAACGGATTATGTTTTGTTGTGCGATTAAAGACTTTCGCAATATCTATATTTTTGTCAATTCAAAATAGATCCTCACACAGAAGCTTCTTAATAGGGTTTTAACGGAGCAAGAACAATCAAGTATTCTTGAAATATCAAATATCTCTTCATTTTCCAGACCAAAAGAGAGTTATATCAATTGTTCTTAAACGGTAATAAATCTATCAAATTATCGTAAATATTTCTCTTTAAATCACCATGAAAAATGCTACCAATATATTAGTGTTTATAGCAGAGTTTATAAAGAAAGCGACGATGGTTTGAGGAGCCGCTTCTTTGCAGCCAGGGACACCAAAATGATCCAAGGGCAAAGTAGGCAGGTTTAAGGACAATAGAATTTGAAATATAGTTTGCAGCTTCTGCTAATTCCTTCACAACTAACATTCTTATTCCATCTGCTGTAGGTATCTTGGAAACTGACTAGCTTCCGACACATGAAAATTGCTAGCACATTTTGAGTACCATTGCTATATGAAGAAGAGTAAAACAGCTTGAAAAAGAGCTACAGTTGAGAAAACATAATAAATCCCCTAAATTAGAAATTCCACGGTCAAGGGAACTTGCATGAAAAGGACAAAGGCTGCCATCGTCTCTTATTTCAACACGCCATAAGTAAGGAGGGGGGTTGCCCACCGTGACCCCTCTTTGATTTGATACTTTTACCCTTATTTGCAATCCATTGCAACAAAATCATGACAACATCATTTCATTAACTGCTGCTTGTGTCATATCTGCCATACTTGGTTGTCTTTTGAGCCTTATTATTGTCATTCTGAACATAAGTATCCATTATTACACTTATTTGCTTATCGTGGAAGAATCCATTCATCTGACGTAACCTCGAGAAGTGAAGTCGTAAAAGGTTCATTGTCACTTAGCAATATGTCAAAATAGCATCCAGCCATTGATTAATTGACTTTTTGAGTAAAAAGAGAGAGAGATTGAAAAAACAAGATTTTTCTGCGACGGAAGAATTTTTTTAAAAGATCAAGATTTGCTTTTTCCTGTAACTTGAAACTTTGTAAACATATACAATTGAAAGCAAGTAAGTAACTATGCAGAAGTAAGAATATACATTATCAAAAAATCTCTTTTGCAATCGCTAATATGAAAAGGGCTATCAATCTTCAACAGAGCTCATGCTTCTTAAAGTGATAGGTAAAAAGTGAGCCAGTAATGCACGGAAAAAACAGTGCATCAAGAATAGGAAAAAATGCTTTCAACCACCTAAATTAATTGACAACTTTATAAAGATTATTAAATAAAGAAATCCGAGTTTAAACTTGAAAAAATGGAAGAAGGGCAAGGTATTACGGAAATTAGAAGCAACGGAAATAGAGTTAAAAAGGCACCTCATAATCCATTGACCACTGCAAAGGCCAAGTTATATTGCTATTGTTAAAACAATGAAGTGGGTAATTGAAAAATGTAGATCTTTAGTACCATCAGTAGAATGAAGGAAAATCTACAGCAGTTTGGTGGTATGAAATTGAATTGTGGAACGATCAGAAGAAGCTTGTAAAATGCATTGCAGAATTTGCTTAAAAAAGGGGAAATTGAATCTCAGGCTACCTAAAATGTATCATTTTAAAAGCAGCATTCTATTCTCTATGAATACATGTAAATTTCATTAAAAAAATCCTCAGGTATGGAAAGATACTGTTGTGCATAATTAATTTGTAAGCAGGATAAAATGACACCGAACGACTAAATCATTCATGCGGGCATTCATTCTGTCAATGAAAATTAGTAAAGAGACCAGAGGGGACTGCGGTTGGCTTTCAGCGGAGCCTGGGAAAAACTCCATGTAACCCTGGCAGCAACCTCGCCAATTCAACGTGATACGCATGAAGCAGCACTTTAAAGCAATTGCGCATGGACAAGTGTTCAGTTTGCGATCTGACCTCTTACAGGTGTGAGCACTGTTCAGGAAGCATAAGAGGAGACAAGAGGTGAAAGAGAAGAGTTAAAGAGAGGTGCCGAGAAGTGTCCTTCGTACGATCTACGATCAGCATCCACTTGCATTTTCAAAACAAGGTAAGGAGCAAATATTCATATAATATGAATTTCCTAGCTTTTCGTAGTTTTCTAGTTTTCTTGAAACCTCATTGTTTCTTGGAAAAGATAAGAAACCAGGTAAACTGTGTTTTCGAATAGCAATTTAAACTTTATAAAGCTTATTAGCAACAAATTTGCAAACGTTTTAGAGGACAACATTGCGGAAAATACCTTTGGCACCCATTGAAACTCTTTTATAAAGCTTTTCTTCAAACCATCAAAATGCATCTTTTTTTGCTAAAACACTTTTTACATGAAAAGTATAAAGGTACAAAGCATGCTTGGAAAAAACAGATCAAGTAGGCAGCTGCTGATTAGTTTTGGCTGTCTATTATGATAATTTAGACCTGTCGCACTTTTTTTAAATAAGCAAACAGAAGAACCTGAAGGTTAAAATTTCCGTTCAAATTTACAGCCTATTTTTTCTGATTCAGATTGCATATCATGAAAATCATTATCATCTTTTTAAAGTTTCCAATGAAAAGGTGCTGTTTCAGTTTAGTTTTTATCCATATTCTTTTTTGTGAAGGTTGAAGGAGGTAATATAGATTAAGAAAAGGTTAATAACAGGACAATGAGAACTTTGATGTATCTTGCGCAGTAGTTTAGAGTTTTTTGTAGCGATGTTACTCCTGTGTTATGAAAATGGAAAGTTAAATGTGCCATGACGCTTTGAGCACGCGAAAATAAGGCAGTTCTTATAGCAAACATTTTCAACTAACCAAAGCAATGCAATTGTCATGCAACTCAAGTAGTCACGCAACTAACATAATTCCAACTAAGTCAAAGAGAGCTTCTGGCTTTGCATTTTCGATGAAGAGATTTTATGGGTAACGTGATAAGCTGTACTTTTACATAAAGCCATTTTTAGCCAAGTATAAACCAAGCCAATTGTGTGGTAATTTCTTATCTAAAATGTAAAGGGGATTCTCACACATCGGTGACTCATTCATGGTAACAAAGATAAGGGAGAGCATGCTACCTTTGCAAAAATAATAATCATGTTCTAAGGTCTTCGTTAGGGTGGGTGGCTATTCCTTGAGCAACTGAAAGAAATACCCTACCCTTAAGTGGAGAGCACCCAAATTTGTTTTCTTCACAATTTAAGCATAATTGATAAGCATTGATCACGTCTCATGAAAATACTTCTTCCCTGTTGCCGCTGAAAGAGCACTTTACCTCGATAGATTTAGTGTTGCTTTCGAAGCAACTATTTCTTTGTGTGACGTCACAACAAGACTTTCAATAGGATGCATGATCTCGGCATTATAGCTGAATGTAGGCTGAGTGGAGGAAAACCTTCCACGACCAGCGCGTTAATGATTAATAAAAAATAAACCTTATCTCTATTCAACTTACAATGGACTAGAATCAACGTACTTTTTAATAACCTTGAAGGGTATTAATAGAAAATCACGTATGTTTCTAAAAATAGAAATCACAGACTTAGCAGGAGGTGCTTGTGAATAATACGTTTGGTACATTGGTAAATATTTTATCAATTGTTAAGAGTCAACTCAACAATAGATATTATGAATAAATGAATGGAATTGCGTAACTGATGTTGCTGCATTGCTTAATACATCCACCTCACCTCGCGGTCATTCAGCCAATATGTGAATAACCAGTTTACCAGCGTACTTTATTTTTGGCCTTTTATCTATAAAGTGAGTTAACACATCAGCCCAATAAAGCCCGTACAAAAAGGTCTGCTAGATATGTCTTTTTTTCTACGGCTTTTTGCAAAGCGTTTTTCGATTTTCGGCTGTGATAACTATGTCTGGTTGACTAATGAAATTCAAGATGACTCATGAAACAGACGAACGAAATTTTTTACATGAAAAAAAGGAAAAGAAGATTTTACAAGATTACCAACTATAATATCTGAAGAATTTGCCATGAAACTTAACAACAAACTGATTGAAAGCATTCATAACATAGTTTTAAATCAAATAAGAACCATGTCATCATACAAAACCACAATGACATACCTTTATAAGAAATTCTTGTCTGAAGTGTTCAGAATGTAAAACGCCATAAATGTATTTGAATCACTGAGTAAACTGTGTTTGAAAGAAATCGATTGTCGGAGTTTACTGAATCTGCGTGAAAATATATGCGAACAGAGTTGCTTCTGGAAAACCACTGTCAGCGACTTTATTATCGCTGTTTTCGACATTCATCGTATCGTGGGATTTTCAGGGTTACCCTGCCATTTTATAAGGTTTTTCAAAACTTTTAATGTTTATTTGATGCAAATAGATGCAGCGTTTCCTGATTTTGACTGAAGACGGCCATTTTGTCGATGTCTATTAGAAGGCTGCCAAATTCAGAGAAGAGCATTCCAGGAAATCTCTGTATTCAGCCTTTTAGCCCGCGTTTGAATAAGGTTTATAAGAAGATTACTAACACTAAAAAGTTCTAGACAAAATCTTTTGAATTAAATGAATTTCTTATAAAAGTTAAGGAATGACAGTAAATTCACAATAAACACACCAACCGCCAGTTCAAAAGGGCGTTCTGCAATTCATTTTGATCAAAATAACATTTGCATGAAATGAACATAAAATTATTACTTCACTATTTTCCCTTAAATTTAACATGAATTTTCCTTGCTTAAACATTTTAAATTTTCATCGGAAACGACACTAGCAAACGGCATTAATGCATGCTTTAGGTCTGCGAAATTCATTTATGTCTGCTACGTCAGAATTGGGAACAAAGTTTTCAAAATCTGAAGTGAAAAGTTACGTTATTATTACAGTAAAACTGGCGAGTGATTCCAGCGACGTGGCGAGAAAATTTAAAGTATACGTCTCACCTTTCGGTCCTGTTTATCGAGGAACGCTCTTTTTGGTCTGAACGATGCAATCTGCCAGTTAAAATGTTAAGAACACCGGGCAATTGCCCGAAAGCAGCAATTTAAATTAAAGTTCGTGCAAACAAATTAGTTTAGATGGAAGTCTTCTTAAAATTAGAAAGATGCCACACAATCAGACGGCACGTGAAAACGTCCCACAAAGTGCACTCCGCTGTTGGTGATTCCCTGTTTGAAAACAGCCCATTCAGACTGCATATGGAGACAAGCTAAGAGCTGTAATGAATAGTTCAAAACTTTTCAATTCGGTTACAATTAAGTATAATCTGCTTTTAGAGTAGTTTTGTTACAGGGCGGTGAAAAAGATAATCACGGTTAACCGTTTTGTTAGAACAATCAAAATATTTTTCAACGCTAGTGACGTCGAGGACGCATTCAATTTTGTGAGCTTGCAACAAAAGATGGATATTTCTTCCAAGCAAGAAGTTACGCAAAGTCACATCTCTGAATAGCTGTTTACAAGGAAAAATTACTTTGCATAAACCGCTAATTTACTATGTAATTGCAATAGGAAGAGGAGGGACAATCATCCGAATGTAGTTAGCAATCATCCTAAAAGTTAGAACCTTACCTTGAATATTCGACTCTTCAGTCGTTTTTACAGCTATCCACTTCTTGATGTTCACAATCTGATTTATCTCTGGGTCAAGTGAGCAAAACTTGCCAATTTTGCTCTTTTTGACCCACTTATCGTTTGCGTACCTCCTTTTACGTCCTAACAGGTGATGTTGCTTCTATGGCAACCAATTCAGTTAACCTAGCCTAACCTCCAAATCTAAGCAGGGAATTTGCTACATGCAAGGTAGAAACTTAATTAGAAAGTTGAAGGACTTCATGCTTAATTGAAAGAGTATTAATTTCATGTCAGGCAAGTCAGAAGGAAACCCATGTTGTTCGTGCATACAAAACGTGAAAATGCACACTTATTTTGTCTTCTTAAGATCTTAATAAATTTAAAAAGATAAATTTGGACCGCAAGGCTCAGAGACAAGTTTATCTGGGGCTACAAGTCTTTTGTTCAGCCCCACCACCAGAGCAACTGAAATATGACGCACAATGCTATCAAGATGAAAAAGGAATTCGTATTGTATTTTGATATATCCAAGCTGAAGTAGAACAATCAAGTGAATCGCCTTAATCACTGAGGCAAATCGCTTTGAAAGCAGCTGATTTGATGGTGGAAGTGATCAATAAATTTGACAATTCCGTTGACAAAAGGCTAGTGAAAACAGCCAATGACTCCGCTTAAAATATTGTAACCTTGAATAGGCAATTGGTGAATTAGATAAAAACAGTGGGGACAAAAGACATTAAAGGCCGCCGTCAGCGTTGGGTATAAATTGCGACACAAAGCGCGAATTCTCAAATGTGCCACCGCTTAGCTTTAGGGCGACGAAGAGTGACATTGCACCCAGCGAACTGAACATCACTATCGTTTATTTTTGGTGAGTGGTGGAATTAACAGAATTTATTTTTTATTTTTTTGCAAATTTAAAGATACGATTTACTATCACAGTTGAAAATCTTTCCTTATTTTATCGTAAGGATATATGTTAATATTCAACCTATTTAGCGTACTATTTTGGCGGCTAAAAATAGCCCTACAGAACTGTTTACAGGTGTACTAATTGTTCCTGTTCCAAAACATCTGAAGTGCATCGAAAGAACATCAACATCGGTTGATTGCTTTGCCGAAACAGCAAATAGTTAGTTAATCACCGAAATAATCATTCACGAGATGAATCACATCAATTCACGAAATAGAATCGATTTAGCTTTCAATTTTTACGATGCCTCGTAAAAATTTGAGTTTTAATTCAATTAGAAACATTTCATAATATAGGTAGGCGTTGCAGTAAGATTCACGTTTTTACCACTCACCCGTAAACTTGCACATTTTTAAGATTAATCGTCTTTGATTTAGAGTTATGAGATTTGAAACCAAACCAACTTTATCTTCCCGAAGCAAAAAATTCTTTGAAAATTCTCTGAATTCCAAGGGAATTAGTGTGCATTCGTAATTCTGAGATCTGCTAGCAAAAATGATAAGGAAAAAGTCTTTAATTAAAAAATCGTGGTGTAGGGGCGAGTCAAAATCGCAGCTGAAGATGGCGAACGCTCTGGCTAAAATGAAATCAAAGAAACAGCCGTGTCACCTGGTCACACCCAAAGTTTCTTTTGAAATATTTATTTCAACTACTCTTTTATTGATAAGGTTTTGTGTGCATGTTTCTGTTGGTCAGTGTTGGCCGGTCATCCACGCTTGCGAAAAGCTGCGCAGCCTGTCTTGTAACTGCGCCAACGATCATTCGTTTTATTTTAGTTTTTGTTTTCTTTTGACTGCGTTGTTGACATTGTAACCAAGAAGTTCGCGTTTTTGTTTACAGAGTTTTGAATCAAAAAGGAACACGTCTTGGGTGGTTCTTTTCTGAAAATTCAAATTCGATGTTCAATCTTTAAAAAACCAATTCAATTAGAAATTTGCTAATTGTAAAAGGTGCTATGTGCTTTTATTCTTTAGACCACACTGCAGCTTGTAATATAAATTTCGGCATCGTTTTAAGTTGAGGTTTATGATCTAAGACGCTAATTGTTTTCTTTTAGATCACGATGGAGTTGAAGACAGTACTAGTTTTGGGCGCAATGCTTCTAAACATTGCCGTTTCGTATGGCAGAACATTGATAGGAAGACACAGGCAAGCATGTGAACCTCTGGCTGGACTTAAAACAGTGAGGCTACCGAATTGCAGAGGTAGAATATATGTGAACCAATGCATTGGAACATGTTTGTCTTGGGACGGACTGCCGGAGAATGCCGACATACCAGTGAACAGGTGCACGTGCTGCAAACCAGTTACATTTAGAGAAAAGAAAGTTTTGTTGGAATGCACAAGTAAATTCAGAAGGCGGCAAGTGGAGGAGCACACGATCAAAGAGCCAATAGCATGTGGATGCTCTCCTTGTAACAGAAGAAGGAAGAGGTCTCGTGTCTCTAAAAGCTCTTTTCCATCGACATTGAAGCGGACATCCCCGCTCCAGTAGGACTCTTGTCAAATGTAGTGGTAGCAGTAGAACAAGTTTTCTCTTGTACCCTACAACAAAAGAGGGTTTAAAAAGGCATATTTTCTCGAAATTATGAATCCCAAGAAAGACAAATTGACAGCTAAATCTTCCAGAAATATTCTCTTAGAAGAAAGGTAGCTCTTGGAAATAATGCTGGATTTCTGATTCAATTTGATGCACTTGACGGGTGGGCGAAATAAAGGGATTTCAGGCAAGACGTTAGATGAAGCAGTCAACAGTAACATTCCCGTAACATTGCAGTAACATTCCCGTAACATTCCAGAAAGGTTGCACGACAATCTTTGATTCAAAAGAGCTAAACAAAATGTTAAAGAAAACTGAAAGATTCCATTCGAAAAACAGAATTTATAGTAAATAGAACTTTTAATATATAAATTAAATGCATAAATAATTATGATTATGGCTTCATTTTAATGGTAATAGATTAGTTATTATACAAATTAATATTTATTAGTGTTTAGCTTGCATGATATGAATAATAAGTTAAAAAAAAAGATTGGCAGCAAAATATCGTTCTTCTTCGGACATAGTACCCTCTCGTCAAATTTAAATGAATTCTTCAATTGTTTTTAATGGTCTTTTGTTTACCGTCAGAAAATATCTTTAGATTCCCATACCTTGCTCGTTGGTTTGGGCACTCTAGGTCGAGGGGCAATTCACTCTTGAAAGAAGCGTACGAGATTTTCCCTGAAACAAAAGGATTTCCAGGGATTTTCAGATAAAACAATAGGATTTTCACAAAAGGTGTACGAGATTTTCTTGGAGTGACTTGCCCCTCGCTCTAGGTAACTCGGTAACTGAACACATGGAGGGATGTTTCTCTAACGTGGACAAATACATGAGGCCTTTTTGGGCACAAACCCCTGAAAGAAATCGAGATGAACTTGTTATTTTGTAAAGAATGAATTGGTGATCTTGCATGTTTTCCGTTTTACAATCCCAAATAGTTTTTATTGGTCACTTAGTTGTCTTGAGCATAAAATTTTTTGTGTGATACTGAGATGAGATTCGTAATATTCATACACTTCGAGAGAAACAAAAATAAGATTAATAGCAGCTTCCTGATACAAAATATTTTGGCTTTTGAATCGAGGCTTGTGCATCTAGACAAACAATGCCATGCAACGACCATTTCACGCCGAGGTGACATTTTATTGAGACAAATGCAGCAAACAATAGCCTTGATTACCCATCATTCTCTTATTACATCGCATTCTTTAACTGGAAAATTTTGGGTTACGTTCGTATTGCGTATTGCCAATTTTTTGTAAGGTTCAATCTTCTGATAAGACCTTTATAAGAAAAATTATGAGAAAAACAGTTAAAACTTTATTGCTTTTACCAGGATAATACACCAAAAAACTTTGCAACTCCAGGGTTCGAAAATTGGAAAGAGATATATACTCCTTCACCTTGTTTAATTAATTCACAAATTCTCCCATATTGTGGGACAGCATTAAAAGAGTTCGGTGTCCTGGAATTGGGTTGCAAATAAATAGCATGCTTAAAATGCTGGAACCTGGCAGGCAACTTTGTCAGCATCTAACACCGACAACTGGTATGAAATGCGAAAGGCAGTAGAATTAATAATAAACAGTACGAAAAATAGTTGTTATTTGTTGAAGCTATTTGTCTCCCGCACGTCATGTTTTTACAATTTTCAAAGTCGGAATTCTTCCATTTTGCTACAAGAATTCGAATAATTTCGTTAATATCCTATAGGCAATTTAACAAAAACTAGCTACAAAAGAAATTGGCTCTCGCCGCACACGAATCTTTGTACTGAGCTACACTTTGGCGCTTGTTTACGGGTCTTGGCAATAATTATGAGTCTGATGTCAAGTGGATTGCAGGCTAGGAACAGAGGACCAAAGAAGGCGGTGCAATGCGGTGAATAGTTGCGTAATAACTGAACGGGGCAATTTCATAAATTTTTGCACGAAAATTTTTGAATTTTGGCATAAATTTTTGCAATGTTGCTTTATAATGAGGTCGTGCAGCATTCAATTTAAGGTCAACCGGGAAAAAATGGTAGAAAAGCGAATTTTCCACCATCCAGTGCAGAATTATTTTCTCTATAACATACTCAAAATCGCCCAAAATCGACCGTGGGCAAAAGTTTTATTGAGGTTTATATGATACACGAGGCCACATTCGATAATCAAGTAATTGTAGCACAACTGAGGGCATCTGTTCAGAAAAGCAAGAAATCTGTTTTTTTTTCAAAAAGTAGATTTACGTAAGGAAGAATTCTCGTATTCAAGGCCTGAAAATAAATAAGAGTGCTAAAAAAGGAAGTAGTCAGTTTTTCTGATTTCTCTAAAAACAGGTGCGGGAATTTTATAACCGACAGGCAGTTTTTGAATACCAAAATACGATATTCGTTAACGCACCATAAGCAAGGTATATTTATCAATATTTTAGGGTACATAAAGTTACTCAATGCCTTAGCAATTTACTCGGGGGAGGGGCTATTTTTGGGTATTAGGGGCATGCCAGCCAAAGATGTAATTTCCTTTTGTGATTTCGATATCAACACAGATCATTATTTCCTAATAATCAGTACAAATGAACGGCTCATTTTCTGGAAACTCTCTGGATAAAATATGGCAGAATCGCTAAGCAACTTGGTGGATTAAAACCTTGTGATATGCAAGCTAGTTTTTAAAAATGGAATGGCAATACACGTTATGAAAAAGGTACCTCAAATATCATAAAGCACAGTGAAAGACACGCAAGGCTTTATTTAAACAATTATTCAACAGAGAGTTAAAAAACTCAATTTGGTAACGTTTTATTTCATTAAAAGTGTCGTCGAGACTTTCTTAACCTAAGAAAGGTATTTTGAAAAAGTTACGATGTTATCGCAACACCTTGTTCTAAAAGACTGCAATCAAATTTTACTTAGTTCAGTAGGAAAAATATTGCTTCCTTTGTGATAATGCTGCAAATGACTATATAACAATGATGCGTCATTCCAGGTAAGGCTTTCTCCCGTAAAGGCCCAAAATGCCTGAAATTAGATATTAAAGTATTTGAAATTAATTCTGTTTTTTTGTATGTTTAAAGCGTCGTTTCGACAGTCTTGATACCAGAGGTCCTTAAAAGACAGAATTTATGTATCTATAAAATTGTTGAAAAATTAGTACTCTCGTTTATAATCAAGAATTTTCAAAAATTTAGGCGGGTTAGCAACAAGACTTAATTATTTTGCTACTGTTCAACCTATACTCAGGGCCCACGACACGAAATTCAAGGTGGAGGGGCCAAGTTCTATACGTTGAACTTGAATTTAAGGCTTCAAAACAAGACCTGTATGGAAATATTTTTGCTTACCAAAAAAGTAGGGGGCCATGGCCTCTCCGGCCCCCCTTCTGGTGGTGCGGGCCCTGATACTCAATTCTATTTCTCAATTGTCGACTCGAATACCTGTTTAGCTTCCAAATTCAGAATTTACGCCTTGAATTGTTGCAAGCTTTTCATATCTTACAGAATCCCTCGGCAGATGATATTGTGCATATGGTCAAAAAGCTCATGCTTTTAAAAGTTCTAGAAACATTTTTCCCCAAGTTGGATTTTAGGCGATTTTGGATATGTTATACAGGAAAATATTCTACGTAAAATGATGTACGTTTTGCTTTTCTACCAATTTGTTCCTGGTTCATCATTTCAACGACTGCACTATTACGTGAACCAACAAGACCGCAACAAGCAACACATGTTCTCAAACACGTGGCCAGATAACTTTTGACCACAAGAAATGTTTAAAAAAACAATTGATAGAATGAAGTTCAGTTGAATGATTATGAGACAGTAGTAACAGGAGGCCATCGACAGTCATAGCTGCAATAGGTTAAAGAAATACTTGGGTCAACTTATTTACAAACTAACAAGATACTTCGGTATATACATAAGCCAGAAAAAATTAATCTTAACGATATTTTGCTTTTTCGTTTGCCAAGGCCAGTTTTCGTATATTTGCAAGGCATCCAGCTGCTGCTTCTTGTAATACGTCGTCCGATGCTCCAACCATCGCCAGCAAAGGCTGCGAAAAAATGTATTACCAATGTCATGCTAGAAAGTCACAATTTAACAAAATAGTTTAACAACATAACAACAACATAGATTCAATCTATCCAAAAAGTTCTTACAGTGCCAAGATTCAGTAAAGGACCGACACTGCACCACATCTACCCGAAGCAATAGGGGATTTAACAATAATGACATCTTGATAGGAATCAATTGTACAATACAGAAGCTCTTAGCATTACAAAAGAGCAACATTGTTTGGATAAGAAAAGTGGATGCTTTTGGAAATGGCAAGGATTGGGCGTAGGGTACCAAGATGTTCTGCCGACATGCTTTCTCCGAGAGTGTTCCGCCCTTGTGCAGTGATCACTTGGAGAACAAACGAATTATGAGACTCAAATTTATAACTTTTTGAGGTCTTAGTTAAGCTTATATCAGAAATTATTATGGGGAGCAATTGGTAACAAAAAGTGACGATGCTGTATATTGTTGATTTCCAATAAAACGATTTCCAATTATTGGATGTAGTGTTATAGGAAGAACTTTGTGCAAGAACTTTATCCATTAGAGGACAGCATTTGGAAACAATTCCCTTATACTTGCGAAAATATTGCCATTAGGTGAAAGCACATTAAGGCCGTTACATTTTTATATTTTAAAACCATGTGATAAAAGGCTGCCATTTCTCAGGTTAAAATACTCTCGTTGAATGAAGAGAGCAAAAAATATGAGAAAACATTTAGGCGAAGAGATAGAGAAAAAGTCCCATCAAATTGTTACATGACAGTTACAAAGAGTAGATGCTAGATTGGTCAGGGTAAGTTCTGAGAGTCGTGTTAAAAGATGAATATGCTTAGTCGTGTTATTTTCCTTAACGAAATTAGAGTACCATTCTTCATGTTGGAATTATATTATGATTGGATTGCAGGCTCGTTTTTATCAGAATCAATCTCTTAACCGAACAGATCATCTACCAGCAAATACTACGCAGCATAGCATTTAAAAGTTGGACATTTAATAAATCTGACGTGAGAACATAAAAGCATGTATGGCAAAAACACCACATCTCGTGTCAAGAAATTTGGGACAAGACCAGACATACCTTGACTACACCGTTGTTGTGCATTGCAATGCAGTTGTCTGGATCACGTGACAACTGAAACAAAGCCTTGGCTGTTGACCTGTGCACATTGGCACTTTTGGATTTCAAGTAATGTACAAGTGGGGCGACAGCACCAGCCTGCCCAAAGGCTACTCGATTGTTTCCCCAAGTGCAGCATCTTGCGATTGCCTCGGCTAGATGGTGCCTCAATTTATCATCGGCCTGAGGAATAACATAAAAAACTATAAGCGACTCGTGCCTTTATCACAGTAAAACAATCAGATCTAAAAAATAGCCACTGATCAACATTTGTTATTCCTACAGGTTCAAATATGGCAGCTGTTTCATCTTGAAAACAATAATGACAAAATTTGCACTCAGAAAAGAATTTTATGCTAAAGATTTAGGTACTGGCGAAAAATTTAATCACTTGCGAAAAAATGTAGTCACTTTTTCCCTGTTTTTTTCTCTGATTTGGTAATAAAAAAAATAATGATCTATTTGAAGGTGGCTTTTAAGGTTACGGTAAACGTTTTTGACACGATATTTGGTTTTCTCTCCCTAAAAGCAGAACTATTAACGGAATCAGATTAAACTATACATCATTCGATGCACAAGAATTTGGTGATTTTAACCATATCAAAATAATTGACAAATATTGTTAAATGATACTTTCCAGGCAAATTTATTGCTTAAATGAATGTACCACATTCAGAAGCTATTTTGTACCCTTGCGTTTGAGGTAACAAAATCTGACTTAAATCAGCAGAAAGCGCAGATCCTTAGCTACCAAAGTGTGTCTCATATTTTTCAAATTCCTCCTCCACTTGAAACTAAACCCTGTCAAAAATCGGCAAACAATTTTTTTTTCTCTCATAGCTGTATTTGGCTATAAAAGACAGACCAGAGAAAATACAAAAATTTCGAGATACAACTTGCTCACCCGACATCTGTCCTGGCCGTGTGCAAAGTTTTAAGCCATTCGATTGGTTCCTTGGGTACAAAATAGCTTTTTCGTACCTGTATGTAGAGGAATTGTAAGTCCGGAGAAAACGGGATTTTACTGATCGCACTTGCAAAGTACACTCTTAAACCACAGTGTAATCCGGGTCAAGTAACTTGAAGCCTTAAGATCAATAAGCCTGTTTTAATAAACACGGCCGTACATTGGATACATGGATGTGCCATGCGATATTGTAAATGAGACATGCGACTACAACCGCAAAGCAACGATAATCGGCTTAACAGGTCAATAGATTTTCAGGCCTCAATTAAAAGTTCTAATAAAGATATTATGGAAACTTTCGTTTTCATGGGATATTTTCCATTTTCAAACTTTCTGTTTGCTTCGAATTTGGTATAATTGTGTGCCTTAAAAGTTCGGCTACTTAAATGTAAAAAAATCGAAAAATTGATGTTTTCATCCAGAAAACGTTTACCGTAACCTTGATTTTGCGTACAAAATCTAAACAGATACTCTCAATTTAAGATACTTTCTCTCTCTCTTATTTTACCGGAAACTTTTTTATTGCGCTTGTTTTCTAAACCATATGTGACAGAAGGAAATACAGTAAGATATGTGAGGGCGTAGATGGGTTCTATCCCATGCCCAACCTATGGAGGCTTAGGGATGGCAATCAGTAATTTGCTAATTTTAGCATGGTCATCTTTCCTTATCTTTTGCTTAGTTCCTTGTATCTCAGTTTATGGTTCATATATGGCAATTCATACACACGATATTGCTTTTATTTGCATAAATAACCGCATCGCTTGAATATTATCATAAGGGGTCAATAACGACAGGATATCGTTTCACCTCACTCAACTTATTACCCAGCAGATTGTTCCGCGTACATTTTCATTAACGTATTTCCGTTATACTCATGTACGTAAACAAATGTCGTATTTACAGTATTGGCAATGCTTGAGAAAAACTGTCCAGTACCTTACGATTTTGCAAACAGCAGAACATACTCTTCTTAAAGACAACAAACAAGAGTTGAAAAGAATCAATCATCTTGCCAACAGATTCTCACACTGTATAGCATGTACAACAAAACATTTCATGTAGAACAAGTAGCAAGTTGTGCCCATTCAAAATTCAAAGCAGATCTGAGAACAGAAGGAAGATGTGAATCTGATAAAGAAAAAGCCTAAGAGAGCACATGGCATGATTGTGGGTGTCTGTTAGCTTCCAAGATAGATGTTTGCCTAAAAACGAAATTTAAAAAAAATATATTTGATAATTTTATACAAAATTAGAATCGAAGCACAATATCTAGTAAAACAGGTGATGCGGTGGCTTGATTCTATTTTTTTGTTAATATTGCCAATAATGGAAGGGCCTAATCTATCATCGTATCAGTTTGGCTGACCTATAACATTTTGGGAAAGCATGATTTAAGAAGATAGTCAGAACGAGAAAGGGTACCGAAACGTGACATAGATCAAAGTGCAGATTAGGTTGAACGGAAAATGTATCAAACAGGGGCGTCGCGACGGGGGTGGGGGTGGGGGTTGTTGTCACACAGAAACACAGAAAGGTAATTAATGACCTTGATGTTATAAAGTTAAAAAGAGATCAGGCAGGCAAAGGCAGTTGCTTCGTTGGTTAGATCTGATATTTCTTTGATGATAAACAAAACTAAGCATTAATGGTTGCAAGACTTTTGTTGGCACAGACCTCGGTAAAAGTATGCCTTGTGTCAATTTTTCCTATAGTTTCTCGGAAGGAGCGTCAATTGCATTTAACAATGAGCTCAAGATCTTTTTTACATGCAAAAGGAAATCCAAGATGGAAAGAGGGATCTAAATTGACAACTAGCACCGCTTGTTACCTGGCTTGACCACGGCGAAATTGCACCAGCTTTTTTATCTGCTGCACAATCCGTATGCAAAAATAAAGAAATTTTCAGCGTGATTAGAAGAAATGCTTTAGTGAAAACCACTTAAAAAAGTGCATTTGCCACCGAGCTGGATGTAAAAAAATTCGAAAATTTCCTTTTCATTTGGGTAGTGACTATACCCTTTGCTCATCCCGATATACCAATCTAAAGGGTTGGAAAGGTCTGTTATTATCATATAAATGAAAGTGGTGAATTACATGCCATAGAGTTAGATTGACAAAACGTATTGCAGAGGTTTGTGTCAGCAACTAAAAAATCAGGTAATTTTTTTAATCAGGTAAATTTGTAGTCCACACCCCCCAAACAAGGCCTGCCTCACATCAGCCTTGGTATCAAAGCAACATTCAACGAAGATTTTACAAAACATACATAGATCCCGGGCTGTAGATTCTAAGGACGAGGAAATGCGAAAGGGCGAAGGAAGCATTGCCTCAAAACTTGGTTCTTTGAGCAAAAATGACACTTGGGCATCATTGCAAGGCGATCATATTCAGACCATCGTTTGTCAAATTTTCTTTATTGAACGACAAAGATGATATCAATTAAGTAATTTCTTTAATCAAATTTATTTGAATTACTGTCCAAATTGTAAGCCAAAACAGAGCTGCTTTTGGCCCCATCAAATTATCTTGTGATAGGCTGTACACTTTGGACCATTAAGTCATTTGGACCATTTGGACCATTAAGCAAGCCCTTTCTTAGTAGTTGCTTGGAACAGACCACCCAGTGACCCGGTTGCGACTTTCGAAAAATTGGAAAAAGTTCTCCAATTCTTCGAGAGAGAAAACAAAGAGATAATCCTTTTGGGGGACCAGAATTGCGATCTGTTAGCAGTAGAGCAAGATGTAGAACATAATAACTCGAAACGAATCGCAGATCTTTATCAGTTATATGGCCTAACACAGTTGATAAGTGAGGCAAAAAGGGAAACATGCCATAAGTCAACTTTGATAGATCATATTGCAGTTAGTGCAGCCACCAATATCGTCAAATCGGGCGTTTTGAAGGCATCGCTAAGAGACCATTATATGATCTTCTGTGTTCGGAAGTACCGTGGAGCCTTCAAAGGACAGCACAAAAAATTACAACCCGTCAAATGAAGGACTTTGACCAGAATAGTTTCCTTTCCGATATTACCTCTATTCTATACGAACTGCGGCGTACCGCAAGGATCGTGCCTCGGTCCATTACTATTTTTAATATATATAAATGATTTGCCCTGTGCGTTGCAAAGGACAAAAGTGACCATGTATGCTGATGACACAAGCATTTCGTAATCATCAAAATCTATAGCCGAGATAAATGAAGCATTTAATTCAGATTCAGATTTGGTTGGAAGGTAATAAACTCTCCCTTAATGTACCCAAAACGCAAAGCATGATCCTTGGTTCCTCGAGTAATTTGAAAAAACATTATATGGACAATGGAGATCCTGTGATCAATCTCCATATAAACGAGGACAACCTAGATATGATTGGATCAAATAAGTATCTGGGCATTCATTCAGAACTAAGTGGAAAGAACATATAACTTGTTCTATAGGTAAGATTTCCAGAGCAGTGGGCATGCTTAATTATGCTAAAAAATATCTCCCATTAGAAATTGTAAAAAAAACATGTATACAAGTAAAGTTGAACCACACTTTAAAAACTGCTACTCGGTGTGGGGTTGTTGTGGAGAAACCCTGCTCGATAAACTGCAAAACCGTGCTGCACGAATCACTACTAACAGCTCTTTCTCTAACGATGCATCATCCCTTTCATTGATTGGAAGCCTAGGGTGGTTAACTATAAAAGAAATTATTGAATTTGAAACTGCAATTGCAGTTTACAAGTCTCTCCAGGGATTAGCTCCTGAATATATGCAGCTAATGTTTACAAAATTGTCGGAAACAGTTCCCGGTCTCTCCGTAATGCAGACACGGATCTTACAATTCCTCGCTTTGCAACCTCTTACGGGCAACGTAGTTTCTCATATCGAGGTGTGAATGTATGGAATAAACTAAGCACCAAATAAAGAATGGCCCTTCACTGGCTACTTTCAAAAGTTTGCTGAAACCATCTTTGAACAACCAAAGGGTGTGAGAGTTCTTGTACAGCATCAAACATTTTTTTCTTTATTTTTATTTTCACCTTACCAGAATAACTTGTATATTAATTTGGTTTAACTTTGTTATTTAATTGATTGTTAATTAGCTTAGGTTTTTAGACAGGGCACATTGTAAATCAGTTGTTATCTTTTCATTACTGAATTTATTACCCTGTATGAATAATTAAAAATCAAATCAATCAAATTAAGTCTTTTACAAATCAAATAAATTTAACATGGAACTTTATTTACATTGGGCAAGCTGCATTGGTTCCAGAGCTAATGGATTCTCTCCGCGACACATAGTAAGCAATGTGTAGGAAGAAGTTTAATAGAGTACATCTGCAATATATTGAGAAAAATTAGCGTTAATAAATTTTATTTTGAGCTTTCATTTACCATATAAAAACACTCCTTTCAAAGACCATTCAATTTACATAAAAGTTCAGAAAAAGGCATCAGAGTCTACAATCGGTTTCGGATTGAAGCAGCTTTTTTACTGAAAATGCATAAGAAAATGGCAGCCTGTTAGGAAGAGCCTGACTTTGAGAGCGTCCAACAGTATGAAACAATTTTTAATATTTTCTAAGCTACCAACAAAAGGAAATTCTAATGTAACTCATAAAAATAAAACTATTTTCATAGAACAACTTAGGATAATCTTTTAAAAGGCTATTTTGTTTAGTTTAATGTATAGAAAGATTAAAGAACTTTCTGGCCACCATGATTTATGCATAATTTCGTAACCATATAGTTTATGGCAAAAGGATTTTGGAAAAAGATAAATTCAAATTTGAAATGCAGAAATTAAAATATATTTGACGGTTATATAGATAGGACGGTTATACGACGTATTATTAAAAAATAACTTGCTAACAGCTGACAAAGATACGGAAACATGACTCTGACACATGCAGGCAGAACTTGCATTGAGGTGCTGGCATACCACTTACTGCTGAATACCAAGCCAAAACCAGTGCAACGTCAAATACTTCGGGCATATCAGTTTCCCGGGCGGAAGCATTGATTGCGAATCGTTGTTAAATGAGAATACTTTTTTTTAAAGCGGATTTGCACCACAGGCCTCTCTAATCCTGTTTGCCTATTTTCGCAAGATAGTCACTTTGTTGTAATCCATCAAAACAAGATTGCTTTCAAATACCAGGTCACTTATTGATGAAACATAAAACATTGCACGCGCAGAAGCAATGCATTCTTAAAGCATGCTGAGGAAGCTAGCAAAGACAGAAGCGTGCTGGCTATAAGAATACAATTATGCAGCCTAAAATAAAATCACTTTGAATCATCTAATTATCGAAAACAACACTGAACCTGTGTAAACAAATGGATTAATCAACTGGTACCATGGTAGCAAAAATGAAACAAACGGAAGAAAATCAACCAGCAGTTAGGAGAGAATGAAGTCAGGAAGTTATAAAAGAATCTGGGATTTGCTTTTGTAACACGACGGAAAACAAAGGACTGAACAGAGATTTAAGATGGTTGCGTCCGAATTGAATGCTAATTACAAGGAAAACAATTCAACTAGATATGAAGGAAAAAATAATAGGAGAAAAGGAACAGTTACATAGAAGATAGATAGTGTCCTTAGGATGGGGACCAGGTAGCAAAATTCATTCGAGTAACGGTGCAGAGTTTTGTGTTAGTTCTGGCAACAATAATGTCGGAAAAAGTGTTTTAAACGTAATATTATTTCCAGTTATGTTTCAATATATTGGGTCAAGGTAAATATTAAAAGGCACTAACTGTAGTTTATGTATATGTATAACATGTGTTTATGTATATTATCTAGCAGTCTAAGTTAGTTACATGTTGCACTCAACAAATAACAGACCGCATTCTTCACATTTTCTTGACTCAGAACCAGACTTAGCTGAGGTTTCAACGTGATGGGAAGTTTATGATGCAGAACTGATGAAGTTAAATGTTTTTAGTTATAAACTGTTGGATGGTAATTTAATTTAGTTTACTCTTAGATTCGCGAAAGCTGAAAACAACCTCAGAAAGTTATGTTATTACCAGTAGACAATACGCGATGTCCGTTCCTTATCATCTCAAATGTGCGTTTCAGAGATTTTTAGCAATTGTCATTGGTTAATTAAGCGTAGGTAGGGTTTTTTATTTAGAGTTGAAGTTTAGACGATATTTTTGTTGGAAAAAATTGCACTAAACGAAGTCTTTTCTACGCAGTGTCTGTTGCAATGTCAAAAATCCCGAAAGCAAGGAAATTACCAAAAAATGATTAAATAAAGTACAATTTCAATATGCTTATTATTCCTTCTTTCTTGATAACTGTTCAATTATGATAAAATATCTTTAATAATTTTGCATTTGAAATTGATAACTGCGCCAAGACTTTTTGTTATATGGAATCACCCAAACTGTCTTTCTGTGATTCCATCCGCCCAAACGTGCACAACGCAGAGAAAAGTGCACATTTGGAATTGTATTTTGATAGTAAAGAAAAAAGATGCGAAATATCCGATTAAGCAAAACGCAAAGAACAAAACAGGGATATTATTTTCTGCAAGGCATCTGCAAGGTATCTGCAGGGCATCTAGAAGGCATCTGAAATGCATCTGCAAGGCAATGTTTATCTGCGAACAAAGAGCTTGATATGGCCATGAAGCGTTTTCAAAAAGCGACTGCTGTGAAATGTAGATTAGAGAAATATATGCAACGGGTGTAAGCATCTATAAACACACTTATCACAGAAGTTTCAACATCGGCAATTACCATAGAATTTCAACTATTTGCGGCACATTACAAGCACGCCATCACTATTCGCGTGATTCCTTGTACGCGCATTCTTTTTTATGTACGGCGCAGAAAAACGCTAAGTTCACTGATAACGGGGAACTGGTGACATTTTTAAGCAATACCATTGGCTTGCTCTTCCTTTGTTCGTTGATACGACAAGATAACAGAATGCATGCGTTCTCATTTCTGTACTGCATGGCACAATTTTTTCAAGTACATTGACTTACTTTAAGGACCAACGCTGTGCAAAGAGAGCTCCAATGTCTTTTCTGTAAGATTAAAACAAAGAGCAAAGAAGCGATTCGAATACTCACGGTGTTGGTAAGCCGAGCAAGCATTGGCACAACGCCATGATCAGTGATGACCGCAAGGTTCTCTTCGTCTTTTGCAATGTTTGCAATTGCAGCACAAACACTTGCGAGAACCTGAAAACAAACAAGTTTAATATCATAGAGATATATGCCAACACATAAAAACACAATTTATGATTTTACATATGATTATTTTAGAAGTGTATTAAACATGTATTAAATACATGTACACAGGTATCAAACATGTATTAAATCTTAATAGAGTGCACTTCGTAAGAAAAAGGTCCTGTTTCTTTAGGACAAAATGCCTTTGCTTTTAGAAAAAGTGACTTATGTCTAAAAAGAGTCCTGTTTCAGGATAACGTCTTTATCAAAAGAAAAAATCGAGATCGATTGATAAAGCAGATATAATTTCATGAGCTTGGTATATAAACAGGGTGTGTCAGGGTGGTTCCCACGTTGAAAATATGGGATAATGGATGGCCAGCTCTTTGGAAAAATGGGCTGGTTATCAGGCTACAAAGAGCATTTCGAGGTGTTTTCGACAGCAGCAATCTTTATGCATAAGAAAGGTAAAGACTTCCTGAAAACATTATTTGTCACAAAAATTATATCATACCTCCTTATCTTCTGACTTCAGCAGACTCACAATGAGTTCAAGGCCCCCAACAAAGGAGCGAACCATCTCGCCCGCATCCTAAACAAGGCAAGTATCAAATGTTAACTGGTTGGAGCCTTAAAAACTTATTCAAGTGCGCCAATTTAAGCATGTTGGGTAGATGAACTAAGATAAGTCCAAAACAAGGCCTGCGACCAAAAATTTACTTACAAGCATGCGCAGAAAGAGTCTGAGCAGCGGCAAATTCGAATTGTATCAAGCAAAGGAAGCTAAATCGTCAGTGCGTTTATAGTTTCGCGCAGACACAACAAGAAAATTAAAGATAAATCAGTCATATAAAGAAGGGCAAATGAAAGATTTAGAGCCAAAATGAGATCTTCACTGATAAAGAAAGTAGGCTGAGCTTTTATTGAACATCACATTTTGTTTTGTTATCGCTTCAAAAATAATCTGAAACAGATGAGCAATATTTTGAAAATATTTCCAAACTCGAATGATACAGCCGGTCTGTTTTGCAACTATATTCATGTTCTTGCACCTTCCAAAAGTTGAATTTCTCATCAGGAGAAATAAATTTTTCGCAATCACCAAAATTTCCGTCCGAAACGGAGATATACTCATGCTCGTAAATGCAGAACTTCATTTGCTTGGACTGACAGGCAAATCTATATTTAATGACAATAGCTGTTTATCCCTCAACTTAACCTTTAATGGGTAAAATTCTGATTGAAGCAATTAAATTCAAAATTCATGTTGATTTGATTCAAGCTTATTTCATTTTACAAAAGAACCTAATTTCGGCTAATGAATTTACCTTTTCGACGAAGTGGTCGAAAGGAAAGCAGTTTTTGAATCCAAAAATTGAAAATCGAAGTTTCGGTTCAAATAGCTATTTTAACTGTTGGGTATAGTGCAGTAAATATTATACATATGGGAATTAATAGACAGTACATGACATGAAAGATGTGATATGATTTTCACGATATGCCAGCGATATAGGTTATTATAATGTTTACTTGTCAGTGAAAAGTCATACATTTCATAGTGAAAAATTGAACTACAATCGTGGCCACAAATTATTGGACTGACTGATCTGAAAAAATGGTGTCTCGTTACAGCAAAACTGACATACTCAAGTTAGAAATGACAGAAAACATGGGAAATATGTGAAAAATATTAATAATACTTGGTATGCTAATCCGAAGCAACTGGGGAACTTTAAACTGGAGAATGATTGACGCAATTTCTATGACATAGCTTTCTTTTAAGGAACGACTCGGTTGTCATATCAGCTGACATGATATGAGAGCAAAACAAGACAGCAAAAGAAAAACAACCCAACGCTCAACCCATTCCTTATTCTATTATTTCAGCCGATTATGTCATTGTCTTTAATTATTTTATCTAAATCACGTATTCTTCTGCTTGTGCAGAAAAAGAGAACCTTTATCTCTGATGCTAATGAAATAATGAACCTTAATAAAATGGGACCCCTGTTTTGAGCCACTTGGTTAAATTCATAAAAAATACCTTTAAAATGCAAGTATGAGACAGACCCACTTTCAAAGAAGCCCATTTGATGCAGAACTGTGGTGTCATAGTCATTAGCACCAAGTGTTTGGAAAAATTACATTTACACATTCTGCAGCTCGTTCAAAACCATTAGAAAGTGGTTTTGAAAAACTTCAGCCATCCCTGCAAATCTAATTTTCTAGATCTCATTGTTTTGTTTGATTTTTAAAAAATAGGTTGAGCCTTAAAAATTTTAAATACAGCCTTCACAAAGATTAAAAAACGTTATTTGATCGTTATTGGAAATCGCGGCGTGTTAAAGGATCGGATTAGCAGATGGGTTCACTCACCTTCGCATTTTCAATACATGGACAAATGGCCCATGCTGCACTAGCTTGAACCTGTTGTAAACAAAATGGATTCGTTAATGGCATGAGCATCACCGAAATTTTATACGCATTGGAAAATAATTACTGCCAGTTTAGCTACCAAAAGTGTTAATATAAACCCAATACTTTTGGAGACAGGATATTGAAGTGAATTAACAGAAGCACGCAAATACTTCGGCTGTTCAAAGGAATTCGTACTTCAGCAAGGAAGCATGAACATAGAATGTAGACCAGTCAAGCAGTCTAGACACATTCAAGACATTGCCTTGCAAGAAGGGTAAATGATTACACGATTTGATCTCTATGACTTTAGGTTAAGTTACCTGTGGATTTGATGACTTTAGAAGTGACCATAGAAGGCGAACACCATCAAGGCGATCAATTATTCTGTAGAGAAACAAAAAATAAAAATAGCAACATGATTTTGAAGTCAATCTCTTTATATGTTTTCCAAAAAAGTTTTTTGATTTATCAAATACGACATACGGCACATTTATGATACGCCATCAAATAACGTTGGTTGTGTTGTAAAACATTTCCAAAGCCAATTCGCCAAAATGAGAGCCACCGCTATTTACTTTAACAGGGAGATTCATCTATGTCTTTCATTTGGGATATTATTGGCAGGAAATAGTAAAATTGAAACATCCCTAAGGATATGTAGCATTCTGTATAGCCACGTGTCTAACATGCGTGTCAAATACAATGAGGTGTAAATTCACCGCTTTGGTCAAATATATTCTTGCAACGAGTGTTTTCTGTATTCGGATAGGAAAACTGAAGAAACAAATTGAAGAAAGCTAAACAGAATGCGTTTGACTTACGCCATGTTGTCTGGCTCTTTGGCACCTTCGCCTACTGCTCTCGTAACATTGACCAGTAGCTGTTGGTTTGTGCCAGTCAACAGATTCACCATTGGAGATATTCCCCCAGCTTTTCTAATCGACGTTCTATTAGCCGAGATTTTCGCACATTCTCCAAGCGCTCCAACTACATTTATCAGCACCTTTATATCAGAAGAAAACAACAGTCAAATTTTAAGAAAATACCCTTGAAAAGTAGCGAAAATAAACAAAACAAACAATTACATAAACAAGCCACTTTAAAAAACTCAAAGAAATACCTATTTTATAAACATTGAATTAGTTCCTCTCAAACAAGAAAAGCCCTTTTTAGGAAAAAAGGTTCTACTTCTTCCTAAGTTTTTGAGATTTGAGTGTTATTGTGCATTTTAAATTGCATGAGATTGCACCACATCGAAGACAATATACCTCTTCAGGCTGATCGTTAAGCAATGTCACCAACTGTTCAATCGCTTTCAGTTCTTGGAAACGCAACACGTTCTCTTCGCTGATTGCACATTTCCAAATCGCCCCCGTAGCTGCAGCTAACAAGTCCTTGTTCTCGGAATTAGCCAGCAGGGAAACTAACGGATCCAAGCCACCATATTCGCGAACAAGATCTCGAGTTTCAGCGTCTTCGGCACACTGGAAACATGATGATAAAATATTGAATGACTGTTAACTTAAGATGTCAGATAAAGTCTATAGTCCTAAGTTTTTTAAGATGAGCCTTCCACAAGATGGTGCTTTAGGCTGCTGGTACCGCTATCAAACGAATCGACCTACGAACGGCTGTCTTTGATTGACTTGACTGAACGGCCAAAACGTAAACAAAACATTCGACTGGCGAAACAAAATCCCCCTAGCTGGAAAATGTAGCAAGTGTTATTCATGTTTGTTTATTCATTTGAAACCAAAAAAATTTACCGTCAAAACAAAAAACCGTAAACTTCGCAAATGATGTTCTTACTTAAAATACGTGCCGATGCTAAGTAACGATGCCAGCCGTCTTTAGAAAATTGGTTTCAAATTACATGAAAAGAAGGTCGTTGAAAAAGCTGGCCCTCTCTCAAGCTGTAGCTGAGCTATGAACAGATGCCTTGAAATACACCCTTGAATCCCAAGTAAACTATACAGTTAGTGGATACTGCACCTTGAATATTGCACTAGCACAGTGTCTTTGCAGCTCCTGATCGTTGCTGTTTAAATTAAGCACAAGATCTTCAATCATGCCCTCTGTCCGAATGGCAAGTCGGTAGCTTTCCTTTGTGAAAAAAATATATTTTTGAAGTGTAAATGAATTCGTAAAGAAAAACTGTTGAAACCTATCTCTTCACTTTATCAAGTTAAATTGAAGCTTATTTTCAATACCATGTACGTAACGAAAGTTGCATAAACATTTTGAGTAACTTGAATTTTGCTACTTTGCAGTAATTTTTATCAAAAAGCACAACTCTCATAAAAATAACAAAGTTGTAAAGATATGATTGGCATAGCTTCTGGAAAACTTTTTTTTGCGATTTTAAAAGTACCTTAAAACCATATCATGAACTAAACAATAAAACTCTAAAAACAAGTTGGCTTATAACTGGATCTGCATGAACAAACGAAAGAATGTACTCGAAAAGCCTACGAACAAATCAAGAAAGAGCATTAACCTCAGTTGCACATTCCTGCAAAGTACCAACAACAGGGATGAGCATGCTTTCATTGCTGGATTTCAGAAGCTTAGCAAGCAAAGGTATGCCTCCTGCCTTTCTGATGGCATTCTTGTTTTTTGTACTCTTGCTGCAGCTCCACAATGCCATTGCCCCAGCACGTGCAACGCTAATGTCAATTTCAGTGGCAGCTGACACGGTACCACAGTCAAGTAATGCCACCTAGAGAGGAAAACAGTGGTATGTAATGCATCGACAACATGCATCAAGAACATTAACAAGGACCGATACACCAGGGGGGCCAAGGGAGCCTTGCCCCCAAAAAAACTTGACCATCATATGTAAAATACTTTTTTTGTTAACTATGGTTGTTGTTACACTTATTTATCAGGGCTGCTCCATTCTCCCCCCCCCCCCCCCCCCCCCCCCAACAAAAAGTTGTATCTCGGCCTTTGAACATTAAGACATTTTGAATACACTGACAATTCACGAAAAGCCATTCAATGCGTGTTATAAGCTTTAGAAAATACAGTGGGGGTGTGGAAAACAAGATTCACAAAAAGATGAAGCAAAGCAGCAACAAATAACGTCTAAGAAACCCACCAATTTGTGGATTCCACCATATTTACGGACAGTTCTTCGTGCTCGTCTGAATTTTGCGACATTTGCAATCGTTTCGGCAGCAAGGCACTTTAACTCCTTGTTGTTGGATTGAAGAATCTTCACCATAGTTTGCAATCCACCGAGGTCCGCAATGGCCTTTCGGATCTGGGTATTCTTTGAAATTTCTTTTAAAATTTTTAAAGCACCAATCTGTAAATAAAAAAAGATGAGTAGAAGATGGAATTCAAAAGCTTTTTTATAAAATATATTGAGATTTTGAAAATAGAAACGACTGTTCTAGGCCACATGACTCACCTTACACTTGATTTCATTCGTCTCCAGAAGATTAATAAGCACTTCAAGGCCACCAACATCCCGAATGGCCAACTGACAAGTCTCCTGCGCCAGATTAAAGTCCCGCATTGCACACAAGGCAATAATCGTTGCTGTTTGATTTCCACCCTTTAAAAAAATTCGAAACCTTAACCTAAGTTACCGAATCAAATATCCTGTATAAAACATGAAAATAGCAAATTAAATAATTTTGGAATCAATCCATATTTACGAATAAAGAAATTTTGTTGAATTTCATTGCCATGATTCAATCATTTTTAAAGATTTAGCAATAACTACTTTTAATAAGAAAAGTTTGAATCATATGTACCTTCAAATATTTGACCAGCTTCTGTATTTGCCAATATTCAGAGGGCAAGTCAGCGTTTGACTCCTAAAAAACATTTCTGTTGCATAAACATTTAAAAAAATTTAAGAATTGAATAGACTTTTTCTTGCTAAGAGAGAACTATAACTCCAATCTACAGCGAAATATCTTTATAAACAAGATACTGTCCTGACTCCAGTTTTAGATAGCTGCCAATGCTTAAAAGAAACTTCATGTACTTTAGAGCAAGTTAGTAAAGTACGGTCCTTTCAGAAGTCTAGACAACTGTTACTCAGTGTTGTTTGTCAGAAAATACCATTGCTGCCAATCGAGGCTATATTCTCTTTATTCATACCTGTCTTCTGTCTTGCGATTCTTCTTCTTCTTCACTTTCAGAGGAGCTCTCACTGAAATCTTTCATTATGCTTTCACTAAAATAAAAAAGATATTGCCGTTGAACAAAAATTGCTGTAAATGGAGCGTTTGAATGGACCATTCTAGGTTCAACCAGCATAATTTGAGCTAGCTTGGGGATTAACCTTTGCTCCTCTAAAAAGGCCATGCATTTGCAATATTTCTATTTAACAGATGAGGTATGCAACCACGAAAAGAACGATAAAATCAACTAAATATAAATTTTCACAAATACTTTACAACTCCTAGTTTGCACAAATACTGACCCTGTACAAAAGATCTTCAAAAGGTAGTTCTCTCAAACCCATGATAGAGAAAGGGTGTGACTTAGGGAAATACTTGAAATAAATCGTCTAAAGAGCTAGGATTTGGCGAATAAAATTTATAAGATAGGTGCTGCAAATCATCTTTCTATCGAGAGTTCATTCTCTTGCAAAAAAAATTGACTAAAGCGAAGTCTACGCGATCAAACACCACCAAATAATTCGCTGTCAAATACATTTGTTACATGTCTTATCAAATACAAATGTAAAGACGAAAACTGCAGGGAGATTTGAACACGCTCTCAACACGTGCAGGCAGGGCTCTTCACCTAGTTTTTCAACAAAGACTAGAGCTCTAGAACAGGTACACTAGTGTTACTCTTTGCCACACGTTGATACGTTGAATTCATCCTGGGTTGTGTAGAGGGAATATTTATTTAATCCACCATCAATCCACATGTTCATTGACAGTGTCTTTATGTACTTTTCCTTCGGATTAGGACGATAATGGTTATCAAACCAGATGCAAAAATTGCTCTTGAATAACCCATGGTTCTGTGAAGGATTCATCTTGAGAAGAAATACACTGATGGAGCATTCATCTCACGTCAAAAATCATCAGAAATTGGCAAGACGCTGTTTAACGATGTATGATTATTCTCGAATTCCTCATAAAAGTATTGTAAAATTTGACGGTGTTTGTTTGAAAATGTTTGATTCTGATATTTTGCTTTGAGCCAAAACATGTAAAAATGTTCTGATTGAACGAAGCAGATTAGCATGATAGCACTTGAATCAGTAGTTAGCACAAAAAAGAAAGGGTATTGAGTACAAAGTCTAACTAAAAAAGGACAGAGAGGTGGAAGTAGTACATAAATTTTCAAATTTTCAATGTGCGGTGAGAAAGGTTTGGAAAGAGACTGGCTACAGAAAGAAGGAAGTCGAGATAATTGAATAAGAATAAGCAATAACACTTACTGCGTTGCTCTGCCATATTGTTTTACTTTTGCCTGCGATTGTCTGCCACTGTCCCTATCTGCCTTATCACGTGACTCCCCTCTGCTTTTCAAAAGGAAAATAAAATATTTAATATGATTTTAAATGGGTTTCTATGATTGCAAAGTTGTAATGAGTCTTGAGTAAAAATTTCAGTCTCACATTGTTCCATTAAACTAACAGTGTTTTTAATTCAAGAAGCGTAAAATGAAAATATTTCTAATGGTAAGATTTCTACGAGCCATAACTGGAATAAAAAGCATAACGGTTCACCATTGATTCTACTAACCCCCCCCCCCCATCCACCTCCTCCCCCAAAGAAGTGATATGACTGAAACGTTCAATAACTTTATTCAAGAATACAACATAATGATGTTTGCGATTACGATGGTTCATTTTTCAAAGTGAAAATACCGATTTTTAACACAAAATAACAAATATTCGAGAGTTACACATAAACAGCGTTCCAAAAACTCCTCAGACAGCCCTGTACACATCTGATTATCATAAAAGTGCCACTAAAGTGCTTGTGTCACACGTTATAGGACAGGATGGTTCAAACATGACTTGGCTTCATCTCTAAGGGCACAGTTTATGGAAAGAACAGCCATTTTAAGAATAGAGAATATTTTAGAATGAATTTTTTTTAAAAGTCATTGATTGGCTAAATGGTAAATAATTTCAATAAAATCTTACTTGGGTTTAGAATCATCAGCTTCAACAACCAGATTTAATTGCTTCCACTTTTGAGAAGGTTCTTTAAAACTTTTCTGTTTTGAATCCTTCTTGCTCTGTTGCGCCTTTGCATTCCTTCTTTTGTCTTTCCTGCTTTAAATAAACATTGGTTATGCTCTTAAAAGAATATTCATTATAAGAAAGAAAAGTCAAAACAGGCATATGGCAAATGAAAGCATTCAAAGGCATTTGTCAAAATATCACAATCACTCATGTTCTTAACTTGGCGTTCAAAGTGACTATTAAATAGTTTATTCAGCATCAAAGACAGCATTTCATGAAATTTATTTTCCCTTTGAGGTCATCGATAATAATACTTAGCCCTAAAATCTTTGCTATGTGCAAATATTTGTTATTCTCGTGTGGGGTAAACAGTCACGCGCAAATAAATTTTCGCTAAATAGAAAAAAGATTAGCCAACCAAAGAAAACACAGGTCTAAAAACATGATGTAGCAATAATTCTTACTGATGAAGCCCCATATACCGGGGTGAAATATTAGCCTTCACAAATTTACGTGTAGTTATTGTTGTTTATTCTCGGCGCATTGCGGTGTTTCTTATTTGCTACATTTCTATCGATTTTTCGCCGTAAGAACTCATTGGAGTCCGTTGAGCAGCCTGCTACCGTGACCTTTTCTTTATTTACACAATAATTCTTACCCCTGAGCATTTACAGCTTCACCAGGGCTTTTTGCCCTGCCTGTGTCTTCTTTGTCGATTGCCTGCTGCTTTTCAGAAACCGTGACAGCCCCAGACTGTTCTTCCGGCTTTTCTTCGGCGTAATGACGAAATTCCTGTAAAAATATTTTTCTTAACGCATTGCAGTAGGGTTTAAAAAATAAATGCATCAACAAAATAATAAAAAATATAGATTTCTAGTTAGAAATTAACAGTTAATTAGCACTATTTAAAAGGGAGTGATGTAGCTTGCCAATCTTATTTTGAAGAAAAGATTTCAGAATGAAACATTTCATAATTGCATAATAAAGAGATTTGATTCTATCGCATTAAAAAAAAGGGACAAACGGCTCATCTTTTATCTTGCAATAAGAGATAATACCGTTGCTTAATAATTCAATCAGAGAAAAAGCAGGCTTGAATACTAGGTCATGTCTTACTTTTAAGTTGCGATGAAATTGATTTGGAAAAATGGCGCCTATAAGGTTTGAATTTGCAAGCCAAACTGCTAATTATGATAAAAGCTTGTCATATTTGCAGGACCGAAATCAAAATAGTTCAAGTATGAAACAGGTATCTACCTTGCTGTTGATGACGTCAGCGAAATGAGAGCTCTTTGCCTTTAGAAGTTGAATTAGATTTGGAAAAACGTCGCTTTCCCTCGCATAATCTATTTCGCCGTCCTTCTTCATTCCCTTATTGACGTAGTAGCCAGAGGTGGATGCTGTTAAAGGGAAGACCTCCTGTTCTTTGGTCTTCACTTCGATATATGCAATATCACCATGAACTTGACGCCAGGGAGGAGCACGACAACCATTGGTAAATACGTATGCTGTTAAAAGTGTCAATGTATGGATGAAAATATCTTAGAAATCATACTGGCAAATTACGGTTTAAGGCTATGTTTACTGGATAAAGCAAGAAATTTTCCAAAAAATCACTTTTAGGTCTAAAAAGCCGCAGTTAAACATTACATTCAGAACGTCATGTAAAATGATTGCATTAAGTGTGAAACCTGGAGTAGCAGCTTACAGCCGTCCTGCTCTATACATCAAATAGTGTGTACAACTCTGCCTACACGATATCGAGCATATTTTCTATGCAAGGCCTAGAATGACTTTGTTGAATGCTAGTCAAAATGGACGCAAAACACAGTCAGTTGAAAAAAGAGGTGTTGATTAGCTGGCTTGAGGAAAGGCTTTGCAAGTAAAAGTGATGGTTTATGATAGATGTTTTAACCAGGTTAAAACGGGTTTATAGGAACAAAGCAATACGACGACGAGAATCCAATGTCACGAGATTAAATATTCAAAATAAATTAAATTTAAGGAATATACTAATATTTCGCCCCGGCAAACAGGGCTTCATCATCTTTCGTAACAACACTTATTGCAAGATTCACAGAATCCGGCGGACAGCCTATCCTGCGGTTCTTCCTTCTTGCACACATAAAACGGGTTTCTATAATCTTGGACAGGCAATGGCAGTATTGTTGAGAAATAACTTTAAGGTAAACAATTTATTTACTTTAAAAATTATCAAAAATTGGCTTAATAATAAAGGAGACACTATTGCTCAAAATTAGTAAAATGATCAGGGATTTGAAATATTGTGCAGTGCAACCATCATGAAATCTGACTGTATTTAATTTCTTCATATTAACCGTAGAGTAACAAAAAAATCCAGACTTACATAACATCCAGTCGATGTGCTCCACAGCATGGTCAGTCTCTGACCCAGAAAAACCTTTGATGAGGTTGAAGTCACTCTATGAAGATCATTTCATAATCGCTATTTATGATTGCATTCATATGACTAATTTTCAGAAAGTTCAATTCAAGCAGCACTTTATTTCTAACGAGGCATGATAGAAATAACTCCATAGATACTTCGTGCACATTTGGTAGACACTCTATTGCTTTATCTGGAAGTCTCTTAAATTCTTTTATTTTCGTAAAAATCTCTCACTTTTTTTAAAAGAATGAATTGTCTCATTGACTTCTAATTTCTTATAAATCATCTACTGTGTAGATTGCAACAATCGGAGCATTATCTGATCTGAGAATGATCTGAGAGACCAGAGCATTGTCGGTGAATTCAGATAATTATCGGATAATTATTTGACAATTCGGAGAGTTATTGGCAAATTCGGTCAATTGTCAGAACAAGTTAAAAATGTATCAAAATAGTTTAAAGAAAGTGAAGAAGCAGATGGATAAAGCTCACCTCGACAGAAGCAGGGTTCACTCTAACGTCTCTAAAATCAAATAAAACATTACATGACTCACAAGAGAAAACCTAAAGATTGGACAATGATAAGAAATGTTCACCATGATTTGTTATCAAACTATTAAAATCCGAAAACAAAACATTCAATTAATGTTTTTCTAGTTTCCAATGAGTGCGAGAATGTTTTCTTAATGTCAGAGGCGAAGCTTAAAGCTCAAATACATGTAAAGCCGTTGTACATTGAAAATACAAACGCTTCAAAGCAGTGGCATAAGAGGAAAAACCCAGACGCAAATGGCAGAGCTTATCAACAAGAGTTACTTACTTGGCGATATCTTTAAGTGACGAATGAAGCAATTTTATATCAAACTGATTTATAAGTAGGAGCAGCCGGAAACGGTCTTCTATTTCAGCAGTGTCTTCAGACCCATCTGCTCGGGCTTTTGAAACCATTTCATGGGCCTTCAAAAGGGCATCGTCATTGTTATCGACCTTCGCAAACGCAGGCCCCATTATCAGCGCCATAGGGTCACGATTTGCTAGAATGGAAATCAAATTAGCAAATCAAAGTTGGCAGAAAGCAGTGTCGATTAAAAAATTTTGATAGACTAATGCAATATATTATGAACTTTAGAGGAACATTTTTGTTGCAAATTCTTTCGCATGTCAAATTAACCTCGGAGACCTCCTACAAAAAGCAATAAATATTTTTTCTTGTGCTTTTATTGTCATATTTTAATGTCTAATTACAAATATCTCCAAAAAATGCGAGCAATAAGGATATACTTAGGAAACAGCCATTATTTTACTTCACCCACTTAAATCGTGTGGTTCGAAAGTAGGTCGAGATATCATATTATTCTTATTCGTATTATTTCAGCAGGTTGAGATACCATTGCATTAACATCAAACAGGTGCATAAACAAGCAGTACCTTCAAGGCAAGCACGTATTTCCTCCAGCTTCTTCTCCCCAGCAAAATTCAAAAGATTTCCCATTTGCTCAAAAGTATATACTTTGGTGATCCACTCATTTTGTGTCTAAAATTTAATTGGTTAAAACCATGCATTGATTCAAGTTCTAGTAACTACAAGAATAACATTGCATATGCTATGATCATAAGATTCTTACAAGAGATAAAACCCTTTAAAAGTAGCATATTTGCAAATCCTATAGCAAGATTGAATGAAGGAAAACAATTACAAACCTTTTTTATAGATAGGTGAGGCTCGCCATTGTTATTTGCTTCAGATTTTATCAATTCATTACTGAAAAATAAGCATATTTAGTTAAATTCATTTTACATAAAGGTCTTATTCCTGGCTTCAAAATATCGGAAGTGAAAGTTTCTTAGTTTCCTGTGAATTTAGCTAGGATCCCTAATATATTTGACAGACAAAAATTAGAATTACATTTAAAAAGCCAACTAGAGATATGATAACACTGCCACTGAGTTATTGATGATTCAGAATTTAAACAAAAATATTCTGTAATATGAAAGGGTGAGTTTATATTGTCAAATGCAGTTTACTCTCTCTACGCATACCATTTTATGAGGTGGACACCTATACAAGGAAGTCAGCCACCACAGTGAATTCACTTGGATAGAGCTGGTAAATTGCTGCAGAAAGCATTAGAGGTATCTGCATAAAATAATTAGGGGTATCTGGTAAAATAAAGAGAGAGTTAACTATAAAACCAAAATACCATAAGCTGTACCTTGTTTCATATGATTTAGCAGAAATGTGGTTTTCTATATCAACGGGTCTGATGCCTGTTGACCATTGAAATGGTTGTTTAAAAACAACCTGTGCTTCCTTTTGATGCTCAGTTGTAAGAGTTTCCACGTAATGCAGGATATTATTCAGCAGAGCTTCATTGTGAGGTGAAAATTCAATTTTCCCACCATCTTTGGGATTTGCTGAAGTAAGTTCAGCTCTGCTAGACAATGTTGCACCCATAGTTCACAGTTTTTCTTTTTGAGACTATTTGAATCTACAAAAATCAAATAATTGATAGACTGAATTGAATTGCCTGAACAGTAGATTGATCATCTTTCAAGAAACAATCAGAAACACAGAATTGAAGAAAAATCTCTTTGGATAAGTATGACATTTTCATTCAATAGATATAGAAAAGACATTTCTATAAATTCAAATCAGCAAGGTTTTCTTCTAGACCCTTCATTTAGGTGACAGGTATAGCAGGCACAAAACATTCAGAACTAATGAAGCAATCAAAAAGTCACCTCAAAGTGTCTTTATTGATGAGGGATGACAAATGAAAGATAAACATCAAGCTTTCACATGACTTAATTATTTTCATAGATAATTTTCTGATTCAACACTCTATGAAACATTTTCATTTTCAATAAAAGCAAACCAAGGTGAAACATATAATTCCTTGAAAAATTAGTAAATATCATTAAAATTGAATTTAGAAGAGTATTCTATGGCAGAAATTATGGGGATATGGGGAGGCTCGGCATGAACCCCCCCCCCCCCATCAGCGATCTTGTGGGAAAATTTGGGTTATCGTCAGATAATTGACAATAGTTTACAGTGTTGAAAATAGCAGCCAGTACTAAGTAATCAACAAACAATAAATGACTGAAATCAAAACTGCTTGTGAATGGTATATTTAACTTCAATTCCATAAAGATTAGCAGAATGCAGAAAGTGAACATTACAATTACTATCATGTTGTTATCATGAGCGACTTGTAAATAGTTTAATCGGTTGACCTCATATATCAGCAATTGCCTTAGATGAGATATCGATCTTGATATAAAAAATCATAATGGATTTTTCTTCTTGGTACCTAATTTTGGCGTGGTTTGCAAAGATTTCTAAAGGTCCCGCCAAAAATCACTTATTTTCATCAAAAGGTGCAGTTTCCTTAAAATTAGACATGATCCAAGATGATATCTTGTCGGAAATTGTAAGCCTGGGCCCCCCCCAAAATTGAAGCCTAAATTTCCGGTACTGAGAGTATTGCAAGCAGAAATGAGGAACTTACAGTATGTAGTCAATTTTTTGCAACAATATCAACGAGGCATGTTTATGAATTGAATTAGAAATTGCTTTGGAAAAAGCAAAAAAATTTGAAACATGTTACTAAAGTTTCTTTTTGTCTGACACACTTCAGAGTATAAAACACCAGAACATAGATCAAAAACTCTATGCTAGGAAATGTATATACGCAGTTTGTGGATCAAAATAGGCCAGTCAAAAACGATTTATACTCTGAAGAGTGTCAGACGGACAAAAAGCTTTAGTAATATGTTTCAAAATGTTTGCTTTTTACCAACCCATTTTTAAATTCTGTATCATGAAAGATTGTTTGAATAAAAAATAAGGTTTGATTAATTTTCTAAATCTCAATGTTTAAGGTTACGATAAATCACATTCTAGTAGCCAAACTTTCAAGGCACACAATAATACCATGTTTGAAACTAACAAAAACTTTGAAAATAGGAAAAATCTCATGTAAACAAAGGTTTCCATAATTGTTTTGATCAAAACTTTGAGTTAAGGTCTGAAATTGCTTGACATGTTAATCTGATTATCATTGCTTTGTGGTTGTGGTTGCATAGCTCATTTACAGTATTGCATGGCACATCGCTGTATCCCAGGTTCGTACAGCTGTGTTTATTTAAATAGGCTTATTGCTCTTAAAGCTTCAAATGACTTGGCCCAAATTACACTGTGGTTCACTAGTGTACCTTGCAAGTGCGATCAGCAAAATCCCGTTTTCTCTCTGGCCTCACAATTCCTCTACATACAGCTATTTTGTACCCAAGGAACCAATCAAATGGCAAAAAAATTTGCACATGGCCAGGACAGGTGTTGGGTAAGCAAAGCGTATCTCAAATTATTTGCCCTATAGTCAAATACAACCATGGGAGTGTAGAAAAATTGTTTGCCAATTTTTGACAGGGTATAGTTTCAAAGAAAGGACAAATTTGAAAAATCTGAGACACACTTTGGTAGCTAAGGATCTGCGCTTTCTGCTGATACAAGTTAAATGCAAGGGTACAAAATTGCTTTTGAAGGTGGTACACTTTTTTGAGCAATAAATTTGCCTGGAAAGTATCATATCATTTGCCTGACCGTTCGAATACTTTTGGGAGGGGGTGTATAGTTTAATCAGATTCAGTTAATACTAATAGTTTGGCTTTCAGAGAGAGGAAACCAAATATTGTGCCAGAAACGTTTACAGAAACCTTAAGCCAGATAAGAAGATAGTAAAACATAAAACCAGGTTGTCAATTTGAAAAATAGCCATAAGTAAGTGCAATATTGGCAAACTAACATTGCAAATAGATCAGACGATTTGCAACAAGCGCGCACATGGGTTGCTTTACCACAAGACAGATATACGCGTAGATACGACTTCCATAAATTTTGCTGATAAACCATACCAATAAAGATGGTAACACCTATCGAATTTGCAATTTACGTCGATACAGCTTTGATAATGACCAATAAATTCAAATACAAATGTCGTCATGTACCTAGATAATTTTATTTTGCAAACGAATTTTATTTTACAGACTGAAATGATTTGTAATATATTCAAAATTAAAAATTGGTTTTATTTTCTATACTTACTAAGTGATGTGTTGTTCTTGATTTATCGTGCACCAACTTTTCTTTCGTGTTGCCCTCTTCAAGTTTGGCTTACTAACAGGCCTAAGTGTGTTACCATAACAACATAATATCTTGACATGCGAAAGAGAGGCTGTGGCTTGCTGTAGCTTTACGAGGAGGTATTGGGGGAGGGGGGGGGGGTGTGAAAAACGTTAAACCGCCTAATTTTTTTGCAAAAACCGCAAAACCGTGCACTATTTTTCTTTAAACCGCAAAACCGCGAGAAAATTAGCTAAAACCGAAAATAATGCAATTTTCAACTAAATTGCAATAGCACCTTGAACATCATGGTAGATAAGTGTCATGCGTATATTTTTCTCTCACGCATGCAAGCTGTTGAGTTTAGGTTGCCAAACCCAAAAAATAAAACTGGGTACGAAACTAAGTACAAACCGAAAGCAATGGGGCTGACCAGGGCCGCACTAAAATTTTTAGAACCCCCGAGCCCAAGCATAAACAAGGCCCGAATCAACAAGTCCGAGCCTTTTTATCTGTAGAAGCCGAGATCAAACAAATTCATGACTGTTAAATCTTCATCTGACAATTCTCTAGCCAAAAAATTATACATCAACCCTTATATGCATGACCATTCCATGAATCACTCTGGAAAATGTACGTAGTTATCTTGTTTATCATACCTCTCGAGCCGATCCGGTTTCAGGGAATTTTTTTTTGGGGGGGGGGGGGGGGGGGTGCAAGTTTTTATCTACCGGGTAATGCAATCTGAATATTTTAGCATTGTTAATGTTTAAATTTCAGCTATTAGTTTAATCATCTTTCAAATCGAACTCTTCTGTTCTTCAACTGGACCCACTTCTTAATAACAGATAAGTTCTTTGAAAAGTAATCATGTGAACAATTTTTTGCGGTAGAGAATTTAAAACTGGCTTTCTTTTAGACATCTTTTAGACAACCCAGATTGTGCAAAACTCTATAATGACGACATGTTTCGGATAATTGGCAGAGCCCGGTCGTCCTTCCATCTAGCAGTTTTGGAGTCGATCTACATAAAAACGAAAAAGCCGCCATTGTGTAGACAGAAGGAGTTTGTTTTCTTTCCTGGACTCCATTGGTAATTTTTCTTTAGGCTCGCAGCACTGATTGGTCAACTATACCTCGCGGCACTGATTGGTCAACTGATTGGTCTTGTGCTTGCGTTTTTTCGATCTGATTGGCCTTTTTCGATCCACAACTGGATATATATTTTCCATCGTGTTCTTTCGGAACCTTATTCTGACGTTTTATGCTCGGAGGAGTGTCAGACGAAAAAACTTTAGTATGTCGTAAAATGTTTGCTTTTTCAAAAGTCATTTTCAAAAGTAATCCTCAAACGAAATTAGCGTAAGAGATTGTAGACGATCCTGAAGCATTGTGCTTCGCAGTTTCAGAGACGGGGCCACAAAATTCTTCAGACTCCCGGAAAAAGTGGATAACCTAACGTCCTTTGTATCTTTTTTATCTACTTCGAAATAATTGGAAAAGCGACTTTCTCAAGCAGCATTTTTCAAAATGGGGGCCTTTTTGCAAGAACAAAGAACAAAAATCTAAATCGATCTGATCACACTCCCCAAGATAAAAGTTTTTCAACGGATTTCGCGAAAATAGAAAATCAACCTCTAGGAAAACTGGGGTTGACATGTCCGTGGCGACGCCACTGAGTGTAACGAGTCCATTTTTGTTTTCGATAAATAACTTGTCATTCGCTGGGGAGAGCATTATATCTGATTACTATTCATACATGGGAGTCATTAGGATTTCTGGATTTTCCCCCAAACCCCAATTGGCTTTCTGACCCCAATGATGCAGCAGTTGATTTGAATGTCGAAAGTTGAAGTTGAAATTCGAAAGTTGAAAATATTTATTATGTTTTGATTTTTATTGTAAGTGGAGATCGCGGCAGATTCACATCCTTCTCCTGTACTTATGGCAGGTGCGTTATATTCGACAAATATTTCGATTAATTGCAACATTCCAAAAAGAAATAATTCCACATTAATGCAATCATTTATATAAAAGTAACAAAAACTTACAAGTTAAACAAAAAATCAAAAAATATAGTCTACAAAATTGAAAGGAATCATCGAATTTTTAGGCTCTATCTATTTCAAAGCGAGTTTTCAGTCTCTATCTCTTCCAAAATTTAGCAAGACAAAAAATAAACAGCTAAATTGTTATCTTCAGACCAATTGAATTTTCCGAGATTATATACACTGCATAGTAGTAAACTGGTCGACCTACCGTATTCTTTTGGGGAAAAAATCTCAAATGAGTGCTCATTATAGATGGTATTGAAAATTCAGATATTCAAGATGCTACATCCTTCTTTATGCAAATCGACGAAGGCTCCTACTCGGAAGAAATTGACATCTTGTAAATTTTTTTGCTTTATGATACAAATGCAATATTAATTTTTGTAAAAACAATGATCGTTTGAATTTCAAAGCTCAGTTTTTTATTGGTGGATATCTATCTATCTTCAATGAGCACCCCTCTCTAATGAGCGCCCCCTCTCTGAGGCCAAAAAGTAAAATGAGTGACTCCGGCGTTCATTAGAGAGAATACCATGTGCAACCGGCCGAGACACAACTGGCGACACACAGGAAATTTTTTCGCCAAAGAGACAGTCTCCTTCGCAGTAGATGTTGTTAGAAATTGAGATTTAAATTATTCAACTTGGCATCTAAAGGAAAATTACTTGGCTGTGAAAATAGTACACGCAATATTTTTTCCAAAAAGGGCAATTTTCACACTTTCTCGAAACAGGGGGCCTGAGCTCTCGTGGCCCCTCCGGCTGCAGCGGCCCTGCACTTAATCGTTTTCTGGAAAAATGATTTAATTCAACAAGGGAGAAATTCGATGTTTAAACTGGGTCTGAGCATTTTTTTATAAGAAAGTTTTTTCAGCCCAGCTCTCAGATTTTCTTAGCTATTTTCTAATTTCAGCACTAAAACTTTCTTAATAGTTTCTTGACGTTAAGTTGGAAAGTTTTACGTTACAAAGCATGCGCAATGGTGGAGAAGATGAAATGCAATAAATATGCCATATTTCTCAAAAACCATCAACGTCATACTGTATTCGTCGTTTCCTGCTCAGCACATTACTGCATTGTTGAAATATTTCACTCTTACACCACAATTTTCTTTAAAGCTTTCAATATCTAAATTTTTCAACTTTCTTAGGTTTTCAAGATCCAGCCCTGAACTTTCTTAACTTTTTGAAGAACCGAGCTTAACTTTCTTATAAAATACTTTCTTATAAGAAAGGGTAACTAGAGAAGAGCTTAACACTCTTTGTTGGTTAAGAACGTAGAAGAGGGAGGGGGGGCGGGGGCGTAATGACAAAGTTACAATCCTTGGTCATCAGGATTTGAATTTGAAAATAAGATTGATGCAAATATATTACCCTGCATCGAGGTTTGCCTCTATAGTTATGGAGACAACCTTAGCCAAGGACCGTTTTATATGGTTGTGGATGGTTAATGCATTACATTTTGCACTAGAAACCTTTTGATACATATGGTTTTTCGTCAAGTTTAATCCCGCGCACAGAGGCCCTGCCTGAAATATGATGTATCTCATAAAATTATACAAGTTAGAATAAAAGTAAATTCTTATACCAGGGCGAATTGTTTCTTAATTTAATGTCACTTGTATATTTTCGCTTGCAAAGTTGATTATCCAATATCATGAGTTGTTTATAGTTGAGCTTCAATTTTCCTTCTTACCGATGCTAAGCTAATATTCTTCTCTCGAGGACTTACCTTTAATTATTCAAGCAATTTTGATTTGCAGGTTAACACCAACGCATACATACTGCTAATAACCACCTGCTATATTAAATGAGTCTACGTATGTTTATATGCCTGCCTAGCTGCAAAGGAATTATACAAAGAGAATGTTGGTTGGTGGCTCCGTAATTAAGATTCCCATATAACTAATACTGAGAACCAGGGGGATATGGCCCGGGTGGCAAAGTGGCAAACCTTCTTCTTCTAAACAAAATGGCAAAATATGAACTCTTGCATATTTCATTTTATCGCTACAAGACACTAATTATTATCTCTTTGTTTCAATTGAAGCTTTCTTATCAGGACTTTTACAATTAACACAACACTTTATTAACATATTACTCAACATTGATGCTGAATTTCATAGCTTCTTTGCAATGAAATTCTTTGCGTTGAATTTTGTTGGGGCAAGTGATACTGCATTGTCCAAGAGTGCAGATCTTGCTTTATGTGTATATATGGATTTATATAAAATTTTACCATATATATCAATAACTAAACATACTATAATAATAACAAAAAAGCTTTCCATAATCGTCCCTCCAGAGGTGTCATTAAAAGAAGATTTTTTGTGAAAGAAAGAAAATTGTAATATATATATCATATATTTTGTATCAAAGGTAAAAAGTACACTGCTTTTTATGCTGGTTGCTTTTGAAAGTTTAGTAATAACCACAGCGGCAGGTTTTCTTATTTTGGAAATCTTTTAAGAATGTGTTTTTGACTTTGTGTTTGAAACTGTTTAAGTTCTTACAGATTTCAGGTCTGAATGTAGGCCGCTCCACATTTCAAGTTCCAAGTTTCTCACAATTCTCACATTATGTCATTCCAAGGCTGCAGAATGTTGTAATCTTGTCAATTTCTTCGTTGCACGAAATTTTGGGTTAGGTGAGATTTGGCGATAGATACAAATTTTTTGCTTCTTACAAGAAATTATTAAAGCAATCATATTTTGGCTTTTGTTGTAATTTTGTTGAAGATTTTTAGGCAATAAGATATTATATGCTTTTGTATGATACATCAGCAGACAAAACGCTAGCAGTTAAGAACACATGCCGAACAATTTCAAAAAACTTCCCTTTCTTTTTGACATGCACTTATGTCTCGATCGCTAAGAATGGCCGAAGCATCTCTGTCTATATTGTTTGATACAGAGCAGCCTCTTGACTGTATCTTACTACAAACTGTAAAATACATGAGACACTTGCTTTTTTGGGTAGAATACTTGGCTCCATTAATAGATAGGACATAAGATGTACACAGCAGTCGTCTCTCAATTCAAAACCAAGTACCAAGTAACTTGCCAAGTTTTAACACAGTGTAAAAAATGGTGGCTCTAAGATGCCCGTTTGAAACATAATTTAAAATGTACAGCATTTCCTTTATGGTCAACCAAGTCGAATTCTTTGGAAAATCTACTGTATCTATCCAAATAAAAGCACGAGCAATGGCTGGCCTTCCTTTACGAGTCCACTTTGCTCATGTTGAGACAATAACGTCTCTACGTTGTTGATGCATTTCTTGTATCAGAATGTAATCTAAAATCCCATTAAGCACCCATAGAGAGCAAGACAAGTATCTCTGACTGATCAAGATCAAGTAAGAAATGTGTGAAGTGTCTCACGATTTATATCAGCAGATCTGTTGAGCAATATCTCATTGTAAACTGATTAACCTATAGTAGATGCCGTCGGACTGGAGGGACTCGACATTGTATTTTGTCCAAATTGACGAGGGGTGAAATTGTGTCCAAGTTTTTTTGTGACGTGTCTGATTTGATTGATTGATTTGAAACTAGTGAAATTTGAAACTAGTGAAATTGGCTTTTCCTTTTGGTTCTTTGAAAGTGACTTTTATGACAAAACAAAGGGCGTGGCTAGATTTTGAATTTTGTCTCCCCTAGAGCCCAGTGGCTGGCACCGCCAATGGACAAGATCTTTCTGTCGCACCCATAGCTGGCCCTTTTCATTGCTAATTACTTGAAACCATGACACCGGATTGCCCCTGAGGGAAGCCATAGATAATTATGCAGATGCATAGTCAAGAAAACAGGTGTTGATATACTTTTTTAGAGGGAAATTCTTATTACTGACCTTTCATAGACAGTGATTGCGCAGGTTCTTAATTGTTGGTGTATAGGAAAACACAGCAAGCCATCCTATCGAATTCCGCATTTGCACATTAGCGAGCTATGGTGATGCAGGAAAACCGTTCTATGGCTCTCTTGAAAAAACGAATGTCTTGAGATATAATAAATTACAATATTCAAGAGCAGTGAGTGATAACGAATGTTTGCCTTCTTGTGAATTCCTCAAAAAGGGTAATAATCACAATGAATGCAGTTTACTTATTACTTTCATGTCACTTTGTAGCGGTTAACAGCGTGCAAATATACCGAGGCAATTGCAGGAAAGAATCTCTATTTAAAATTGGAGGCAGAGGAACTAGACTGGATGCAAACATTATCTCTTCTAAAACGTCATCCAGACTATCCCTGTGTGCTAAATCGTGTATTGATGAAGCAAGTTGCAAAAGCTTCAACTACAATGTGGTTGCATTGATTTGTCAGCTGCTTTCGAAAGACAAAAATGACGTTGGTGCAGAAAAGCTTTTGGCCGTAGAGGGTTGGAATTATTATCAACCAGTCAAGTTCATGGTGAGACGAAAAATTTCTTCTAGCATTAATGATTCCTATGTTTGTGTTTCAATTTGCTATTTATGATCAAATCTTAGGTTATAATTTTTGTGTGAAAAACTTCTTCTCTGAAGACAAATGATTCAGCATATCGATTTTTCCAATATCAAGGCCATTGTCGTTTTTTTCTAAACGTGCTTAGGATTCTTCTTTGTCTTTTGTTTCTGATAATACACAGGTAATTTTCGAAAGGTCTTAACAAAGCTTGTTTTAATTTCTATATGATTGGGCCTAGGAAAGTCAATGTATATTATAGATTAAAGGTACTGGTCATTACGCTTCCCATATCGTTTGTTGACGCCATTATTGTGCGCAAAGTTGTCAGTCTGGTAACTGCGAGACTCCCAAGTAGTAAAAATGACCCTAGTCTACAGCTTCATCAATGTAGTCTCAATCATGACAAAAACAGTTCAATATAGACCAAGAAACTTCAAAATAACTTCCATGCGACTACCATGGACCGCGCACCAGTCTAAATGTGCGAGGGCTGAAAAGGGCATGACCGAAATTTTTTTAGGACGCTGGAAAACTCCTTTTTTAGAAAGTACTGGCTTATTTCTACTGGGGTTTTATAAACAATCTGGTTCAGAGAAATATGAATAGCTATAAAAAAAATAAAATTAGCTTAGGGATAATAAACCATCAAGAAAAACCCCTAGAAAATAAACAAAAGGGCTCCAGTCAAGAAGAACTGCTACTACTTAGGAGTTTACTATTCAATGTAGCGTTAGAGCATAGTTACGGTAAACTTTCCAAAAACATATCTAACATATTATTGGAAAAAAGTGGAGGGGCAATAGCCCCTGATAACTCAATGGCTTCACGGTGCCTGGCGACCACTCTTGTAGACAAGCCCTTGGATACAGCCAGGCCTGCAAATTATTCATATGCATATTATAGCTTATAAAATTGCAAATTAGCAAAAATATGCATATGAATAATAGTTCAATTAATTGAATTCTGAAAAGCTCTCTGCTAATTGAATACTTGATTGAATATTGTGAAATATCTAGATGTCTAGATAGTTGACATGTGAATACCCGATTTTCTTTTGGCGCATTTTTCATCAATTTTGATTGTGAATTTAAGCAGAATCAGACTCGATAATGAAGGAACATGTCTTCGAGATTTCTTTAAAGTTGACCTCTTTCAGCTCGTCATTTTTATGTCGACAGTTGTAAACTCTGATTTTTGCTGTCAACAAGGGTTATCTCGGTACTTTGTTTTCGACAACTGGAAACTTAGTGCTTTGTTGTCGACAGTTGTAAACTCTGACATTTGCTGTCAACAACGGTTATCTCGGTACTTTGTTTTCGACAACTGGAAACTTAGTGTTTTGTTGTCGACAGTTGCAAACTCTGATTTTTGCTGTCAACAACGGTTATCTCGGTACTTTGTTTTCGACAACTGGAAACTTAGTGCTTTGTTGTCGACAGTTGTAAACTCTGATTTTTGCTGTCAACAGGGTTATCTCGGTATTTGTTTTCCATTGAAATTTAGTGCTTTGTTGTCGACAGTTGTAAACTCTGATTTTTGCTGTCAACAACGGTTATCTCGGTACTTTGTTTTCGACAACTGGAAACTTAGTGCTTTGTTGTCGACAGTTGTAAACTCTGATTTTTGCTGTCAACAAGGGTTATCTCGGTACTTTGTTTTCGACAACTGGAAATTTAGTGCTTTGTTGTCGACAGTTGTAAACTCTGATTTTTGCTGTCAACAACGGTTATCTCGGTACTTTGTTTTCGACAACTGGAAACTTAGTGCTTTGTTGTCGACAGTTGTAAACTCTGATTTTGCTGTCAACAACGGTTATCTCGGTACTTTGTTTTCGACAACTGGAAACTTAGTGTTTTGTTGTCGACAGTTGCAAACTCTGATTTTTGCTGTCAACAACGGTTATCTCGGTACTTTGTTTTCGACAACTGGAAACTTAGTGTTTTGTTGTCGACAGTTGCAAACTCTGATTTTTGCTGTCGACAACGGTTATCTCGGTACTTTGTTTTCGACAACTGGAAACTTAGTGTTTTGTTGTCGACAGTTGCAAACTCTGATTTTTGCTGTCAACAACGGTTATCTCGGTACTTTGTTTTCGACAACTGGATATTTAGTGCTTTGTTGTCGACAGTTGTAAACTCTGATTTTTGCTGTCAACAACGGTTATCTCGGTACTTTGTTTTCGACAACTGGAAATTTAGTGCTTTGTTGTCGACAGTTGTAAACTCTGATTTTTGCTGTAAACAAGGGTTATCTCGGTACTTTGTTTTCGACAACTGGAAACTTAGTGTTTTGTTGTCGACAGTTGTAAACTCTGATTTTTGCTGTCAACAACGGTTATCTCGGTACTTTGTTTTCGACAATTGGAAATTTAGTGCTTTGTTGTCGACAGTTGTAAACTCTGATTTTTGCTGTCAACAAGGGTTATCTCGGTATTTTGTTTTCCACAAACTGGAAATTTAGTGTTTTGTTGTCGACAGTTATAAACTCTGATTTTGCTGTCAACAACGGTTATCTCGGTATTTTGTTTTCGACAACTGGAAATTTAGTGCTTTGTTGTCGACAGTGATAAACTCTGATTTTTGCTGTCAACAACGGTTATCTCGGTACTTTGTTTTCGACAAATGGAAATTTAGTGCTTTGTTGTCGACAGTTGTAAACTCTGATTTTTGCTGTCAACAACGGTTATCTCGGTACTTTGTTTTCGACAACTGGAAATTTAGTGCTTTGTTGTCAACAGTTATAAACTCTGATTTTGCTGTCAACAACGGTTATCTCGGTATTTTGTTTTCGAAAACTGGAAATTTAGTGCTTTGTTGTCAACAGTTATAAACTCTGATTTTGCTGTCAACAAGGGTTATCTCGGTATTTTGTTTTCGACAGCTGAGAACTTAGTGCTTTGTTGTCGACAGTTATAAACTCTGATTTTTGCTGTCAACAACGGTTATCTCGGTACTTTGTTTTCGACAACTGGAAACTTAGTGTTTTGTTGTCGACAGTTGCAAACTCTGATTTTTGCTGTCGACAACGGTTATCTCGGTACTTTGTTTTCGACAACTGGAAACTTAGTGTTTTGTTGTCGACAGTTGCAAACTCTGATTTTTGCTGTCAACAACGGTTATCTCGGTACTTTGTTTTCGACAACTGGAAACTTAGTGTTTTGTTGTCGACAGTTGCAAACTCTGATTTTTGCTGTCAACAACGGTTATCTCGGTACTTTGTTTTCGACAAACTGGAAACTTAGTGCTTGTTGTCGACAGTTTGTAAACTCTGATTTTTGCTGTCAACAACGTTATCTCGGTACTTTTTGTTTTTCCGACAACTGAAATTTAGTGCTTGTTGTCAAACAGTTTATAATCACTGCTGAATTTTGGCCTGTCAACAAGGGTTATCTCGTATTTTTTTGTTTTCGAAAAACCTGGAGATTTAGTGTTTTGTTTGTCGACCAGTTGCATAACTCTGATTTTTGCTGTCAACAAGGGTTATCTCGGTATTTTGTTTTCCACAAACTGGAAATTTAGTGTTTTGTTGTCGACAGTTATAAACTCTGATTTTGCTGTCAACAACGGTTATCTCGGTATTTTGTTTTCGACAACTGGAAATTTAGTGCTTTGTTGTCGACAGTTATAAACTCTGATTTTTGCTGTCAACAACGGTTATCTCGGTACTTTGTTTTCGACAAATGGAAATTTAGTGCTTTGTTGTCGACAGTTGTAAACTCTGATTTTTGCTGTCAACAACGGTTATCTCGGTACTTTGTTTTCGACAACTGGAAATTTAGTGCTTTGTTGTCAACAGTTATAAACTCTGATTTTGCTGTCAACAAGGGTTATCTCGGTATTTTGTTTTCGAAAACTGGAAATTTAGTGCTTTGTTGTCAACAGTGATAAACTCTGATTTTTGCTGTCAACAAGGGTTATCTCGGTATTTTGTTTTCGACAGCTGAGAACTTAGTGCTTTGTTGTCGACAGTTATAAACTCTGATTTTTGCTGTCAACAAGGGTTATCTCGGTATTTTGTTTTCGACAACTGGAAATTTAGTGCTTTGTTGTCGACAGTTATAAACTCTGATTTTGCTGTCAACAAGGGTTATCTCGGTATTTTGTTTTCGACAACTGGAAATTTAGTGCTTTCTTGTCGACAGTTGTAAACTCTGATTTTTGCTGTCAACAACGGTTACCTCGGTACTTTGTTTTCGACAACTGGAAACTTAGTGCTTTGTTGTCGACAGTTGTAAACTCTGATTTTTGCTGTCAACAACGGTTATCTCGGTACTTTGTTTTCAACAACTGGAAATTTAGTGCTTTGTTGTCGACAGTTGTAAACTCTGATTTTTGCTGTCAACAACGGTTATCTCGGTATTTTGTTTTCGACAAACTGGAAATTTAGTGCTTTGTTGTCGACAGTTGTAAACTCTGATTTTTGCTGTAAACAAGGGTTATCTCGGTACTTTGTTTTCGACAACTGGAAACTTAGTGCTTTGTTGTCGACAGTTGTAAACTCTGATTTTTGCTGTCAACAACGGTTATCTCGGTACTTTGTTTTCGACAACTGGAAATTTAGTGCTTTGTTGTCGACAGTTGTAAACTCTGATTTTTGCTGTAAACAAGGGTTATCTCGGTACTTTGTTTTTGACAACTGGAAACTTAGTGTTTTGTTGTCGACAGTTGTAAACTCTGATTTTTGCTGTCAACAACGGTTATCTCGGTATTTTGTTTTCGACAACTGGAAATTTAGTGCTTTGTTGTCGACAGTTGTTTTTTGTAACTCTGATTTTTGCTGTTCCACGTTATCTACCGGTACTTTGTTTTCGACAACTGGAAATTTAGTGCTTTGTTGTCAACAGTTATAAACTCTGATTTTGCTGTCAACAACGGTTATCTCGGTATTTTGTTTTCGAAAACTGGAAATTTAGTGCTTTGTTGTCAACAGTTATAAACTCTGATTTTGCTGTCAACAAGGGTTATCTCGGTATTTTGTTTTCGACAGCTGAGAACTTAGTGCTTTGTTGTCGACAGTTATAAACTCTGATTTTTGCTGTCAACAACGGTTATCTCGGTACTTTGTTTTCGAAAACTGGAAATTTAGTGCTTTGTTGTCGACAGTTATAAACTCTGATTTTGCTGTCAACAAGGGTCATCTCGGTACTTTGTTTTCGACAACTGGAAACTTAGTGTTTTGTTGTCAACAGTTATAAACTCTGATTTTGCTGTCAACAAGGGTTATCTCGGTATTTTGTTTTCGACAACTGGAAACTTAGTGTTTCGTTGTCGACAGTTGTAAACTCTGATTTTTGCTGTCAACAACGGTTATCTCGGTATTTTGTTTTCCACAAACTGGAAATTTAGTGCTTTGTTGTCGACAGTTGTAAACTCTGATTTTTGCTGTAAACAGGGCCGTCGCTAAGCACTTTCACTTAGGGTGGTGCCAGTCACCAATTTGCCGACAAAATAGGGCGTGGCCTAAGATATTTCAATGTGGGGGTGTGGCATTTTGACGCAATTGATTTTGTTTATCAAAGAGGATGTTCTCGTTAGTCAATCGTCGCTTCAAATTTCGAGTGACTGTGGGTACTTAGGTTTGGAAGGCCTTGAAACAAAACCGGAAGACGAGGTCTCCATGCGAGCGGAGCGAGCAAGAAATTTTCGCTACCACGCCCTTTAGATTATTGCACTTAGATTAGCACTTAGATTATAGAACATTTCATGCAGTCATTTCTTGCAATCGTTTAGAACTTTTAACTATTTTTAGGCATACCTACGTCTCATTGATTTTATTCTTCAAATGGAGTTCATTAATACTTGAGGCCCCCTCGGCCTCAATGCCCTGAGGCACTTCGCCCCCTTTCCCTGCTTACAGTGGCTTCTAGTACCTCCAGGATCATAGTTCAGAGTTTTTCAAAAACTTTGACCCATCCCTAAACCCCAAACTTTGGGTAGAAATTAGGTCGCCCTGGATTTTTGGGGGACATTTACCCCTCCGTGACACCCATAGCGCTATCTTTTCCTGTTTTGAATTGCTGAGGGCTTTTGGGCAATACTTCTAAGTTCACTTTGGGCATAAAGGCTTTTGGGCAATCCTTTTTTATCATGAGTTATTGATATTTTTAACTACTAGTCATTGAGAAAAACAGAAAAGTTTGAACCTTTTTTATCATTTTTTTGCTGGCTTTTTGTTAATTTACAGTATAATGTTTACCTCGTATCATAATATTTCTTTGTACATTTTCTCTTTAATTCCTAAATGCAAAATTTATCGTTGTGACGGATAATCTTTTTACCTAAAGATATATTTTTCTGCTAATTCTGCTACATGTATGTTTTGTGTTGCTGTTTTAGTATTTCTGTTGGGTGACGTACTGTATTCGCCAATTAACATGTTTTCATTTGCAATTTGGGCTTTTTGCAACTTTGATCATGAATCATTCCGTGTTTGCTTCAACCTTAGATGCAATTTTTCGACCAGAAGAAAATGTTCTTTAAGAAAAAGTTAGTATATTCGCATCGACATCGTTCGAAAATAAACTGTCTTTAAGAGCTACTTGCATTTACTGCTAATTTAGTGAACCCATTGGCAGGGGCGGACTGGCACTTAACTTCAGGGGTTTTCTGGGGTGGCTTTGTGGCTTTGAAAAGACCCGTAGGTGTGGTTAGGCCTGAAGTAGGTTTGGTCATTTAAAAGGCCCAATTCACATACTCTTAAAATTGATGTTGATTTGCATAATGTCTATCGGTTCCAGAGAATTCAGGCGGGATAGCAATTGTTTCCAATCAGCAAAGTTTAAGTTTATCTTTATGGATTTGTGAATAAAATTTCATTTTATGAAGGGCCCACTATTTAAAATTCTGTGGGGCCCGGGTGGCAATCGCCAGCTAGACACAAGGGCCAGTCTGCCACTGCTTTTTTAATATTATTTATGAAATAGACAACCATTGCTTCTTTAGGATACACCAAGGTGCCGGACAGAAACAAGTTCCGAAAAGTGCCCTTTCAATGAAGCTTGCGATGAGGTGTGCGAAAATCCAGTTGGCCATAAATGCCGAACATTAGGTGAGTTATCATTTCATAATGTAATTTTCTTCCTCAATTTGGTTTATTTTGTTTTCAGCGTCAAGTTTCATTGCATTGTCTAAAAAGCTTTCTTTTTTAAATACTTCAGCTTTGTTGCTATTTGTAGGTAGCTTTCGTTCAAAACCACTTCATTAAAGGCATTGAGTCATGGTAAGTAGGCCTTCTCTATAGGTTTGGTTTCGGCGTGATCGCTGCTGTTCCATGTGATATTTGCATCCGTTGTTGACAACTTGCTATTGATGGAAATTGTTTTGTCAATCAGTACGAGGTGAATTCATGTGACCAGTTCCAGGACAACCAATAGCATCGCAGTCATGAAAATCATGACACAGCGGATTTTATCATGACTCAATGCCTTTAAAGCTTGGTTTCCACTATGGGTTAACGTGAGATAATTCTGAGCTAAATTGAAAATTAACTCATGGTCTAAATTCAAGTTAACTTGAGATAGTGTGAAATAGCGTGAGATAACGCGAGCTATCTCAAAATTAACCCATGTACCGATTCGGTTTCCACTTGAGATAGAATTAAGTATTGAAATTTCAGAAATCACATTTTATTTGAATCTTGCAGCTATGGCGGGCGTCTTACAAGAACTTCCACTCACTTCCACGAATATATCACTTCCAGACAGATTTTGGACAAAATTTCACCTTATATAACGAATCAAAGCATTTTCTCGCTTTACTTTTGATCCACACCTGGATAGAACTTCTTTGCCAATTTGTTGGCATTATCTGATGTTTATACTCTGAAAAGGGTCGTACGAAAAGTACTCAAGCATACTATGTGTCTGCTAATTTGCACTATCTTTAAAT